>JAHLJS010000009.1:59086571-59689351 GCA_038502445.1 Eremochloa ophiuroides | reverse complement strand
ACCGATGTCTTCTTCTCATCTTGTCTTTATTTGATGGTAGCGGGGTCTGGTGTAGAGGCTGTAGATGATGGTGAAAGGTCCTTATTTGGTTTTAGTAATTGAGTGACAATTTAGGTGGACTAATATGTGTTTAAGTATTGATTACACAGGTGATTAGTCCACAGGTACATTTGTGTGAGCATTTATGCCATGGAGGTGGAAATGGCTTGGAGATGATGCTCAACTCACACATATGGTATGAAGGAGCTAAACGCATGAGACATGACATGGAGTCATGTGGCTAGGTGGAGAAGATCAAGACATGACTTGGCGTCGACGGACCGGTTGCAAGTGTGAAGGGCAAGCTAGTGGGCTTTGCGCCGATGGACCAACACAACGGTGAAGAGCAAGTGAAGTCGAGGATCGATGAACCAAAAGCCACGTGATGATATGAAGTGGATCATATCATTGTTGAGGTGTCAGTGCATGTGTTGCACCGGCATCGATAGTGTTGGAGACGGTAATTGGAATGAAAAGTGCAAAACAAAGGTATAACCTAGGGCATTTCTATTTCACCGGTTTAAGGTGAGTAGTAGAGAAGTGCTTGACTGGGTTTTAGGATAGATGGCCGTACTATCAAGAGGGGCAAACTTGTTTGCATATCGGTCATCTAGTGCCACTTGAACGATTTAACTTGCATGCATTGATAGGACCGAGTGGCATGGTGAAAAGAGTGAAAAACCCTTTGAAAAATGATTGTGAAAATGCTAACTCACATGCACAAGGTAGTGGAACACTTTGGAGTTGGCACATTTGCAAAAGGGTGGAAGTTTCGAGCTCGCAGGAAGCTTGGTTAGATTTTGGATGGATAAACTATTTTTATCCTTTGAGTTTTGGATTAAGCAATCATATGGGTTGTGTAGCCCTCTGAATAAGCTTTCTAAAATGTCCAAGATCATCGAAATCAGAGTTCGGAGCTAAGAGATATCGCCGTTTTTCCGAACGGGGGCAGGCGTCGGACCCTAGGAAACATTAGTCCGACGCTAAGCGTCGGACCAGTCCGACGGTTCAGTCCGACGCCCTGAAAATAGCCGTTCGAAGGGGCTAAAGCGTCGGACCTTGAAGGTATAGTCCGACGCCCACCCTGGGACAGTCCGACGCTCCAGTTCGACGCTATTTTGCTCTTGGGAAAACTCTCTGTAGACCGTCGGACCCTAAACAATGGTCCGACGCTCCGGTCCGACGCACGGTCCGACGCTCCCAGAGAGCCGTTAGAGCGCAGTAACGGTTGGATTCAAACGGCTAGTGACACGTGGAGCAAATCCAAGGCGTCGGACCATGAACATTAGTCCGACGGTAGCGCGTGCAACGGTCCGACGCTCGGTCCGACGGCCGGTTTGAGTTGGTAACGGCTCCTTTGGCTTGAGGGCTATTTATTTGAATGTGTGGCCGGCTGTGAGAGGGGTCTTGCACGTTGGAAATATGTTTCCCTTGCTTGTGCGTGACTTAGTGCTCTTCAACTCACTTGTGCTTATACAATTCACATCGGAGAAGTGAGTGATCGATCGCTAGTGCATTGCAATGTGAGATTACTTCGAGTGGCACTAGATGATCGAGTTGCAAGCCGGTGGTGCTTGTTACTCTTGGAGGTTGCCACCTCCTAGACGGTTTGGTGGCTTGTGGCTCCGTGAAGTAAGTAAGATTGTGTTTGGCTCCGGAGAAGCTTTGTGAGGGGTTGGAGCTCACCCCGCGGGAGATCGCGAAGAGCATCGCTAGTAAAGCAAGACGTGAAGAGCGACAAGTGGTCTAGCCGAGTCAAGTGCTAGAGCTTGTGATAAGCACTCCATGTGGGAGAATGTGACTTGCGGGTCACCACTAGCAAGAGGATCGGCGGCAACCTTAGAGCTTGTCTCAACGGAGGACGTAGCTTGTGGCGATAAGTGAACCTCCGGGAAATAAATCACCGCGTCAACATCCCTATCCTTCGCGGTGGTTTACTCCCTTCTACACAAGTTATTTATTTTGTGCATTACTTTACTTGTGTAGTTGTAGTTGCTCTTGAGACCGGTTAGCTTGTGTAGCTTGCCACTCACGTTCTTAGCTTGTGTAGCTTAAAACTAGTGTCTTGATTAGTTTGTATAACTAATCAAGTTGCGCTTCTTGATTAGGATTGTGTATCCTTGTCATTGAGCACGCAGTGAGCTTAGGTGCTTGGTGCGCTTTTGCTTACTAGTTGGTAGGAGTTTCCCCTGTGCTTAGAGTACCAGTGCTTAGCTTTGTGTGACCTTGCGTAGTAGAACGGTTTAGGAAATGTCAAGCTAGGCTTGCACCTTTGTTTTTGCTAGGATCTTTTACAAGGTGCATAGAGTTATAGTTAGAGGGGTGAATTGTTGCTAGAACCGAATATGTTTCATTCCGCTGCGATTAGTTGTTAAAAAGGACTATTCACCCCCTCCTCTAGTCCACCATCTCGACCCTACAGATGGTTCCCTCTTAACCGCATCTTTGTCTTTCTTGTTTCTCCAGATTCTTGGTTTTCTCCTCCTCATGGATCGACTCTTATTTTTCTGCATGTTAGTTGCATGATGCGGTGCATAAGAGAAAACAAATCTTTCTTTCTTCCCATTTATATAGAAATCCATGCTACCACTATCAACAAATATACATGCATTCACAATATTCAAGAAAGGTCGGCCAAGAATGAGGGGTAAGTTGTCTGTATTACCCATGTCTAAAATCATGAAATCGGCAGGCACAAAGTTGTTTCTTACTTTTACCAGAACATCACAAAGTACTCCTTCTATGTAGCAAGTTGTTTGATCAGCTAATTGCACATATGCAGAAGTTGGTACAAGCTCAGTGTAGAACAGCTTTTCATAATGTTCTTTAGACATGATGTTAATGTTAGATCCTAGATCACATATAGCATTATGGAACTTTTAAGATTGAATAGAACAAGATATGACAGGGGTTTCAGGATCTCCCTTTTTAGTTGGAAAATTCCATCCATCTAGTTCATAACCATAATAACTAATAGTAATAAGATTAGCAGATTCCATAGTTGTTTCAGACTTTCCTGGTATTCTATCTTTTTCAAAAGATGAAATTGCAGTTGCTAGTTGTGCTAATTGGGTTTCAAGCATCTTATTGAAACTAAGTTGATTCTTAATTGCAGAAGAGAAATCATCCAATTTAGCATTTATGCTATCTAGCATCCTATCATTAGCATGGAGCTTCTTGTTTATACTATCAGTCATTCTACCTTGACCATGGACAGGATCTTTAAGAGAAGGTTAGTTATTACCTTAGTTGTTCGGACGTTGCGAATAATTAAAAGTGTTACCTTGATAATTGGAGCGTTGAGTCCATCCTTGGTTTGAAGAACGAAAATTGTTATCATTGTTGATGAAGTTAAGGTCTTCATGTCTCTCAGGACAATGGAGTCCGGAATGGCCAACTTCTCCACAGACTTCACATGTCATGTGAGTCTCCATGGCTTGCACGGTCTCAGGTGTATGCATCTTCTTGCAATTTTCTAGCCTTTTGGCTATTAGGTCCACTTTAACTGTAATCATGCCAGTTTCCTTTAAAGAATGCATATCTCGCTTGCGTGGTTGTAGACGTTTCTCGTTCCATCCTTGATTGGACACCATCTTCTCGATCAAAGCCTTCGCATCTGAAACTTTAAGAGAAAAGAATGCTCCACCGGCGGCAGCATCTAGATGGCTTCTATTAAGAGGGGTTAATCCATGGTAGAAGTTTTGGATCAAAAGCCAATCCTCCGTACCATGGTGTGGACAGGCGGCGACATACTCTTACATTCGTTCCCAAGCCTTGGGAATCGATTCATCGGTTTGTTGTTGGAAACTAGAGATCTTATTGCGAAGAGCATTGGTCTTGCCTAGAGGAAAGAATTTCACTAGGAAAGAGTTGAAACACTTTTCCCATGTGTCCACATCATTTCGGTTCGTATAGAATCATTCCTTAGCTTTTCCTAACAAGGAGAAAGGAAAGAGTCACAAACGAATTGCGTCTGAGGTTACTCCTTTAATGGTAAAGATGCTGCATATATCCAAGAAGTGTTAGAGGTGTGCATTAGCATCCTCGTGAGCCTTGCCACAAAATGGGCTAGCTTGATCCATTGTAATTAATGCGGGCTTTAACTCGAACTGAGTGTTCGCCTCAATGACACCAGGGCCTGTTGCTATATTAGCAGCAGAAGGTGCAGAGAATTCACGGATGGTCCTTTCGGCCATATTCGTAATTCTAAGGATAACTATCTAGACTTGACTCAAATGAGAGGAATTCAACAGTTGCCTTCCCCGGCAACGGTGCCAAAAATGCTTGTTGACAGATACTAACGCTATCAAAAGAATGTAGCCAAATCTATCGTCTAGCAATGGTAACGATATTTTTCAACACAATCACTGGGGTTGTCAATCCCTATGCTCAAAGTATGTGATTGTTGGCCAAAAATGCTATGGGGTAGCTCTCTATAATAGGTGATGGGATTCTACAAGCGCACAGAACTATCATGTAGCACTTTACCTGGGAGTACCAGGTGTCGAATTTATATTTTACCAAAGGAATGCGGGGTTTGTGATTCCAAGGATCTGATAGTCAAGGATCTAGATATGGATAAATGGGGTAATAATCTTAGTAAGGATAAATCAATGAAGTATAACTAAGGTGGAAACATACTAGGTAGCTCTGGAGTTTTAGGGAAGAACCCTATCTCAGTAAAAGATCAAATGATCGTTATACCAAAGGGACTGCTATACCCGGGACGCGCAAAGTCCTAAACTCGCCGGGGTTCGACTGATTAGGTACCGTACCTAACAAAAGCCTAAGCTGATAAAACCAGGCCGAACGTGGTGGATTCTAGAGAATTTTAGGGATGTCACCACCTAGAACCTACCGCTACTATCCGTGGGCCTAGCCACACTCAAGGGTAAGGTATAGCCTAAGCACCGCGCTTAATCTATAAAACTTACTACTCTAACTCGAGCTCAAGAATTAGAGCACTATAACCAAGCAATGAGCAAGTATACACCTACTTAAAGTATAACAATAAATAAATGAAGAAAGCGATCTTTATTACCGATAAGAGTGAAGAACACCGCGGAGGAGGTCGCCGATAAGCCCGGCTCCTCCACAGACTTCCTCCTTCTCCCGACTTCTCTCACTACTCTACTCTTCTCTAGCTAGCACTATTCCTAAGAGCAGAGCTTCGCTAAAGAGAGAGAAGCTACTACTGACTATTAGCTGAATCTCTAGTGATCTTCTAGTGGTATTTCTAGTGTTTCTCACTTACAAGTAAGGATTCAAGTCCTATTTATAGTGTAGGAGTGCTTCAGGGGTACTTGTAGGGGTCCTGGAGGTCGGTGGCGCGAAGTGGCAGAACGAACGCCCTCCTAGGGGGCGAGCGCCCCCTTGGATGCACCGCCTTATATCTAGCGGCCCTTCTTCCTCCTCATAGGTGGTTGTAAGGTCGGTTTGTGTGCTGAAATGACGGTTTACAACCCTCGGGAGGATGACATTTGGGTCCTTCAATCCATGGCACATCACTTGATCACCGTTGGATGAAAACTGACTTCATTTGATGGCTTGGATGACTCTTGGACACCTTCCCTCGGATTGTGGACGTGGCACTCACTTTGGACAGGGCGGGCGCCCTGTTGATAGGGCCACCGGATCCTCGTGCCTTGTATCTGAGCCGTTGATATTGTTTCAACGTGTCACAGGCCTTTTGGGAGGATTGCACACGGATCCGTGAGGTGGCATGCCAATTTGGCGCCACACATAAGGCGGGGGCCCTATGTAGGTGGCGGGCGCCCCCTCCTCTGCCTCCCATGTGGCAGTTGAGATGCTGTGGTGTCTTGGTATGCTTCATTTTTGTCTGATTTCACCATTTTTCCTACATACACAAGATTTCTCCAAGGACATGTGGAATTAGGTAAGTTTCAAGGTGAGTCCTTTGTATTTAATGTGGTTTTACCTTGATTATGAGTGAAATGTTGACAGTAAAATAGGGTGTTAACGACCGCCAACAGGCATGCAGTTTTTCTGGGTTATACACCTATCAGTGCGATACGTTCTATCTTTAGCGAAAACACTGGTGAATAAGGAGAAACCAGAACTAGAAAGGGGAAAGGAGAAAAAGAAAAGAAAACTAAGGAGCATCAAGTGCTGCTGTACGGAGCTAGTCCCCAAAGGTGGAACGTGTTTGGTTGAGTTTATCAACTAAAATAAATGTTTTTAAAACAGTGTTTTACTTTTCTAACAAAAAACAACATCATCCAAAATCATTGCTTATTTTCAGATTCAGAGAGCTTTTGTGCTGATTTCGTTATTTAGAGTTTTAAAACGTTGAACTTTTCTATTTTCTAGACGACCGTTGGTTTTTGCTGATCAGACGGTCAATGAGACAATGCTACAGCCGACGAGGGGTGCGAGTGGTTCGGTCGTCTAAGACCATCCGCACTCTTCGTCCTTTAAATTCATTCTCTAAAAGGAATATTCTACCCTGGTAATCGAGATTCTCTTCTCTATACCACTTTCTTCCGCACTCATCCATCCTCTATATCTCTACTGCCAACAATAAGACCCATATGTTTGCAAATAAATTTTATCTAAATATATCCATGTGAGATCTTGTTTTGAAGGATTTTTTGAAACGAATTTAATGGTGCAATCAAAATTTAATTTGGTGTTTTGGTCTGTGAGTTAGAATATTTTTTAGTTAGTTAAAACTATGGGACCCACCACTGCATGTCAGAGTCAGAGCTGCAGCAGGCTCGCTCGTGCCTCCCGCCGTTCCGCACATGCTCTCCCTCCTCTTGCGATTGGTCAGCACATCAGTACAGGAGAGACGCTATTCCCCTTGATTTACCAGACGTGCTCCCATCCTGCTCAATCCAGGAAGCACGTAGCAGACCTGCTGCCAGTGGCGAAGCTACGTGGAGTCACTGGGGTCGGGCGACACCGATGGTTTTCAGCGAGGCTGTATACGTACAAAAATTTCACCGTATAAGACCCCAGTAAAAAAAAACATAAGACCCCGGCGGCAGCTTGGCAGTCCAGCGCTTGGCAGTCCAGCGTCCCTAGCTGTGGCCCATCGTCCATCACGGCAGCTGCCTGCTGGATGTTTGCACGTTGAGCCTAATAAGCCCACATTAAAGACCCATTTTTCACTACCGATGTCCAACGACTCCGAGTCTACAGCAGTAAAAAAAGTCCAAACGTCTCCGTCTCGATACCTCTGAGACTCCGATTCTCCTTGATGGCCGACGTTACAACTCCCATCACAAGCACCCTGAACCTGGGGCGGCGGCGATCGACAGGCAGGAGGTCGCCATTCGCTGGCGTCAGCGCCGGCGCCCGGTGGCAGCCGGTGATCTCTGAACTTTGATCTGCAGTCTCAAGCACCTGGACGAGGTACCACCAAATATCTCAATTCTACAATTGAAAATTAATAATCTATTTTCTTGATTTATCACATTAATGTCTGCACTGCATTTTTACTGATTTTGATTAGTTGAAATTGTAAGTTCCTTGGGTAATTGGGTATTATTTTCTTTCAGTTATATAATCTGAAGTTAAGTTCTAAACTCTGAATTGGAGACAGGACATTCTCTATATCAGGTATCTAATAAAATTTGTTAGTTGCTACTCCCTCCATATAGGATTTATAGTCGACACGATCTTCAAAGCATAGTTTTGACTTCATGTTTCTATAAAAATATTTATTGAAAAGGGATATATGCATAATTTTATGAAAGTATATTTGAAGATAAATATATTTATATAATTTTTTATATTTCCAAACTCAACAATGTAAAAGCTGTTCATGATTTATATTCCCAATGTTAATACCAAAACCTTATTTAAAATGACTTTTTTTCCCTATATGAAGGGAGTATAATGCTATTCATATTTATCGATATTATGTATGTTACTGTATTATTGCAGCCTTATTATGGGTTTATCCCGACCCCAGCGACAAATAATCCTGGCTTCGCCCCTGCCTGCTGCAGGGCTTTTTCTGTATCCATCGCCTGCAGGATGGTTTTAAAGGACTCCGGTGCGGGTGGTCTAATCGGAATTTCATTTGGTTTTTTAGCTTGTTGTGACTTATAACGTTTTTAGATAGTTGAAAAGAATGGGACCCGTCACTGCTGCTCTGACACCTCTCTCTCCGCATGCATTTTGCCCGTCCGGTACTGCACGCTCGCTGCCTCAAATATTACGGATGGCTCTGTCGTGCTGGTGTTTAGCCTTCATTGTAGCGGACCTAGTGCAACAGTATTTTCTGATATACAATCCTTCAGTAACCTTTTACCGGATACGAGTGCAGATCGTCTTATCGGCGAACGGACACGAGCATTGGTCTGTTCGCTCGACCAACCGTGCTCGCCTTCTTCTAATCTATAGTCTACTACCACTCACCAGATCTAATCGCAACAGCGCGTCGCGGGAGCGTCGTCTCGCGGGACATTCCTGCGCGGTCGCGACCAAGCGACGACGGCGAGGGAGGGAATGTACGCCGCTGTCCCCGGTCCCTCCACCCTCCTCCCCGCTCCCACGGCAGTCTATGGACAATGGAGGGTTTACCGGAAGCAACGCGCCAGCGGCAGCCGGCAGGTACCCGCAAACCCCCTTCCCCTACCTTCGCAGCCCCCTTCTCGTCCCTTGCAACCCCACGAACTGAAAAGACGACGATGCTCTTCGCTCGGAGTTTCCAATTCGAAACGCAGGTGGACCAAAGCGCCAAATCCGATAGAATTTGCACGGCACACTGTCCCCTATCCGCGATCGCCATCGAAATGTGGGCGGCTTTCAGTCTGCTGTTGCGTCCGTCTCCGTGTCGCCCCTGCGCCCCACTGCAGGGGGCAGCCGCGGGCCGCGTGACGGCTGCTGCTCGTGGCCAAGGGAATTCTCGGTTGTGATTGTGAGGTCCTCTGCACCTGGTCATCCTGACCCACTTACGGCGTGCTCTCGGTTTCGCTCCTTTGCACGAATCGCCCGGCCCTGTTGCCCTCTCACTCTATATATCAACGTCTTGCTAGTCATCTCCTGCAACTTCCCCTTCACTGCAATTTGGCTGACGCATAGTAGCTGTCTTAGACATGGATGCCTTATCTCAGTTTCTACTTTCTGTATGAATTCAACATGCAATTCAATTATTCTTGCCATATACTCCCAGCAGTTCCCCTGCTGTGTTTTTCCCTTATAAAGTACTGTACACCTCATATACGTTTGAACCTAGCTGGAGGATGCAAGTCAAGCTTCCTCTTGATGTTGCCAATCACACCAATAATTCTTCGGTACAAAATCTAGCTTGTGCTGTGTTGACACTGAGTTGAGGTATCCTGATCCTTCGGCAGTCTCACATTCTTTAGGATGTATGTCGTGCCACACATGTCAATTTCCAGAACAAAGCCAATGAAAGTGTGAGAGGCACACAGCAACTTGAGTTATGCTGCTGTTGCTGTTACTGTTAGTATAGATTCATCATGAAATAATTGAGCAAGCTATATTGAATCATTGAGCTATTCTTATAGAATCTGCTCCTGTCTGTCTGGCAAATAATGTTTTACTAATCGATATTTTCTGTCAATCTAGTCAACTACTGTGATTAAGTTTGGGTGTGCCTTGCTAAGGAAGATGCAAATAAAGCTAATGAAAGGGAATCAATATTTGTTTACTTATCCTTCGTAATCAAATATGCTCTTGTAGTCTCATTATCTAATCACACTGAACTACACGGTTTCTAGCTGGAAAGTTGGTAATCCAGGTTGTTCTTCATTGACTTTAGCTGATAGAATTTGATGATGGAAACGCTGGACAATTACATTCGTCCAAAATTTCTAATCTGGTGGTGTTTTCAAAAGGTAGTCATCTCCACAGAATGGGATGGAACCACTAGGTTTGATGTTTACTTGAAACTTTAGAAAAAAGTCGTTGCATAGCTATAAAACCTCTCGCTGTAATCTTGTTACTCTTGTCGATAAGAGCAGAAAAAATAGATATTAATTGGCATTATGAGATGTTTCCTATCATTTTCGAGCTCCACAATACCATTTACATATGAGGTTCCCAGAACTTCCTAGTCTTCCTTGTCAGTAGCTTATATGAGTTTATGCTCAGATAATACTCCTCCTAGCGATCCAAAATGTAGGCCATTTTAATTTTGTCCTAAGTCCAACTTCTCTAGCTTTGAACAAGTTTATAGAAAAATGCATTAACATCTTCAATACCAAGTAAATGCATTGTCAGTACATACTACATATTCCATGGTGGATTTAATGAAACTAATTATATCGTAGATATTGGTGCATTTTTCTATAAGCAGGACAAAACTAAAATGATCTACATTTTGCAATAGAGGGAGTATCTTGCAGCATTGGTTACATGATAACACATGTAATCTAGTACAGTTTTTGTGGTGTGACCAATGAAATAAGATAACATTATTGGTTGCTTGTTGGCATTACTATATGCAATCGACATAGAAGTGGGGCTGCAGGGAATCAAACAGTGAACATACATTTCTTGTCTTGGTCTTTGAATCTTGTAGTACAAGTCAGATAGGATGGAATTGACCTACCACCTAGAATAATCTCATCTTTGAATCTTGTCAGTACTGAAAAATTAAGTTTACTTTTCATTTAATTTTTTGTTAAGCTGGTGTATTTATTTTCTGGTCAAAGCACACATGCGCGCGCTCGCACATAAAGGGGAAAATGTAATCAGATTTCCACCTTCTGATTTTTATGTACTGGCTGATCATATCATGTGCTCTTGGACCTTTGCTAGATTGCATTGTGATGTTGTAGCTACGATATAAGATTTAAAAGGGCACTTCGCTTTGCGACTCGCAGTTTGCTTATGTTACCATTTAAAGATGGTATAACTATGCTATCTTGATTCTAGCAGCTATCCCTGAGTACAGGAATAATGTTTAAGAACCTCTCTATTTGACATGGATGTTTTTAAGCCTATCCGAGTTTACCCTATGTAAAAAGCAAATAATATGCATTTTCAGGAATGAACCAGTATGATGGAATGGACGACACCATCCATGCTGCTTGCAGGACCAAGCGTCGTAACAAATGGCACAACAAGACTTTCATGTTCTGGTGCAACGATTAGTTCCATGAAGTGTCAACTACAAATATCTGAAATGGCAGTCTACGTAAATAGCAAGTAAGCCTTCTAATCAATGGGAATGCAGGTTTTCAACATTCATCCTGGCCCTGTTATATAACTTTAACAATGATCTTGAGGATGATTACTCCATTTCATACAGATGGCAAATGGCCATTGACTTACTGTTATTTTTGTATAATGGTCTGAAAGTTCATAAACGTAAAAGGATGTCATGATTGTTTTAGAAATTCCTCTGGTAAATAGACATATATAAATGAATAGGCAACATAAACCTTGTTAGCTTTGGCTCGTACTATATCTGTTGGTATCTGTCTGCACTTCAAATGCATCTCTACTGCATTAGATAGTGTTGGTAAGGGTGGGCAGAACCACTAACAAGGATCATACAATCAATTAGCTCTGCATCTAGTGTTCTGCATTACATTTTTCTTGCAGCTTAGTCAAGATTTCTTCTAGCTTATGTGATTCACCAAGATATAGCTGCAGATTCCTCCAGAACTTGAATAGCATTGATAAAAGTGAACATGTTTCATGCTAAGGATGTCTTGAGTGCTCTGTCATCTAAATTTTCAGAGCAAATAACACTGGTTGACTTTTTTTTCTTTTGTTAAGAATCACGATCAATTCATCCATTGTTACAACTTAGAAGAATGAGTCATATATGTGCAGACATCTACATCGTTGCTGACTGTGTTTCTGGTGATCGGTTACCTTCCCAACCCTCCCTTCTAAAATCTATGTTGAGCCATTGAGTAGGAGTTCCATTCAGTGGGAAATTGTTGCGACATGCTTTTGAAGTTCATGAACCTGCATGCTTCACCTTCTGTGCTAACAAATGGTGAGTTTGCTTCACCTTCTGTGCTAACAAATGGTGAGTTTCATTACAATGTACACTCTCTTGTCTCTTGAATTCATCACAGACCTTGCCTTAGACTGATGCCCTTAGTGGAATAGCTTATCTGAAAATGTACTTACACCATTCGATGCAATTTTCCAGCTACTGAACCTTTCACCATCTTCTTGGCAGATAAGCAGAGGCCTGGCCAGCTGGCCGGTGGTAGCGTGGTTGGCTCAAGGATTACAGGATGTCAATTAGTAACTACAGGTCTGAGGAAGGTAATCGACAGCGTGGCTGATATGTGACACTGTTCTTTTATGTTTCCTCGCAGCTTCCAGCATGGCTGATATATAGATAATAAAAAAAGAAGCTAGTACAGCATAGGCATAAAGTAGAATTGCCGACCTAGTACTATTTTAGCCACATCACAGCACTCCCAGACCCAGTTGACATGACATGAACAAAAGCCTTAAAGTCCATTAGTCTATCGAAGAGTAGGTTCTAACCACTTCTCTGTTTCTATACATTGAACATTGATACCATTACGGTGGTCCTAGAGTTTTGATACAACTATACAAGGAGTTTTACTCCTTAATTAGTTCCTCATTGAGCATAAGTATATATAACAAAAAGCTGGATCCCTACACATTTGTAACTAGGTGGTGGTACTAGCTGTGGCTCTGTTGATTAGTTTTAATTTCACGGTCTAGGACCACCGGTATTTCTCGAGCTCTGGTGCTGTGAGTTATCATCATCTTGTTCATGCGTCAATGGAACATCATAGCTGACATTGAAAACTAAGAATAGTTCCCTAGAGCCTCCCATACCTGATCGTGTAATTAAGTTTTACCCACCGTACCATTCCATCCAATCTTATGTTGATTCAGGACATATTGACTTGACGCGATGTCCAAGTCCAAGCTTTGGTTGGTTGGCTTGCCGGTTACAGCAAGTCAATTAGTAACTACAGACGAGAGGAAGGCGACCGATCGACGGTATGGCTGACATGAAACCCTGTCTAACTCGATCATGTTTCTTGGTTCCTTCCCTCTGTCAGTCGAGACGTCCATCGGGCAAATAAAGTTTACGCCCAGGGAGGAAGAAAGCAGGCGGCGGAGAGAGGTCGTGCCGACGTCGATCGGGCCAAAGGTTCACCTGTGGTCGGCAGGCGATCCAAGTCGAAGGTGAGTGAGCCCCGCCATGCACCTGACGGACGGAGTCGCTGCCGGCGCTCTCGTCCGATAGATCTCTCTTTACGGTAGACGATGGGTGCAGCGTATGGGAAGGAAGCCATCGAGAGGGGGGCCGCGGCCGGGGCCGGGGCGCTGGGTTGAGCACCTTGTGCGCAAAGGCATGGTGCGTCTGGGGCCGGCTGCAGGCGTGTGCGCACCTGCACGAGCGGGCACGGGCGCGTGGCGACCCCCACACTGCCTGAGAGCCGGGACGGATGGAGACTGGTGCCGTGTGTCCCGCGCGAGGTGGTTTTGCGGCAGGCTGACGGAATGCTTGATGGAATCCTTGCGTAAGGACGCACCTGACCTGAGGTGGCCGTGGGAAACGGGAGTGGCAAAAGCCTTGTGGCACACCAAACTGTAGCTTTTGATCGTGCATGGTGGGGCGCGTACCTGATGCTACGGCGCCCCTGCAGAAACTTGTGTCGCAGCTTCAGTAGTTACCCTGCGGAACAGGGCAAGCTAGCAAAGCGTCTTTTGTTTGGAACCTGTCGATTTTACTGAGCTTTCACAAAGGAATAGTTGCTAGCTGGTCGGTTCGTTCCCATAGTATTCAGTAGGTGTCCATGCATACAGGTTCTGAGGTTCATATAGATTATCATATACTCCCTCTGTCCTAAAAATAAGTGTCGTTTTAAGATTTTGACTATCTTCTTTTGATCATTTGTCTTATTCAAAAATTTTGTGAAAAATTTAATTATTATATTATGAAATGATTCATAATTATAAGTACTTTAATCTTGATTTGTTTATTTTTATATTTTTCATAAATTTATTGAATAAGACAAATGGTCAAACGTCGATTTCAAAAAGTAAAAAACGACACTTATTTTGGGACGGAGTGAGCATAGCATAGTCGCACCTAGAGATTGGAATCTGAGCCTTCATTAAGAATGCAGATTTTTTTTTTTGTCAACCTATCTGTGTGAATCAGCTTGGGAGTATATTGCAGGCCCCATAAATGGTGTGTGTTCAAGGATATCTCCAGCAAGCAAGCTAAGGTTGGAGGATTTAAAAGTCGCGGGACTATCCATGACGTGCTTGGAAAACGTTGGCAGCGTCTTTTAATGCTTGATCTAAAGGCTAAGTTATCATCCAAGCCAAGGGGCTAGGTTTGTTAGTATTACCTGTCCAGTGCAAGGGCAGGTATGAGGTCAAGTAGCGCGAGAGTCAGAGAGAGACCGAGCAAGGAGTACTTGCTAACCCTAAGCTAGCTAGGGGTCTGTTTGGAAGCACCCCATAGCTAGTTAATTGATAGAGCTAAAGTTTAGCTAGTTAAAGATCACTTTAACTGGGGTGTTTGGATGCTCTAGCTAATTCAAAATATTGACCATGCTACCCCTCATTAATACTATTGTTTAGATAGATAAACTTTAGTTAAATGTGTTTGGATGCTCTAGCTAAACTTTAGTTGGGGATAGTTTTGTTATTTAGACTTTTTAGCTGGTTTTAGTTGGGTTGAAACAGCTAATTAGATTGTGTACATTTTGGCCTCTAGCTAAACTTTAGTTAGGATTTAGCTATGGGGTATTTGGATATATCATAGCTAAAATTAGCTAACTAAAGTTTAGCTGATGCTTCTAAACAGGGCCGGTCCCTTGTGGGCACGGCCTGCCCCCCTCTTCCCCTCGAGCCGCTATGCTCCGTCGCCATCGCAGTGGATGAAAGGAAGCGGCTCTGCTGGCGAAGCAGTATAAAAGCTGCCCCCACGCTCTCCCCCCGTGGCAGTTGCCAGGCGCTTGTCACTCACTCCGGCCCTTTTCCTTGATGAATGAGGCTTGGTTTGCCCGTCTGCCTGCCTGCCACCTGAGAGACGACCTTATTAGCCGCGACCGCGAGAGAGGTTGGTAGCCCGTAGCCCGTAGGCCGGCCCTTTTTAACCGGGCCTCGCCGGCGTGAACTCGCGGGCTAGCTGCCGCTCGCTCCGCCTCGATCGGCGGCGGGCAGGGCAGACGCAGACGAACGAAGGCAGCCTCCGCGGGCGCGGCCCGGCATATATTACATAGGGTTCGCGATGGGGCGGCAGCCGTGCTGCGACAAGCTGGGAGTGAAGCGGGGGCCATGGACGGCGGAGGAGGACCGCAAGCTCATCAACTTCATCCTGACCAACGGCCATTGCTGCTGGCGCGCGGTGCCCAAGCTCGCGGGCCTGCTGCGCTGCGGCAAGAGCTGCCGCCTGCGCTGGACCAACTACCTCCGCCCGGACCTCAAGCGCGGCCTCCTCACGGACGCCGAGGAGCAGGTCGTCATCGACCTCCATGCCAAGCTCGGCAACAGGTACGTACACGCGCACGTCATCGATCCATATGCATGCGCATCATCCGTGTCCATCCTAATTCACTCTGTCCACGCCATGCATGCATGCATGCATATACATACATTCGTCTAGAGCTATATGTGTCCATGGTTCCGTTGATACGGAGAACAGCTCTCGCTCGCGTACAGAATTCGGCCGTGCACCGTATTCTATTACTATTTTGTATTACGACAATCAAGCGAGCGCTAGGTACAAGAAACACGTACAATATCTGTCTAGGTAGTACTTCACTTCATTCCACATAATATACGTGGCCTTAATTTTTTTTGTAGTGTTTGGTCGCAAACCACTCCAAAATAACTTGACAACGAGCTGACAGCTTACGTGAGCAGAATATAATATAAGCTAGCAAATATTACATGCGCATTACGTGATCATATATGTAAGGCATACGCGCGTCGTACGTAGGTGAGTATAAAAGGCACTTTTCTTTTATCACGTACGATAGCTACGATCCTACGCACGCAAATCAACCAAAGTAAAACAAGACTAGATCGATGGTATATATTGACCGATGACCACAATCGTACGCATGTCCCTTGTCATTGTGAAGAAATAACTGACACCCTGGTGGACTCTTGAACGTGTGCGATAGTTGCTTGTCAACACACGGCAACCAAAAGAACAATATTGTCCACTGATTGGTAAAACCATTTATAGGAATTTTGATCCAGATGTATCTATCACCAAGTAAAACCAAATTGAAACACAGCCAGACAAAGACTAGAATGATTATTGTCCGGTTGCTGTTTGACGATACAATACATGCATAGTTACAAGTAGGCACGAAAAAGAGAGGTTTTTCACTTTAGATGCTTCCTATAGCTTGGGATGCAAAGCCCGCAATTAGGTCTATTATTACCGTCGTTGTTTGTATATTTACAACCTACCTATTAGGCTACCCGTATAGTAGTTGTCTCATTTAGAATCAACTTTTCTTGAACATAAATTTCTTGGTTCTTGTGCATAAGCTAATTAACTCAAAATTTACATGTTTCTCTTCTCTCTCTTCCACCTCAGTATTTTGCCCCCCTATATATAACCATCTATTATACTTGCTTTAAGCGGGCTCTGTGCCCAGCTGCAGACAAACCTCTAAATTCCTATTCGTAGTTTACGTGAACAACAGATAGTTTTACCTGCTCTCCTATATGATTTACCTTCTTTTCTTTCCTAACAACTTTAGGATTTTAGACAATATATATATACTTAGAAGCATAAAATGCGGGTGGCCCACCGTACGAGGAAACATAAGACATCACATGGCATAACTTCTTATAGAGACTACGAAGTATGAATCTGTTTCTTTGTGGTCCTTGGTATGGTCATGCATGAAGTATGTACGTTTCTTACCTTTGGCAAAACGCAATCAATGTCCTCAATCACCATCATATACCAACTGAGATGTAGATATATCTTGAAAAAGTTGTAGACACATAAATGGATGGGTGGTGCATGAAGGTAGCACGTTAATGCAGAGAAACGTTCATATTCAAAATCTAGAATATTGCCCCTATAAAGTAGGTTGTTCTAGACTAGATATTTTCTTAAAATAACTTGAGCCTTATAATAATTCGAATAAAATTTTCATATTTAATTGCACATTAGAATTTTGGAAATAGTAGCTCTAGATTTTCAGTTCGTCATGGTGCATACTTCAGTTTAAAGATATTATTTTAATTTATTTGCCATAAGTTCCTGGAAATAGATAGTACGCTTTGTAAGGGTGCATCATTTCAATGATTTCATAGTTTTCTATAAGTTTTTTAATTATGTGAAAAAACTGTCAATTTAATATAAATGAAAAAATAGTGATTCAGCCAAATAACAAGATATTTAGAGAGATCTGTTAGACCCCCAACCTGAATTTATTGCTATTAATGGAGGAAAATCTTGCATATTTTTACATTTGATTTGATCGTACAGTTTATTGGAGTGGGCTTCCTTACGTTTACACAAAAATTCATCAGAGTTTTATGCACTAAAGTGATGATGCTTTTTAAATATTAGTTTTTTCAGTGTTTTACTACGATGTACTATAAAATTGGTAAATTAATCCAAATATGCAGCACTGCAGCCTAGGTCCGCATGGCCGGCACATATTTTCAACTTGCTTCTGGAGGTATGGCTCTTCCATAGCCATAGAAATTCACCACTGACCATTATAGATTTCCTATATCACTTTCTTGATGTGTAACCTAGAGTACTGGCCACTATCTTGAATTGTGTGGCTAAGAAACCCTACACATTGGATTCGGAAATCGCAGAGCATCGCACTTGGTTCCACTTGCCTCATTGGAAAATGGAAGGGACTAGAATTTTCTTTCTTGTAAAGGTCACTCTCTACCAACCACTTTGTTGTTTTTCTCACCCTATATATAAAGGCTGCTTCCTCACACAGTCACATAGCTTAAAGAAACCGATGAGGTTGAAAGATCGATCGTGACCTTTCATATTGCACTTGAAGCCAGAGAATCGATCAGTTTTTGTAAAGAAAGTAAATAAATAAGAAGAAGAATCTGCGTATGACTCGTCGCTGTAGTTTCCACATGCACACACGTGTCATTGAAATATAATAAATCTGAATTTGTGCAAAGTCAAACTAAGTTTGACCAAGTTAGCAGAGAAAATATTGACATTTACAACTTCAGAAAAATAAATTATGAAGATATATTTCATAATATATCTAACGATGCTCATTTGATATCATAAATATTATTGTTCTTTTCATTAAATTTGTTAGGATAACAGCTTACATCCATTATATTTTGCTAAGCTTCTCACGGTTCTACCGGTTAGAACGTCAAACTCCGGGGCCGTTGAAACCTCTAGCCGTCCCGGTTTCAAAGCATGACACCATCTTAATGCGATACCTCAGGGTGGTCCCCCTAGGCGTTTGTGTGTGTGTGTATGTGTGTGTGTGTGTGTGTGTGTGTGTGTGTGTGTGTTTTATAAAAAAAATCGCTATATTTTAGCACGGATGTAGGTAATATTAGGTAGAAAATCACAGGAGACAGGTCAGCCTCAAATCTGAATATCGCTGACATGATTGAGTAATGCTGTGTTGCTTGTGAAAACGATCGGCAAATATATTGGGTACTTGCTGTTTTCTAAAAATGTTTTCAAAAACGAAAGCTTCAATGTATAGTCAGCCAAATCTGCCACTGGCTAGATGATCTTTAATTAGTTTGAATATGCATATATTGTTTCTTTTTCGTTCTAGCAACACATTAGCATACTCGATCTGTTGATTCTCTCATTATTACTCGGGCATGCACTCACTCATGTCTTGGTGATTAGGCGACTAGTTATGTTATTTAATTTCATACGTAATAGTAATACTCCTCTTTCCTACATGCGTGTTTGTTCTCCTGCAGATGGTCGAAGATTGCTGCCAAGCTACCTGGCAGGACTGACAACGAGATCAAGAACCACTGGAACACGCACATCAAGAAGAAGCTGATCAAGATGGGCATCGATCCAGTCACGCACGAGCCCCTCGACCGGAAGACAAGCAGCAGCAGCAGCAGCCCGGCTACTACAACCTCGCAGTCGCAGTCAACCAAGTCCGACGAGGCGACCAAGGAGCAGAGCCCGCAGAGTGAGGACGTCGTGCCGGCCGATGGCTGCAGCCCGACGGAATCGAGCACGAACACTGTCAGCACCGGCGGAAGCAGCAGCAGCAGCAGTGCCGGGCATGACCAAGACGCGTTGGTGAAGTGGCTCTTGGAAGTGGAGCCTCCCACCGGCGACGAGCCGTGGCTCAACTTCACTGGCAGCGTCGATGTGGACGAGTTCAGCAGCATTGCCGCCGGTCCGGAGTTGTTGCCGTGGGATGGCGCCACCGACTGGCTGCTCGACTACCAAGATTTTGGATTGGAGGACTCGAGCTTGGTCGATGGCTACATGGTGAACAACAGCTCAAACGGAGCGAAGCTTTAGCTAGCGAGCCGAAGATGTGTCATCTCATCTGCTTGTGTTGCTGCCATGCCAGTGTACGTAGATAAGTAATAAAAACATTCGTATCGAGGCTGTCAAAGGTGGATGACCAGATGGCAGGGTGATCAGATCAAGAGTCCTTGCATGCACTCCTGGATCTCAACCCATTGCAACTAACGGCAGCTGGGATGCATTTGAGAAGAGGGAGCTAGCAGGTGGGGGAGCACGAGCCCTTATTAACCTCAAAGGGATGGAACTTTGGTACTTGAAGATCTTGAAAGATGAGTTTCTTCACAAAGAGTTGTTGTATACATGCTTGCAATACAAAATCGATGCCTGAGTAGGTGTAGTTATACCTTGTTGTATATTAGTATATATATTGCTCAACTGCACCTTGTTAATTAGTCATATTGTTTGCAAATTGCATGAGTCACTAATTAGTGAGCATAGATGTGTGCTCGAAAAAGAGGAGTTGAAATCGTTTGTTTCGGTTGTGCTGTGGATGACATTGATACATTTAATACTCTCACGCCCATCTTAAAAAAAACATGCCATTCTAGTTTTGTTTTAAATCAAACCACCTTAAATCTTATTAAGTTTATCAAAGATACCGACATTTATATTATCAAATAAGTATTGGTTGATTCATCATAAAATATATTTTTATAATATTTGATTTTTTTTGTCGTAAATGTATATAATCTTCTCTATATTTAAAACAGTTTGCAAAACTAGAGTGTCATGTTTAAATTTTAGGGTAGATGCATATATATAGTACATAAAAATGTGAGTATGTTAGTGTGCAATCTGATTTTGTTTATATATTGGTGCATGTATTGTTGAGTTACACCTTGTAACTTACATTTTTAGTTAATTATTCTTTGATGTTAGACAAAATGTCCTTTGACACAATAATATATTTGTGGTGACTTCATCGATTTCAATATATGTCAATTTACTTTCTTGGAGATGTTTATAGGGATAAGTGTGAGACTGAGTGTATAAGTGTGCACCTTGTATACGTAAGCCATTGTTATGTACAAATTGCTTATGTTTAAGTGTTAACGGGCGTGGACGGAGTAGGGTGATTCACAAGTTCAACGCTGCAGTTGGGTTTGTGATGAGATGATTAAAGTTGCTTGTAGACATGGCGCTAGTTGATGAAGACGTGTTTTTTACCAAAAAAACTTATAATAATTTAAAGGATGGCGCGGCAGAAAAAAAAGAAGAAGCTGGGTAAGCGTACGAAAAGGGAAGAAACTGAATTGGCAAAGAATAGAAAGTGAAAAGGAGATTTGCTCTGACGTGAAATGTTAAAAAAAAAAAGCCTCAGAGATGCGATATACCTTTTTACTGGGCATGTAAAAAAAGAACCGAAAAGATAGAAGAGGAGACTCATGAGTCATGCATGACAATGAGATGGGCCTCTCTACAGGCTCTATAGAATTGACCCATTATATTTGTGTATATGTATACAGCCGCGTCTAAGCTTCACATCATTATATGGATTAATTAAAGTTGCACGATGCAGGTTGCACTTGGTACTAATAAAGGTCTTTGTAGTGGCAGACTCCAGTGACCAACTCCAGAAAACTGCTGAGGTGATCATGAGCATGCCAGTACACGTTAGCAGCATTCATCAATGAGCAATGCTTGCAGAGCCAGATATTCATACTAGTATTTCAGTTGACGGAAACAGTGATGGATAGTTACACCAACTGACGCAGATTTTGTTTTCAGGTTGGTCCACTGTTTCACTGCCAGCTATGATGCTAAGGAACCACCAAACGGACCCTGCATTCGAGTTAAACACGCGGTTCAAATCCATCAAATTGATGCTTTAGCCTTCTATTCAACGAACAGAAGATAATCAAACCAAACCAATATATATTTATATAATTTTGTATGCTTTCAAATTAACCACGTATGGAGCCAATACGTGCATATGAAGCAAATCGACGTGTTGTCTAACTGAAGTTTTGGCAAGCCTTTGCATGCAAGTAAAATGAACGATAGATACAGTAGGTACATAGCTTTCTCTGATCCTGTTCTTCTTTGTCATGGTTGCTGCTAGTATGTCTCACAATGAATGATACGTGGATTTCCATTCATGACAAGTAACAGACGTGTGCAAACAATGCAACTTTCGTTTCTGCTACTCGTAGCCAGCTTTCATTCATCCAACGAAAAGGATGATACTTAACATTTTCGATGTACAAGCAAGAATATATTTAACCGTCCCAGGCACACATTGTGCATTCGTTTAGTAGACAATGGAAGCAATTACTTGTTCTGCTGATGACTGTAAGAAGGTTCTGGAGAAAGAAACGTGCATGTTAATTAGTCACCGTCTTTCTTGAGTATTGTGACTTCAAGCAACAACTCTTCCCTACCATGTGTTAATTTGTTATATAATATGGATGAAGTGTCCCAGTTAACTGAAGGGTGTAAATAAGTCATGTTACGATCAATCAATTCACAATATATATCCGTGTCTCTTTTTTTTCTCTAAATTTAAAGTACTTGCTAATAAACAGTGGAACATACTAGATGAAACCTCACGAATATATATAATAATGCGCGCTAATGGGAATTAACTAAGGCTCTGTTCGCTGAAGCTGAAAACCGCTGAAAATAAGCGCTGATGCTGATTTCTTGTGAGAGGAAAATACTGTAGAAGGGCTGAAAAATAAACAGTTTTAAGCTCAAACGAACAGAGCCTAAATGGGTTCAAATTGCATTTTCCTTACATATTAGTACTAGATATAGATATAAGAGGAACATACGGAGTACCAAGCATCTTGACCTATATGCACCCAATAATTGTACACCTCTAGTCAATTTTCTAACCAAATGCCACTTTCATCTGCTGAACATTCAGCGGTCATATGGCCTACTAGGATTTGGTGCATTAATAACTTTCCCTTCCGTGACAAAGATAACAAAGCTAGGCTACATCATTCTTCGACCTCATCATCAAAGGACAAACAACAAGAGCCTCTAGTCTACCAACTTCGCAAGCGGCACTTCTTTTGACCTCTTAGAATAAGTTTCAGTAATCAAACACAACATGACAATATGTAACAGTACTAAGATTCGACTTACCTACTTACCTGTGTAGTAGACCTACCTACTACTTACCTGTGTATCTTTTGTAAAGCCAACATAGCTATGCGTAATCATACCAAGACGTCCTGGTTTAGGGGCTATTTGGAACATACCCCCTCCATCCCAAAATAAGTGGCCGTTTTTTACTGACTCTTTGTTTGACCATTTATTTTATTCAAAATTTTTATATAAATAGTAAAATAAATAAGACATCATTAAAATATCTCTAAAGAAAAATAAGTCATAACAAAATAATATTTATACAAAAAAATTAAATAAGATGGACGATCAAACAGGAAGTCTTAGAGGAAAAAATGTCACTTATTTTAGAACGTAGGGAGTAACTATGTAAGAATTTCACATGAAATGGTTTAATCCTTATTGAGTTTAAGAAACAATTCCAATGTCAAAAACAGAGCCTTCACGGTCTTAGCATATATTTGTAGCTCCAGTGCTAAATTAAACTGGAATATATTTCATATCACTCTATGTAGAATTAGAATAGTTGATGTTGTTTTTATAAATTGTTTGACTTGAACTAGACCTAGAAGTGCCTTTTTTTATTGATTTGGGGGGTGGGGTTGCTCTGTTACCTCTTTTAATGAAAAAAAAATGGGAGTGGGTGGGGTGTGTGTGTTGGGGGGGGGGGGGGGGGGGGGGGTTATAGTTCCTGTTTGAATGAATTATAAATGGTAGCATCTTGTTAGTGTTTTAGAACAAGTGCAAGTGATCTCAGGGCCTATCATTAGAGGGAAGAAGAAGTTGCCGAAAAGCTCCAGAAGTTTCACCGCCCGGCAGCGCATTTGCCTGGCCCCGGCCGGATTCTGTCGCCCGATCTGCGCCAACACACGTCGATAGCCTAGGCAATAGCGTAAGAACTGGCCAAGAAATCCAGCAAAAGGAAGGAGACTAGAGAGAGCACGAGGCCGCACTTGGCTTGAAGCCTTGAAGCAGACAGCAAGAGTGCAGCAGCTGGTGACCCATGAGCAAGAGCAATAGCTTGTAACAAATAATAACACCCCCGAGTGATTGGATTGGACCAACGAACGGGACACGCCGAGCGAAAGCAACTGAATCATTAACAATCCCGAGGAGGCTTGTAGTTGTACCCAGAGCGAGCAAGTAGTAGGAATGCTCGCCTACAACTACAGGTAGTGGCCGTGGACAAGTGCAAGTGATTTCAGGGCCTATCATTAGAGGGAAGAAGAAGAGCTTGTCAGGGTGAAATGGTCACCTGCAACTTGACGTACTGGGCGCGTCGCCGTCAGATTTGGTGAAAACCAAGGCAGAGGCAGAGGCTCCGGCAAAAGCTTGTTGAATAGATAAGGTGCGTTGGTTGGGTGATCCCAATCAGCGCTTTGTTTTATGGCCTCACTGACACTGATGGGGGGTCTCTGCGAGCCCAAAGATTTCTCAGATGATCACCAAATAAAGTATTTGCGAAATGAAGCGGCCACCAGGTAAGCACTGCTCTGGGAGAAAGAAAAGGCACTGGATATTTGGGCAACAAAGCCAAAAAAAACAAAAAACAAAAAAAACAAAAAAAACAAAAAAAAAACAATGACAGCATGTGTGTGTGTGATGCGTGGCTGTCGTGCTCACGAGGTGATGATTTTCACTCTGGGTGGTCGCTGTCCGCTAGAGGTAATGCTCCGGGTTCTTTTTGCTGGGGGAAGGTGACCAAAGTGACAGCGCTGTTTCATGACATTTCGAAAGGATGGAAGCACCAGTGATTGGTAGGTTGCGTGGAATGGTGCTGGAACTGCACAACTGATGCAATGCAAACGCAGGATGATGAAACCCTGCTCGAGTGTCAACAAATATGTTCCATACGGAACAACCGAAGGATTGTTCAGTATGGAAAAGGAGGGGTGTTACAATACTTAAGGAGAAAGGGGAGCATTGACAAGCTTCGGTGAGACTTATTGCGGCTATGGCTGATTTGTACGACTGATTTATTGTGAGAGAAAATCAGTGTTCTATGTCTGAAAAAGTAATGCTTATTTTAGCTGGCAAGCTGAAGCGAACAAGCTGCGAACTTTGTTTCTCTATGATCTATATGTATATAACCCAGTGTCTTCTTATTAACACAAGCTTACTTGGACTGTGTAACTTATAGCTCAAAAAAATATCAGCCTAAATGACCACCACTTCGTTGTGTTATATTTTGCATTAAGCCATGGCATGTGCTAATGCATACGTCTGCTCAATTCTTATGTGAAACCACAAAGCAGGCACCCGGGTCTGCTTTGATCCTACGTTTGAACTTAGAACCCGGTCAAGCTCCATCTTATTCAGTACTATAACAAAAAGAGTACTAACAGATCCAGTTGCGGTAGAATAGTTCAACGAGGTGGTTACAATTCCCCTTCTCTGATAAAATTGTACATAAGGGAAATGATAAAGCATTAAATCACCAATTGGCATGAGATAATAATTAATTGTGTGACGCTGCTGTCTCAATAAAGATAATAATCAATAGTGTTACGCTGCTGTCTCAATAAAACAAGTGGAAGTGGAGTACAATGAATGCAAGTACAGAAGTAGCATGATTAAACATTACTTGCACAATGGGATCACAAGCACACCTACTGTGATTTTAGATTACATCATGTGTTGCAGGGTCCAAGGTTTATGTCGGGTCAGATTCAGCCTTTAATCAAAAGCAACATTAAGAGCTTGTCTGAATTGGCAGGGATCTGACCCAATCTTTTCATCCCATAATAAAACAGGGATCATCTCTACTCCCTCTACGCAAACAAGCCGTAAGTAGCATGTCATCTGAAACTTAGAATGCATATCCTTAAATGGTAGCCGCGCCCCCCCCCCCCCCCCCCCCAACACACACACACACACACACCACACACACACACACACGGGCTCTTCTTCTTGATCCCATGTATGTTTCATCTCGACATCAGCTGACAGAAAATGGTATAAAGCTCCAAGCTCAAAAGTGGTATACACAGGCAATTTGTACAGGGCTCACAATGCACTATTGCACTATGCTTTAATCACACAGTTTTTGGTAGGTAACTGAAGATGTGTTACCAAAGCGCTCCTGGAGATCATGTTAAACAATCAAGCAATGGATAGGGTGTCCATAATTCTAAATGTTACCTATATTGCCTTGGTCTTCTCCAGGGCTGGCTTAACTTCAATCTGCTCCACCCATTTACATAGTATGGTATTTACTTCATCTGGAACTTCATCGTGTGGAGCATGACCTGTTGTAATATAATGAACCACAAAATTCTTTATAAGGAAAACAGTAAAAAAAAAAGGTTAAGATTAATGGGTGTTCGGAGAAAAGAAGAGAGGAGCAGCGCACCTGCATTTAACTCTCTGATTTGAACCTTGCTGCAATGTTCTTGGAGCATGGTAACAAAGGCCTCAGATTTTGTAAGGGGGTCTTTCAAACCCTTTGTTCAAATAAAGCAAATAAACAAAATTAAACTCCCACACATTAGCAACCAGCAAATTTCGCTAAGTGTAGTAAATATGCGAATGTATGACTTGTCGATGGTATTACATACATACCTGGATAACTAATATCTTTCCTCCAAAAGAATCAAATAAGAAGTTAAGAGGAATTGAAAGATTGAAGTTGAATACGCTCTCAAGGACTTTTGCAGCACCAGGATCATATGACTGAATTTATTTGTCAAGGAAATCTTTTGCAGGCTATATTGCTGTTAAATGTATGCCAAATATACTGCACAATACAAGGATACAGCTCTTACAATCTGGTCCACAAGTGGCTTGTCCACCCGTTCAGTTCTCTAAACAAGTAAAAGTGTTATATCTGGATGGAAGGAACTATTGAATTGAAAGAAAATATAAAAGTGACTTCATAATATATACATACTGTAGGATAATATTCTTTAAGAATGCTTTCTGCCCTTGACCTCAAGTAGAGCAAAAGAAGCTGTGCCTGCAACCTGGAAATCCATGATGTTCGTCTTTCCTGCAGATGTTTGCATTTGCTAGCAATTAATTCAATTTGCAGCAACAATTTTTTTTGGAGACAATAGTTCAATGTCGGAGATTTTGCATTTTCTACTACTTCCAATGCCCATTCCTGAGAAGTATTCTTTTAATGCAAGCACCATATATACCTTGACTATGAAAATACAAGCCTCACCTAGATATCACACTTCAGTGTTACAAATGATCTTGCAATTCCCATATCAAGAACAATTTTCAGAGTAAGGATTTCCACACAGCTATGTAAGGTCGATGCATCAACAGATTAAATCACAGATGGGTGGAGAGGTAGACTTTTATCTTATGCTGGGAAGCTGACTCTTTTGAAAGCCTGCTTGGCCAGTGTCCCAATTTATCTTATGTCGATTATAAAATTTGCCCAAGTGGGCGATAGACATGACTAACTCACAGATAGCACATTTCTTATGGAATAATAATGAAGATAGTCATAAGTACCATCTGGCACACAGAAGTTGGTAGCCCAGAAAAAGGAGTTGGGAGGCTTGGGTATCCCGGATATGAGAGATCTAAATATGTCCTTTTTAAGCTCTTGGATTTTTAGATATAGTTGAGTCTATTTGGAAAAAAATGTAGATCATAAATACAGTAAGGGCCCGTTTGTTTCCTTAGAATTGGAGGAGTTGAAATATACATGATAAGTGAAACTATTTAGCTTAGAATTTGAGATTCCACACCTTTCCCAAGCTCACAAATAAGCCTATCTTCAATTCATAAGGTGGGAGATAGAATTGGATTCTATAGATCATTAGACTACAATTCTATTCTCCAATTAGAACACATTTTTTAACTCACTTCTATACAATAAAAAGTGCAATATATAAGTGTGTTCCTTATATACCCAATCATAAATATACAAATATATTTCATATACAACTATATTGGCTTAATTAATCTATACCTAAATTGTAATTTTTAAAATAAATTCAATTCCAAGGAACAAACGGGCCTTAATAATAATCCTAATATTCTTTGTGCTGATGATACTGCAGCTTCCCCTTTTTGGAAAGGGGTTATATGTTGGCCTTAAAGGCAGCTAAAATGGGTATTAAATGGATAGTAGGAGATGGAAAGAAAATTAGATTCTGGGAGGACCATTGGTTTGGGAATTCAAGTTTGGCTATTGAGTTTTGGCTGTTGTATGTCATTAATGGAAAATAAGGCAAGACTAGTCAAGTTTGGGATGGTCAACTTTTAAAATTATCCTTTAGAAGATCTGTTTCAGAGACATTGAATATGTGGTTTGATTTACTTAGCATAGTTAAAAATGTGAACTTAGGAGAGGACATGGATCAGATTATTTGGAGCTTTAGCTCAAATGGTAAATTTTCTGTACAAGTCTCTTGTGCTGTTATAAATCACAGAGGAGTGGCCCCTGTCTTTGTGCAGGCAGTTTGGAAACTTAAGGTTCCACCTAGAGTCCAAATCTTTCTTTGGCTTCTGTCAAAAAATAGGATAACTAAGCCAAAACAAGAGAGGTTACTGACAAGACTTGTGTTTTGTGTAATGAACTAGAATCTGTGACACACCTGTTCTTTGATTGCTGTGTGGCAAGAAGGATCTGGTTATTAATAGCAAAGATCCTGGGGCAGAGGGTGTTTGGAATTTTGAGTTTGTGGCAATTCTCTGGATTGCTAATAAGAAACATTTGTGTAACAATATCATTACTTCAGCTGTGCTTTGGAGCATTTGGATCTTGTGTAACAAAATGTGTTTTCAGGGACTTGTGTGGACATGGGAGAGGGAGATGATACTGTGATTGCCAGGATCTTAAGAAGATGGAGACCAATGTTCGATCAAGAGCTGGGAACGTCAATGGACCTGATTGTTCAGAAGTTGGAAGACAAGGCAAACGAACCTCCAAGAATAGCCTGGATCGAAACAACACAATCAAGACAGGGGATATTGGATTTTCAGTCTTACGGCGCAGGACTCTACAAATGCGATTCACTGTGATGAACTGATGAAGCTCTAGTTCTAAACTGTAATCGTTTATATCTTGGTTCTGCAGGTCGTTTGGACCGTTAGGCCAGTGCCTGTTTCTAACTCTTGGCAGCCGTGCCTAAACATTTGTGCTGAACGTTCTCAAACTCTTTATGGAAACAAAGCAGGGCAAACCTTTTGTCTAAAAAAAGCACATCAACAGGGGTAATTAATATTACTAACCAACAAATTCACTTTCTAGGGCCCAATTTTTTTCAATGTGATTTGTAGCCAACAGGAACATGGAATGTACGGCCGTACGGGACAGCTGCATGCATAAACTATTAGCTCCGCAAATCGATATGACGACAGTTTCAACAGCTATATAAGATTGATGTGCATCAACAAAGATACTACCTCCATCCGAAACAACTTGACGTATCATTAGATTCATCATGGAACATATTTTCATTGCATGCCTATTTGATGTCATAACTAACAAGTTTCTCTATAAATTTGATCAAACTCAAAATAGTCTGACTTAGGATAAAACTAAAACGTCAAGTTTTTTGGGATGGAGGAAGTAATCAATCTCAATTTGTAGTCAACCATGAAACTGTATGAGACAGACAAATGCATAAAACCTAATTACTCAGGAAAAAAGAACATATGAGAAAACATTGATTTTAGTTTGTAATAAAACCACAGTATGCCTGAGCTTTCAGTAAAAGATGTAAATAAGAAAACATAATTATAAATAGGAATGCAGAAGATTGGTTGCCTTACTTCACTCTGTGGGATGAAGGAGTAATTTGGAACAACTGAACCAGCTGAGTTTAAAAGAACCAGAGACTTTGCAAGAGAAGGCCATAACCAGCAGTGATAGCACAGATATAACCTGAGAGTGTTTTGCGGAAGTGAATGACTTCATCAAGATTGTGTTATGACTTCATTAACGTTGCACTGTGCAAAAATGTATGTTCCATCATCTCAATAGAAATTTTAAAATATAATCCATACCTCCAATAGAGTTGCCAAGAAGATGAACAGACTCCCTCACAATATCTACAATAAAAGTCTCTCAGTAGTTCTGACCAAAAAAAGTTCTGAATAGTAGACATTTGGTTTCTCTGATTTCCCAAAGCCAACAAGAGTAATTGCCCAAACTCGGTGGCCCATGTCAGCATCTTGTCTATATTGTCGCGAAAATGCTCCAGGAAAGCTCCAAAACCATGCACAAGAAGAACAGCTGGGACCTTCGTTGCCAAGAAAGGTGTACTGCAGGGGGTTTTGGTTGGGGGGGGGGGGGGGCAAAAAATGAGTAATTTGTGGTGACCAGCGAGTATACGTCAAGGATGGTTGAAAATAAGGAATTTCCACTTGCTGGCATAAATAAAGCTGCCGTTTATAGACAAATTTAAGTGCATAGGTACAGAAAGTAAGAAGAAAACCTGTACAAGATAACCCTTCCATCTCCAAATTCTTACAGGATACTTCCCCTCGACGCAATACTTGGGATTTTGATGCCAAGAGCAATACCACTGTCAATGTAAACAAATAGATTGTTAAGGCAAAAGAAAGTGATGCTTGGTTTGCCTAAAAAAATGAGCCCAATAGAGGAGGAAAAGGCATGATAAAATAAAAATACCTCCATCGAACATATAGCATCTACTGCTGCTGTTACTGTAGGTGTTGAGTACCCAAATGGTGATAAAAACCTGCATTGCGATCTTTTTCATATTGAATAGTCTCAATATAAGCTTTCCCCTAGATATGACTCCAAGCTGAATTGCAGGACCAAACAAGGTGTAGAATGAAGCACCATATCTGGTTTCAGCTAAGCGCACTTTATCATGCAGCCTGTCAGATATGAAAACTCACTAAGCGAGAATTTAATTTAAGGACAAAAGTAATTGGTAACTACATACTCTTGCCAACTAGCATTCCGGTGCCCTCCAGGTATCTTAGGTAAGCAGCCAAAGCATCCAAAGTAATATCTGTTCCACCCCTAACTTCCAGTGAGTTCTCTGATGCAAACTTTGAGTTTATAATCCTCTTTCCTGATGCACCAGAATCCATGGTGGCAGCATCCTCTATGCTTTCTCCATTGCTGATGCTTAATGTAGTATTACTTTGGATCTTCCTTTGACTGATTGTCTTTTTAAGAGTTGATCTTGCAGACATCTTCTTGAGAGAAGCCCAATTATCCTCTGGTGCTATGTCTTTCAGGAAACATTTTAATTCTTCCAGAGTGGGTAGAGAACCTGAATAGGAAATTGTTATAGTAGCTAAATGGGAACACAAAAATGTCCAAAGAAATGGGTAAAATAGCATAGAGTGAAATACATCAGCATCTTTGAACTTGTCCGGTGATGCCATGTAAATCCTGGAACTACTGATTTGCAGTTTCACATCCCTGAACTTGCCAACATCCAAGGTCAAAACCCTCATAAACAGTTTCCTTCACATTATCTACTTCCTTGTGGCCTCTCTACCATTCACGGTTTGTTAGCGTCCACATCAATATAAAATGCCTTGGTAGCGTCTGTTAGAGTGGTGTATTAGGCCCATGAAGCTAAGCCCATTAGGCCCATGTATGTACTGCTATATAGCTACCCTTCTAGGGTTAGCCCAATAATCCAATCACTCATTCTAACATGGTATCAAGTTAGGTCTCTTTTTTTTCTCCTCCCCTCCCTCCCACCAAGCCACCGCCGCCGCTGCCCTTCGCGGTCACCATGGCCGGCGGCCGGCCTTCTCTTCCCCCTTCCTCTTCCTACTTCTCCACCTTCCCTCCCCTTCCCTACTACTCCTGGGCGGAGCTCGCGGCCGGCAGGTCGCCCGCCGTGGCCCTCATGGCCGCCGGCGGCGGGGCTGGCGCCTCCAGCGCGCCCCTGCCCGGCGGGCCTCCGCCGCCGCCCAGCGCGTCCCGGCCCGGCGGGCCCGTGCCGCCGCCGCCGCTGGCCGCCACCGGGGCTGCGGCCTGCCGCCCCGGGCCACCCTGGCCGCGCCCGGGACTGAGGGCATGCCCCTGCAGCCGCCGCTGCGCAGCCCAGCCCCTAGTGCGACCGGTCCTCTGGACGGCGCAGTTGGGGCCCAGGGGCGCCGTTCCTCGACCCCCACCACGCCGCCGCTCTCCTCTCCGCTCGGGCTGCCGCCGCCGAAGGCGCGGCACGCGTGAGCGCGGCTGCCCTCGCCTTGGAGCGGGAGCGCGAGGCAGCCGCTGCCTTGGCGCGTCAGCTCGCCGAGGCGGAGCAGCTCCTCGGCTACTCGGCGTCCTACGACACCTCCGCCACCTCCTCCGGCCCACGCGCCGTCCGCGTGTCGCCTCTCCAGATCCCCGATCCGGCGGATCCGCTCGTGGCGCAGCTCCACTACCAGGCCGGCGGTGTCCAGAACATCCGCAACCTGGTCACGGTCGTCCTCGACCCGGAGTCGTCCTCCTACGCCCGCTGGCGGGACATGGTTCTCCTCACCCTGCGCCGCTACGCCCTCGACGACCACGTCCTCATCGACGCCCCGCTTGCGGCTCAGACCCCCGGGTGGCTGCGCCTCGACAGCATCGTCCTGTCCTGGATCCTCGGGACCATCACCACCGACCTCCACGACCTCGTCCGCAACACGCCCGACGCCCGTCGTGCCTGGCTGGCGCTTGAGGGCCAGTTCCTGGGCAATGCCGAGGCCCGGGCTCTGCGTCTCGACGCCAGCTTCCGCACCTTCGTCCAGGGCGACCTCTCCGTCGGCGAGTACTGCCGCCGGATGAAGGGCATGGCGGACTCCCTTGGTGACCTTGGCTGGCCCGTGGAGGACCGGATCTTGGTCCTCAACGTCCTCCGCGGCCTCAGCGACCGCTACGGCCACCTCCGGACCTGGATTACCCGGCAGCGGCCCTTCCCCTCCTTCCTGCAGGTCCGTGACGACCTCGTCATGGAGGAGCTCACTCAGGGCGTCCAGCCTGCTTCCCTCTCCGCGCCGGGCTCCTCGTCCTCCTCGACTGCCCTTGCCGCCACTCCACCGCCGCGTACGCCCACACCGGCACCGTCGTCTCTTCTTGGTCCTCCTCCCTCCGGGCCGAGCGGGGGTGGGGGGGCCGTGGCGGTCGTCGTCGACGCGGAGGGGGGCGTGGTGCTGGTTCTGGTCGTGGGGCTACGCCCGCGCCACCACGAGGGGGTGCACCCTGGCCATCCTTCAGCAACCCATGGTCAGGGCGCATCTCCATGTGGCCCTTCCAGGGTGCCGGCGGTGATCCTCGCACTCCGGCGGCCATGCTTGCCGGTGCCATCCCGGCCGCTCCGTGGGCTCCACCACCTGGAGTTGCTACGCCTCCCACGTCGCCGTGGGTTCTGCCTTCCCAGTCGTCGCCAGGGCCTGCCGGTTGGGATGCGACTGCTCTGGCCCGCTCCTTCAGCACCATGGGCCTGACACCCCACCGGCCTCGACTGGGTCGCCGACTCGGGTGCCACCTACCACACCACTTCCGACCCCGGTATACTCACGGCTGTACACCCTCCTTCTTCTCTCTTCCTTCATCCATCATGGTCGCAAATGGCTCTTGTATTCCTGTCACATCCGTGGCGTTCAGGCTACCACTCCTTGCCTCTTTTCGTCTTCCTGACGTCCTTGTTGGCTCCCTCTAATGGTTTCACAACCTTATCTCCATTCGTCGTTTTACAGCTGACAATTCTTGTTCTGTTGAGTTTGACTCCTCTGGTCTTACTGTGAAGGATTTGGCTTCCGGCGTCCACTCCTCTCCGATGTGACAGCACGGGCCCCTTTACACGCTTCGGCTTCCTTCGTCTACTCCCACCACTTCGGCTTCGACTTTCTACTTCGTCCGCTGCCTTCGCCGCCTCTGCTTCCTCTTCTACCTGGCACCGCCGTCTCGGACACCCTGGCCGTGATGCTTGATGCAGCTTAGTCGTAGTTCCGACATACCTTGTACTCGGGCTCACGATGAGCATTTGTGTCATGCGTGCCAACTGGGCCGACATGTTCGTCTTCCTTTTCCCACCTCTTCTTCACATGCGACCCACATTTTTGATCTTGTTCACTGCGACCTGTGGACATCTCCTGTGATGAGCATTTCTGGATATAAATGCTATCTTGTCGTGGTTGATGATTTTTCTCAATATTCTTGGACTTTTCCCTTGCGTGCTAAGTCTGAGGCATTTCCCACGCTCCGTCACTTCTTCGCCTCGGTTGTCTCCACAGTTTGGCCCTCACCATCAAGGCCGTCCAGTGTGACAACGGGCGTGAGTTCGACAACTCCACCTCTCGGGATTTCTTCCTCTCTCACGGTGTCCACTTGCGCATGTCTTGCCCCTATACCTCCTCCCAGAACGGCAAGGCAGAGCGTATGATTCGCACCATGAATGACACCATGGCGCACAGTTCTCCTCCAGGCTTCCCTTCCTGCCCGCTTCTGGGCCGAGAGCCTTCACACTTCCGCCTATCTCCTTAACCGTCTACCTTTCCGGTTGCCTGCCCAGCTCCTACACCACCCCACGCCCTCTTCGGTACCCCTCCTCGCTACGATCACCTCCGTGTCTTCGGGTGTGCGTGTTACCCCAACACCACTGCCACTGCCTCCTCACAAGCTGGCACCACCGGTCGACCCTGTGTGTCTTCCTTGGGTACTCCCCAGATCACAAGGGGTACCGCTGGCTATGACCTCACCTCTCGCCGGGTCCTCATCTCTCGCCACGTGGTGTTTGACGAGTCCGTTTTCCCTTTCTCACCACCTCCACACCTCCTTCCATCTCCGATCTTGACCTCTCCTTCCTTTCTCCCACTGACGCGGTGGTTCAGCCACCATTTCCGTTTGGTCCTGCAGGTCCTGCTCCGCCACTCTCGCGTCGCCAGCACCCTACACCAGCCCGGCGCCCTCGCGGTGCGTCGCCTGACCCTGCGTCCTCCGCGGGTCCGGCCGCGACTGACCCTGGGCCGGCGGCGCCGACCTCGGTGACTCCAGTGCGGTTCGCCCACCCGGTGCGTGTCTACCAGCGCCGAGTGCGACCGGCCCTGCTGACACGGTGCCTGTGCACCACCGTCCTCGCCGCCACGGTCACCCACGGTGGCCCCTTCTCCGTCGACGGCCCCACACCGCCGTCTCCACCACTCCCAGCTGCCCGTGTCGAGCCGCCGGTGTACCACCCGCCGCTTCTTCACCGACACCCGCGTCATGTTCACCCCATGGTGACGCGGCACGCGGCTGGTGTCCTACGGCCCCGGGCTCTTGCAGCGACGCCCGGGGAACCGCAGGTCTCTCCTGTACCCTCTTCTATCCGCGACGCCTTGGCGGATCCTCACTGGCGTCGTGCGATGGAAGAGGAGTACGCGGCCCTTCTGGCCAACCAGACATGGGACCTGGTGCCGCGTCCGCCTGGTGCCAATGTCGTCACTGGCAAGTGGATCTGGACGCACAAGCGCCGAGCAGATGGCTCCCTGGAGTGGTACAAGGCTCGTTGGGTTCTCCGGGGCTTCACTCAGCGGCCCGGTGTTGACTATGATGAGACCTTCAGTCCAGTGGTGAAGCCAGCTACCGTCCGCACAGTTCTCTCCCTGGCTCTCGAGCGCTCCTGGCCTGTGCATCAGCTGGATGTCAAGAATGCCTTCCTCCATGGCACTCTGACCGAGACCGTCTACTGCAGCCAGCCGGTAGGTTTTGTGGATTCCTCTCGCCCTGACCTGGTCTGCCGGCTCAACAAGTCTCTCTACGGGCTCAAACAGGCACCTCGGGCTTGGTATTCTCGGTTTGCTACCTTCCTGCTGACTCTTGGGTTCACGGAGGCCAAGTCTGACACCTCGTTGTTCATATACCACCATGGGGGGCGAGACTGCTTACCTGCTCCTCTATGTGGATGACATCGTTCTCACCGCCTCCAGCCAGTCTTTGCTCTAGCGCATCATTGCCTCTCTCCAGACGGAGTTTTGCCATGAAGGATCTGGGTGTGCTCCATCACTTCCTTGGCGTCACTGTTGAGCCCCGACCTTCCGGCTTGTTCCTCCACCAGCGGCAGTTCACTCGTGACATTCTGGAGCGAGCAGGGATGACTGACTGCAAGCCCTGTTCCACCCCAGTCGACACTCAGGGCAAGCTGTCAGAGGCCGCGGGTTCGTTGCCTTGGACCTGCGGACTCTACCGCCTACCGGAGTCTTGCTGGCGCGCTCCAGTACCTCACCTTCACCCGACCTGACATCTCCTACGCCGTGCAGCAGCTGTGCCTCTACATGCATGCTCCACGGGAGCCCCCACCTTGCTGCTATGAAGCGGCTTCTCCGGTACCCTGCATGGCACCCTCGCCTATGGGCTGCTCCTCGGCCAGTCCTCCTCTGCTGAGCTGGTTGTCTACACCGACGCTGACTGGGCGGGCTGCCCGGACACCCGCCGGTCCACCTCCGGCTACGCTGTCTTCTTGGGCGGCAACCTTGTCTCTTGGTCGTCCAAGCGCCAGCCGGTGGTCTCACGCTCCAGTGCCGAGGCGGAGTACCGCGCCGTGGCCAACGGTGTGGCCGAGGCTGCTTGGCTCCGCCAGCTCCTGGCTGAGCTTCACCGCCCCCTCGCCAGGAGCACGCTCGTCTACTGCGACAACGTCAGCGCGGTCTACCTCTCCACCAACCCTGTGCAGCATCAGAGGACCAAGCATGTGGAGATTGACCTTCACTTCGTCCGCGACCGTGTGGCCATCGGCGACGTCCGCGTCCTTCACGTCCCGACCACCTCCCAGTTTGCGGACATCTTCACCAAGGGCCTCCCTTCCTCGACCTTCTCCGAGTTTCGCTCCAGCCTCAACATCACCAGTGGCTAGTTGTGGCTGCGGGGGGGGATCCTGTGTATTGTGCTTGTTTTCTTTTCTTGTCCAGTCTTGTACTCCGCTGCGCCGGTAGTCCAGACTGCGGGGGGTGTTAGAGTGTGTGTATTAGGCCCATGAGGCCCATGTATGTACTGCTATATAGCTACCCTTCTAGGGTTAGCCCAATAATCCAATCACTCATTCTAACAGTCTAAATAGCAAATCCATGCATCCCATTATGCAATCCCTGAGACAATTTTGCCCCGCTGCTTAGAACTGCAGGAATGCAGAACAAAGAGTCCGAGATACTATTGTAAAGGCGCAATGCAAGCATCAGGTGTTTCGGTGCTAGCGTCGTCAGTTCTATTTGTAGAATCTTCAAGCTAGTTTCACCTCCCAGAATAGTGATCCCAGAAACATGGAATACAGTTGCATCTATAAGTCGTTGACAAACTGAAATTGGTCAGTTATTCATGTCAGAGCTCTCTTAGGCGCTTAGTGGCGTCAATGCACTGCAGCGGAAACAATGGGGAGAACATACGGTGCATAGTAGTACCTCAGAGGGCTGCGCCGATCTGCCGGGAGTGATTGGGACGGCTGCGAGGGGCGCCACGGCCGAAATGGCAGCAACCGGTGAGACGGCAAGCTCGGCGCCACAGAGCGGGCAGGCGAATCGCCCCTGGCCATGCGGCACGCTTACCACGGCGCTGCATCCCCCGCACGCGATGCGGGACGGCGCGGCGAGCGGGGCACGTCGACCAGGAAGCGGGAGCGCGCGGCGGGGGCGCCGCGGCATAAGCTCCGGCGGGAGCGCCTGATGTGTCCCGCAGTCGGGGCAGGCAAATTCGGTGAGGCCCGTCTCCACTTCCAGCGTCTCCCCGCAGCCCGCGCAGCGCACCTCAACGATCCCCGGCGGCGGCGCCATGGGAGGGGAAAGCGACGGCTAGGTTTTGGATGGGGTTTTTTTTTTTCTTCCCCCCCTCCCCAAATTTTTGCATCGCCTTGCTGAAAACCGCGCGGAGCCTTTTTTTTTTTTTTTCCCTGACGGCTCCAGTGGACCCGTGTTTAGGTGTAGGCCGTCGCGTCTCACTCCCTCACACTGTCACTGATTTGTGATTTCTCTCTCACCCCAAATTGCTCTATCCCCAAGGGCCCGAGAGTGATAAGCGGAAACCTACCACTGCTCCCGCCGTCATGGCGCCGCTGCCGCAGGAATTCATCGAGGTGCGGTGTGCGGGGTGCGGCGAGACACTGGAGGTGGAGCCGGGGCTCTCCGAGTTCGCTTGCCCCGACTGCGGGACTCAGCAGGAGCTCCCGCCGGAGCTCATGCCCCCGCCCCCGCCGCGCCCGCGCAGGGCGCTGCCCATCCCAAGCCGCCGGCCCGCCGCCGCGGCGCCAGTGCCTGTGCCCGTGCCCGTGCCCGTGCCCGTGCCCGTGCCCGCGAGTTTGCCGTGCGGCGCCTGCTCCGCGCTGCTGAGCGTGCCGGCGGGCCTCGCGCGCTTCGCGTGCCCTCTCTGCGGAGTCGAGCTCAGCGTCGACGGCGGGCGTCTCCGGGTATACCTCGCCTGCCCGCCCCACGCCACAGTCTCAGTCCTGGCGCCGCCCCCAGCCGGCATTACTTTGAGGCCATCCCCACACCGGCGTTCCGAGGTTCGTATCAAGTACTTTAGGACGTTTACTAGGAGAAAAAAAAAAACTTGCTTAAAACTCCTTTTCCCTATATGAATTTACCAGAAACACGCTTAAAACTCATTTTCATTATTATATAGATTTATTCGCGCTTGGTATACTAGTTTATCTTTCGGCCTTTGTCCCAACCCAATGAAGTTGTCATTTTAACTCGGCAATATCCCCTATTACACTTCCACTAGAATCCTGATGTTGATCTTGTCATATAACAATATTTTTCATCGTGAGTTGAGCAAGAACAGGCCTGCACATTGCAATTTGACTTTGCCAGCCATAGCATTTCTGGTTTATGAGCGATACAATGGTTGTATTTTAGTTTGTATTTGCTTTTGTACTGCTCAAAGGCTCTGATTCGCTGCATTGGACGTTAGGATGTCTTTTTAGTAAAGGAAACCATAGGTCTGACTATTTGTTAATGTCTGCCTTATTATGTTCTAGTCACAATTTTGCTGTTGAGAAAGATGTTTTAAAATTTTGAATAGAGATTTGGTGAGGAGGACTTGATATTGACAAATAAAGTATGGAGATCTTATAGGACACGGAAGACAAAACTGATAGATAGAATATATCATTCATATGTCCTGATTTGCTAATTTCAGTGACAGTCATGCAGTTGTATTTCTGCAGAATCTCTTAGATTAGGACGTTTTTCTACTCTTCTATATGCATAGATCTACTCCATCTGTTTTATTTTCTTATTTCTTTTTGCATTATTTCCTTTGCAGCACGGTCAAGTAGAAAAGTATTATCACCCGACTCATTCAGTTCATAGAGAGGAGGCATTCAGTTCTTCCAGAACAGAAGCAATCCACACCATGTTGGCACAAAAAGAGCCCAGTTTCCATTCAGCTCACAGAGAGGAATCACGTATTGAACCACTCAGTAAGACTTTTGCAAAGCCTAGTGAGAGGAAGACTAAATTGCCTGCTTGTCTTGAATCTATTGGCATGGAAAAAGTACGTCCAGAGCCTCCCGTACATTCAAGCTCAGCCTCTCGGGCACAAGTTTGTCCTTCCAATTATTCATTTCGTTCCCAAGAACAGCAACCTGTGGAGGACATTGCAAGTCAAGGAAAGCACATAAATGAATATCGAGCTGTATCAAGTACTCTCCAGCATGAAACAATAGAGACGTCAAATCAAGTCAACCGTGTTGAACAGGACCAAATTGAGTATCACAGCAAGGCAACTGGATGGAATCTGAAGAGGAAAAGGAGTGGTGGGACTGCCAGTGGTCAGAAGGGGAAAAAGAAGGGCTTGCCTTGCTATCCAAATGGAGGCCTACATCTTAGGCGTAGTGCACGTTTGTCAAAGCAGCCAGAAAATCCTATCAACAATGAGCCTGCCCAGCAGCCAGCTGCTTCGAATCAGTGTAATTCGGATTTAGATCTTCTAAACATTGATAAGATCATTTCCAATCTGTGTCGCAGTACGTCACCTCAGCTTCAAATGCCTCAAGCAAGCTCAAACCAGTTAGGCAAAGTTGATGCAGCCACTGGACCACCTCTATCAAATTATAATGCATCTCAGGATAGGCAACTCCCACTCAACAACAGTCAATTGTACCCTCCAGAGGTCTCCGGTGAACACTGGCTTGATAGAAGTGGTGACGAGCAGCCACATTCACCAGATGCCCGGTTACATGATGTGCATATGCAAGGGCAACTGCAACAGGTACGCTAACCTTCAGTTCATTCCACTGACTTGAGTGCGCTGATCATTCCACTGATCTATTGGTTGAAGCCATGGCTAGGATCTAGGATACACCTCTCTCAAAAACTTGCCACACTGCCAAACGACCATTATTGCCACACTGGCAGCAAAATCTGCAGCACCTCATTATCAGTTTACCACGGGTTTTTTCCTTGACCGCGCATGAGAGCTGCACATCTCCTGTGATTTTGAGAATACAACCCTAATGTCTACTCATATCCACCTTCTGCAATGACAAGTTAATCTGTACTATCCATGTCTAGTACTCACGTCAACCTCCCACCACTTACATGTGTATGTGTTTATATAAAGTAACCTAACTTGTCTAGTACTCACATCAATTATAATGTAAACTAGCTCCTAATATCCTGTAATTTTTCTTAGCCGAAGTGCCATGGTTTGAATTTATGCATAAATACTACACGTTCAAAATATTTGCATCGTTTGGATGCTTGTTTTAATCACTCATTCAGGAGGATGCACAGAGGGGGCCACTCCCAATTTGGATCTGTTGTGAAATCATCAGGGAAGCGCAGAGGACGTGGACATCAACCTACAAGACTAACCCAACCGCGAAGGGAAGTTGACAGGCCTGTCTTGACTCCTATTACTGTTGAGTATGTGTATCGATAAACTGACAAAGTTGATCCTTAATATATTCTCTTGTTATGATCATGACAATTTGATTTGGCAGCAAATGGGATGTTAATCCACCTTGTCCTAAGGTGGCCTCTTCCATCACTGTTCTTTTGAAGCAGAAGTACCCTGGGTCTACCTATCTGCCAGCTGGTCAGCAAAGAGAAGATCCACCCAATGGTGAAATGGTTCTCCACTGGCAACAGTATCCTCCAGAAACAAAAGATGTTATTTTGAATGAATTTCTTGTAAGTAAAGTAGCTGAACGCATTTGCTTTATGGAGTGTCATTGAGGACATTTTAACCATTGAGATTACATTTCAATTGTGCTAGCAACGCTACAAGTGGGCCCCTGGCCGAGAAGCAGAATGTCTGAAGGTATTTGAACGCAGAGCAGCAAGGCAGTTTGCTTCTATCTTAAGCCAAGAGAAGCGAAATGTTAGAGAAAAGTTTGCTGCAGTAGACAAATCCAATGAAGCTTCAGGTGCACACAGGTCCAACAGACATGCAGAGTCAGATGAGGAAGATCAAGAAGAAGAAGAACCCAAGGACCAGCAGGCATTAGAGAGAAGTGACGACGAAGACCCCTTGCTGTGGAAACCTTTCCCCCCTGCATGGATGCTTCCGAATTGGTGGGAGAGGTTATGCGAGCACTGGGCCAAAGAAGAAGTTTTAAAGATGTCTTCCCAGAACAGGAAGAACCGATTCACTAGAGGCCGTGCTCATCACACGTCGGGTTCACGGAGCTTTGCTATGCACAGGCAACTTATGGTGAAGACATAAAGACAAATTCCTTGGTTAACTAATTTTTGCACCTATTACTAATTATTTTTTAATTGAATATAGGTTATCGAAAACGGTGGGATGCCAGTGTCAGAACTAGAGGTATTCAACAAGACCCATAGGCGTAAGGGTGGCACAGGGGAATTTGTCAGTGAGAGAGCAAAGCAAACTGTGGTAGGTCCTCAGTGTTTGGGTTATTTGCATCATTTAGAAGTAACCGAGGCGCAATATACAAAATGTTTGGAGAGTTTATTAACTCTTGCTGAACTATGTTTTATATCCACTTCTTTTTTAGGAGGGCTTCAAGAAACGTATGGAGGAGGCTGGCGATAAGAACATAGACCCCCACGTTGCATGGGTGCAGGAAATAGGGGGAAAGAACCGTGGAAGGTACTATGGGCTCACTGGTATCATTGACAAGGACAAGGTTGATGAACTAGCAAAGTACATGCCAGATTGTTTTGGTAAAAATGGGCAACGGCAGAAATTCACGCAGGAGCAGGTGCAGCAGATGATTAATCAGGCCTTGCAGGGGTTAAATGAAACCTGGGAGCAGAAGTTTAAGTCCTTGGAGCAAAGTATGCGTGGTGTGCCACCGTTAGGTAGTGATCCCAAGGTACACAAAGGATTACTGAGTATTGCATTTCTCTTTTGAACTTAAACTGGTTTAGAGGCTCATGTGATGTCTCTGTCCGTAGCATGCTCCTGGATCTTCTGCGGCTAGAGAGGATCAATTAAGACATCTGGTAAGCGATCAAGTCATGAGACTTTGGTAGTTTGGTGTGTCATTTTCAGTCTAAATGAAGCTTATGATCCTCGTGTTTATAGCATGTATCTTTTAGAACAAGGATTGCAGAAACAAATTTTGGCACCGAAATTGCACAATTGTTATTCTTGATAGAAATAAGATCAGCTACAAAATTAGAGTTGCAATTCATTGTTGCAGCATGTTTGGTCATGGGAGGAATTGTAAATGAAACAGGATGATTCCCTAGCTGTAGTCTCTCAAATCTCAAGCTACCGAGGTGCTCGACCTGTGTTCCTGCATGCATGTCTGGTCAGATTAATAGGGTTTTTTCCCTCGAGCCTTTTAGATTGGTGCATGTCCCAGGAGATCTAAGTTTTACGATTTGCAGGATGCTTCAGATTCACACACCGGGGAAAATGACGCGGATGATGACGTTGAAGTGGTCTCTACAAGCGTCTGAGTTGCATCACTGTGTATATTTGTAGTTTCTGACAGATGCTGTTAGCCTATTCATGTCTATTGTACTCCAGAGAACTGCTAAAAAATGCACGGTGTTTCGCCGTTTCTGACAGATGCTGTTACCTTGTTCATGTCTGTTGTACTCCAGAGAACTATTAAAAATGCATGGCGTTTCGCCGTTTCCACCCTTTCTGATGGCCTGTTGAGCTGGGCTCCTGCTTCGACATTTAGTTTCTGCCTGTTCATGTCTGTTGTACTCCAGAGAACTGCTAAAAATGCGAGGCGTTTCACCGTTTCCACCCTTCCTGATGGCCTGTTGAGCTGGGCTGTCGCTTCGACATTTGATCACCACGGGTGTGTTTGGTTTCCCGCGCAACCCTTATTCATGCTCTAGCAGGCCAAATTCGAGATGTCTGGTTCCCTGGTTTTGCACCTTAGCCAGGCTACTCGTAGCCACGGACGCCATTGGAGCCTGGCTAGCTGGAAACGACCTCGTAGCCATGGACGCCATTGGAGCCTGGCTCGACCTCATTTCCAGCTAGCCAGGCTTGGCTAGCGCGTGGGGAGCGCTCGTCTCACCGCTCATCGCTCCTTTGCCTCTCATGCTCGCACGGCATCGCTCGTCGAACTCCTCTACGCCCAAACGCCACCGCTCCTCCACCTCCTCCATGCTCGTGGCGACGTGGTCCTCCACCTTCAGCAAGGCTCGCGTGCGTAGTGGCGGTCTCGCACGGCGACACTCCTCCATCTCCGCCGCGAGCACAGGGAAGAATATAGGGAACTCGTGCGTCGGCACTCTCTCCATCTCTGCCAGGCTCCGAGCACTCCTTCATCTCCGCCAGGCTCTGAGCGCTTCTCCATCTTCATTGCGAGCACAAGGAAGAAGATAGGGAGCTCGTGCGCTAGCACTCCTCCATCTCCGCCAGACCTCCGCGATTATTGACGCCATCCGCACTTCCAGATCTTGCGACGCGGGCTCGTTCGAAGGCTAAGGGCTTGCACCGTGTTTGTCGCTGGAGGGTGTGCGATATCCACCTCTCCCGTCCTCATCTCCGACCACCAAGACATTCACGGCCGATTACAGCAGAAGGTATGACCTCGATGGCCATAGTGAATGTACCGTGGGGACGCAGTAGTCAATCTGGAGCTTCAGCCTGTCCACCACCTGTTCGACGAATTGCCTCAGAGAGTTGAACTCACCGGCTCAAGGAAGAGGTAACTCTATGTAAACTAAAATAAATAACCAAACACATTGATTCTTAGCCAGGCTTAAACAGTACAAGGAACCAGACATGTTCTCCTTGCACTGGTTAAACTTGGCTTGAGCTAACCTGTCCTAGTTTAGCTAGCCAAGTTAGATGAGGAAATGAACTAAACGGGCTCCATGATTCCTCGTCTCGTTTCACTTGCATTTCCATTCGCTCAGTCTTGTTTTGTGAGTGGAGCTAAATCCCTCACTCCGTTCAGATTTAGGGTCCAAACGGTGCAGCTAGCGAAAGAGGATTTATAGTTTCATGTAGTCTGCCTCGATGATTCTCGTTTTGTTTCACCTGCATTTTCTTTTGTTCAGTCTTGCTATGAGAGTGGAACGGAATCTCTTGCTCCAGTTGGATTTAGGGTCCAAAAGGTGCAGCTAGCGAAGAGAATTTATAGTTCCTTGCAACCTGCTAGAACATTTTTCTTGCTTGATTTTCATAAGTCGTCATGCTAACGGCAATCTTGTTTCGTTGTTCTTTGTTTTCTTCACTCACTCTTTTGGTGTTTATTTGTGGTGCACTGCATGATACACATCATTCAAACTTATCAAGGAAAAAGTGGTAGCTTTAAGTAAAAATCAATTCAAATGACTTCATAACCTTATCACATACTAACATCATAATCTCTTGAGTTCATGGACGAAATAACGGAACACATGGAGTTTCCTATACGGTAATTATCATAAAAACTTGTCATAAAATCATAAAATGTTCGGAATCTGTTGCTTGTACTGTTTGGATTCGTTGTAGTAGGGTTAGAAAGCATCGTGATGGTGTAAAAGTTTGTTGCTAGTCATGTTCGGCTGGTTGAAAATAATCGTTGATTTTGGCTAATACAGATTTGTCGTGAGATAAAAATAATGTTCCACTACTAAAAAATTAGTATTGATTTTGGTAGATAATCTCAAGCGGGCAAGTATTTTTGCACCAAATGTGCCTGCTCATAGTACTTCAGCGAGAAAAAATGATACAAACTTCGCGAGCCAAATAGTGTTTTGGCTAATATATGGATCTCATTTGTATTTATGTACTCCCTCTGTCCTCATGAAATATATTTTTATAATAAATTTATTTTAAAACATAAATGTTAATACTTTTTGAAAAAAATTGGTCAAAGTTGACATAAATGCTAATTACTTTTTGAAATATAGTTTGACCATTGCAAACTTTGACTAAAGTTATATGAAAAAATGCTAGCTCTTACGAGACAAAATAAGTACCGTTAGATCAGTTATGAAATATATTTTTATAATAAATTTATTTTGAGACATAAATGTTAGTAATATTTTTTTACTATAATTTGGTTAAAGTTGACATAATTTAACCTACACATTTATTATAATTATATGATCAAACGGACGGAGAGAGTAAGCACTAAATTTACATGCCAAGTAGGATATCAGATAGGTAAATGTACGTTTGGTATGAATGAAACCCGTTACAAGTTCATGAAAATAAAAAAATACTTTTACAACCTTGTGGGCCTAGATGTCACCTTAAAGATAACTTTAAGGACCACATGTAAATTTTACTTTATATTCAAGTTTCTAAATGACACCGTACAAAATATTATGGTACAAACATGATTAGCATATTAGCATTGTCAATGACATAATATTCATATGTCATGTTCCTCCTGACCAGAAGACTTAGTAGCGTCTAATTTGTATAACTGATTTATTGTATGGCTATTTTATCATAGAGAAAAATATTGTTCTATAGTTGAGAAAAATGGTTTGATTGCTAATAAGTTAAAACGAACGTGTTGACAAATTTTGAGACGGAGGGTTTAGGATAGCCCGTCTCACTTTTACTGCTAAACTTCTAAACCTAGACAGACGACGCATCTCTCCGTCTCCGCTCGCATCTCTCCGTCTCCGCTTTTCTAAGCTTCGCAGAAAAAGGAAAAGGAAAACCGCCAACTCGAGAGAGACAATGGCGCCGCCGATGCCGACCGGCACATGGGCGGATCCGGTGGATGCCGACTCGCTGGAGGTGCGGTGCGCGGGGTGCAGCGTGACGCTGGAGGTGGAGCGGGGCCTGACGGAGTTCATTTGCCCTGACTGCGCCATGCCGCAGTCTCTTCCCCCCGAGCTCATGCCGCCGCCGCCGCCCCGCCGGAAGGCGCTCCCGCTGCCCCGCGGCGCCGCCGACGTGCGTGGCGCGCGGCTCCCCTGCGGCGCGTGCGGCGGGCTCCTCAGCGTGCCCGTCGGGATGACGCACTGCGTCTGCCCGCTCTGCGGCACCGAGCTCGCCGTCAACACCGCAAGGCTGAAGCACTACCTCCTTTCGTCCGCCACGGCGGCGGACGCCGTCCCCGTGCTGCCGCTCGGCGCCTCGCCCTTGGAGCCTACCCATCCTCCATGTCCGACAGGTATGGTGCTATACTGCTATTGCTGTGTAACTGTGTCTTCCCCATTGTGAAGTTCGGAATTTTATCCTTAGGATAGGGTTTTTTAGAAATTTCGTAATAAGAAAATCTAGAGGGAGCTTCTGTCATCTATGTACTTAGCAATGTTTTCAAGTCGTCTAGTCGAACCTAGTCGCCTTAGGACCGATCAAGCGATTAGTCGCGATTAGTCGTCGATCAGGCCGATTAGTCGAGCCTAGTCGACCCTAGTCGTCCTAGGCAGACAAAGCAAAGATAGGAAGGGAGGAGGCAGTGAGCAGAGGAGATATAGGAGCAGGCAAGCATGGGAGGGCAGACCTGGGGTAGTTGCCGAGCAGGGGACGTGCTTACCTGCAGGAGCAGCTGCCTGGCGGAGAGGGGAGCGGCCGGCGGGAGCAGGCAAGCAGCTGCCCGGCGGGGAGGGAGACCGGCAGAGGCAGGCACTGGATGCTCGCCGGCGGCCATCCTTTTCATAGGCGGACCCACCTGGCGAGGTAGGGCGGTCCGGCGAGTACCGCCCCTACTCTGCCCCATGTCGGCGACCTCCGAGACCCGAGCATGAGCAGGCGGCGGAAGGGACCGATGGATGGAGGTTGAAGACGTCGTTGGCTGGGCTGGGGTCCTTCGGGCGGACTGGGCCGTCTAGCCAGGTCCAATGGCCCATCACAGATCCATTTAGGAGGCCTTAGGGCAAGCACGACCAGGAGGCAGGGCACACATCCGCTCGGAGGCGAAAGCGTGCGGGCACGGCCTCGGGCTCTCGGCGGCTTGGCCACTTGGTCGCGGTGGCCGGCGTGCGGGCTGCCGCGGGTGGCGGCTCTCCTCCGGTCCTCCCAGATCTCGGCGAGCGGCGGGGTGGCGGGCGGCGGCTCTCCTCAGTCCTTCCAAATCCTGGCGGGCAGTGGCTCTCCTCCGGTCCTCCAGATCCCGGCGAGCGGCCGCGGTGGGTGGCTGTGCTGCGCCAGGCGGAGGCGGAGTGGGGCACGGCAGCAGCAGACAGCAGCCACGCGCGGCGGCTCGCCCTAGCTCCTTTCTTGAGCCGGGTTCGCCACATACTCCTTTTTCTCTGTGCGTCTTCTCGAGTATCTGCACGCGCTCTCCCTCTTATCCTTCCCGCGCGCTGTTCGTTTGTGCTTTTCGGCTTTCGCGGACTGCGGCCCGCCTGCCCGCACTTCAGCTGCCAAAAATTGGCGCCCGCGCGCGCTTTTTTCCTCCTGCCAAACTAGTCGTCCCTGTCCTAGTCGGACGACTAATCGCGGTTAGTCATCGACTAATCGGACGACTAGCCTTCTGATCGAACAAATCGAATCGATGCCCCTAATCGAGACCTTGCGACCGATCTGGACGACTAATCGCGACTAATCGCGATTAGTCGGACGACTTGAAAACATTGGTACTTAGTGCACAATTTAGCAAAGTTTAAACATATCGAACTCTTAGCTTGCCTTGAGGGGTGTTGCGGTGCAGCACAGCAGCAGTTTATGCTTTAGAAGCTTATAATCCGGGAAAATCATCCGGGCTGTTTGGATCTAGAGCAGGTGGTTTTAGGCTCGTGCGGACATGATTGGTTACCGGCCGCAAACACGAATGAACCATTTTCTATTACGTCTGCGTTACTGTGGACATTCCCAAATAGATCGATCGTAGCTTTTGGCTGCTCCCTATGCGCTTCAGATTCAGCCAGAGAATCAAAACTTCGCAAGTTTTGCAATATTAATACCTAATATTTAGCTAACTTGGATCAAGCAGGGACGTACAGAGCATGCTGACCAGTTTATTTCAGAGCCACCAGAATCAGAGCATCCTGATTACACGATTGATGGAGAGGAGGTACATGGGGTCCCTGAGGATACTGCAAGGTATCAGGAGCAGAGGAACATATATCCTTGCAGCTCCAGAATTGTTGGTGCAGAAAAGAGACATGGAGAGCCTTTATCTCAGGTCAGGCACCAGGCTCAAGATCTTACTTCCAGCCATGCTATTCGTGCAAAGCAGTCATATCAACAGAATCCAGATCGGGTTATTGAGGCACTGCAAAATCCTGTTAATTCTGCACTTTTTACTGAATCAGGGCGTGTTGCAGATATTAACGACACTACCTCAACAGATATTAATGGCACAGTTGGGCGATCCATTTGCACCAGAACTGTAAGCGTCGAGAGGGGAATTGTGCAGACTGCCCAACAGATTACACAGAAGTCACAAAAACAACTTTCTTGTTACGTGACATCTCTTGAGCTTGCTCAGGCAGGATTAGCAAATGGGATAATTCATGTTCAGGAAAAGCAACAAGAACCTGGAAACAAAACAAACCACAAAGAAGGGGCATGCACTCAACTAGTTAATGAGACAATTGCAGGCAATGACAACAGGGGCAGGAGGCAGTGGATTGGCCTTGATGTTATGGGTTCAGAGAGGAGACAAGAGCAGACAACAAATGATGCCACTCAAGAGGTGCGAAGGGAACATTCTGAATCAGTGATTTGCAAGGAAACGGATAATCAATCAACTCACATTGAATTGGAACAACCAGGACGTCACCGAGTTGACACAAGGAAACGAAAAGGCTTGGATGCTGCTTCAAATTCAGCTCTTCAGCTTAGGCGTAGCAAACGTTTGGCAAAAGATTCATCTGCTGCCATAAACAGACAACTTGTCATGGACACTGAACTAACACATAGGCAGACTGTTGGACGCCAAGCTGCTTCTCCAAGCGGCCTCATGCCAATGGCCATTGTAGATGATGAACATTCAGAAAGTGAGCCTGATGAGCAGCTGGTTGTATCTCCAGTAGATTCGTCTGATCTGTCAGATACTAATAGAATCATCGACAATTTATGTAACAGTTCATTGCCTTCACCTGAGATTCTTCAAACATGCTCTAATGAATCAGAGAACCTTCATATAACTACCCTACCTTATTCAAATCATGACATGTCGGATGCTGAGCATTTTTCTTCAGACCTTGACATGGCTGATCCTGAGGATTTTGCTCGTACCTATATTCCTTTAGATGTTAGAAGGGCCCTTGCAAAGCTAGATTCCAAGTCATCACCCTATCATATGATGGCCCATCAAAGTTCTGGTGATTCATACCTGCAAGATTCAATGGATTCAGAAGGCCAGGAAGTGCAGCCAGCATCTCAGAGAAAAGGTGATTTGCACTTCTATCATCCTTACTGTGTGTGCCGCAAAATAAGTCATAAAGAAAGGATGGAAAATGGCCTTACTCTTCTCGCATTCGTGCTCCCTCCCCTCTTCAGTGCCGCATGTTAGATAAATTTTTGTTAGGCTGAAACCATGGCAAAGTGGTAATAGTCACCTGTGTGTTTGTCTTTTGATGGGATCATTGTGGCAGTTCCATTTGAGAACTTAGTTGCACATTCATATCATGGGGTAGCTGTACAATTATGGGCTTTTAATATATGAATCATACCACTAGGAGAAAAGCGACCTGTTGGGGTCTGCTTGACTATGTTATCTGATGCATCCTTATTAACCAATTTATCGGGGTTAATACTTTGAAGTCAATGTTGAAGTTTAACTTTTCCTCTTAGTATCTTTTAAACTTCTGACTAGAGACTCTGGTGAGATAAACAGCTAGTTGACATTTATGGAAAATTGTGATATGGAAGTAATAGAAGACGATATGCCTCATTACACATGTGGATTTTTTTTTCATTGTGATTTTGAGGAACTCATGTAGTCATGGGTGCCAATCTTTTTGGTATTTGTACAGTAACCGCGATCTATATATTTGAGACGCTGACTTAGCATAATCTGCAAACTTGTATGCCTTTTGTTTAGCAATACCCTTTTTTAACGTGTAAATATGTTTTTAGACCCTTGCAACAATAGTACATGAACTGAGATGGCTAGCTGCTAGTGGTTTTGTTTTCTTTCCTGGTCTCCCCAAATCTTATAGTTCATGAGGACATTCAACTTGGGCTAGTCCAACATATCTTAGTGTTTGGACTTGTTCCAATCATACACACAAGGTGTGTGATTTGATATAAAGTGGATTGCAGTTCCCTTTTGTTTCTTGGCTGAACCATTAGCCTTGAGTCCGGGCATTTCTTTTAATCTTGATTATTGGCAAGTTACAGGACTCTGGGTTCCAAGCCATGTTGAGTAAGATTGTGTGTGATTTCGGGTAAATGATTGTACAACTGCTAAGACTATTTTGCCACCTTCCAAATAGGTAGACGTCCTCGTGGTTTAACACTATGCCTGAAGGTGTGGACCATGCATACGGGCATGCGCATACCAGTTTCATTGAACTCTTCAGGTCAGCCTATTGGAAAAGCAGCAGCCACATTGACTTCCTTTCTGGGTGCATTAGCACGGGATGGAATACTGGCACCTCTTACATACCAGAATTGGAAACTTGTTCCTGAGAAAAATAAGGATGTAATGTGTCATATTGTTAAGGTATGCACTAATATGGTCTCTATTTCTAGTCACTGTCTTCATTTCTCTTACACACTTTATCTATTGCTGTAGCTCAAATTTGACATTGCCCCATTTCCTGAGTTATGGATTTTGAAGAGTTTAGCAAAGAAGTGGAGGACTTGGAAATTTCAATTAAAACAACAGCATTTTGACACTCATGAAACAGAAGAGGAGCGCCTTGCTGATTGGAATCCTCGTGTCCTCAAAGAGCATTGGCGATTCTTAGTTGCATATTGGAGCACTGAAAAAGCACAGGTAATACTTAATGTTCCATTTCTTGTGCGTGGTTTCTGCTGCTGTTGTGATTTGTGATTTTGTTACTTGTTGGATATGGTTACTTTGTTTATATCTGATCAGGCTTTAAGTGCTCAAAACAAGGCTATTCAGGCAAAAGTAACCACTTATCAGACCTCAGGAACGAAGAGCTTTGCACGTAGAATTGAAGAGGAGGTAATTTAAGGTTGTTTCTTTGCTTTCGCTGTCAGTAATGCACTAATGTGTTTGTTTTGTGCAACAGAAACAAAAATGGCCAAATAAGGGTGAGCCAACTGTTGAGGACTTGTTTATATTGACTCATACACCCAAGGATGGGAAACCTGTGACGAAGGCTGCAGCTGATGCCATCGTGAGACACGAGAAACTAAATTCATATGACTTCTTTTTATTTATGTGGAACGTGCATGGAAGAGCTGAGATTTGATTTTGTATCCAGGCACGGCGACTCCATGAATTACGTCAACAGCAATCAGAAGGCCCAAAGCGCCGACGGGGAAAGGGAGCCTTGAAGGCATATTTGGAGGAAGCCATGGAGGCTAAGAGAAAGGCTGAAGACGAGGCAGCTGCATTGAGGGAGAAGTTGATTGCAATGGAAGAAAGTCAGAAAAGGCTGCAGGAGGCTACAGCCAACAAGAAGAGCGCTTGTAGCCTGAGGAACAAGACTCCACGGACCCGAAGAAATTAGAAGGTGAACCGTCGTCACCTCCATTCTTTCTACAGGTAACATCCAGCTATAATTCTGAGCGGTGCCTTCTAGAAAAGTATACATCCATTAGCATTGCTTCTACCACATATTCTGATTCAGACAGACCATATTCGTCATCATCCATGCAGGTCCAATACCAAGCTCTGATGAAATTCTGGAGCCCCATGTGAAGCAATGTTTTCAAATCATCTAATCGACCCTAGTCGCTATGGCACCGATCACACTGACTAATCGTGACTAATCTTAGTGCATAACTGATTGTCATGGCATTGTAAAGCCCGACTTGTCATGACTCTGAACCTTGAGTGCAGTCTGTAAAGATCAACGCTGTTCCAATCGAGCTGAAGTCCATTCAAATCGAATGATGATGGTGCAGTCTGTGATGGCAGGCATCCGTTCATTCTGTAATCCATTTTCTCTCCAGTGATTAGTAGCTATAGCTTGCTGGATAGGTGTACTTTCATTATTTGTACGTGGATGATTGATTCCTTCAGTTTTTTGTGCGCGATGGCCTGACGGGTGAAACTGGATCAAATGAACTGAACAGAGGAGAGATGCAGAGAAGACCGGCCATGTCTCCTCGTGGAGGCAGTAGGAGGAACGGCAGAGAACGAAAGGGATCCCCCGCGCGGAAGTGTTGATTCGACGGCCTCTTTGTTTGAGCGGTTAAGTTTTTAGCTTAAAGCTGCTTTTTTTTCTGCTGGCTTTTATAATTTATAATAAAATTTGAGCATCTCATCATCACACTACAAACCTTAGTTGGGGTCCAGAATCCGCCCAGGTCCAGCAGGTAGCCAACGGTGCAAATGGAGCGGCGCCAGGTAGAAGGCACAGTCGCACAAGCACACGACCGCATGGAGTGGCAGCACAGCTTGGCAGCTCGACAATACCGCGGCAAGGCGTGATATCATGAGCCCCCGAGACGCATAAAATGCGACAGGATAAGCAGGCAGAGAACATGCGGTGGGACAGCGGTGCGTCAAAGTTATTCAATTTCGATTTGGGAAATACTTGAACCATACTTGTTGGCTTGTTCTTTTGACCAATCAACGCTTATTTTCAGCCACGAAAAAAGTATTTTTCTCTCAAAAAAATCAGCACGAGCCAAAATCAGCGGCTCAGCGTGCGGCACTAGAAGTCTAGAACCTGGGAAAGATACGGAGATGAATCGTGGACCAAAGTCAATTATTCGTTTGTTTCTGCTTCCTCCATCTCAGTCAATTCCAAGAATAGAGAGTCAAAGCATTAACTCTGAACAAATTTATATAATAAAATAATAATATTTATAATATTAACTAATATCATTAGACTCTACATTGGTAATAATATTTATAATATTAACTGAATATCATTAGACTCTAAATATCATTAGGCAAATTTAACTATGAATAAGTCAGACCATATTGGTATTATCCTTAAGCTGAATTTCGAAAAAAGCTTATGACAAGGTTCAGGGGAAATTCCTATTTGAATGTCTAATGATTCTGTGCTAAATGGTGTAAGTGGATAAATCAAGTAGTAACTTGAGAGAACTGTGAGTGTAAAATTAAATGATAATATTGGTCCATACATTAAAAGTTTCAAGGGAGTAAGACAAGGTGACCCTCTATCCCCTATATTATTCAACTTTGTTATTGATGGTTTAACTAGAATGATGTACAGAGCTCAATCTACTGGTCTTATATGTGGTTTGATTGATCATATAGTGGATAAAGGAGTGGCAATATTACAGTATATGTCTGAAACACAGTTTAGAGGGGGCTAGAAATCTCAAATTGCTTCTATATATATATGAATTAATGGTTGGGCTGAACATTAATTACTATAAAAGTGAAGTCATAGCTTTAAATGATGAGGAAAATTGGTCTGAGATCTATGCAGATATTTTTACCTGTCAAACCGGCTCTTTTCCTATAAAATATTTGGGAGTCCCTGTTAACCCCAGCAGGCTTCACATTGCAGACTGGCTTCCCATAATTGAGAAGAGTACTAAGAAACTAGATATCTGGAAAGGAGGAACTATGTCTATTGTAGGTAGAACAACATTGATAAATGCTAGCCTGAGTAATGCTCCTATTTATCAGATGTCAATCTATCTGCTTCACAAAACCATCATTAATAAACTTGATAAAATCAGGTGAATCTTCTGGTAAAATGGCAAAAAGTTTGCAAGAACAAGAAAAAAGGTGGCTTAGGGATCGAAGATATCAGGAAGATGAACATTAGTCTTCTTTGTAAGTGGTGGTGGAAACTGGAATATGAGAAAGGGCTGTGGCAAGATATTGTTAAGCACAAGTATATCAAAGGGGTGGCCATTGTTAATGTGAAACATAAACAGAATGATTCTCCAATATGATCTGACTTACTTAGAGTTAAAGATATATATTTGACTGGTAGAAAAATAATAATTAAAAATGGTAGATCAGTTTTATTTTGGAAAGATACTTGGATAGATGACAAACCTCTACTCATGAAATTTCCTGAGTTATATAATATCTATGATCAAAAGGATATAAATTTGAATACTGTTAAAACTGATACTCAGTCTGTAACCTTTGTAAGATGGCTTGAGGGTGAGCTTTTGAATAAGCGGCATAATATTCTGAGATTGGTAGACAGTTTTCATATAAGCAATGGAATTGATTTTGTATCTTGGAGATTTAGTTCAAAAGGAAAATTCTCTGTCAAAACAATATATGATCTGTTAGCCTCTAATGATTCCGGGCCTTTTCATAAATTTATCTGGAAAGGAAAAATCGACCCCCAAAATCAAAATCTTGGGAAAACCCCTCCCTCTCCCCCAAAAAAAATCAAAATCTTTCTTTGGCTAATATAAATAATGCCATTCTCACTGAGGACAACTTGTTAAAGAGAATGTGGGTTGGAGATGCAAAATGCTGTTTTTGTGATAGTGATGAGACTATGGCCCATCTCTTCTTTCGGTGTTATATTGCCAGAGTGGTGTGGGCTGTTGTGGCTAAATGTATTGGGGCTACAAATATATCTACTTCTATTAATCACTGCTGGTTGTGGCTTGAGAGGTGGCTACCCATGGGCAAGAAATTTTTTACTCTCAGAATTGCGGCCATATGCTGGGCCATTTGGAAAGTAAGAAATAAAGCATGTTTTGAGAATAATATTATACAAGATCCAATTTCTATTATCTGTCATTCTTGTGCACTTATGAGTTACTGGGCAGGGCTGTATGCGGATGAAGATAAAGAAGGCCTGATAGCTAGCGTTGAGACGATGTTGAACATTGCAAAAGAACTGCTGAACAAGAAGCCAAAGCAAAGTGAACGCTTGGTGATTGAAGACAAGGAGAAGGAAGATGGAAAGGAAGACTGATTGTGTGTGCTGTCTTGATTTAAGGGCTTGTCTTTTGGTCGTTCTTATGTTGTCTGGATTTAACTCTGGTGTTCTGCGTGGATGGGTGTGGCTTCGACCACCGTACGTTAGCTCTCTCTTTTATCTTGCTTAGTTGCCTGTAATCGGCTTTTCTGTTGGTCTAGTTTCCTTGTGTTAGGCCTGGTTCTGTCCCCTGATCTTGGATGTTCTGTAAAACTGGATGTATTTCCGTTTTCTTTGGCTAATGGAAATGTGGCCAATCACTCGGTTCGAAAAAAAATATCATTAGACTCTTCATCAAATACGAAAGGCCTTAGTACACAAAAGAACCTATAGAAAAAAGAAGTTTGCATCCCATAACTATTTAATCCAATCCCAATAACAACCACATGATGACACTCAACTTGTTCGTTACAACCTGTTAGCTAGAATTAACCTTACTGATTATTTTTTCATCCATAATATTATTCTCTCATAATAAATTAGTCCTATAAATCAACCGCAACCACAATAAATCCTACCAAACAGAGTGGTACGTAACATGTGGAAATCGTCATTCCATCTGCCATACAACTCTCTCAGAGCTATATGTCTTCCTTTTCAGAGTGTGTCCTAAACTCATGATGAATTTCACATTTATGCATGCCCCTTGAACTATTATTTGCATGTTTTAAGACTGACTCTAACAGAGAGCGCAAACGGCGATCCCAAACCCAAAAAGAGTAGCCTACAGTGTTTTTGCCTCTCCAAAACAGCCTCCAACAGCTGATGCAGTTGGGATGCGCATTTTGCATGCGAGCAGAGGCGGAACCCAATTATGCGTCGCCTCTTCTCCACGATGCAATCTCTAGAGCACGTACTGTTGGGCCCAAGGAGGCGTCGAGGTCAGCGGCCTCGGACGACGAGACGACAACGGCGAGATGGGCCCACGACGGAGCACGGCTGGCGAGCCCTCGTCCATGCCGGTGACTGAGAAGAGGGTGCGGAGGAGAGGGACGCGGAGGAGGCCACGGAGGAGAGGGCGCGGAGGAGGAGGCCGGCCGGGATCCAGTGGTGCTCGCCGGGACTCCCGCGCGCTCGACCGCGGCTCGCCGGTGCGGCGTGGTCCTGCCTTGGGGCACGGCCATCCGGGAGGGAGGAGCACCATGGGGGAGAGAGAGGAGAGAGGGACGGAGCGCGGCGGTGTCGAGGTGAGGCTGCCCGGACGGCGAGCATGGCCGGCGAGGCGGGCCCACGACGGAGCGCGGCCGGCGAGGTAGATCTAGGACGGCCGCGCGAAGAACCCGCCTCCGCCTCGTCCATGCCGGCGACCGAGGAGAGTGCGCGGATGAGAGGGCCGCGGAGGAGGGCGCGGAGGAGGAGGCCAGCCGGGATCCAGCAGCGCGGAGAAGGAGGCTGGCCGGGATCCAGCGGCGCAAGGAAGAGGGAGCGACGGGCGGCGCGATGGAGAGAGGGAGCGACGGGCGGTGCCGGTAGGAAAAAAGGTAGTGCAGTTGGAGACGAAGATATTTGGGTTTGAGACCCTTTTACTGTGCGGTACCCAAACTAGGTAAATGGGTGTCCGATTTGAGTAGCGTTGTTGGAGATAGTCTAAGGAGCGAACATGTGGAAGTCAGTCATTCTAGCTTCCATACAACTCTCTCAGACCTATTTATCTTTCCTTTCAGACTGTGTCATAAATTGATAACAAATTCTACATTTATATGCGTCCTGAACTACTTTACTATTTGCATGCTTTAAAGATAAGAACAGTCTCTAATCAACACAACCAGTAGTAGCTGTAGTAGTCCTCTCCATATTTGAATGCTTCGTACGGACAAGAAATCTTTGAAATAACGCAACCAGTAGTAGGTGCAGTAGTCCTCCCTTCACTCGATGTACAGGCGTGTCTAGTCTATGACCTACAATAAGCAAATAACTAAATTAAATTGTTAAAACATATATAATACATCTAAACAAGTCAATGTCATTACGGTATTCGTAAAGTTAGGAGAGGCATAACTCAAATAGTAGCCTTTTCTTAAGACCATTTGCGTTATCTTTTAGGTTATGTTGTTGAAAAAGATTAAAAATGAATATTGAGAACTTTGTCTGTAGCATCATCGAAAGGACGAATGAGATGTTTTTTAATCACGGTTGTTACATATAGTTTATGCTCAAGCGAACTTGCATTGTTGTTCCCAAAGAAGCATATATCATTAGGGCTTGTTTGGCTTGGGATTGACATAGGGATAGGGATATCCTTTCTAGGGGTATTATTATATCCTAATTGTCTATTCTTTACACCATATTTAATTTTAGCCATCTACTCTGTCTATTTCAAATTGTAAGTCATTCTAAGAATTTTAGAGAGTCAAATTTTCTCAACTTTAACCAAGTTTATATAATAATATAATAATATTTACAATATCAACTAAGTATTATTAGATTCTTCATCAAATATATTTTCATGATAAATTTATTTGGTGTCATAATTCTTCATATTTTTCTCTATAATTTTGGTCAAAGTTGAGATAGTTTGACTCTCTAAAATTCTTGAAACGACTTATAATTCGAAACGGAAGGAGTATTTATTTTCGTATCCCTATCCCTGTCCCATCCTTATTTCCCCCAACCTACACAAAACAAATTCTTAAAATCCCATCGTGTTTCAGTTTCCCTGAAACGACTTATAATTCGAAACGGAAGGAGTATTTATTTTCGTATCCCTATCCCTGTCCCATCCTCATTTTCCCCAACGTACACAAAACAAATTCTTAAAATCCCATCGTGTTTCAGTTTCCCATTGTCACCCAAGTACCCAACCATTCTCGAATTCTTCAAGTACCGGTCCAGACCAACAGTCCCACTGGCTGTACCATTTCGGTTTTTCTCCTCTGCTCTTCCCGAGCGTGGAAGGAAACCGAGACCAGACCCCCGCTCCGCTGCCCCGAAACCCTCGCCGTGCGGTCGCCGCCGATGGCGGGCCACTCGCCCCCCTCCCTGGACCCCGCATCCGTTCAGGTGCGCTGCGCCGGTTGCCCCGGCGTCCTCGCTGTCGGCCCCGGCGTGACCGAGTTCATCTGCCCCAACTGCCGCATGGAGCAGCGCCTCCCGCCACAGCTCATGCCCAAGTCCACCTCGTCCTCGTCGCCCGCGCCCAAATCCCCCGCGAAGCCTTCTCCGCCTCCTCCTACGCAGCCCCGGAGGGGTGCGCCGCCGGCTCAGGGGGTGGACCCCACGAAGATCCAGCTCCCTTGCGCCGGCTGCCAGGCCGTCCTCAACGTGCCCCACGGCCTCGCGCGCTTCCGCTGTCCGCAGTGTGGCGTCGAACTTGCCGTGGACCACGCCAAGCTACAGAACTTCCTCGCCTCCTCCAACAGCGCTGCGCCATTGGGCCCTACCCCTACCTCGGTAACTACGACGCAGCCGCCTCCGTCGACATTCCTCCCGGCGTTGCCGCCTGGTGTGGCGCAGCCGCTGCAGCTAGTGGCTGGTGCAACAATTCCCATGGAGTTACCTGCCGCCGAACCACCTGAGGAGATCAATGAGGTAGGCTGTTGTGTGACCGTGTCATTACCTTGTGAAGTAATCGTCTGGATAGTCAACACGAAGGGTGAACGGTGGGGGATGAGTGGCATTATACTCTCTATACGATAATACTTTGCAGTAATTCTGTACTGAAACGGTGAAACCTAACCTGGTGCCCAGCGTATTTCCGCTAAAAAATGAATGGGAATGGGAAGCTCCCCAGTTCAAAAAAAAAGTACTGAAACAGAAAATGTTGGAGTGAGGATTCTGCTTTGCATTTTGCAGAATTGTATGCTCTACCAATTTGTAGCGATTGACACAGGGAGAAAATATCTGAGTTGTGCACTCTTTTTTTTTTCCCTTCAGTAATGCATGCCGTTCTTCTTTTATTTGTGGTAGTTCAATTGTCTGATCAGTAAGCATGTCTAGTTTTTAAATTGACGGGCAAGTTAGCTCAGTTCATATCTGACACCTTTCAGATTATCTATTTACTTTTACGCTATTGTTTTTTTTTATTGTATACTCTTCGTTGAAGAATGTCCTGTCAATTTGTAGTGATCAACACAGGTAACAAATGTCCTGAATTGTGCACTGCTTCTTTTCTTCAGCAACGCATGGGGTTCTTCTTTCATTTGAGGTAGTTGAATTGGACGGTCAGGAAGAATTTTTAGGTTTTTAATTGGCGGGGAAAATTATCTCAGTTCATACTAGGCATGCACTTAGTGCACCTTTTTTTGTTCTAAGTTGAAGGATTTGTATGATGTAGCAAACTTGCACGTTATGTTACTTGGTTTATGCATAGCATTCTCCATTGTTAAAGTATGATCATTGCATGCAAAAGATCCATGAGATTTTGTCATAAAAACATTCAGTTTTGTTGGAGTGTGTATTCAGCCTATGAGGCTTAGGCCCATGAGGCCCATGTATCCCTAGTATGTATATCACTAACCTAGGGTTAGGGTGGCAAGTAATGAAAATCAGGTTCTAGCATGGTATCAGCCTAGGTTCCTCTTCTCCTCTTCTCCCTCCAACCCCGACCGTCCGCAGCCGCCACCGGTTCCGACACCGCCGGTGGTGCCTTCTTCTCCGGTACCTCCTCCGCCGTCGCCGCCGACGCCTCCGGCGGGGCCTCCGCCGCCGGCACTTGCTGCCCGTGCCCCCCGGGGCTCTCTTGACGAGCCGGTGTACCACCCGCCTCTCCTGCACCGGGACCTCCATCGCACGGCCCCGGGTCCTCTCCGCCGTCGCCTCCGAGCCGGGGGTCTCTCCTCTACCCTCCTCCGTCCGTGAGGCCTTGGCGGATCCTCACTGGCGCCGTGCGATGGAGGAGTATGAGGCCCTGCTTGCCAACCAGACGTGGGACTTGGTGCCGCGTCCGTCTGGTGGCAATGTGGTCACGGGCAAGTGGATCTGGACGCACAAGCGTCGGGCTGATGGGTCCTTGGAGCGCTACAAGGCCCGCTGGGTCCTCCGGGGCTTCACTCAGCGGCCCGGAGTGGACTACGACGAGACCTTCAGCCCCGTGGTGAAGCCTGCGACAGTTCGTACTGTCCTCTCCTTGGCTCTTGAGCGCTCCTGGCCCGTGCACCAGCTGGATGTCAAGAATGCCTTCCTCCATGGCACTCTGACAGAGACGGTGTACTGCAGCCAGCCGGCAGGCTTCGTGGATCCTTCTCGTCCCCAGATGGTTTGCAAGCTCAACAAGTCTCTGTATGGTCTGAAGCAGGCACCTCGGGCGTGGTACTCCACCTTTGCTTCATACCTGTTGACTCTTGGGTTTCTGGAGGCCAAGTCGGACACCTCCCTGTTCATCTACAGCCATGGGGGCGAGACCGCCTATCTACTGCTCTATGTGGATGACATTGTCCTCACCGCCTCCAGCGAGTCCCTCCTCCGCCGCATCATCTCCTCTCTTCAGAAGGAGTTTGCCATGAAGGACCTCGGTGTGCTCCATCACTTCCTTGGCGTCACTGTCGAGCCCCGACCTTCCGGCATGCTCCTTCACCAGCGGCAGTTCACTCTGGACATTCTGGAGAGAGCTGGGATGTCCGACAGCAAGCCCTGCTCTACTCCGGTTGACACGCAGGGCAAGCTGTCTGAGGCAGCGGGCTAGCTGCTTGGTCCAGCGGACTCCACTGCTTACAGGAGCCTTGCTGGAGCGCTCCAGTACCTCACCTTCACGCGGCCCGACATCACCTACGCCGTGCAGCAGCTCTGCCTCTACATGCATGCGCCGCGGGACCCTCACCTGGCTGCCATGAAGCGGCTCCTCCGGTACCTTCGGGGCACCCTCGCCTACGGGCTGCTCCTCCGTCGGTCCTCCTCGGCTGAGCTGGTTGTCTACACCGACGCTGACTGGGCGGGCTGCCCGGACACCCGCCGGTCCACCTCCGGCTACGCTGTCTTCCTAGGAGGCAACCTTGTCTCTTGGTCGTCCAAGCGTCAGCCGGTGGTCTCGCGCTCCAGCGCCGAGGCAGAGTACCGCGCCGTCGCCAATGGCGTGGCCGAGGCCGCCTGGCTCCGCCAGCTCCTGGCTGAGCTTCACCGCCCCCTCGCCAGGAGCACGCTCGTCTACTGCGACAATGTCAGCGCCGTCTACCTCTCCACCAACCCTGTGCAGCACCAGCGGACCAAGCATGTGGAGATCGACCTCCACTTCGTCTGCTACCGTGTGGCCATCGGCGACGTTCGGGTCCTCCACGTCCCAACCACCTCCCAGTTCGCGGACATCTTCACCAAGGGCCTTCCCTCGTCGACCTTCTCCGAGTTTCGCTTCAGCCTCAACATCACTAGTGGCTAGTTGTGGCTGCGGGGGGGTCCTGTACTTGGTGCTCTTCTTTCTTCTTGTCCAGCCTTTGACTCCGCTGCGCCGGTAGTCCAGACTGCGGGGGGGTGTTGGAGTGTGTATTCAGCCCATGAGGCTTAGGCCCATGTATCCCTAGTATGTATATCACTAACCTTGGGTTAGGGTGGCAAGTAATGAAAATCAGGTTCTAGCAAGTTTGTTTTCTATGTTTTATCATACTGGTGTCTCAGGTCCCAATGGTTGCTTCATAATTATACCAAGATGCTTGCAACCTTTAACTTACTAGTACTTTGTCAAGCAGGTTGCCATCGATGTTGAGCGTGATGAAGATGAAGGTGGCACTGTTGGAGAAACTTTCACGGACTATGTAAATACTCTATCCATTGACTTAGATGCTGAGACGCACTCGCAGAATTGCTTTCTACGCTTTTAGAAATCTTTTCTCCAACTGACTGTGAATTTTGCTATGTTTGTACTTATTTCCAGAGGCCCCCCAAGCTATCGCTTGGTGTATCTCATCCAGATCCAGTTGTAGAAACTTTTTCTTTGTCAGCTGTACAGCCTCCTGAACCAACTTACTCCTTGAATATCATGGATGAATTGGATGAGACAAAGGCATTGTCTTGTTTGCAAATAGAAACAATAGTTTATGCTTGTCAGGTTGGTTTACCATCCTATGATTTTTTCTATGAAGTTTTTATAATATCACACCCATTGTAAGTATTTTCGTTGTTGTATGACAGCGGCATCTTCATCATCTCCCTACTGGCCATAGAGCAGGTTTTTTCATTGGTGACGGGGCTGGTGTTGGTAAGGGTCGAACAATTGCTGGATTAATCTGGGAAAATTGGCAGCAGGGAAGGCATAAGGCAGTGTAAGACTTGGAAATTCATATCCATCAGCTAATCTTGATGATTTTCGAACAGTTTCTTAAGTTACTTCATTGTTTGATCTTAGCTGTTGATTACAATTCCAGGTGGGTATCTGTTGGTTCTGACTTAAAGTTTGATGCTCGAAGAGATTTGGATGATGTTGGTGCAAAATGTGTCCAAGGTGTGAGACTTTTTCACTTTGAGTTGCAACTTGATTTATATTACACCTTCAACAGTATGTGATTTTGATATAATATTTATCTAGAATGCTTGGATTAATGTGACACAGTGATGGGGAAATGAAGTTATTGAATAACTGCCTGAATCAGCAGCGGTGCCTGATACACACCTCTTCAACCCCCCTCCCCCCGCCCCCACCATAATTTCCTTGAGTTGGGAGGTCCTTGATGAATTTCTGTAGTAACATTTTGTCATAATATTTTTAAGCATCCAGTCTGGTCTAGTGCTTTGTACCATAAAAGTGACACAAATTTAGTCAATTATCAGAAGAAATTGCTTTCTAGCTGTTATTCAGATTGATTTATCTATATCTATGATTGGTATTTTTTCCAACTGATATCGGTAATATGTATTATGCAGTGCACCCTTTAAATAAGTTACCGTATTCTAAGCTAGATTCGAAGGCCATCGGAATTAAGAATGGAGTAATCTTTGTAACTTATAGTAGCCTAATAGCGTCGTCTGAGAGAGGCCGCTCCCGTTTGCAGCAATTGGTTCAATGGTGTGGGCAAGACTTTGATGGTCTTCTTGTGTTTGATGAGGTAATTTATTTCACTTGAATTATCACCATTTAGTATATTATATGCATTTTATAGCCAGATCTTCATACCTGAATATGTAATGTATGCTGAAACTATGTCTCTTGCAGTGTCACAAGGCCAAAAATCTGATTCCTGATGCTGGAAGCCAGCCCACTCGCACTGGTAAAGCAGTTCTTGAGATCCAGGTGTGTTATTTATAGCTTGAGCTTGATGTAATCTGGCTGGGAAGAAAACGTTTGATCTATTTATTTTCAATTGAGTCTTAGTCATCACAAAATATTAGAGAACCTATGGTTAATACTGAAAAAAAAAGTGTGTGGTTACATTAGTGAATTATCTTTTTTGAGGAGTACATTAGTAAATTATCCTTATAGGAACCATTTTCTCTAAAATAGAATTTTTGGTGCATAATAATTTAAAGGAAATTCAAGGCACAATATATTTAAGAAGATGCAGTAATCTGATTCTGTTTGTCAAGTTTGAGAGGATCAATTCAAGGCACATTCAAGAATGCTGTAATCTGATTCTGTTTGTCATGTTTTTGTGCATAATTTAAAGGAAATTCGAGGCACAATACATTAGTGAATTATTGTATAGGGTCTGATTGGTTCCTTGCATTAGTATTGCATTGTATTTGGGGTTACATAGCATACCCTTAACCTGCATAAGGCTATGCAATTATCTATTGTTTGGTTTGTCTGAATAGGAGGATGTACTGTGCTATGCTTGATTGGTTTTTTGCGTAAGTGGTCAGACTCAGCCTTGGGCTGTACAGTGGATGTGAAAGGGAGGGTGCATAGCTGGATACACACTATTTGGCTGAATTGCGGTGAATTGCACTACAGGGTTATCATTTGCTTGTAAATAGAACTACAATTATTTTATTATTTGCGCTAACTAGGATTCAAACTATCATTGTAACATGACCAAACATTGCAGGAAAAGTTACCTGAGGCTCGGGTTGTTTACTGCTCAGCAACTGGTGCATCAGAACCACGGAATTTGGGCTATATGGTTCGGCTGGGACTTTGGGGTGAAGGAACATCATTTCACAATTTTCAAGAATTTTTAGGTTTGTTGCTTCATCCTTTTTATGTGAATCTTTCCTTTTGTTTCTAGTTCTTTTATCAAGTTATCTTGCTCTCAATAAGACATATGTAATTGGTGAGTCCAATCAGTCCATACTAGATTGCTAGGCAGCAAACATACTTTTTTTTCTTTTCAAATTGAGATTGGCCCTTTTTTAACAGCGCAAACATACTAGTGGTACTAAGAGTCTAGAGTCTTAAGACCCAAACCATAGTGGACCCTAAATAATGGTCACAATAAACCTTCATAGGAATTTCAGCTGTAACAGCATGCCATTTTGATGTGTAAAGGATGACTCAGTTGGAATGAGCATATCTTTTTATGGATCGCTAAAACATACTCCCTTCATCCCAAATTATAAGACGTTTGACTTTTTTGACACCAAGTTTTACCACCTGTCTTATCCTTAACATTTGTACATAGTCAAATTTAAGTCATTCTTGAAGAACATTTATTATTAAGCAAGCCACAGCAAAAGAAGTGATATTTGCACAAATTTTTGAATAAGACGAGTGGTCAAACTTGTGGTTAAAAAAGTCAAACGTCTTATAATTTGGAATGGAGGGAGTATCATACTAGCAGAGCTGTAGGGACAACTTTGGTTTACTTGATCTTAATAACTCAAGCTGCAGTGATAATTAGTTATAATTATCATTTAAGAAGTGGGTTTAGTGCTGTATTTTCAGTTATGTTATGTTATGTTATGTTATGTTATGCTTGTCACTTAGCTTCATGTTTCGTTCAGGACTAGTCTTTGTCCTTGAAGAACCATATGCCTTGAATTACTTTTGTATGTTCGGTGATTCATTATAGACCTACCAAATGCAGTTGCTCAGATTTATTCCAACTTTTTAGGTGCTCTTGAGAAAGGTGGTGTGGGAGCACTTGAACTTGTTGCCATGGACATGAAAGCTAGGTAGCATTTCTTATGCCAAATTTCAATTCTATGTATATGAAGAACCCATCTGTAATGGGTAACATGTCTGAGTTGTGCTTTCTTTAAATGGGAACTGATTAGTTTTCATCCGGCCTTTCCTGTCTTTAAGTATTGAGTACTGGCTAGTGCATGTTTACCAGTGCAGCTTGCTGAGTACTTCCTATTGTTAAACTGTTGCAGGGGTATGTATGTATGCCGTACATTAAGTTACAAGGGGGCTGATTTTGATATAGTGGAGGCTCCACTTGAGGAAAGAATGATGGTAAGACCATACGGTATTGACAAGCTTTCTGCATCGAACTAAACTAAATTGAATCGTATTCTCTGCCTTATGACTGGTGTTGGCACTTTGCCCTTTCATTTGTTTTACCACATCAATGTTTTTCTTTTGTTCTGTGAGTGTTTTTTTGTAGAGAGGAACCATTGTCTCTGTTGGAATATAAGTGAATTGCCCACCTTTCCCCATCAGCTTAAGCTTTTGGGTTGAACTGGTCGGTGCATGCAACTCAATATGGTATCGGAGCCAGAGGTCTCGAGTTCGAATCCTGGTTAGCGCAATTAAAAGAAAATAATTGTTGCTCGCTCCTATTCCACGTCTGAGGCTTGCCCGTCGCTGATATCTCTCGCCGGAGCCTCGACGTGAGGGGGAGTGTTGGAATATAAGTGAATTGCGCACCTTTCCCCATCAGCTTAAGCTTTTGGGTTGAACTGGTCGGTGCATGCAACTCTATAGTCTCAACTCTTCCTATTAATTTTCTTTTACCAAAAGTTTCTGGGGAGTTCCCAGCAAAAGAATTTATAACAGGAAGGGTGTACGTACAACAAGTTAAATGCTGGAATGATTGTATTTACATAGTGTGCCTAACCATCAAAAGACTGCCGAATGAAAGCCTTCCTCTATATCTAACTCTATTAATTGTTTATTCTTGTGATAGCCTTTCCAAACTTGCTTGGTACTAAAAAGTTTTCTCAACTTTTAGTAACATTCATTTGCAACTTCAGATTATGTAACTATTCCTAGGCTGTGGATCTATATGTTGTTCATGATAAAGTTTCTTCTTATTGTAATGCAGAACATGTACAGAAAGGCAGCTGAATTTTGGGCTGAATTGCGCCTTGAACTCTTATCAGCAAGTGAATTATTTGCTGAAGAGAAAGGCAATTCAAGTCTATGGCGGTTGTATTGGGCCAGCCATCAGGTATTGTTTCCTTTCCTCTCCAAAATGAGTCTATGAAATTTTATGGCCTTTGCATACTTCACCTTGATAATCCATGCATGTATTGTTTTCCAACATAACATGACCCCTATGTTTCACATAGTTCAACTTGAGAAATAATTTTATTAGTATAGTGTGCCTGGTAGATAATTGCCTAACATTCCTAAATACTTGCTGTTCATTATGCTTCATAACTGATGAACTACGTTTTACAGCGTTTCTTCAGGCACATGTGCATGTCTGCAAAGGTACCTGCTGTTGTGAGGCTATCTAAGGAGGCCTTGGCAGAGAACAAATGTGTGGTGATTGGTCTTCAGAGCACTGGAGAAGCTAGAACTGAAGAAGCTGTCACAAAATATGTCTGTTCACATTATCTACTGAACACTTCATTTTCTTTTCATCTGCAGAAAACACAGATCCTTGCAAATTAATCCCTCCGTTCCAAATTATCTAAGTGCATGGCAAAAGCTATGTATCTAGAAAAGCCAAAACACCTTATAATTTGGAATGGAGGGAGTAGATTACTGCTCCAAAAATCTAAATACTTGATTATTTGAAATTTGAATCAGGGAGTTGAAATGGAAGACTTCATTTCTGGCCCTCGCGAGCTCCTTCTTAAGTTGGTAGAAGAAAACTACCCTTTACCTCCAAAACCTGATTCTTTTCAGCAAGGTTTGTTGCTGTTATTTCAGCGTGTAAATCTCATCCAGTTTTACCATCCTTGGGTCCAACTTGTTTGCAAACTACCTGTGTAATGCTTAAAATGCTGGTACTTGGAAGTTAGTTTAGGATCGATGGTCTTTCATTCTGCTAAATATGCATGCCATATTCTAGAATCCTTTCTTGCTTGCTTAAGCAAAGTCATGCTCTGGGGTTTGGTCCTTTCTCATCTAGCTAATAGGGGTTAACATCTGGTAGCACAGGGTATTAAATACTTTCATTATGCCTACATATTTATATTACACTGCATCTTGTTTTCTCAATTCTTAGGATTTTTCCTTTTGCCTGCTCTGTTGTGATTTGATGTAAATTCTTTTATTAGGTGAAGAAAAAGTCACAGAGATCCAACGCAAGCGCCATTCTGCACTGGATGTATCATTTAAAGGGCGAGTTAGGAAAGTAGCGAAAGTGGTAGATGTGAGTGATGATGACACAGATGATTATTCTCCATGTAAGTTTCCTAGTAATGACATGGTTTTTGTTCATGTTTTTCACCATGTAGCAAACAAATGTTATTTACTTGGTGTGTCATTTGCGCTTACAAGCACAGCTTTATTGAAATAAAATGTTTTTAACTGGAAGAAAATATCTTGGGGGAACTGAAAGTAATCAGTGAAGGAATTAATGAGATATGATTTGAATGCAACACCTTGAAAAAATGAAAGAAAATTCGTATGATGTAAAAAAGAGAGTTAACTTTGTGTGATGAAAAAGAACATTAACTTGCCCAGTTTGGTGCATCGCAGACCCATTACGAAACAATTGAGATATATGCATGAAAATGAGTTTGAGAAAGAGGAAAAAGAATGATGAGTAGATGTTTAAATGTTCCAAGCTGTCCCCAGTAGGCAGATGGACATTGGAACTTTCCATGTGATTACCTAGTATAGTAGGAATAGGAATCAAGAATTCCAACTATAAATTGTACAATGTTACCTTAGAACTGAAGTATGCAATAAATGAGTACCCAAGAAACTGGTACTTCTCTGAATGATCCTGCTGGACGCCATCAACAGTGGCAGTTGCTGTGGCATGCTATATGGCTACTGCCTGACTCCACATAGGCATTTTTTTCTCGAATACGCAGGAGATCTGCGTATCAATATATTAAGAAGAAAGAAGGGTGTAGCACCCTAGTACAGCGGGGTTTTTTAAGGGGAGAAAACCACAAAAACCCCTCCACCCACAAAGGAGTACCTCTAGTAACAAAAAGAATTACGACCCTAGACTAGGAGAAAGCCTATCAGCTATTGGCCGGCTGTAAGGCGAGGAGATGGGAAATTTCTCTAGCCCCAGCCAAGGCCCACACATGCAAGTCCTCCTTGATGGACGAAAGGAGGCCAATCAGGTTAGGCTGCAGTCCGTCAATAACACATCGATTCCTATGATTCTAAAGAGACCAAGCCACCAAAATCACAACTGAGTTAAGACCCTTTCTTGCTTGGTCAGTCACTTTTGACTCCACATAGGCATACTTGTTGCTCAGCTACTTTGAGGCGTCTTGACCAAATTTCACCCTAATAGCCATTGCAATATTGTTGTAATACACAGTACTTTGTTTTAAAAATATACCATATAGAAATTGCTACTCAAAATATCATATTGTAGACCATGTAGGAATGTCCTAGATGACTAAGATTTCTAAACAGAGTACTTGAAGATGAGAGGAAGTATACTATACCATATAGAAATTGCTATTCAATATATATACACAGGCACCGCCAGGCCCCAGGACCTTTGGTTGCTTGCGCAGTTGCCCTTGTCTCTTCTCTCCTCTCATTTCTACGTGTTACTTTTGAACTGTTAGCTACAGGAGATGAGAGGAAGTAGCTGTTTTTTAGGGTTGGATCTATAAAACAAGTATGCCAGAATTTTGTGAATGAAGCAAGGAATTAATCCACTATATGGTTCAAACTTCAGAGCCTCTTCATGAGGGCGTGCATGCCTCCACCTCTTGCCTACCTTTCAACCAAAGTAGCCATATCAGTAGTTCAGCACTATTCTTATATGGAGGCTTTCCATTAGCAACATTAATTAATATTCTAATACTTACAAATGTTTCAGCTGAGTCAGATCATGAATCAACAGAATCTGACGAGGAGTTCCACATGTGTCAAATCTGCAACACAGAGGAGGTGACTTTTCTTTCCTATTATTTATTAATTGTTTACTAATACAGAGATGTTTGCATTTATTCTGTTCCACATTCTTTTACCTTCATTGAGAATGCTATACTTTTTGTTTATATGCATAATGATCTTGCCTGGATTCATAATTATTGATTTCCAAATTTGTCGTACCATACTACTGTGCATGCCTTTGCTGTATTCACAATTCTTTCTTTTCATATTTGTACTATGACCTTGGCTATAATGCTGTATTCAGAACATCTCTGGCTGTGGCTTGATAATAATGCAGGAAACTTTGTGGTTGTAGAATGCTTGCAGAACAATATAACACCTTTTAACTTTAGGAGAAAAGGTTAAATGAAAGTTTAATGCCATCTCTACTTTTTTAATCTTTTGTGAAATTCTCTTTACAATATCTGATCTATCAGGAGAAGAGCTTGTTGCTTCATTGTTCTGGTTGTTCTCGACATGTTCACCCTAATTGTCTAACACCACCTTGGACTGGGATGATTACGGATGATTGGGCATGCTACACATGCAAGATAGTAGAAGACGATGAAAAAGAGCAAGATGCCCATGTAGCTGATTGTTCAAAGAGGTTCATATTTGTTAGACGAACCACGGTCGTTATAACTTATGCTCAATGGCCCCAGTTTATGCTAGTTGCTTTTGTGACTTGTAGGTACGATTCTGCAGTAGAGAAGAAGTTGAAGATTTTGGATATAATACGTTCCTTGGATCTGCCTAATAATCCTTTGGATGATATCATTGATCAGGTAGTTTTGATTTTTTTTTCCAGCACTAATGTTGAACGTACAATCCGTACTTTTTCTCGAATTCATGATTTTTTTTTTTGGCATTTTATTCATGTATGGTATCAAAGGATGAACTATGTAGTTCTCTAGGATAAACTGTAGAGATAGCTCTCAGCACCTTGGTCCATTTCAGGGAATCGCGCTACGGAATCCACTTCTAGCCTCTACGAGTGATTCCCTGCAAACTGCAATTTGACACAGCTCCCCCTGGAATCATTCTAGGAGCTCTTGGGGCCCAATTGTAGTGTAGTAGTGGTGGGATTAGTCCTGCAGTGAGAGTTTACTGTGCAGAGTTGTAGCATTGTATCCTTGACAGTGAGAATGTCAAGGGCGTCGGGTCTAGGGTAGCAGCCTAGCAGGACCCTGGCTACTTAGCTCGTAGGCATGATCGGTAGTGGGGCGAGGTTTTTCCCCTCTGCGCCCTATGTTGAAGAGGAAGGAGATATGAATAATTGATTCATTGCTTAGTCTTCACACAATATCCACTACATGATTTAATAGGCCCTTGGCCAACAAACTCCCTAGAGAGTAAATCTCCTAAACTTAAGGCAGGACTGCCTCCTAACCGAACGGCCGCTGCCCTTGCATCTTGGCGCGGTCACCAATCGCATACGGCACATTTGACGCACACTGCACGCCCCTGGTGGCATCTCTGGCCCTGGCCTTACGGAGTTACGGGTGAAGTGCTTGCCCCACATGACAGAGAAAATCGCAACTCCAGGTTTGTTAAGCATCAGGCAAGTTGTTTTTAATACATGTGTAGGGTTTATGCTTGGGATGAGATTTTGATAAAACTTGGACCCTTGGATTCTGTAAAGATTCCCATTGAGCTAAAGACAACATCCTTTTCATTGAGTTTGCTTCGTATATGTTGTTGTAGAACATGGAAGCAATGATAAGCAAGATGATTTGCGTATAAGATTTTAATCCAGTCTATTCTTAGGTCCCACATACTTAGCATTAGACTGTACATGCATTAAGAACTTTCCACATTTGTTATCTTGTAGCTAGGGGGACCTGATAATGTTGCTGAAATAACTGGACGTCGTGGAATGCTAATAAGAGCTTCAGATGGGAAAGGCGTGGTTTATCAGGCGCGGAATGCGTGAGATAGCTTACTTATGCCATTATGTTTTATGTTCTGGACTTCCGGTTCAGCGAATCTCATGTATATTTGTTCATTACTTTGTAGGAAAGAAGTCTCGATGGAGATGATTAATATGCACGAAAAGCAGCAGTTTATGGATGGAAAAAAACTAATTGCAATTATATCTGAAGCAGGGTCAGCTGGTGTTTCACTCCATGCTGATAGAAGGGCAAAAAACCAGGTCTTATGTTGCTCCGTTTTAGCCATATGTAGCAATTATGCCAGAAGCCGATCTATCAAAATAATTCTCAAACTGCTTGCACTAATTTTGCAGAGAAGAAGAGTACACATAACACTTGAACTCCCTTGGAGTGCAGATCGTGCAATACAGCAGTTTGGGAGGACCCATCGTTCTAACCAAACTTCTGCCCCTCAATATAGGTCCGATATTTGTTTACAATGAACTCTTTCTTGTACATTTGAATTTTGATTGCGCACTGTTGGCTGCTGCGCTTCACTCGGATGAGGGTTTTGTGGTATTATCCTTGCAAGTGAAGGCTGAAAGTTTGTAGAGCCAGATCAGAGGAGTTTTTCTTGTTTGAGGAATTGAATGAAGCACCCGCAATGATAGCTAGAAGTTAGAACAATTCTTGAATTGTCAACAATCGAATGTAGGTGCAGGCCTCCTTATTTTGTGTCTTGGTAACTACTGATGGCTGCCTGCTAGCCTGTAATAACTAATGACTTCTCAAAGCATTATATGCAGTAATTTGAATGATGGTATCTGTTTTATATATCCTATATGTTGGAATGCATATGAGCTTGCTTTAGCAATATTGGTTTGTTATATGACCAGCAAATTTATGCGCTGTCTTATTTAGTAGTCTATTTGGAAACAATTGTTTTTCCACAAATGTGATGTTTTCAGAGTAGTTGTGATCAGTAAAATGTTTGAGATAATCAAGTGAATATGTGGGGAAAACACAATGTTTTAAAAAATAAAGGGGGTTGTGGCCCTAGTCTCAGTGCCCACATGTTTAATTTATTCTGTTTTCACATTGCAAGCTGTTTCGGATGATGCATGAACCAGATAAAATTGTTTATATGTCTGAAAAAGTTGGAGCTCCACTGTAGGCTTCTTTTTACAAATCTTGGTGGTGAAAAGCGATTTGCATCGATTGTGGCAAAAAGGCTAGAGTCTCTTGGCGCATTAACACAAGGAGATCGCAGGTTTTTATTGATTTCAATAAAATTGTGAGGAAAAAAAAAAAATCAGCCAGAACATTTCTGAGGTAAGATTTCTTCTTGTGCAGGGCTGGACCTTCTTTGAGTGCTTTTAACTATGATAGCAATTATGGGAAAAAGGCGTTAACCATGATGTATAGGGGAATAATGGAACAGGTTTGTACTATTACAGTTATTTTTATGGTATTTCCTTTTTTGTGTGTACAGCATTCTAAGAGTTTGTTTCAAGGTGATCAGGATTCTTTTCCAGTTGTTCCTCCGGGGTGTTCTGATGATGAAACTAGCATCCAAGAATTCATCTGTGAAGCAACATCTGCTCTAGTATCAGTTGGAATTATTAGGGACGCCTTCATATGTAAGTTAATTAAAAAATCATTTTAACTTCAGTTTATGCTTGTTTTGCTAATTTGCTAGCATACTACTAACACTTTGCTGTGGCTATTGCTTCATGTCAAGTTGCTTAACTACTTATATTTCACCATCTTTTCACATGACAAATAAGAATGCTTGATATCTTGTTCTGTTTGTATTCTTATGGTATTATTGAATGTAATATAAAAGTTTGCCCTATGATCTGTTATTTATTATTTTTTCCTTCCTATTTGTTTATGTATTCTGTACTGACAAACTTCTTAGCAGCCCTTGAAACATTTTTCTTCCAAAATTGATAATTGTTTGAACAGCACCTGAGAACTATAATTTACAAATTGTATGTGTGAGAACTGAGCAATTACCCAGTTGGTTGAGCCTCTTCTCAAGGAGGCTGCCCACCCACCCTCAACACCTGATGCTTGCAAAGTGGAACTCTCCCCTAGCCATCCATGGTTATGTATTATTCTACATATAGTTAAGTTATTAAAGTTATGGCTCACTAAATGATTTTCCTCAGGCAATGGAAAAGATCCAGGGAAGCTTTCTGGTCGGATTGTGGATTCAGATATGCATGATGTTGCTCGTTTTCTCAACCGCCTTTTGGGGTTGCCTCCAAACATCCAGAATAGGTGAGTTTGCATGATCCACATGTCTTCAAAGAGTTGGTTGGACCATTCTAATACATTATATGTAACAGGTTGTTTGATCTTTTTACAAGTATACTTGATATTGTCCTTCACAATGCAAGGATAGAAGGGCAGCTAGATTCTGGAATTGTTGATATCAAAGCTAAGAATGTTGAAATGACAGAATCACCTAAGGTAATGTTTATTGTGATGACATTTGCTTTGGCAGCTCTATTTCATTAAGCATCAATGAATGTTGTCCATGCAGACTGTTCACACTGATAGCTTGTCGGGTGCTTTGACGGTATTGTTTACTTTCACCATCGACCGGGGAATTACTTGGGAGGTAAGCAGACAGTTCAGGAGGCATTGTTTTCTTTTCTTTGAGAACTTTGACATCATTGTATGTTTTATGTAGTGCAATCCATGTTGTTTACCTGCATAATTTCTGTTTTGAACATGTGTGTGTGTGTGTGTGTGTGTGTAAAGTCGGCACAAGCGATGCTTGAGGAAAGGGAGAAAGATGGTGCTGGTACCTCCAATGATGGGTTTTATGAGTCCAAAAGGGAATGGATGGGGAGAAGGCACTTCATTCTAGCTTTTGAAGGGTAAGTTTTGTATGATGAGTTGACGACTAATTTTTCTTTTGTTAGTTCTTTCGTGTGCTATATATTAGCATTGTTGAAATAAGGTTCACATACATATATGAAGAGAGCAAGAGAGATTAGTAAGAACCTGGAAACAAGAATTCCATCTTTAGGATACCCTTTTTTTTGTAGAACTATATCTATACCCTAGCTGTATTTTAGGATTATTTATTTACCCAAATGTGCATTTTGGCATACACATAAACTGAAATCAAAATGAAAGATAAGTCAGCAAAAAGGAAAACAAAAATAAGCCTTATTGTTTTCTTGAGGACTATGATGCATCTTTATAAAGAGGAGAGACAAGAATAAAACTTAAAATTTTCTGCTTGCAAACGACAAGGGCTGGAATGAGGTGACAGAAAATTACAAGTATGAAACAACAATATACATGAATAAAAAAAATGAGGTTTACTGTAATGTACTATTATTTATTTGATCAGATGTTAGTATCTGAGTTGTTAATTCTTATTGGACCAGCTCAACTGAAGGAACATGCAAAATAATCCGACCTGCAATTGGTGAAGCATTGAGGTATTTGTGAATCATATCGAATTATTTTCTTGGCAAAGTTTAGTGTTAACATTTTACAGTGAATAATAAAGCTACATGATTAATTTAAGAGCCTAGCAGGTTCCATACCTGATGTAAAGGGTGGCTGTTCCTAGTTTTTGTTACCACTTCATTTTACTTTTGCAGGGAGATGGCTTCAACTGAACTGAAAAGCAAGTACAGGAAGGTGTCATCAATAGATAAAGTTAGTAAAGGTTGGCAGGAAGAGTATGATGCTTCATCGAAGCAGGTAACACCACAAATTCTGTTCCTGTGGGTCTATGAATGTTGACGTGATGTATTGATGTTCTGTAAATTATAGTACAAAGGATTCTTTACCCAGTGTGTAATTTCTTCCATACTTTAGAGACATGTAATTGGTAATGAAAGCAATTAGGATTGCGTGGAATAGTAGATTGATTGATTAGAGAGACCTATGTACAATTATATAGGAGAGGAGATCTAGTAGCTTACGGAAATAGGACTCCGAGATCTCCTTCTAATATCTCTCTGACCATATATGGGCTGGCCGGCTATACCAGGCACAAGCCCAATAGAAACACACGCACACACACACACACACACACACACACACACACACACACACACACACACACACACACACACACACACACACACATATTCTACACACACACACACACACACATATATATTCTAACATCCTCCCGCAGTTACAGGCGTCGATGGAGCGAACGTTGAGACTGGACCGAAACTCCGTGAAGATAGCAGTTGGCAAGCCTTTGGTGAAGATGTCGGCGAACTGTGACGTCGTTGGAACGTGAAGAATGCGGACAGCACCTAGGGCCACTCGTTCTCGAACGAAGTGAAGATCAATCTCAATGTGCTTGGTACGCTGATGCTGAACAGGATTGGAAGACATGTACAGTGCTGATGTTGTCACAGTAGACCAAAGTGGCATGGCGCAGAGCTGTATGCAGCTCAGACAACAACTGTCGTATCCAGGAGGCTTCTGCAACGGCATTGGCTACCGCACGATACTCAGCTTCTGCACTAGAGCGAGAGACCGTGTTCTGGCGCTTGGAGGACCAGGAGATGTGGATTTACGAGTATCAGGACATCCAGCCCAATCCGCATCAGAGTAGACAACAAGATTAGGTTCACTGGAGGCTCTAATATGTAAGCCCAACTTCAAGGTGCCACAAACGTAGCGCAGAATGCGCTTCAAAGCTGCAAGATGAGGCTCACGTGGATCATGCATGTGAAGACACACCTGCTGCATTGCATAAGCAATATCCGGTCGTGTGAAGGTGAGATACTGCAAAGCTCCTGCTAGACTCCGAAAATCTGTAGGGTCAGCAATTGGGGCGCCTTCATCGGAAAGTTTAGGGTTGACATCAACCGGTGTGGAGCAAGGCTTGCAGTATGCCATACCAGCCCTGTCTAGGATATCCAGCATATACTGATGTTGGGAAAGAAAAAGACCACCACTGGTGCGTTGTACCTGCATGCCCAGAAAGTGATGGAGTTCTCCCAAATCTTTCATGGAAAATTCACGCTGAAGAGCTGAAATGATGCGCTGGTGCAGATCCGGCGATCCGCTGAGGAGGCAGTCAACACAATATCATCCACATATAGCAGGAGGTAGGCACTCTCTGAACCCCGAGAATAGACAAACAAAGATGTGTCCATCTTAGCCTCCATGAAACCCAACTGTAGGAGAAAGGATGCGAACCTGCTGTTCCAAGCACGAGGCGCCTGTTTCAGGCCATATAGAGACCGATTCAGGTGGCAGACTAAGTCTGGGCGGGAGGTATCCTCAAAGCCAGCTGGAGGAATGCATTCTTCACATCTAGCTGGTGAACTGGCCAATTGCGGGAGACTGCCAAGGAAAGAACTGTGCGAACGGTGGCAGGCTCCACAACAAGGCTGAAGGTCTCATCATAGTCAATACCAGGGCGCTGTGTGAAGCCACGAAGAACCCAGCGCGCCTTATAACGCTCGAGAGAGCCATCTGCCTTGAGCTTGTGCTTGAAGATCCACTTGCCAGTTACCACATTGGAGCGCGGGGGTCGCGGAACAAGATCCCAAGTGTGATTAGCAAGTAATGCCGAGAACTCCTCCTGCATAGCTGCACGCCAATGAGGATCAGCAAGGGCGGCTCGATATGTCCGTGGAATTGGGGACAGTGCGGTCGCCTGAAGTGTAACCGGTTGTCGAAAACCAGCTTTCCCACGCGTCCGCATGGCATGTTTATTGGCCACAAGGACGATGAGACCGCCCTAGGAGGGAGAGGAGCGGTGACATCGGGTGGCGGAGGAGGTGATGGAGTCGCCGTCGGTGACGGGGGAGGCCGCGGTCGACGGCTATATGTTAGGCGAACTGGTGGCACCGACGCTCGGGCAGCCAAGGCAGGAAGAGGAGGCTGAGGGCGCCGGCTGTAGACGTGACCAGCCCAGTGCTGAAAGCCGGGCGGAGGTCCAGTCGGGCCAGGTAGTGATGCTGCAGGGCTGGCTGCTGCCGAGCTGGGGTTGCCGGGCGGGGAAACCGTGCTGGGCGCTGGCATGCTGGGGGCACCAGGGACCAGAGGAGGAGCAGCACGCCATGGGGCGCTGCTCCCGGGGTGGGCGGCCGCACGTGGCTGTGCGGTGACGGCATTGGAAGAACCTGTAGGCAAAAAACATGATGGCATTGGGGGAGCCACCACAGGGTCAGTAGAGTCCAAAAACTCGTAGTCCTGCGGAAAGGGACGAGTGTTGTCCTCTGAGAAGGGAAATGAGGACTCATCAAAGACAACATGCCGGGAAATGATGATCCGGTTGGAAGACCGGTCGAGGCAGCAGTAGCCTTTATGATGAGGAGAGTAACCAAGAAAGACACAAGGAGGAGCGGGGGGCGAGTTTGTGGGGGGCAGTATCAGAAAGGTTGGGTAGCAGCGACAACCGAAAACACGAAGATGCTCATAGGATGGAGGAGCCCCATAGAGAACCGTATGGGGAATTTGAGAAATTGAGTGCCTTGGTTGGAAGAATATTAAGTAGGAGTGTAGCGGTGGAAAGAGCCTCAACCCAGTAGGCTGGTGGGACACTAGCCTGAAACAGAAGGGAGCGAACAACATTATTGATAGTGCGGATAATACGTTCAGCCTTACCGTTCTGTGAGGATGTATATGGGCAGAACATGCGTAACTGGACGCCATGAGATAGAAAGAAGGTGCGGGAAGTGTGATTGTCGAACTCGCGGCCATTATCGCACTGTATGCCCTGAATGGTGACACTGAACTGTGTAGTAACATAGGCAAAAAAATTAGACAGGGTGGAAAAGGTGTCAGACTTTAGCCGTAGTGGAAAAGTCCAGAGATAGTGCGAAAAATCATCGAGAACAACAAGGTAATACTTATGCCCAGAAACACTTGGAATTGGTGATGTCCACAAATCACAATGTATTAACTGAAAAATGTGAGTGGTTCTGGAGGTAGACGCATGAAAAGGTAAACGAGTATGACGCCCCAACTGGCAGGCATGACATTGTGTATGACTAGCATTATTATTACATGGGATGGCGGATGACTATGCTAGCCTAGACAAGACCTCATGACCAGGATGACCATGATGCTGGTGCCAAAGGAAAGGACTGGAGGCGGCGAGGAGAGCAGAGGCGGACTCCGGAAGCTGCAGCGTATAGAGAGGACCGGAGCTGTCACATCTGATGATCCCCCTCCGAGAATGAAGATCCTTCACAGAACAACCAAGAGGGTCAAACTCCACAGAACAGTTGTTATCGGAAGTAAATTGGTGAACCGAAATAAGATTCTTAATAAGGCCAGGTGAAACAAGGACATTATTAAGAAGAAGATTGTTAGGTAAAGTGGCAACGCCAGTGGAAGTAACAGGAAGGAGATGCCCATTACCGACAACAATATGAGATGGAAAAGATGAATGTGGAGGATGGGGAGTAGTTATACCAGCGTCTGAAGTCATATGATTAGATGCCTCGGAGTCAAAGTACCAATTGGTGGACGGGGGCTGCTGGAGTGACATCGTCTGGAAGTTGGACGCCAAACTGGAGGCATCCCACCCTGGAACTGCGGGGCTGTACAGGCCTGCTGGTGGTACTGCCCACTGCTGCACGCCGGGGTGGACACCCCAGCCCTGCTGGGCGCCGGCCAGCAGCGCCTGAGGTACTTGCTGGCCACCGGCGGGCTGCTGTACACCAGCCAGAAGTGCGTGGGGGTGGGGCAGCGTCGGTGGGCAGGGTCCAGGCCACATGTTGATGGTCCCAGCCCATGGTTGATGAAGATTGGGCCAGCCGGAGGGCCCCGAAGCTCCTGGAGCAGCGGGCTGACCGCTGGTGTTTGCTGGCCCACGGCCCCCTGTTCCCACGCTTCCCACGCCGAGTACGCTTGCCCCCTCCACCGCCGTTGAAGGGCTGAGGTGGCGCCTGCTGCCGCTGCTGTGCAGGCGCGGCTGGAGGCGCAGTCGGAGCAGAAGGTGGGTGCGAACCGAGAGATGGTCCTGTAGCGGTGGTGGTGAGAGCAGTAGCCGGCGCCGTCGCCTCCATGTTGAGCTCCTCGAGAAGGAGGTCGTTGCGTGCCTGCAGGAAGGTAGGGAAGGGGTGCCCGCGACGAAGATGAAGGCCAATCGCCTCGAACCGACCGTTCAGGCCACGGAGGAGGTTGAGGACGAGCGTGCGATCTTGAACGGGCTCGCCAAGGTCACGAAGAGCATCGGCCATGCCCTTCATCTTCCTGCAGTAGGTGGTGATGTTTTGGTCGCCTTGCTTGAAGTTGCGGAACTCCGTGTCGAGATGGAGAGCGCGGGTCTCGCGATTCCCACGAAATTGTGACTCGATGGCGAGCCACGAAGTGCGAGCGGGCAGGCTCGATCACAGTCTCGGCAAGAGCATCGGTGATGGTGCCGGTGATCCAAGTGCGGACAGCGCAGTCCATGCGGACCCAGTCCGGGGAGGTGGGCGCGGTCACATCAGAGAGCACGTGACTCTCCAGGGAGTAGCGGCCGACGACGTGTAGCAGGGCCTCGCGCCACCGGCCGTAGAAGGTGGACGAGACGTCGAGGGTGAGTGGCACGAGGAGGCGGATGTTCTGCATGGCCACCGCCTGGGCGTGCAGATTGATCAGGGCAGCAGCTTCGTGCTGCAGCAGGGCATCCCGGAGAGACAGGCTGTCGCCGGCCACGGAATCGCGTTCATTGTCGCTGGAGGCTTCACCGTCGTCGTCATCGCTGCCGGGCAGCGGTTGGGTCGCAGCACGCTCAAGGTCGGCGCGAGCCAGGGCGGCACGAAGACGGGCGTCGGCGGCGTCGCGCTCAGCCTGGGCGGCGGCGGCCACGCGCTCTGCCTCTGCGACGCGGGCGAGGGCGGCGTTGCGGCGCGCCTTGGCTGCGCGCGCGTTCCGCCTTGGCGAGGCGCACGGCGTCCTCCCGCGCGCGCTTCTCCTGAGCAGCCGCGGCAGCGGCAGCCGAGGTGTCGGGGACGGCGCCAGAGGCCGCGCTGGAGGGCTGCGGGGGCTGTGGAGCGGGTGGAGGCGAGCCAGCCATGGTGGGTGCAGTGGACGTCGCGTACTGGGAAAGGCCGGCGAGCGTCGTGCACGGGAAGGGTCGGGGACGGAAATTTTTTTTGGAAAACCTAAACTCGTGATACCATGAAAGCAATTAGGATTGCGTGGAATAGTAGATTGATTGATTAGAGAGGACCTATGTACAATTATATAGGAGAGGAGATCTGATAGCTTATGGAAATAGGACTCCGAGATCTCCTCCTAATATCTCTCTAACCATATATGGGCTGGCCGGCTATACCAGGCACAAGCCCAATAGAAACACACGCACAACACACACACACACACACACACACAGGTGTGTGTGTGTGTGTGTATTCTAACAGGTAAGAGTCTTTTCCTCATGTTTAGTGCCGCACTTAGAAATATGTCATTTTCAGCATTGATGTTTAGAAAAAATAAAAAACGAGCTGTCACAGCACTGGAGTGTTTGGCATATTTTTTGACTTAATTTCTTATGTAAGTAACATCTTACTTATTCTCTGGTCTCCAAGGGATTTTCAAGCTGCATAATGTCTGTCTCCATATGCAAATCTCTGGAGGTGCTGTTCATGGTGAATAGCTATATGTTTGTGCACTCGTTCTATTTTAGTCCTTGTATTGAGCTTGTGACTACCTTTTGTTAGAGTGTGTGTATTAGGCCCATGAGGCTAAGCCCATGAGGCCCATGTATGTACTACTATATAGCTACCCTTCTAGGGTTAGCCCAATAATCCAATCCACTCATTCTAGCATGGTATCAAGCTAGGTTTCCTTCCCTCCCTCCCTCCTCTCTTCCAGCCGCCGCCGCCGGCCTCATCCGGCCTCCATGGCCGCCGGCCGGCCACCCTCTTCTTCCCCCTCCTACTTCTCCTCTTTTCCCCCTCTCCCCTACTCCACCTGCTGGACTGCAGCGCGTCACCGGTGAGGCCGCCGCCCGCGCCCGGGCCGCACCTGGCCGCGCCCACGCCCGGGTCGCAGCTGGTGGCCCCGCGCGCCGCTGGCGGGCCGCCAGCCGCGGCGTTCTTCGCCGCCGGCGGCGCCCCTGCTGCAGCCGCCGCTCCTCCTGGTGCCGCACCGGCCCTGGCCGCCAATGCGCCCGTCCTGGAGATGGCCGCCACGGACGCCGCCGCCACGGACGCCACGGATGCGCCCCCCTCTACCCCAGCCGCCACTGTGCTGGCACCTTCTGCCCCAGTGCCGCCCGTGCTGGTTGCCACCGCGCCGGCCCGTTTCCCGCCGTCCCAGGTGCTGCCTGCCACAGCGCCGGCCACCTTCGCCCTTGCTCTGGTCGCGTTTGGGGCTGGGGGGCAGCCTGCTCTCGTCACCGCCCGCGCCGCCACCGCGGACAGCGCTGCCCGTGTGACTGCGGCTGCCCTCGCCTGGGAGCGGGAACGCGATGCGGCTGATGCTTTGGCGCGTCAAGTCGCCGAAGCGGAGCAGCTCCTCGGCTACACGGCGCCCTACGACACCACCGCCACCTCCTCCGTCCGCGTGCCGCCTCTCCAGATCCCCGATCCGGCAGATCCACTCGTGGCGTAGCTTCACTACTAGGCCGGCGGTGTCCAGAACATCCGGAATCTGGTCACGGTCGTCCTCGACCCCGAGTCGTCCTCATACGCCTGCTGGCGGGACATGGTCGTACTCACCCTCCGCCGCTACGCCCTCGACGACCACGTCCTTCTCGACACCCCGCCTGCGGCCCAGACTCCCGGGTGGCATCGTCTCGACAGCATCGTCCTCTCCTGGATCCTCGGGACCATCACCACCGACCTCCACGACCTCGTCCGCAACACACCCGACGCTCGACGTGCCTGGCTGGCGCTTGAGGGCCAGTTCCTGGGCAATGCCGAGGCCCGGGCTCTACGTCTCGACGCCAGCTTCCGCACCTTCGTCCTGGGCGACCTCTCCGTCGGCGAGTACTGCCGCCGGATGAAGGGCATGGCGGACTCCCTCGGTGACCTTGGCTGGCCCGTGGAGGACCGGATCTTGGTCCTTAACGTCCTCCGCGGCCTCAGCGACCGCTACTGCCACCTCCGGACCTGGATCACCCGGCAGCGACCCTTCCCCTCCTTCCTGCAGGTCTGTGACGACCTCGTCATGGAGGAGCTCACCCAGGGCGTCCAGCCTGCTTCCCTCTCCGCGCCGGGCTCCTCGTCCACCTCGACTGCTCCTTGCAGCCGCTCCTCCGCCGCGTACGTCCACACCGGCACCGTCGTCTCTTCTTGCTCCTCCCTCCGGGCCGAGCGGGGGTGGGGGGGGGGGGGGGGCCGTGGCGGCCGTCGTCGACTGCGGAGGGCGTGGTTCAGGCTCTGGTCGTGGGGCTACGCCCGCGCCACCAGCGGGGGGGGGGGGGGGGTGTGCACCCTGGCCCTCCTTCAGCAACCCCTGGTCCGGGCGCATCTCCATGTGGTTTTTCCAGGGTGCCGGTGGTGATCCTCGCCCCCCGGCGGCCATGCTCGCCGGTGCCATCCCGGCCGCTCCGTAGGCTTCACCACCTGGGGGTGCTCCGTGGGCCCTGCCTTCCCAGTCGCCGCCAGGACCTGCAGGTTGGGATGCGACGGCTCTGGCCCGCTCCTTCAGCACCATGGGCCTGACACCGCCCACCGGGTTTGACTAGGTCGCCGACTCGGGTGCCACCTACCACACTACGTCCGACCCCAGTATACTCATGGCTGTCCACCCTCCTCTTCGTCTCTTCCTTCCTCCATCATGGTCGCAAATGGTTCTTGCATTCCTGTCACATCCGTGGGTTCCGCTTCCACTCCTGGCTCTTTCTGTCTTCCTGATGTCCTTGTTGCTCCTTCTATGGTTCACAACCTTCTCTCTATTCGTCGTTTTACTGCTGACAATTCTTGTTCTGTTGAGTTTGACTCCTCTGGTCTTACTGTGAAGGATTTGGCTTCCCGGCGTCCGCTCCTCCGATGTGACAGCATGGGGCACCTTTACACGCTTCGGCTTCCTCCGTCTGCTCCTACTTCTTCGGCTTCCACTTCATCCGCTGCTTTCGCCGCATCTACTTCCTCTACTACCTGGCACCGCCGTCTCGGACATCCTGGCCGTGATGTTTTGATGCAGCTTAGTCGTAGCTCACGATGGGCACTTATGTCATGCGTGCCAGTTGGGTCGACATGTTCGTCTTCCATTTCCCACCTCTTCTTCACATGCGACCCACATTTTTGATCTTGTACACTGTGACCTGTGGACTTCTCCTGTGATGAGCATTTCTGGATATAGATACTATCTTGTCGTGGTTGATGATTTTTCTCATTATTCCTGGACTTTTCCCTTGCGTGCCAAGTCTGAGGTGTTTCCCACGCTCCGTCACTTCTTTGCCTGGGTGTCTACTCAGTTTGGCCTTACCGTGAAGGCCGTGCAGTGTGACAACGGGCGTGAGTTCGATAACTCCACCTCTCGGGATTTCTTCCTCTCTCACGGTGTCCAGTTGCGCATGTCTTGCCCCTACACCTCCTCCCAAAATGGCAAGGCAGAGCGCATGATTCGCACCACCAATGACACCATGCGCACTCTTCTCCTCCAGGCTTCCCTTCTCGCCCGCTTCTGGGCCGAGAGCCTGCACACCTCCACCTATCTCCTTAACCACCTCCCTTCCATTGCCTGTCCGGTTCCCACACCACGCCACGCTCTCTTCGGTACCCCTCCTCGCTACGGTCACCTCCGTGTCTTCGGGTGTGCGTGTTACCCTAACACCACTGCCACTGCTCCTCACAAGCTGGCTCCCCGTTCGACCCTGTGTGTCTTCCTCGGGTACTCCCCGGATCACAAGGGGTACCGCTGCTATGACCTCACCTCACGTCGGGTCCTCATCTCTCGTCATGTGGTGTTTGATGAGTCCGTCTTCCCATTCTCCACCACCTCCACACCTCCTTCCACCTCCGACCTTGACCTCTCCTCTTTGTCTCCCACTGACGCGGTGGTTCAGCCACCATTTCCGGTTTGTCCTGCAGGTCTTGCTCCGCCACTCGCGTCGCCGGCCCCATGCGCCGGCCCGGCGCCCTCCGGCGCGGCGCCTGACCCTGCGTCCCCCGCGGGTCTGGCTGCGCCTGACCCTATGCCTGACCCTGCGCACTGCGCGGGGCCGGAGGCGCCATCCTCGGTGACTCCGGCGCGGTTCAGCCCACCCGGTGCGCGTCTACCAGCGCCGCGTGCGACCGGCCCCGCTGGACACGGTGCCGGTGCCGCCGCCGCCCTCGCTGCCATGGTCACCTACAGTGGTACCTTCTCCGTCGACGCCCACGCCGCCGTCTCCACCACTACCCGCTGCTCGTGTCGAGCCGCCGGTGTACCACCCGCCGCTCCTTCACCGACACCCGCGTCATGTTCACCCCATGGTGACGCGGCACGCGGCCGGTGTCCTGCGGCCCCAGGCTCTTGCAGCGACACCCGGGGACTCGCAGGTCTCTCCTGTACCCTCTTCTGTCCGCGACGCCTTGGCGGATCCTCACTGGCGTCGTGCGATGGAAGAGGAGTACGCGGCCCTTCTGGCCAACCAGACGTGGGACCTGGTGCCACGCCCGCCTGGTGCCAATGTCGTCACTGGCAAGTGGATCTGGACGCACAAGCGTCGCGCCGATGGCTCCCTGGAGCGGTACAAGGCTCGTTGGGTTCTCCGGGGCTTCACTCAGCGGCCTGGTGTTGACTATGATGAGACCTTCAGTCCAGTGGTGAAGCCAGCTACCGTCCGCACCGTTCTCTCCCTGGCTCTCGAGCGCTCCTGGCCTGTGCATCAGCTGGATGTCAAGAATGCCTTCCTCCATGGCACTCTGACCGAGACCGTCTACTGCAGCCAGCCGGCAGGTTTTGTGGATTCCTCTCGCCCTGACTTGGTCTGTCGGCTCAACAAGTCTCTCTACGGGCTCAAGCAGGCACCTCGGGCTTGGTACTCTCGGTTTGCTACCTTTCTGTTGACTCTTGGTTTCACAGAGGCCAAGTCCGACACCTCGCTGTTCATATACCACCATGGGGGTGAGACTGCTTACCTGCTCCTCTATGTGGATGACATCGTTCTCACCGCCTCCAGCCAGTCTCTGCTCCAGCGCATCATTGCCTCTCTCCGGGCCGAGTTTGCCATGAAGGATCTGGGTGTGCTCCATCACTTCCTCGGCGTCACTGTTGAGCCCCGACCTTCAGGCTTGTTCCTCCACCAGTGGCAGTTCACTCGTGACATTCTGGAGCGAGCAGGGATGACTGACTGCAAGCCCTGTTCCACCCCAGTCGACACTCAGGGCAAACTGTCAGAGACCACGGGTTCGTTGCTTGGCCCCGCGGACTCTACCGCCTACCGGAGTCTTGTTGGCGCGCTCCAGTACCTCGCCTTCACCCGACCTGACATCTCCTACGCCGTGCAGCAGCTGTGCCTCTACATGCATGCTCCACGGGAGCCCCACCTTGCTGCTATGAAGCGGCTTCTCCGGTACCTGCGTGGCACCCTCGCCTGTGGGCTGCTCCTCGGCCGGTCCTCCTCTGCTGAGCTGGTTGTCTACACCGACGCTGACTGGGCGGGCTGCCCGGACACCCGCCGTTCCACCTCCGGCTACGCTGTCTTCTTGGGCGGCAACCTTGTCTCTTGGTCGTCCAAGCGCCAGCCAGTGGTCTCACGCTCCAGTGCCGAGGCGGAGTACCGCGCCGTGGCCAATGGTGTGGCCGAGGCTACTTGGCTCCGCCAGCTCCTGGCTGAGCTTCACCGCCCTCTCGCCAGGAGCACGCTCGTCTACTGCGACAACGTCAGCGCGGTCTACCTCTCCACCAACCCTGTGCAGCACCAGAGGACCAAGCATGTGGAGATTGACCTTCACTTCGTCCGCGACCGTGTGGCCATCGGCGACGTCCGAGTCCTTCACGTCCCGCCCACCTCCCAGTTTGCGGACATCTTCACCAAGGGCCTCCCTTCCTCGACCTTCTCCGAGTTTCGCTCCAGCCTCAACATCACCAGTGGCTAGTTGTGGCTGCGGGGGGCTCCTGTGTATTGTGCTTGTTTTCTTTCTTGTCCAGTCTTGTACTCACGCCAGTAGTTCAGACTGCGGGGAGGTGTTAGAGTGTGTGTATTAGGCCCATGAGGCTAAGCCCATGAGGCCCATGTATGTACTACTATATAGCTACCCTTCTAGGGTTTGCCCAATAATCCAATCCACTCATTCTAGCACCTTAATTTTCCATATTCCATTTGCACCCTTAATTTCATTTGAATTTGACCAAATAGATGATGAGTTTATTGTGTTGCTTTCTTTTTTTCTATTACGTGCATCACTGATCCAGTGCTTCTTTACCTCATTTCAGTGTATGCATGGATCTAAATGTAAAATTGGGAGCTACTGTACTGTAGGAAGAAGGTTGCAAGAGGTTAACATATTGGGTGGCCTCATACTTCCAGTTTGGGGTACAATAGAAAAGGCCCTGGCCAAGCAGGTTTATTTCTATGGCTATTACTTTTACTTACAAGTTGCACTGTATTAAAAGTTAAATGTTGTGCTTTCTCTATATTCAGCTGCTGTGCTTGATCTAATTGCGAAACATGCCATCTTACCTATAGTTTTGTATCAGTCCCTCTATGATCTACTAGTTCCATATAGATTTACAAACCACTTTCTTACTCCTTAGGGTATGGACACAGTAGTTTTAAGGATTCCTCTTCAAGAATAATGGTCTTCAAATAACAAAAGCTGGAAGTTGTGGGATAATCTGGAAAAAGTTCAAGTGCAGTTTTCAAGCCATGGTGGCAGCTAGGCATGACAATTCACCCATGGGAGTGGGATAATCACCATGTGGGATTGGGGTGGATTGAACACACAGGAGACAAATAAGAAATAACCAACAGTGGATGCCCCTAGTGACACATTCTGAATCTAAGATTTTATTACTCCCTCAGTTTTTAAATATATGATGTTTAGGGCAAGCTAACTAGTGTCCTAACACCATGTATTTCAAAATGGAAGTCGTATATTACATATTATATTTGATAGCCTTTGGTGTTTGTTTAAACTGATATTTTTATCTATGCTTTGGTATTTAAATTTTAGTACTGCTTACAAAATAAAGTATGCATATGGTGCTCACGTAACTGTGTTATTTGTAATTTCAGACTTCTTACCCTAAGATTTTTTTTCCTGCTTCTGGATGAACTTTATTCCTGCCTTAGAATGCAAGTAGATCGAACTGGCATAGGGTATTCCTTTTCTAAAACCAAACATAGGGTAATTCTAGACAATAACATGTTACAATATTAAAAAGTTACAGATCGAGTGATTGACCTACCCACCCCTCTTTCTGAATGTTGCTTAATGGCCCTCTGCCTTACTTCTGTAACTGAACAGGTTCGGCTGATTCACAGGAGAATACGTGTTGTCCGTTTAGTCACAACAAATGACAGTCGGCGAATTGTTGGACTGTTGATTCCAAATTCAGCAGTGGAGTCAGTACTAACAGGTTTGTTTCTGTTGTCCAGGGATCCCCGTATATAATGTCACGAGTAGTTGTGGCCAGAAGTTCAGAACCCAGCAGGGATGATTTGTAGCTTAAGAAAATTGAGTTTTGTTGACTATTGTAGCTACTCGGGAGTGGAGGGGTTTAATTGTATGACCCTGCCCTGTATCTACAATGTGTGCTAACTGCTAATGATCAACCTCCGTTCCTCATTTTTATTTTGCAGGTTTGCAATGGGTCCAGGACATTGATGACTGATATTGAAAGGCTTGAATTTTGTTTCTCATTCGCGTTCATTTTGCTGGGGTTTTTAAAACCTTTTTAACACTGCTCTGATATTAGATGCAGCAGCATTTAGAGCCTCTGCAGTCTGCACATTTGATTTTGTTTCTAAGGAGATAGCAAAGGTTGCTTACCAGAAGCGATGAAATTCTTAGCTTTTAGGTCAGGCAGGTATATATAGACAACTTTTGTATGTAAAATATGCGGTGCAGTACCGCTGGTGTTTCTCTTCTTTCCTTTTCTCATTCGTTCTCAACCTGGTTTATATGTTGTATAGCCATGTAAAGCTACTAAAAAAGCTCAGGTTAACCGCAAAGGAAGTCGCACCTCACAATCTGGTGCTGCCATAGTGTTTCCTGTGGAGTTACTGCTGACGCCGAACTGAACAACACAATAAAAACTGAGGCGTATTTATATTATAGCCAAATCATTTTTGCCTTTATGTCCAGTGATATAACTGATAAGATGCGTACATTATATTTTGTTTGTTTGACTGTTGATGGTCGTGGAGTGTTGGGACTGATTTTTTTACGCTCGGCTTGATTCTTCCTGAAAACTAATGACGGTTGATGATGCATTTTACTTGGATACTTGTGCGTGGCGCTTGTAACTACGCTGAAGGTAGAGAAAAGTGAGGAATGGCAATCTGCCTTGTTCACTTGTCAAATTAGTTAAGATTTTAGCTTTTTTCAGCCATAAAACATTATTTTATCTCACAATAAATCAGGATCAGTCGAAATCATTTTTTTTAATTATGAATAATGGCTCTAGATTATACTTCATTCATTCTAATTGTAGGTCATTTTAAAAATTTTGAATAGTCAAAGCATCTCAACTTTGACCATGTTTATATAATAAAATAAAAATATTTATAATATTAACTAAGTATCATTATATTCTTTATTAAATATATTTGTATAGTATACTTATTTGGTGTCAATTTTTCTCTATAATTTTAATTAAACTTTAGATGGTTAACTCTCTAAAATTTCTAGAATAATTTACAATTTGGAATGGAGGGAGTAGTTGCTGTTAGACATGGGTGTACAGCATGACGCACACAAATACTTGAGATATGAGAGAAATTTGTGCTAGAAGCCTCTGAGTTGCTCTTAATGGAAGGGTGGGGAAATGGTTTGAAAATTGCGGCCAGACGACATCACCAGAAATCGCAAGCAACAAATTGCGGCTGTGCGGTAGTTCATTATATTAACAAAAGGTAAAATCTTATATGCAAGCCTAAGCTAGCCCATCATTATATGATGTTGAATTCTCTAGGTGATGTGTCAACCTTGACATGTTGGCGACTCGCGCCTGCGCCACTTTGGGGCAATCAAACAAAGCACGTGCCTACTACTACTCGGTAGTCGGTAGTGGAAGCACATATCCTAGATAGGAATACTATCATGTCACAGATATATACAAGGGAAGTCGCAAAAAAAAATGATATATACAAGGGAAAAACAAATCGCAGCTCGACTAATTGTGATGTCCACGTCTAAAGATCCAATTTCCATATTGATTCAATAGCTGCTGCACAGGCCAAGTAGGCCAAGTTCGACGAGATAAAAAAGAAAGCTGGGGACGCAGGTGAGGCTTCTGATGATGTGGAAGAGGAGGACGACGACAGTGATTCCTCTGATTCGGACATCGACCCTGAGCTGGAGAAGATAATTGCTCAGCGCGAGCGCGCCAGGAATGGGGGAAGGAGGCCCAGGCAGGAAGAGAAGTCATCAATCCACCGCCATAGGAGCAGCAGCAGCAGCAAGAGAAAATCAAAGCACACAAGGAGTAGAAGGACTGATGACAGTGATGACGAAGAGGAAGGCAGAAGAGGCAGGGACAGGAAGAAGAGGTCCAACAGATCAAAGAAGCATGGAAGATCAGATGAGGATAGCAGCGACAATAGTGGCTCGGATAGTCAGAGGCACAGGAAGAGCAGGAAGGACAGGAAGAGGAGGAGAGCCACCGCAGGAGCGAGATTATTGGATGAGAAGGATGTGCCTGGAGGTGAAGAAAGGAGGCATCGGCGTCACCGCAAGAGGAGCCAATGAGCCATCACCGGAGGGATGCATCTGGTTGTGACAATGGTGGCAGTGATTTTGCAGATGACAAGAATCAATCCAGCAGGTGGAGAAGGCACCGCCGGTCAGAGAGCAGCGGGTCTGATGAGGATGAGCGACATGACCATCGGGGAGCAAATCTACAGGGACCTCAAGAGGAGCTAAAGAGGAGCATTGAATTGGCGATTCCTATTCGATGATGTTATTGAGTTCCTCTATATCAGCTGTTCCGTTGCCTTGTTGGACTGATTTTTTACGCTCGGCTCGATGCTTCCTGAAAAATAATGACGTTTGATGTGCATTTTTATAGATGTATAATAAAGGGTTTATAGCCACATGTACATGGCGTTTATGAAAGGAATGACAATCCATTGTACGAGTGAGTTATGGCACTAGACATGGAAATAACATCGACTGACTATACTATTATTATTACTCGGTACTCCTGATAGCCATGCACCATGGTCAACGTGTACAACATGACAACTATGGATATGAGAAGTTTCTATAGGATAAGTGGCGGATTAGTGGTTGATCTAGCGGATGGGGCTCAAGCCCCTCCTACTACCTTCATGATAATAGAGCTTTTTTGAGCCCTTCCTATTTTTTTTAGACATAAAAGAGAGAAAGGAGAGGCTCCATGTCGCCACAGTCAAGAGGATGCACGAAAGTCTAAACTTTGTGAGAAGGTTGGGGGCCGAAGGCCACGTGTTTGTCTGTTGTGCCTGTTTAGGTAGGGAAGGGCACGGATTGCTGTCGCAGTGCTTTTGATTGTGGGTATGAGATTTTCGTAAAGGCGCGTAGCGGTGTGTTTGCTGTTCGGGTAACGGGTACGGGTGAGACAACCAATGGTCGGAGTAATGACAAGGTAGCGGTTGAGAACGATGTACTCAGTCTTTCGAAGAGAAAAAAGTCGGAATAATAAGAATTGGAGAACTCCCTCTTCTACTGGTCTGGTTAGGGGTGAACAAGCGTAGATATGATAGTATAGAATCCGGGTCTTGGATGACGCACACAAATATGCAATCACTTGAGATAAAGTGAGAACTTTGTGCCAGACGAGTTGTTCTTCTCGACGAAAGGACAGGGGGATGGTTTTAAAATCGCGGCCAATGGATCACTAGGAATCGCAAGCCACAAGAATTGCGGTTGTGCAAGGTGGCTGCTAAACCTAAGGTAGCCCATCATCATTATCCGATGTTGGATTCTCCAGGTGATGTGTCAACCTTGACATGTTGGCCACTCACTCGAGCCTGCGCCACTTCCAGGAAATCAAACAACGCACTCGCCTACTATATGATACTATACTCGGTAGTCAAACGGCGGTCAGTACTCACTACGACTACGAGACTAGTACAACTACGAACACCACTCACACAAAGTGGAAGCACATATCGAGGAAGGCTTGATCATATCACAATTCACGGATGTATACAACGGAAACCTAGGAGCTGTTTGGTATAACTCACTACGCTGTTGTGAACTATTTTTTTTTTCTAACACCTTTTTTCAAAATAGCTTTAAGAGTAAAGCTATTTTTTTCTCCCTCTCACGAAAGGATGAGTTATCATCAAGCTGAAAAAAGTAGCTTCTCTTGAAAAGAAGCAAGAGAGGAAAAAAACAAATAGCAACTCGACTAATCATCGAGTCTTGCGAACAGCTTAATAGCCTCACTGCCTCAGCCAGGAAATTGGCTGCATTTTTCAGTATTATTGTAAGATCCAAAATTCACCAAACCTGCTATTCCAAATTCAGAAGATGAAGTGAGCATTATGCCAGAAAAAAAAGGCTAAGCCACACATCAGCAAAACCTGCAGATTTCTCAGTACTCATAATTATGAAGTTTAAGGATTCTGGTAGCATTCAAAGCTAAGTAATCCATCAAAATATGTTCAGCTTGCCCTCACACCAACCCGATTGATCCAATATCGACTTGTGATTGAGATAAAATAAAAATAAAGATAAAGAAAATCTTGAGGTTTTGCATTCTATTATGTCAGAATGCACAAGTATATCATCCAGAATCTTGACAAACAAATTTGTGGAGCCCACAAGCCAGGGGTCGCATTACAACTTACATGTACACACAACATAGCATTAAATAGGAGTAAAATGAATCCTCTTGAGTTGTCAACGATTTTAACACAGTTAAGTGTTGAGATTCTGGAACAGCTCAGGCAGATGGGCATTCGTGAGCTTGGTCCGTTTTGTGATCTCACGCTGTTTCTTCTTGGGCTTAGCCTTGGGTTTCACCCCATTGATCTGGGCAGCCGCTCGTCGTTTGGCGGTATTGGTCATGGGCTTGAAACCATTTTTCTGTAGCTCCTTCTCTATGTCGACCATGTCACGTGGTAGCTCTATTTCACGGAAGAGCTGCTTCAGGTCATCATCAACCTTGATCTTTGCTTTCGGATCGTTAGGGTATACAATATCCTCCTGGGAGTCCATGTTTGATAACAGCCAAACCTCACCTGCAGCCTTCAGAGCCTAGAGCACAGAAAATACTCAAGATTATGCAAATATGTCCAAACATAAATAGTATAACATTTAGCTTGGCTGGCCAAGTATGTTAGTGAACATTGCACAAATAACAAGGCATAATATTTGGCAAACTACATAAAAAAAACCTCATTAGCACAGACAGCACACCAGATATCTTGGAATGGCAATACATGGGTTCACTGATAGAACTCAGCCACACTGGGTACCTTTGTGGTTATAGAGCATGTAATGCGAACTTGGAGCTATTGTTTTAAGAGCATTGTTGTTGTTAACTAGTTGGGCACCTTAAGAACAATGTCTGCATCACACTGTTCAGAAACATCTCAAGTATCCGATGTGGAGAATTAGTCACCTGCAAATCTTCTAGTACATTTGGATATGCATCCTTGACTTCCACCACAGCAAGACCTTCTGGGAACTTTCTAATCAAAACAAGTAGTTGATCCTTTCCCTTCAGGTCATGCTTGGACTGCACAAATACAAACATCAAGTCAACAAGAGACATCAGAAGTCAGAACTAGTTCAAATGCAAGCAACAAGAAATAAACTACAGAACTCTTTAATTCCAATACAACATAATTAATCAGCTATAGTTTGCTGCCATAGATGTTTCAAATGTTACAGTGTGCAAGTCAGATGGTACAGGAGGTGACTAGGACCTCGGCACTAGGCAGCTAGACCCATCAACTTATGGCAGGAAGCAGTTGCAAGTAGCAGGGAAGACGAAGGGAACCAGGCACAGAAGAGAGTTAAGGACAAGAAGCTAGTGACTGCATCGCCTATGCCTAACCTGGCAACTGTGCCAAAGGTGCAGCAGAAGAATGCCGCTGAGCAATTAGGCGGCCACCTAGACCACTTTTTTTTAAAAATAACTATAATAGAACTCCCACATGTGTCAACTGGATGAAAACTTAGTTGACTAGGACAGAAAGTGAAAACATTCCACATGAAAATGCAGGTATGACAAGTGATTTCCAGGTCAGTAGTTACTAATCAAATGATTCAGAATTGATTCAGGTTACAGAAAGAAGTATTAACAAATGGGGAATTGTAGAAATTCAAATTATATGAACAAAATTAAGTACAGATTAATTTACCTTGTAAGAGAAACGCCTCCCGTCATAGCTTACTTTGAGGTTGTTTCTCAAGCTGTCAAAGACCGCTTTATTACCATGGATATCAACATAAGTTGCTTCGTTTATCTGCTCTGCAGTAAAAGCTTGTCTTGTCTGCAAATTCAGAAGAATCGAGATTCACAAACTAGATGCAGCACCAAAATACATAATGAGAGTTTGGATGATATTTGTTTTGCTGTCCCCGTTAACAATGTCGATACCTTCTATCACTACGTACAAGATTAGTCAACAATAGTAGAAATCATTGCAAGGTCATTCTAATCTTTTAAACATTGGCCTGAAATGCTTAATTTTGTGAAGTCTGCCAAGGTGTGTAATCATATAACACCTAGCAATTCATTTGCAACATGCATGCAAAAATAACCACCACCACCACACCACAATCTCTCCTAGAAATTTCACAGTATTTTGCAAGGGCTTAATACAGAATAAGCAGCATATAAACATTATAGATTACAGGATATACATAGAAAGATTTACAATATAACACATGGAGAAAGGTATACAAACAATGCTAGAAATAGGCTCAAAACAGGATGCACCACTGTATCTTATACCATTTATTTAACAAACAACAATATCAATGGCGCTTTAGTTAGCAGAAAAGGCAGAAAAACCTGAAGCAGTATCTACTGAGTCAGGGTTTCAATACACACAAAAAAAAATGTAGAATAGTTAATTAGACGTGAAATCATGAATTGTACCAGCTCCTAGCATAAAAAACTGAATTAGAACGAGGGTTTGCAGGATCAATTACATTTTGTGAGGCCAGAAGGGAGGAATCATCTCTTGAATTCGCAGTAATATGAATAAGAGAAATGGAAGAAATCTGTAGCATAGCGAGAAAATACCTTGTAAAGCAGTTCGATGACAAGCTTGATCTGTGCTCCAACAGGAGATTTCCTAATCGAATTGATGTGCTGCAGCCTTTCTGTATCATTTGAAAACTTAATAGGTTGTGTTGGTCTTGCTGGAACGTTGGGAGCATGCGCTGGTTGGGCCCTGTGCTTTGGCTTTGAGGTCGAAGCAGCTATGCTCGCCAAAGATGACTGGCATCTCTCCTGCTGTTGCTTAAATTTGGAGAGGCTATCCTTGAGATCCATCTACAAAAACGACATGCTCATAAGCAGAAGGCAGATGAACAAGTGCAAACAGCTACATGAGCAAGCAGGGGCGGATCCAGTAGGTAAGTAGCTTTAGGTTAGGGTTTCGGTGCTCAGCTTCGCACAGCATAAGGGAAGGGAAGCGAAGGGAAGAGAAGGGGTGGGAGTACCTGGTGGGTGCTCGTCGCCGGCGAAGAGATCAACACCTGGCTTAGGGCGGCGGCAGCCCACCAGACACCAGTCGTCTGAGAGTCCCTGAGAGAGATGAGAGAGAGAGGGGCGGAACGAGAGAGAACAGGGGTGATGCAGAACCGGAGGAAAGGGGGATGCAAGATTATACATCGACGGCGAAAAAAAGAACAGAAAAAAAAAAACGGACTTCTTGTGGACCGTTTTTTCTTCTTCCTCTCTCCATTCCAAATTCAAAATATCTCAAATTTAACCAAGATTATAAAGAAAAATATAAAAAATTTATAACACCAAATAAATATATTATATAAATACTAGTAAAAATGCTCGTGCGTTGCAACAGGAGAGTATCAAAATAAATTTTCGTCAACTCAATTGTTAGTGACCGTGCGTTGCAGCTGAAGAGCGTAAAAAAATTCTTTAACCCAATTGGTTCCATAACTAATATAGAAAAAAGTAATTATTATACGTGTTTGACTTGCGTATCAACATCTCTTTGTCAAAAAACCAAGAAAAATATGATTTTTCTTACCAGAATGTCTCTTGTTTTATTTTCATCTCACCTGGTCGAAGAATCTAATGATACTTAGTTGATATTGTAAATATAGTAAATTGCACCATAGATACCTAAACTATTTGTTGTTTCACAGATAGGTACTCCAACTAAAAACGTAACTTCTGGGTAGTTAAACTATATTTACCTAACATCTGGCTACTTCAACTTAAAAACACAATGTCTAGGTACAGGAACTATATTTGCGTAACTTCTAAATACTGGAGGTTGAGTAGCACAGCGTCCACATTGATGGCTGGTAGCGTTCGCTCGCCATGGGAGAGGCGAAGCAAAGCACCAGACGAGTGCGACGAAGTAGGAGACACAGGCGCGGCTAGTGCTGGGGCGACATGAGCTCGCCTGCTTCGCCGCCTTCGTCTCCTCCTCGACGGTGCAACCTCTCCGCGATGTGCGCCGTTGCCGTGGCCGCCAAGGCCGTGGACTCGTTAAGCACCAACTCGCACATGTGTCTCCTTTTCGGCGCTGACGGCCGGGCTTGGCACTGACCATGACATGATCTATAAGGATCCATTGCTTCCTCTCTCTGCTCAAGCTCTACTACCTAGAAGTTACGCAAGTACCTAGACGTTACGTTTTTAGTTGAAGTAGGCATAGTTCCAATACCTAGAAATTATGTTTTTTTAATGGAGTACCCATCTGAAAAACACCAAATAGTTTATGTACCTATAGTACAATTTACTCTTGTAAATATTATTATCTTGTTATATAAACTTGGTCAAACTTAAAATGTTTTGACTCTCTAGGGGGTGTTTGTGACTGCTTTGTTTCACGTTTTTCAGCTCCGCTTCACAAATTTTTGCCAAATGGGTCCAGCTCCACGCATGTTGTTCCAGAAAAAAAGGTAGAGTTGTGAGAGCACCTAACGAGGTGCTTCACAAAAAATATGGAGTTAGTGGAGCTGCTCCATGGTGGAGTTGTAAGAGTTTGTGAAGCAGTCCCAAACATCCTATAAGATTCTTAGAATGACTTATAATTTGGGACGAAGGAAGTACTATCTTTGAAAATTTCTGCCTTTTTCTTTCTCTCCCTTTCATTTTTATTGAATTTTAGTTGATAGGATTTAGATGGCTTGAGAGGATAAATAGTCATAAAAATTTTCCCTACAAATCCAAGATTAGAACAAAGTTGATTAATATAATATGAGCCTCTAATAGCAACTACTTGGTACTAGTGGAGCTAGTTGGAACTGGGGATGGAGTTTGAAGGGCTTCCCAGGGTTGAAAAAATTTCTTCCTAACAATGGCATGTTGCCTCCGGCGATGAGAGCTACACCACGTCGGATTCCGTACGGATCTACAGTGCCTCCTGTCGGCTGCTGCCCACTCATTTCCATTTCCATGGACGCCGTTCAGCCACGTCGTTCCGAAATCCCGTCCACACAAATATCTCTCCCCATCCTCTCCCTCAGTCTCTCCGAGGCGATGGCAACCGGGACGACGGTGTACGGTTGAAAACCCTAGTTTGGTTTTGATAATTAATGACATCTTAAGGACTAACCTAAATTGCTAGTGATGACAAGGTTTTAGGTTGGTCAATCCATGGTGTGAAGCCTGAAGGAAAATGGTGATGACTAAAGGAAGGCTTAATCATGGAAGGAGCAAAGGTGATCAAGTGAGAAGGCAAAGGTAAAACCTCAAATAGGTTTTTCTTTAAGTGATCAAGACACCTAGAGGGTGTGATCACATTTAGGATAGACAGCCGACTATTAAGGGGAGAACGAGTGTTGGATTACTTTCAAGTGCTTTAGGTTGCATTTCATTTGCATTGAACTAACACAACCTAGAGATCAAAGTTAGAAACCATTAGAAAATATTTTGAAAATGCTAACACACTGTGCACAAGTGTTGGAGACCTTGAGTGTTAGCACATAGAAGCAAGGGGTGAGAAATTAACTTGAAAACGCTGAGAAATGAGCGTCGGACTGTGCAAAGGGGCAGCGTCGGACCATTGAGTAGAGTCCGACGCCTAACCCTAGTTCTGGCCAATGGCGAGCGTCGGACGCTCGTTTTACGAGCTGTCGGACCATTGCCCACTCCAGTCCGACAGTGCCGAGCAGTGAGGTGTGACGCGTGGCGCAATCTGAGAGCGTCGGACGCTGAAGCTTAGTCCGACGCCGAGCGTCGGACTCCGTCCGACGCAGTTTTCTCGGTTTCAAACCTCTCTGGAAGTGTCGGACTGTACGTTTCGTTGGTCCAACGGTGTTCGCTGAAGAGTCCGACGGTACGCACGCAGTGTACTGGGAACAGGGCGTCACACCGAGAGTGTTAGTCCGACGCCCCCAGTCCGACGGTCCGCAGTTGAGCGCGAGAAGTAGCCGTTGCGATCCAGCGGCTGTGGTTGAATCGAGCTGACACGCGGCGAGATCTGGAGCGTCGAACGCTAACGCTTGGTCCGACGCCCCGAAAAGCGTGTTAACGGCTGTTTTTCAGTGGGTAACGGCTAGGATAGCACTTAGGGGTATTTTTATACTCCTTCGCTGGTCACTTGGTGATAACTCTTGCACACTTGAATCATTTGCATACTCTTTGTGAGCATCCTAAGCCTCCCACTCACTCACTTGTTCATCTTTGATCATCTTTGTGAGTTGAGTGTTCCTCAAGTGCATCATTGCTTAGTGAATTGCATTCTAGAGCACTTGAGAGCAAGCCAAGGCTGAGTTCTTATTCTCTTGGGGCATTGCCATGTCCCTAGCGGCTTGGAGGCGATTCCGGTGTGAGGTTGATTGGAGATTGTTCAAGCCCACACCGAGGTGATTGATTGTGAGAGGTTTTGTGGTTATCCTCGCCGGAGTGCCAAAACCAACTCTAGTGGATTGCTCGTGGTTGATAGCCACTTCTCTTGTGTTGGTGAGTGGCTCCCGGTGAGGGATTGGCGTGTGAAGCCTAGCTCGCAATCCACCAAGGAAGACCGGTGCCACAACGAGGAGTAGCGTGACGGCGATCACGTGAACCTCGGTAAAAAATCGAGTGTTCTTTGTCTTCTCCACCATCGAGTGGACTATTGGCTTTCTTGTAATCTATTGGGTTTGATCATTTGGTTTTCATATTGGATATATCCCGGTGATTGGTCTTCACGACGTGCGGACTTTACTTCAATCAAGCCCATCGATATAATCCTCTCGATCTCTCTTCCTTGCGCTTAATACTTGTTTAGATGCCATCTCCTTAGGTTCGGGGGAGTTGGTTTCTTGCGTGTTGAGTGCTTATATTTGTGAGTAGCATATCTTGATAGGTGGTTTGCATAGAATAGTCTAGAGCTAGCGCTTTGTCTCGCTTGCTTATCAACTAACTTGTGGTATAATGTTTTGCTAGAATTTTTAATAGGCTATTCACCCCCCTCTAGGCTATACGGTCCTTTCAAGTGGTATCGGAGCCGAGGTCACCATCGTTTGAGGCTTAACATCCTTGTGGTGAAAAATGGCTCAAATCAATGTGTTGGGGAAGCCGCCAAAGTTTGATGGCACAAGTTATGATCATTGGAAGAGGAAGATGATAGTGCATTTTATGACCATGCATATCGATGTGTGGAAGGTGACGAAGACAAAAATTGAGTATGAGAATGCTCTAGCTCCCACCGATGTTGACAAAAGAAAGATGGAGTGCAATGCCCATGCAATCAATGCACTCTACACCGCTCTTGAGTCTCATGTGTTTGAGCAAATCAAGGATCTTGATTTGGCTTATGACATTTGGAAGCGGTTGGAGGAGACATATGAGGGCACACAAGAGGTCAAGAATGCCAAGGTATATATGTTGAGAGAGAAGTTTGGCACTTTCAAGATGAATGAAGATGAAAGTGTGCCGGAGATGTTCAACCTGCTACAAGTGATAGTGAATGACTTGAAGAGCTTGGGTGAGGACATCAAGGACAAAGACTTCTCTCATAAGTTCTTGAGGTGCTTGCCCGCAAGATTTGCTATTATCAAGACCTTGCTTGTAAGAAAAGACTTGAGCACTAAGAAGCCCAACTAAATCCTTGGTGAGATCATCACTCAAGACATGAACAATGAAGAGATGGTTGAGGAGAAGAAGAAAAAGAGTGTGGCTCTCAAAGCTACACCCTCCAAGAGCAAAGGTAAGGCCAAGATGGTTGAGCTGGAAGAAGAATCTACCTCTAGTGATGATGAAGATGATGAGGCCATGGCTCTTCTAGTACGCAAGTTTGGTCGTTTCATGAAGAGAAAGGGCTATGGTCAAGGCAAGAAGTTTATCTCCAAAAACAAGCAAGAGCCAAGGAGATGCTTCAAGTGCAAGAGCTTGGATCATTTCATTGTTGATTATCCTCTAAATAGTGACAATGACAATGAGAGCGATGGTGATAAGAAGAAAAGCAAGAAGAAGGACAAGAAAAAAAAGAAGAATAAGAACGTGACTCTCAAGAAGAAGAAGAAGGGGCAATCATATTGTGTAACTTGGAATGATAGTGATGCCTCTACCGATGATGATGATAGTGATGATGAGAGCAAGACCATCAAGAAGAAGGCTATGGCAAGCATTGCTCTCAACAACAAGCTATCTCTCTTCGATACTCCATCTACATGCTTGATGGCCAACCCTTCCAAGGTACAATCCGATGATGAGAGTGATGAGGAGGAGCTATCATGTGATGAGCTTATGTCCGTGCTTGATGATGCCAATACTTACATTGAGGCTAAGAGAAAGGAGTGCAAAGAATTGCGCAAAGGCAAGATAGCCATTGAGCAATCCTTTAATGAGCTCTTGAAGTCTCATGAGAGGCTAATGAAAGCCCATGAAAACCTTAAGGTGGCTCACTCCAAGCTTGAGAAAGCTCATTCCTCTCTAGTGGCCGAAAATGAGAAGAGGGCATCCATCAAGACATGTGACATGGGTTCATCATGTGATATCTTTAGTGACATGTCAATTCCTTCTTCTACTATTATTGTCACTAACCCTTCTTGCAGCTCCACCACTCATATTTCACCCAAAGTTGATGACTCTAAGTCCTCACTTGTAGAAAACAAAAACCTCAAGGAGGAGGTCAACAAGCTCACCCGTGCCTTAGGCAATGCTTATGGTGGGGATGCCCGCTTGTTAAAGTGCTTGGGTAGCCAAAGATTTAGTCACTCTAAGGAGGGACTAGGCTATACCCCAAGAAAGGCAAGGCCGCTTTTGTGACTCCCAAAGCTAGCTTTGTGAGGAGCAATGGGCATAATGAGCAATATTGCATGGCCAACAAGATCAAGTAAGTAAAATTTGCTAGTGCGACTTCAATTCGGCTTGATTCTTGTTACATGCTCACCAAGGGAGTGAAGGGTGTTAAAGCTAAGTATATTGGTACACCAAGAGGCAACCCACGGATGAGATCCATTTGGGTGCCTAAGTCTTTGGTCACTAACCTTCAAGGACCCAAGAACGCTTGGGTACCTAAAACCAATTGATCTATTCTTTGTAGGTCAATTATAAAGCCGGAGGAAGACATTGGATGCTTGATAGTGGATGCACTCAACACATGACCGGAGAGTCTAGTATGTTCAATTCTATCAACACAAATGGTAGGCAAGAGTTTGATTCTATCACATTTGGTGACAATGGAAAAGGCAAGGTGAAAGGATTAGGCAAGATTGCTATCTCAAATGATATGAGCATATCAAATGTGTTGCTAGTTGAATCTCTCAATTTCAATTTATTATCGGTTGCACAACTATGTGATCTTGGTTTCAAGTGCATCTTTGGTATTGATGATGTTAAGATTGTTAGTGTGGATGGTTCCAACTTGATCTTCAAGGGCTTTAGATATGGGAACCTATACTTGGTGGATTTCAATGATAGTGAAGCAAAGCTTTCTTCATGTTTGATCTCAAAGTCAAGTCTTGGTTGGTTGTGGCATAGAAGACTTGGACATGTTGGGATGAAGCAACTTGGTAGATTGGTCAAGCATGACATGGTTAGAGGTTTGAAGGATGTACACTTTGAGAAGGATAGGTTGTGTAGTTCTTGTCAATTTGGAAAGTAAGTTGGGAACACACACCCTAAGAAAGGCATGATGAGTACATCTAGTCCACTTGAGCTATTGCATATGGATTTGTTTGGTCCAACCACTTATGCAAGTATTGGAGGAAGAAAATATGGCTTTGTGATAGTTGATGACTTCTCAAGATACACTTGGGTCTTCTTTCTAGTTGACAAAAGTGAAGTGTATGGAATCTTTAATTCTTTCATCAAGAGAAGTGAAAATGAGTTTGATACAAGGGTAAAGCAAGTTAGGAGTGATAATGGAAGTGAATTCAAGAATACAAGAGTTGATGAGTTTTGTGATGATCTAGGAATCAAGCATCAATTCTCGGTAAAGTACACTCCTCAATCAAATGGTCTTGTCGAAAGAAAGAATAGAACTCTCATTGATATGGCAAGAACCATGCTAAGTGAATACAATGTTAGTGATGAATTTTGGGCGGAAGCTATCAATACGGCTTGCTACACTAGCAACCGTCTATATTGTCATCCAATGTTGAAGAAGACACCCTATGAGCTCTTGAATGGAAGAAAACCCAACATTGCATATTTTAGAGTGTTTGGTTGCAAATACTATATTTTAAAGAAGGGCACTCGTTTGGGTAAATTTGAGAAGAAGTGTGATGAAGGATTTCTTCTTGGGTATTCAACTTCAAGCAAAACATATAGAGTATGGAACTTGGCACATGGGATAGTTGAAGAAGTCCATGATGTTGAGTTTGATGAAACCAATGGGTCTCAAGAAGAGAAGGATAATCTAGATGATGTAAGAGGACCTCAATTAGTTGATGCTATGAAGAACATGGACATTGGTGATATTAGACCGAGACAAGTTGAAGATAATGATGATGAAGTCATCCCTCCTATTGTACAAGTAGAAGATGAAGCAAATCAAGCAAGCTCAAGTGAATCTCAAGCTCAAGCTCATGATCAAGATCAAGACCAAGTTCAACATGTTAGTTCATCTCATATTCTCCAACCAACTCACATTGCAAGAGATCATCCTCTAGATCAAATTGTTGGTGATATTAGTAGAGGTGTACAAACAAGGTCAAGAGTGGCTTTATTTTATGAGCACTATTCATTTGTCTCACAAGAGGATCCTACCAACATTGAGAAGGCACTCAAAGATGAGGATTGGATAAATGCTATGCATGAAGAGCTCAACAATTTTGAGAGAAATCAAGTATGGGAATTAGTTCCAAGACCAAGTAAACACAATGTGATTGGCACCAAGTGGGTCTTCCGGAACAAGTAAGATCAAGATGGGATTGTTGTGAGGAACAAAACTAGATTGGTTGCACAAGGTTATACTCAAATTGAAGGCTTAGACTTTGGAGAAACTTATGCACCGGTGGCAAGATTGGAAGCAATCCGGATCTTATTGGCATATGCATGTGCTCATGATATCAAGCTCTATCAAATGGATGTCAAAAGTGCATTCTTGAATGGCTACATCAATGAGTTAGTCTATGTTGAGTAACCTCCCGGTTTTGAAGATGATAAGAAACCCGACCATGTATACAAGATCAAGAAGGCTCTCTATGGCTTGAAACAAGCACCAAGAGTATGGTATGAGAGGTTGAGGGACTTCCTACTCTCTAAAGGGTTCAAGATGGGAAAGGTTGACACCACTCTCTTCACTAAGAAGATCGAGAATGACTTGTTCATCATGCAAATCTATGTTGATGATATCATCTTTGGATCAACAAGTTTTGTGAGAAGTTTGGAGAAATGATCGCCAAAGAGTTTGAAATGTCCATGGTTGGTGAACTTAGCTACTTTCTTAGACTCCAAATCAAACAATTGAAAAATGGCACATTTGTGAGTCAAAACAAGTATATCAAGGACATGGTGAAGAAGTTTGGATTTCAAAATGTAAAAGCAATCTCAACACCAATGGGCACTAGTGGAAGCTTGGAACCGGATGTAGAAGGTGAATTGGTTGATCAAAAGTAATATCGGTCAATGATTGGTAGTCTACTCTATGTGACCGCTTCTACGCCGGATGTGATGTTTAGTGTGTGCATGTGCGCAAGATGTCAAGCCTCTCCAAGAGAAAGTCATTTGAAGGCAACTAAAAGAATAGTGAGGTACTTAAAGAGCACACCTAACATTGGTTTGTGGTATCCCAAGGGCTCCAACTTCACATTGATAGGTTATGCGGATGCGGACTATGCCGGTTGCAAAATTGATAGAAAGAGCACTTCCGGTACATGTCAACTCTTGGGAAGGTCACTAGTTTCATGGTCATCCAAAAAGCAAAATAGTGTTGCACTTTCTACCGCCGAATCGGAATACATTAGTGCGAGAAGTTGTTGTGCACAATTGCTTTGGATGAGGCAAACCTTGAAGGACTATGGATTGAAATTCAACAAGGTTCCATTGCTATGTGACAATGAAAGCGCGGTGAAGATCACAACCAATCCGGTGCAACATTCAAGAACCAAACACATAGATGTGAGGCACCATTTCATAAGAGATCACCAAGCAAAAGGAGATATTGTAATCACAAGTGTAGACACCGAAGATTAACTAGCCGACATATTCACCAAGCCACTTGATGAAGCTAGATTTTGCAAGCTAAGGAATGAGTTGAACATACTTGACTACTCCAACATGTGTTGATGCACTTCATGAATATCTTATGACATGTCTATCCTCCAAGTAAGGCAAAGGTATCATTATTTGAAATGTGCATTCATACTTTGTTAGGACTTGCTAGATCATATAGACATGATTTTGTTCTCTCTAGGTCATTCATTGAAAGGTAAAATGGTTTTGAAGTCTATATGGTATCACTATTGCTTGGTTGATTGCTTGATCTAGTGATGGCATATAACTTGTTCATGGGATGCAAACCTAGTGTTGAATCTAGATTAAATGAGTAATTAAGTGCTTAACTCAACATAGGCAAGATAACCCCGGGTGGCGTGAAGAAGCTTGTCTTTGTTTCAAACCGAGTTAAGACACTTGTACAAATTTGCTAAATTAAACCAAAATTTGACTAACAAAGGTCTCTCATTCCATTAACTTGACCCTTTTGTGGTACTTGATGCCAAGGGGGAGAAAGAACAAAGATAAAATGACAAAGGGGGAGAGAACTTGAACTTCGCAATGAACCATCATTAGGCCGATGATGGAAGAGCAATAGGCCAAAGTAAAGGGATAAAAAATTTGAATCATAACCTTTACTTAAGATAAGCTCACCTTAAGGGGAAGCAAACTAATGAAGTTGGTTGTTGCACTTGGAATGTGCACTCATATATGTTTGATGCACTTGCATATGTTTTTATATTCTATTGCCATGTTCTTGAGTGGAGTATGCTAGTATAGAATTGTTTGATAACTTGATAACTAGCATGCTTAGGTGGTAGCTAGATGATCTTGTACATTACAAGTGGTTCTTGAGCATTGCATATAATGTTGATCTCACGGTATGCTCAAGTTTTGTGATCATTTAGTTATCAAAAGTGCTAACGATGGAGTTTTCCGTAACTTCGATATGAAAATTTTCAATTGGTATCACGCTTCAAAGGTTTATGCTAACCATCCTAACAGATCTTGGTGGAAATTTACTCTCTATATATGCATATGTACAAGCTTTCAAATCCAAACTCATGCACATATGTAGGGGGAGCCAAATAGCCACCAAACCGAATTTGTGTTGTTTGTCCTTTTCAAAACTTGACAATCTTGTTTGGACAAGCTCACAAGTTCAAAAACAAACTTAACTCTTATCTTTGTAAGGGATGTCATCAATGACCAAAAACGGGGAGATTGAAAGCTCTAGTTTGGTTTTGATAATTAATAACATCTTAAGGACTAACCTAAATTGCTAGTGATGGCAAGGTTTTAGGTTGGTCAATCCATGGTGTGAAGCCTAAAGGAAAACGGTGATGACTAAAGGAAGGCTTAATCATGGAAGGAGCAAAGGTGATCAAGTGAGAAGGCAAAGGTATAACCTCAAATAGGTTTTTCTTTAAGTGATCAAGACACCTAGAGGGTGTGATCACATTTAGGATAGATAGCCGACTATTAAGGGGAGAACGAGTGTTGGATTACTTTCAAATGCTCTAGGTTGCATTTCATTTGCATTGAGCTAACACAACCTAGAGATCAAAGTTAGAAACCCTTGGAAAATATTTTGAAAATGCTAACACACTGTGTACAAGTGTTGGAGACCTTGAGTGTTAGCACATAGAAGCAAGGGGTGAGAAATGAGCGTCGGACTGTGCAGAGGGGCAGCGTCGGACCATTGAGTAGAGTCCGACGCCTAACCCTAGTTCTGGCCAATGGCGAGCGTCGGACGCTCGTTTTACGAGCGTTGGACCATTGCCCACTCCAGTCCGACGGTGCCGAGCAGTGAGGTGTGACGCGTGGGGCAATCTGAGAGCGTCGGACGCTGATGCTTAGTCCGACGCAGTTTTCTCGGTTTCAAACCTCTCTGGAAGTGTCGAACTGTACGTTTCGTTGGTCCGACGGTGTTCCTGAAGAGTCCGACGGTACGCACGCAGTGTACTGGGAACAGGGCGTCACACCGAGAGTGTTAGTCCGACGCCCCCAGTCCGACGGTCCGTAGTTGAGCGCGAGAAGTAGCCGTTGCGATCCAGCGGCTGTGGTTGAATCGAGCTGACACGTGGCGAGATCTAGAGTGTCAGACGCTAACGCTTGGTCCGACACTGTCGGTCCGACGCCCCGAAAAGCGTGTTAACGGCTGTTTTTCAGTGGGTAACGGCTAGGATAGCACTTAGGGGTATTTTTATACTCCTTCGCTGGTCACTTGGTGATAACTCTTGCACACTTGAATCATTTGCATACTCTTTGTGAGCATCCTAAGCCTCCCACTCACTCACTTGTTCATCTTTGATTATCTTTGTGAGTTGAGTGTTCCTCAAGTGCATCATTGCTTAGTGAATTGCATTCTAGAGCACTTGAGAGCAAGCCAAGGCTGAGTTCTTATTCTCTTGGGGCATTGCCGTGTCCCTAGCGGCTTGGAGGCGATTTCGGTGTGGGGTTGATTGGAGATTGTTCAAGCCCACACCGAGGTGATTGATTGTGAGAGGTTTTGTGGTTATCCTCGGCGGAGTACCAAAACCAACTCTAGTGGATTGCTCGTGGTTGATAGCCACTTCTCTTGTGTTGGTGAGCGGCTCTCGGTGAGGGATTGGCGTGTGAAGCCTAACTCGCAATCCACCAAGGAAGACCGGTGCCACAACTGAGGAGTAGCGTGACGGCGATCACGTGAACCTCGGTAAAAAATCGAGTGTTCTTTGTCTTCTCCACCATCGAGTGGACTATTGACTTTCTTGTAATCTATTGGGTTTGATCATTTGGTTTTCATATTGGATATATCCCGGTGATTGGTCTTCACGACGTGCGGACTTTACTTCAATCGAGCCCATCGGTATAATCCTCTCGATCTCTCTTCCTTGCGCTTAATACTTGTTTAGGTGCCATCTCCTTAGGTTCGGGAGAGTTGGTTTCTTGCGTGTTGAGTGCTTATATTTGTGAGTTGCATATCTTGATAGGTGGCTTGCATAGAATAGTCTAGAGCTAGCGCTTTGTCTCGCTTGCTTATCAACTAACTTGTGGTCTAGTGTTTTGCTAGAATTTTTAATAGGCTATTCACCCCCCTCTAGCCTATACGGTCCTTTCAACGGTGTACCCCTGCGGCCACCACGCCGGCGTCTGTCTCCCCCTCCAGCCTCCGTCCCCCGCATGGGTGAGCCTCGGCAATCTTCTCTCTTCCTTCTCTTCCTCTTCCTTGCGCTTTAATTTCTCCCCATCTCTCCCAGCGCGGGCAGGCCGGCGGTGCGAGGGGACCTCCGCGGTGGCCGGCCCACAGTGCACCGCCCGTCACCTCCCCCCCTCTCTCTCTCGCCTCCCATCTGCATCCCCTCTCTTCCCGCATCCCCTTTCTCTCTCTCCCTCTTCGTCGGCGTAGCAGCGCGACGGGCGGGTTGGAGCGTGGCTTGCTCCCACGCTGCGCACAGGCAGGACGGCGGCTGCCACGGCATGCGCCCCCACCCCTCGGCTCAGCGGGAGGCCCGGCGTGCCATGCACCGCGTAGGTCGCGCAGCCACACGACGCCGAGGCGGCGGCGGGCAACACTGGCGGCCGTCGGCCATCCCCCACTTCCCCTGTGCGGCTTCTTGCACGCCGTTCACGCGGCTCCTCGATCCGTCCGCTCGCTGGTTTGCTCCCTCCCTCTCGCCCCCAAACGCTCTCTCTCTCTCTCTCTCTCTCCCTCCTCCTTGGTCCTTACTCTATGTAGGGTTCAATACACTGAATGTCTGAATCTGCTATGTGCGGTGCCATTGCTCTGCAATTTCAGCGTAATCCAATAACCTACGATCGATTTGGCCCTACATCTATTGTTCTCCCACTTTTCCTTTACGGCTCTACATGTGCATGTTTACTGCCTTGCTTCAGATTTTTTTTGTGTTTGTCACCTGCTCGGGTCTGCTGAATCTTCAGACTCTCCTACCTACGTGTTGTGCCATATATCTCATGACATGACCGTGACATTTGTTTTATTTTTTAGTATGCTGCAGTGGTCATGATTTTGTGGCATTTCTGTTTTTTTTTGTGATAGGCGACGCGATAGTCAATTGGTTGGTTTCATTTTCCCCCTCCTTTTGTATGCACTCTATTTGTCTTCAAATGTGCATAACCGATATCGTTCTTTGTCCACTGCTGATTAATTATTTCAGTCTTCATGTTATCTATTGTAGTTTGGGTATTGTGTAGTTATGAACGTTTTTGAAGACTGAGACAATGGAATTATGCAATGATGATTGCGCCTCTAAACTGAGACAGTAGAATTGTGCAATGATGATTGTTATTGTTTCACTTCCCCTACAAGGGCATTTTCTTCCCTACAATATGTCGCTTACGGCGTGGCCAGCTACTGCATGTCCGATTCCGTACGGGTGTACACTGCCTCCTGTTGGCCCACTGTCCATTCATTTCCATTTCCATGGACGCCGTTCATCCACGTCGTTCCAAAATCCCGTCGGATTCCTCTAATCAACTGCAAGGTTCCCTCTGTTTTTACTGTTCTTACCTTTTTTATTTCATTCTTCCTTGAATCTTACCAATTCTCTTTTTGCATGTGTTGTTTCATTTTTATTAGTTGCTAGGTTTTGTGCATTTCTTACTGAGCATAATTTCATTGTCAGTGATGTCCTTACTTCACATAATCTGTTGCTTCTTATATTAGTGAGCACACCCCATTACCAATTATATGTGTTTACTCCTATCAGTCTCTCAACTTTATTGCGAATACAGTGATGCAACGTCCTGTTGTCCTTCCTCTCTGCCTTCCTGTTTGCAGGCCAGTATAATTTCTAGGGCACTGCAGTGCCTTCTTTACTACATGCTCCTTTGTTTGGTTAGATTTTCTCCAGGTGAATCATTATCTTCTTTTAAAGCCTTATTAAGTCCCTTGGTGGAAGTAATGCTAGGTTGCTGATTTTCATATGAAATTGTTTAGGTCTATCGCTTCATAATTTTATACGTCCTCTAAAATTTTAGGTTTTATCAGAGATCTAATTTTTCCCACACATCGATTTAGAGCGCAGGCATCATCAGTTGGATAGCCTAAGCATAGGCACACAAAAAAATATGTGTATGCATATGTTATTATGATTAATGCTAGGTCTTTATGATATTTCCATTTCTCATTTAATCAACTGAGCCATTTGCTATGTAGTGTGGACAATAATGCCAAATAGTATGCTCCTGCCATGTGCTCCCACTATTAGTTCGTTGTTACTATTTTTGTTTCTGTTTCCTATTTTCCTACTTTCTCTTTGTTGAGCCTCTACATTTGTTGTCTTACTCCGTAAGCTACAATGATCCCACCATATGTTTTTTTGGCCTGCTAAGCTTAGTTTTATATATATTGGCACAAAAACTTAATTACACCCTATATTGGTTTCTCATTACACTGAAAATATTTCTATGATCTTTGGGACCTGTTATCCTGCTTTTGTCTGTTCTTCTCTCATCTCTTGTCTTATTAGCGGTACATCTTGTTTTCCCCCTTCCCCTCTTTGTCTCGCTACCTCAATTCATTTGGATTTGGCCTCCTTGTTTCCCTCACCTCATCGATGGGTTCACAGGTGGTGGCTACCATACATGGATGAATGTGGCTAGAATACTATTTAGTCCCTGATGCCATTTGCTATTTTTTCTCCATTTTGGAGGCTCTGATGAAAATTCCATATCCATTGCTCAATGATATGATCTGATGTTCATTCGCTTGTGAGGTACTGGGCATGACTCCTACTTATATCATGTAGTTTCTGAGGGAAAACAAGTCAGCATGCCTTGAAGCTCTAGGTTGATGAATAGATAGTGATTGCTATGCTTTGTTTTGATGCTTCGCTTTATTTGTATTGGACCTCCTCCTTGTTTCCCTTGCCTCAACAATGGGTTCACAAGTATTGCCTACCATACATGAGTGAATGTGACCACACTACTATTTAGTACCTGATGTCATTTCCTACTTTTTCGCTTCTCGGGCCTATGATGAAGATTCCATGTCCATTGCTCTATTATATGATCTGATGTTCATTTGCCTGTGAGGTACTGGGCATGGCTGCTACTTAGACCATGCAGTTTCTGAGGGTAAACCAATTGTCGCCATGCCTTGAAGCTCCAGGTTGACAAACAAATGATGATTGTTATGCTTCTGAGACCTCTAAAAATCTTGTCTTCATTCAAAAAATATTCTTGACTTCCTTCATTGCTACACCATACTTTTTCAGTCGTCGTTATTTTACAAGTTTGTTGTGAGGTACTGATCTCCAATCGCAAGATTCACATTGAAGCATAAAAAATTATGTGAACAATTTGAAGATTTTATGATTTAGTTATGGTGTTCTATTTTGCTCCAGTTTTTCTGTTCTTTGTTACCATGAACTAGGTATTCATTCCACAGGTCAATTTTAAAGGCTATCATCAGGTGGTGTAACAGCATGAAGGTGTTCCTGTTCTATTTTTTTGTCAGATTTTCTTCTAACACGTGCTAAAAATTCCATGTAGATTAAGCCTTCAGTTTCAGTTTGATTCCGTTTATATGCACGTTGTCAAATTTAGAACAAGCCAGCCACTTGGGAAAAGCATTATCCAATGTGCAACACACAACGTCTCCCTACTCAGGTACTCAATTTAGATGAGTTCAAACAAGTTGAATTCACAAATTTCCTTGTTTGTTTTTATGTGTGCCTAAGACTAAAGTTCACTTAATTTCGTTGGATTAAATTTGAAAGTAAAGCATTACAGAAGTGGTCAAATAAGCTCATGGATGAGTTTAAGAAAGCAGGTCATGTACAGAATGTCATAACTCATATTCAAAAAGTCAGATTGTTTGTGGAAGTTTTTTTTCTCTTTGCTTTCGAAAGCAAGAGTAGAGAATACCGCAACTCTTAGCTGTATCTTTTTGTTCGTAGATTCAGAATCGATAAAAGCGAACCCATAGGTATTCCAGTTTTTTGTTTTCCTGCTAACTACGGGTTCACTGTTGCTATGGGTTCGCTTTTATCAATTTTTTGTAATATAGGTATTCTATGTTGCCATTGTTGCTATGGAGAGGCAATTTCCTTCAAAATAACAGCCATCTCTTTTGTCAGGTTCATTTCTGCTACAGTCATGTTAGATCTGCTTAGTTCCAACAGTCTACTTAGCATGTTGAATTCTACGATATCTCTATTTCCGACGAATGTTTCATACCTATGCAACTACTATTCTTCAGGTAAATTAATCATGCTTCGACTTTCTCTTTTCCACTCTACAATGTTTGCATTCTATTAGATTTTGTTTATTCTCAGTGTGTATTTCAAAACAGAAAAAGAAATATGTCCAAAAGGTTTTTCTTAACGATCATTAAGAAAATGCCGGACACATACCATATCGTATTTATCTCATTCCTTTCATACACACTATCTCAACTCAGCTATGCTCAGATCCCCCCCCCCCTCCCCACAACAGGCCTCATCTGAGTGACCCATTTATATCTCAGTCATGCATACATAGTATTTAATATATTTGTTACCATTTCAAGTAGTCCATTTTTTCCTATTTCTTTATTATACTATGAATGTACCAGCAGCTGATCAAAAAGAGGTTAGACACTAAAACATAATTTTCCAAAAATTATAGCAGCTTTATTTTTAGACCACACTAAACCACACCCAAAAAAGTAAGCCGGCTTCATCCTATGTCTACTGTACTAAGGTGCTACCATTGTATATTTGAAGTTTGAAAGGATAACCAACTATTTCATATTTCAGTAACCACACTAAGTCAAACCCGTTTGTACAATGACTGCATAAAATTGTAGATCTACAGTTGAATACCTATATTACAGGGAAGAAACAATAGACGCAAATCTTCCTCACACCACCAGCAGAGGTAGACATGATTTCTGCAAAAAAACATTAGTCTTAGCAACCTGTGCTCCCTCCCAACCCCAATGCCTCTTCCCCGTAGTTGCCTGCGGCCGTTGAGTTGTACACTGCCTGCTATCCAGGGCTACTCTATGGCATTCTTTTTCTCAGCTCTGAGTTTCGCTTTTCCCTTTTTTTACACTGAATAACAGTTCACAATAGCAGTATAGACGGTTGAGTTATACTTCTAAAGTCATTCTCCAGCAACATATCTGCTGGCTACTATGTTGTGGTCTTCTTTCACTAGAAAACAAACATCCATTTCTAGTTGCAGAGTTATTCAGTTTCAGCAGCTGCCTACCGGCCTCTCACTTGGCTGAGAATTGTATGATTCTGTTATCTTTCTAATCGCAATGAATTGTTGTATTTTCAATGCTATGAACCCCATATGTGAATGTTTTCGGCGTGTCACCGCTACTCTCCGATCACATACCTGTGGGTAATCTAATTTGTCTTTGGTTCTTACTCATAATGGCCATGTTCACCAAGCAATAAATGGAAGATTCCTTTACTTGCTGCATTATTACTAAAACTCGCTTTTCCACACTGTTTCATGAATGTGCAGGCGCTAATCGCAATAAGATACTCTGCAGAAGATATTCACTCAACCTCCCTAAACAATTCCTCGGCATCATATCATCACAACCATCGAGAGAACTGAAAAAAATATTTCAAAGGTCAGTTCTGATTTCTCAACAAATTAATTCATGATCTCAATGGGGCTCTCTGTCCCCTTCTTACTCTATGTAGGGTTGAATGCACTGAACCTGCCATGCGCGGTGGCCTTGCTTTGCGATTTGGACGCAATCCAACAGAAGGTTACCCTTATATAAAACTTCTCAGCTATTTGTAGCAATTAGGAATGATGGTTGTCTGCTGAGCTTCTATATGCATCTATTGTTGCCCGTTGTCTAGCACTCTGGTGTGCCTATACTGTCTATTAGATTGGTAGTCAGATTTTACAGGTCGTATACTCAAACATTTTTGCCACCCCACAAAATCCTGAGCCACTATGTTATTAGCTACAAGCCTACAATTGCAGGCGCTGATATCTTCGGTTCATAATGGTTGGATGAAGTGTCAACATCATTATTGACCGATGAAGACACTGAGTAGATAGTGTATTGAGCAAACAAACCTTTGCCAACTTAAATAGCTATTTTCATTAGAGGTACTAATGATGCACGTACGGTGTCGCTCTTGCCTTTGTTCGGGCCCAATTACTTTGCTTTGGTGATTGCAGATGCACTGCTAACCCATATGCATGCTTTATATAGAAAAATAAAAACTGAATTGCCAATAGTTGCATTTTATGAGAGTAGGTAGCCTCATTTTCGGGAGGTAATGTTAGTCTTTTTTTTAATCTTGGATTATAATTGTAGCACTACCCCAAATTTGGAGGAGGCAGTACTTATTTTTCGCTTGCTTCAGTTCCAATAGTTTAATCTTTAACAAAAAGTTGTGCAAATATCATGACCAAGGATCCGTGGATTGCTTTTATACCCATGAGCTCTTTATTTTGGTGTGTCACAGACTACTAAACTAATGTCTATTTTTGTAGACCAATGCTGCATAGGGATCCAGAGGTGTGTCGCCGCAGGAAAGTGCAGTTTAAAAGGATGACAGAAATACTTTAAAGGAATACATCTTTAAATTTTGGTGTATATTACATTACCATTTATATCATGTATACATCCTCTAAGTGTATATTCACTAATTACGTATATCCACATTGTGTACTGCAAGTATACCTCATCTGTATAACCGTATAAATACTGACATCCACTTGCGCGCAAACGCGCGTCCCTTTTACTAGTAGCTATTATTTGGCTCGATTTTGGAATTTATGGAAACCCTGATCACCCGCCCTGCCGAGTGCCGACTTTACTTGTCCACTAATCACTCCACAGACGATCCGCTCTGCCGACTTTGCTTGTCCACTCAATCACTCCACAGACGATCCGGGAGCGTGGAGACGACTGACAGGTCAGCACGAGCAAGCAAGACCGGTTCAGAGTCCACTCGATTACCTCCGCGCGCGCACGTGTCACCTGACCCCGCTCCGCGGCTGCTGGGGCCCAGCCCACGGTGCCTCGTGTCTCCTAGGACAGGACGTGCACACGTGGGCCCAGGCCAAGACCGACCAGGCAGGCCCGCCCGGCCTGGCCTCTGACCGGCAGGCTACCATCCACCACAGCTCGGCCCACAGGGCGGCAAGCCGACGAGCGATCCCAGAACAGGAGACTCTGAGCAGGTCAACCAGCAACAGCTCCAACGCGCGCGCCGCCCATTTTTTCTACACGCACCAAGCAAAAAAAAAAAAAAAAAAAGCCACGCCAAATCCGGACAAATCTCATCACGAAGATAATGGTCGCCACGCTGTCTTGGAATAGACTTGTCACTTGTAATTGTCACTCGAGCTGAAAAGATACGTTGATTTTAGTTTATGCTGATAGTGATTTACCAGACAAGTGTTAAGGAAGGTTGAGTCTCCACTTATTCATGAGCCTCCCAAGCAATCTCCTGCGAAGCCGGTGAACCGCTACGGAGCACGCGATTGGCAGCTTAGAGCCTCTATAGAGTACGTGCTTATAAGCGAGGTGAGGTTCTGCTTATGCAGCGTATGGGCTATACGAAGAGACCATCGGCGTCATATGCATCAGAGCGGGAGGCCTTCGAGAAGCTCTTTGACGCCAACTTGACAAAGTCTAACGTCAAAACGTTGGACGTGCTCTTTGTGTACGACGAAGAGAGTTCGTCCAGGCAGCCGCAGAAACGTAAGACCACCTTCTAGACTGCACCACTACGTCGGTACTGGTTGTTTACATTTTATAATATCGAAACTTGAGTTTGGTTGTTAGGGTGGTCGGCTACGGCTGTTCATTTGACCCCCTCTGCGCTTGATTGTAGTGTGTCGTCTGTACGTTTAAACTATTCTTCTTAATACAATGATACGCAAATCTTTTGCGTATTTGAAAAAAAGTTTATGCTGATTTAGTGTGAGAGAAAAACATTATTCTAAAGGTGAAAAGAAAATTAAAATAAACGATTATAAGCTAAAGCGAATAGAGCTGCAAGGGGCTGCTTGCCTAAATCTGCCGGAGCAAGAATGACACGGCGTAACGCGGTAATGTACAGCTGCTGTTTTCTTGGACTAGCAGGACAAAGCGATATGCCGTTTCCGCGTCTTTTTTCTTGTTTCTTTTAGAAAGAGACTGCTATTGTTGAGCTGGTTTCATATAGTTATTAATTAACAAAAAAAGAAATTGCAGCCAATGGACAGCTTCTTGCTTAAAGACTTGTTAAGTCATGTGAAATGATGGACCATTATGCTTCTGCCTCCGGTGCGCAGCTTTGTGCGGCTAGTGATAACTTGTTCTTTTGATCAATCAGCATTTACTTTTAGTCATAAAATAGTATTTTTCTTTCACAACAAATCAGCACGAGCAAAATCAGCGTTTATTTTTTAGCACAAAAGAACAAGCTGAACTTGCCGAGGGATGGCGGAGGAAGCTTCGCTGAAGCCACCTAGGCCCTTCTAGCTCGGAGAGGAAAAAGATAACCGAGATGAAATCAAGAAATAGAAAAGGCAGCAAGGCGGCCCACGATTTTCAAACCTGGACGTCCGGACGGAGCCGGTGGTCCGGACGCGCGCATGGATATACTCATCTACAGCACTATACTACATGCATGCACGTATGTTTTTATTATTGTCTATTAGAAAAGGTTGTAACTCATAAAATAAATAACTAAATTAAAATCCGATCGCACCATCGTATTTCTTATAATAAACTCTTCAAAATAAGATCCCACATAAATATATTTTGATAACTTTTATTTTTTACATATATAATATTTTAATATATTTTTGTAATATTCTTACAAAACACATACAACATATTTCTGAAACTACTAAAACACTGGGTATGTACTTTTGCAACGTGCATGTTTCACCTCTTCCTCTGGGACGACACAAAGCTAAGAAAGGGAACGACCAGTTTCGGCCAGCTGGCAACGGAAGAGGTAGACGACGGCTAATGGGAAGTAACACCGACCAAACCGGATTGGGTGCCGGAATTGCCAGGGATGAAGGATGGACGCTATGAAGCGCACAATTAGATAAGAAAGATGAGCATGCCGGTAGATGGACGATGATGGTTGTTGGGAAGAAGCGAGGTCGCGCCGGTGGTGGCGGAGGAGGGTTGCTGCCGGTGGTGGACCTCCCGATCCTACCGATGAGCCCACTAGCTAGCTGCAACAGCAGATCTACTTTTAAAACATCAATTTGCGACATTTGAAATATATGTACGAAACTACTGAAACATTTGCAAACATATGCAACATTTAGATAAAACACTTACAACATACACGTGAAAACATATGCAACGTACAGATGAAAACACTTGCAAAACATTCATTTAAAAAAAGAGATGAAACATGGAAAACAGGCACTTGAAACATGACATCCAAAAGAGATGAAATATTTTGAATAACACTTAAAATATGCATCTGAAACACTTACAACATGGATAAATATTTCGAATATTCTTCTGCAACATCCATATCAAGAAAAAAAATAAGGAAAAATTGGAAGCAAAACGAAAAAGAAAAGCAAAAAACGAAAAAGATGAAATAAAAAAACAAAAAAGGAAAAAAGGAAAAAGGAAATGCAAAAAAGAACAAAAACGAAAGAACCAGAAAAAAAAGAACAGATGCGGAGCGGAAGGGAAGTGGACCACAGCGCTTGGTGGCGCGCGTGTCCGGCCGGTCGACGACCGACCGGTATCATTACCGTTATTTTAAGATATATAAACATTTTGGGCTCACTTAAGTCGTGTCACATTGCCTAACTCAAAGTACCTTTTTTCAACTCAAGATATAACGAAGAATGATTCGTCGCGCGCAAAAAAAAAAAGGAAACAAAAAGAAAAAAGAAAACAAACAGAACCCAACAAAGCACGAGTATTAATGTGATGCTAACTTGCATAACAGGCACCCTCACCGTAACGAATAACGCACAGTGAAGATTAATGCTTATTAACGTCATTACTAAGGAGGCCTTTGGCAGTAAACCTTTTAATGTATAATTTACTTATTTGTCAAGGAAATCTATTTATTTCATCTTAAGAGAATATGATGATATTTTTCATAACAAGTGTCCGGCTATCGAATTCCTACTTGGATATGTTAGATTGCAAATTTTACCAACCATTTGCCAATATCTCGTATGAATATATATTAAAACCATATTACTAAGGCCTTGTTGGATTCACTATATATAATATATAGCCAGCTAGTAAATCACCATCTAATTTGATTTGGTTCAGCTAGTAGGATGACTGTTATCTAAAGATCCAACTAGTAACTATATCTAGTTCACTATCTATACCTTATTAGCAGATAGGTACTATATGGCTAGAACCAAAAATACCCTAAATTGAGTTAATGTCGAGACACTATCAATGGAACAAATTAAAACTATATGTCAATATCTCTTCTTTATTATCTGATAAATTATTGATACCTACTTTGGAGTATCATCGTGGAAACCTTCGATATTATATTAGAGTTTGTTTAAGTAGAAATTAATCTAAATTTTTTTAATCCCTCTAAATCTATGTAGGATGGACTAAACTGCACTCAAATAAATTTTTGATTTATTATATATATATTTATATATATACATACATACATACATATATATATATATATACGTGGTTTATGTGGTTTAGATGAGGGAGTAACTACTACTAGGGAGTAGAAATTTTTTTCCCTATATATATATATATATGCACATACTTCCTCCGTTTCAATTTATAAGTCGTTTGACTTTTTTGATGCTAAGTTTGACCACTCGTCTTAAAACATGATATTTTTTGTTATGACCTGTTTTATTAATAAAAGTTCTTCAAAAATATATTAAATTTAACTTTTTTTATGCAAATTTTTTGAATAAGACGAGTGGTCAAACTTAGGGTTGAAAAAGTCAAATAACCTATATAATTTGGGACGGATTAAGTATTTAAGAATAACTCATCGTGTATGGGGACGTACATGCATGGCTTTCTAGTTTCTACGTACAAGCCAAGACCCATGCCTAAATTGAGGAGGGGTCTCTGTCCTTCTCACCATTATTTTTTCAAAAATTCTGTATCAACCTTTCTCATTTTCCCCCGTGCACAAAAGGATTTTTTTTGAAACTTGCACAAAATGGATTTGTGGGCATTTGCATTTGTATACATAGCCAGGGCAGACCCGTGGGCCCCTGTTTCTTCGGTCGTGCCGATTTCCACCTCGCCGCTCCCTCCGCTGTGGGCCCCACTTCCCGCGGCTCCTCCACAATCATCAAAACAGCAACCGCCCCTTTCTTCTCTCCCTCTCCCTCTCTCTCTTCTTCTTCTTCTTCTCCTCTCTCTCTCTCTCCCCTTCACGCCACAGGCCACAGCAGCACACAGCCACACCACAAGTGTCCAGCCTCAGAATCGGATCAATCAAAGAGCAAGAAGCAACCACCGGGGACGAGAGAGACGAGAGGCGGCCTGGCTCTGGCTCCCCTCCCTCCGTCACAAACCACACGCGAGACGGAGACGCGGCCGCAGCCGACGCGCTTCCTTGTTGCCTAATAAAAGCGCAGCAAAAGATCTCTCTCGCTCTCTTCCCCACCGTGCGCCGCGCCGTGTCCCGAGCGAGCTCTAACTTCCATCGTCGTCCATCCATCCATCCGTCCCCTTCCCGTCTCACTGCCTGTGTGTGGGTGTGGCCCGTGGGCGGCGGTTGTCGATCAGCGTACCCCCGCCGGCGAGTTCTCCCTGACATGGTCGGCCGGATGGAGCGGCAGACCGCGTCGTCGTCGGAGTCATGCTCCCCCTCCTCCTCCTCTGCCTCCGCCTCCTCCTCCTCCTCGGCCTGCGGCGGCAAGAAGCGGCCTGATATCCTCAACATGATCCGGGTACGCGCTGATTTTACTCATCGCTCGCTGCTTGCTCCCGTTCTCCACCTGTCGGAATGAATATAGTTTTATTTTATTTTATTTTCACGCGTCGTGCGTAGTTTACGTCGTTCTGACGTTGATTTGATCCTTTAAAAGAAAACTTTGGTCAATCCAAGCGTCCTCGTTACTCTTCTTTTGATAAAAAAAATTCCTTCAGAATTTCGTACCAAAATCATTCGTCAGCGCTCGATTAGCTCCTCTGCAGACGACACCACGGCACGGCAGTTTCTGGCGCAAGGGAAAGTATCACGATTTGGGGGGAAAAGGATGATTTTGATCGTTTATTCTTTCTATACCAGTGAGGATATTAACAAATCGATTTAAACTTAAAAGGGTGCAACTTGCTCATCGGAGTCACAAGATTTCAAGGTTTGGGGCCGCAACTTCCAAGCAAAGTCGAACTTTTGCAACAGGGGCTCCTTTTTGACTGGGCACGCATGCGGCCTAGGCATACATGACCCGCCAGCCGTAGGCCCTGTTTAGATCCGCGGCAAATTGCAATCGTAACTAGTCATATTAATGTTAGCATTAAATGTAGATAAAATGTTTGTATGTTTGTACTTTTTGCATGTACATCATGAGACAAATCTTTTAAGCCTATTTGGGCCATGATTGGAGAAAAGTTATCAGATACAAACGAACGTGCTACGGTACAGAATTGCAACTGCAACCGGATGTAAACACAGCCGTAATCAGCCTGTTCCTTTTGGAGCCTTGCTCTGTGAGTCTGCGTCTCCTAGTAGTAGCCTGATGCACAGGCACAGCGACTCTCGTTGCAAATCCTGAGCTCCACCTGCCAGTTGAGCCTGTTCTATTCTACCGATGATATATCATCAGAAGCAGACGAGTAGGAAGGAGATGTATCATGTCATGTGAAGTGCTCATCTTCTTGCCTCGGAAAAGTTGCTACCTGATAGTACAGATGAAATCCTGTGGATTTCTTTTTTTTTTTCTTTCTTTCTTTTCGAGGCAAATGGCGTGCAAGTATCAGTAACTTGCATTGCTCGACACTTGTACCACATGTCTAATCAGAAGCATCACCAGTTGTCAATTGAGACATGGACCACCGATAAAGTAGCACCTGAAGTGTTGCGGATATCAAACTGGGAAGATATCGGTCAGCATGATACTCAGGATGCGGCCATGTGCGATGTCTACTAGGTTTTGGATACTAAACAAAGAAGAGTGCAACTCGTAGCCAGCTACCTGTCGCTGACATGTTAAGCCAAACCGTTATGCGTTGCAATTTCAGTCCCTTGTTCTTGGCCTTGGGCCCTTTACCTCGACCTTAGCTGTGTGATATGCTTATTAATTTCGTCATGCATGCTTATCAATACAGTTTTACATTCTTATAGTGTCTCTGAATAGTAATAGCTGTTCTTTTGCAACATTTCCGCAGCTTGTTGTATTGGCAGGCTTCTTTGTTTAAGCAATACTTTTTATTTGGCCTTAGGAACATTTGGGTATTCTATTCTGTCTAATACTGGTTTCAGATACTGGACCTGTTTGGTTTGTGGCCAGTTAACACTATCCAACCCCAGGCCACCAAAAATGGACGCCTGTGATTGCTGCCTCTCCAGGGTCCGATCCAAACAGGCCCTATGAGCCTTTTTTGTCAATGTGTGTTGTACACTTGCTGCCTGAATCTGTATTTACTATTTAGTCATTATGTATACAACACTTGCTGCCAGAGTCAGTTTGTCAATGTTGTGTTGCACACTTGCTGCCAGAATCAGTCTTTTGTTGATTTGTGTAGATTGTAGAACACTTGCAGGCAGAATATACTGACGCTATATTTGGTTCTTTTGCATGGCTATACAGAATGCAGCCTGTCTTAATTCATCATCTACTGATACCGGCAAGGGAAGGAGTAAATTGTCAACCAACAAAGTTACACACGGATTCCACCTGGTGGAAGGCAAGTCTGGCCATGACATGGAAGACTACCATGTGGCAGAGTACAAGTATGTGAAGAACCATGAGCTTGGTCTCTTTGCCATTTTTGATGGTCATTTAGGAGATAAGGTGCCAAGTTACCTGAAAGCTAACCTTTTTAGCAACATAATGAAAGAGGTAAGTCTTACTTTTGGCTTTCTATTCTGCCTTGGAGACCAAAGAATCCTTCTTAGCTTTACCATTCGCATACCTTCCTTACTGTTTCGTTATTCTGGTTACTGCAGCCTCTCTTCTGGTCTAGTCCTCAAGAAGCTATAAAGAATGCATACTTCTCTACAAACAAATATATTCTAGAAAATGCCAAACAACTTGGACCAGGTGGTTCAACAGCAGTTACTGCTATTGTAGTTGATGGTAAGGACATGTGGATTGCAAATGTAGGTGACTCTCGAGCTGTTGTGTGTGAAAGAGGTGCTGCTAATCAGCTCACTGTCGACCATGAGCCCCATACAATTAATGAAAGACAGAGGATTGAAAAGCACGGTGGCTTTGTAACGACATTTCCTGGTACAATTTTTATTGTGTTGATCGTTTCGTCATTGTTGTAAATAATAAGATGCAATTACCTTATTATGTTCTATGGTTTGTCTGCAGGCGATGTTCCTCGGGTGAATGGCCAGCTTGCCGTTGCTAGGGCATTTGGTGACCAAAGCCTCAAGGCTCACTTGAGCTCTGAACCTGATATTAGACATGTACCAATAAACTCAAGCATAGAGTTCGTCATACTTGCCAGTGATGGATTGTGGAAGGTTCGTGCCAACTGTTTCCTTAGTTAATCTTGATTGTTCTCATGCTTATGAAAAAAGGTCTATACTTTGGTTTCTATTTAATCCTGTACTTCCCTGGACCTAGATTGAAATGCATTAACTTAGGCACTTTTGAACAATCCGAGCATTATCTTTGACATGTTTTCTCCCTGCAATAAGCAGGCAGGAAATGGTTGGACACTACCAAATTACCATGGTCTCCCAAAAAAAACATACCTTATGGAAAATTAAGATGAGCTCTTGGGTGATTCGTCTCTGTTTGAGCCATTTTGTTATTAAAAGTTATGTTCGTACACTAGTTTCTAAAATTTGCTCTAATTTCCTTTCTGAATACAGGTAATGAAGAACCAGGAAGCCGTCGATCTTGTGAAGTCAATCAAGGATCCCCAGGCAGCAGCGAAGCGATTGACAACTGAAGCATTGGCAAGGAAGAGCAAGGACGATATCTCTTGCATTGTCATCCGTTTCCGCTTCTGAGTTGCCCCCACTCCAAGGCACTTATCTCCGATGCTCGCCTCATGATATCGATTGAGACAGTTTGTCTGCAATCATCTGCCTTTGCCGGGTTTTTTTTTTCCTGATAGAATCTGCTGTACCTATCGTAGTTATGGACAGATCTGGAACTAATTAGGACAGTGAAGACTTGAGAGCTGGTTGGTGAGTGTGTGCAGGGTGCCCATGCGCCTGTGCATACCAGCGTAGACTGTGCATCCGTTGACTGGGACTTGGGAATCTGTCAGGACCTTAGTGCTTGTGTGCTTGTGATGGTAATGGACCTAATGGTGGCAAGGGAACTTGTTAATATGTAATTTGGTTAATTTAATTTTCATGGCTCACAGTTCGTAGGGTAGATGCATCTGATTTCAATGAAACATTTTTAGTAGTTGACGCCACCTTTCAAATGAAGGATCCTGCGTTTTCTCGTATGTCCTGCGTTTTTCTCCCTACGAAGATAAACTGATTCTTCGTGTGAAATTCGTGTTGTTCCTACGAAGATGAACTAATTCATGTGAAATTAATAGACGATTCTTGTGAAATTCTTATATTCCTATGAGACCTCAAAGGTGTCCCTGGTGTTTCTTACGTTGGTAATGGGAATCAGGAAATAGGAGTTAGTAAACAAAGGTATGCTAATTAACACAACATGGAGTTCATGATTCGGATTCTATTGTTGCCAAATCATTAAAGCAAAATATTTTCCTTATGCATCTATGTGGACTGCACTCTATGTTCCAAAATCCATCTTTTGGTCTTCTGTGCTAAACATTAGGAACCATCTTGAACACAATATCACCTTTCAGTTTGTCTGAAATACCTCTAAATTTAGAACAATCTGAATACCAAATTCCAGACAAAGTTTCAGACCTCTGGCTCCCAAATTGTAAAAGGTGGGATGAAAATAAAATTACAACTCTCTTTGGTCAACAAACATTGCAGGTTCTTTTGCAGATTTCTCTCATGGTGGGAGATGAACAAAAAATTCTGTGTTGGAAGCCAGCCTCTAATGGCATGTGTGTTCGTCTAAAAGTGCCTACAAGATGCTAAATACTGAGGAGGCTTTAAATAGCCCACCTTCTAACATACCTTTGCAGGTGTTGCAAATCCTCAGACATTTTTTTTCGAAAGGCGGCAAAAGCTTTGCCGGATTTTTATTAGAAGAAGTAAAATACAAAGGGTGGGCAACAAAATAAAAGCCTAAAAAAACATTAACAAAAACCAACTGGACTACTCTACTAAAAACACACTCCTAAAAACACAATACATACACCACCACAACTAAACTCATTATCTGCAGCCACTCATGCTATGCGCTAAGACATACTGATCAACCTCCTCCTTGCAAAGAGCCGCAACTCGTGTTGGAAGAAAACTCGTCCCCTGGAAAGTCCTGCGGTTCCTCTCTTTCCAAATGTTCCACCAAAAATAGATTAAAATGCCATCAAACACTCTTCTCTGATTTTGACCACTTTTGCCCGACATCGCCTCCAATAGCTGTATAAAGAGCCTTCCATTGCAACTGTGTCCAAGAAAGTTAATCCCAGCCAACCTTTAAGATGTGACCAAGTTTGTTTGGTGAAGTTACAATCTTTGCAAAGATGTGTGGGGTCTTCAGGTTGTAGGTCACAAAGCTTGCAAGTAGGGTCATGCAGCCAATGTCTTAGTGCCAAATTATTGGCCATTAGGATTTTTGTGTGTAACAGAGTCCAAGCGAAAAATCTACACTTAGGTTCAGCTTTCGCTTTCCAAATCGGGATGATTTTGATCTTACTGTATCTGCCCTGGAATTGTATGTTGTATGCACTCTTAGTTCAGTACTCGCCATCAGGTGTCCATCTCCATCTTATGTTATCTTCTACCTCATCCGCCAACGTGATCTGCGAAACCATTTCCCAAAGAGATATGTATTCATTCAGTTCTATTGTCGTTTGAATCGGTGTTATATGAGAAATCCAGTGGTTTCTCCTCAATGCTTTCTTGACATTAATGTTTTTCTGTTTAGCTCTACGGAAAAGAGTAGGTGCAATATTCTTTGGCACCATCCCTTCTAACCAGGATGAAGCCCAGAAAGATGCTGTTTCGCCATTGCCCACGGTGACTATTGTTGATGCCACAAACAGTTCCTTATCCTTGTTGTCACAAGGTATCTCAAGCTTATTCCATGGTCTCTCCTTTTGCTTCTAGCGGAACCAGAGCCATCGTAGGCGTAGAGCACGCGCAAATCTTTCAAGGTCTAGGATTCCCAACCCACCAAGAGTTTTCGGTGCGCAAGTGGTCTGCCAGTTAACTATAGATTGCCCTCCATAAACCTTGTCCGGGGTCTCCCCTCTCCATAAGAAACTCCTTCTTATCCTATCTAACCTTTTGATAAGCCATTTGTTTTCTTCAAATGCCGTCAGATGATATATCGGTTGAGATGAAAGCACCGTTTTTACTAGTGTTTCCCTACCTGCTGATGACAGGTATCTTCCTTTCCAACCTGGTAGCCTCGCACCGATCTTATCAATCAGCGGTTGGACCTCTATTCTTCTCAGTTTCCTTGTATGCAAAGGCAATCCTAAGTATTTCCCTAGGAATTTGCAAATTTTGCCTGGGAAATTCACCAATAGTTGATCCATCGTGTTCTCCGGCAATCTTATCGGATAAATCTCTGTCTTGCTGATATTGATATTTAAACCTGAGCATTCCCCAAAGAACTTTAGTATTGCATATAGGTGCTTCAGTTCAGTTGCGGTCGGAGCTGCGAAGACTGCGGCATCATCAGCATACAGCGAGCAACGCAGGGTGGCTGCTCTAGGCAGGATCGGTTGGAGTATGTCCCTCTGTGCTGCCGCTTCTATGATTCGATGAAGAGGGTCAATAGCTAGGATGAAAAAGAGGGGAGATAACGGGTCCCCCTGCCTGAGGCCTCTGGCATGCTTGATACCCTGCGTTGGTTGACCGTTGATGATAATCCTTGATGAAGAGGACGCTAACAAACTAGCAATCCAATCTCTCCATCTGACACTGAAACCCAGCTTTTCTAAATCCAATTCCTCAGACATGTTTGGGCAGATAAAACAATGCAGCCGAGAGTCAAAACCTTTGCCTGGAGGCTTCTTAGATTTGCAGCTGGAACAGCTTGCAGGGTCCATAGGATTATTTCAGCGATCGAAGATATGTGCTCTCGCTGCGGGAAGCCTTGCGGCTTTGCCTGAGCCATATGATTTGCTTCATCCATTGGCCTTAGAGCAGAGCCGATGCCTTACCACAAAAAGGTCACGGGCTCCACTCACAGATCACTACTAGTATGTTACAACAGGGACCATCTCAAGCCACTGCAGGTATGTTTTTTTTCGAAAGATCCATTTCCGGCTTTCATTAGTAAGAAGAAATAGAAGTTTACAAATTACATTGACGCACAAGATGTGCCACTCCCCAAAAAACTCGCCCAGATCACAAGAGAGACAGTGACCCAGGCCACCCCTACTTACTCAGTAAGCCTAATTTACATTTAGAGAGGAAGCAACTACATTATCAGTCCACCCTGGGATGACCAGCTGAAGACCCTTGTTTCCTGCGTACGCCCATTCCCGTGCCTGATAAAAAATGCCTCCCAGAATTGCTTGGAGCTGCTTGAACTCTTTCCTGAAAACCCGGCTGTTCCTCTCGTGCCATATCTCCCAGGTTGCCAGCATAATCAGTGACCTAAGGCCTTTCCTGGAATTCGCTGGCAGACCATTCATCATGTCTATAAACCATTGCCGGACATCAGTCACATTCATCCAACTGACCGGCTGTATATAGGTTTCCCTTGCCCAAGCACCAATCTTGTCCCATATCTCCCTGACCACCGGGCACTCCACAAACAAATGCATCGATGTTTCCAAATTACGGCAACACATTTGACAGAAGTATTCGTTTGGCCATTGCCTCACCTGCAGCCTTGCTGCTGTCCATATCTATCCTTGGTGAGCAGCCAAGTGAAAAATTTGCATCTTGGTGGCGCCTTTGTCTTCCAGATCAAATTTGCAGCCTGACATCTCTGTGGTTGCTGAAAATGCAAACTGTAGGCCGATGATGCTGAATATATACCACTTGTTGATGCCATCCAGGTTATCGTATCCGGTACAGCAGGCACCAACACCGCAGGCTGTAGCATTTCAGACAAATGCATTTACTGCACGATCAGCTGTTGGCTCATGTTGTAGTCGATGTCTCGCACCCATGCGTTATCAGCCAAAGCTTCAGACACCGTTCTGCCTTTTCTCTTGCTGTGCTTGAAAAGCTCCGGGAAGATATCAGCAGGCACCTGACCCTGCAGCCAACGGCTTCTCCAGAAGGATGCCCGCTTTCCATCACCAATGGTCACCTCTGTTGCTAAGTTGAAGAGCCTCAAATCCTCATTGTCAGCATCAAAAAGCATGCCCTTCCATGGATGTTCTCTATCATCCCAAGCATACCATTGCCATCTCAGACACAACGCTCTACTGAAAGCCTCAAGGTCCTTTACTCCTAGGCCTCTATTTTCTGTGGGCACGCATACCTTTTTCCACGCAATCTTGCACTTCCCTCCTGTCATCTGGCCATCCTGTAGGGTTGAGATGGCGGACTAGAGGGGATGAATAGTCCGAACAAAAATTAATCGCAGCGGAAATAAAACCTATTCGGTTCTAGCGACAATTCACCCCTCTAACTAATACTCTAAGCACCTTGCAAAAGATCCTAGCAAGAAGTAAAGGTGTAGGCCTAACTTGAGCTTCCCTAAACCAATCTAGCGCAATGTCACACAAACCTAAGCACTAGTACTTTAAGCACCGGGGAGCTCCTACCAACTAGCAAGCAAAAGCGCACTAAACACTTTAGCTCACTACGTGCTCAATGACAAGGATACACAATCCTAATCAAAGAACGCAACTTGATTAGTTACATAAACTAATCAAGACACTAGTTCTAAGTTACACAAGCTAAGAGCAACTACAACTACACAAGTAAAGCAATGCACAAAATAAATAACTTGTGTAGAAGGGAGCAAACCACCACGAAGGATGGGAAGATGTTGACACGGTGATTTATTTCCCGGAGGTTCACTTGTCGCCACAAGCTACATCCTCCGTTGAGACAAGCTCCAAGATTGCCGCCGGTCCTCTTGCTAGTGGTGACCCGCAAGTCACACTCTCTCACGCGGAGTGCTTACCACAAGCTCTAGCACTTGACTCGGCCCGACCACTTGTCGCTCTTCACGTCTCGCTCTACTAGCAATGCTCTTCGCGATCTTCCGCGGGGTGAGCTCCAACCCCTCACAAAGCTTCTCCGGAGCCAAGCACAATCTTCTTGCTTACTTCACGGAGCCACAAGCCACCAAGCCGTCTAGGAGGTGGCAACCTCCAAGAGTAACAAGCACCACCGGCTTGCAACTCGATCACCTAGTGCCACTCGAAGTAATCTCACAATACAATGCATTAGCAATCGATCACTCACTTCTCCGATGTGAATTATATGAGCACAAGTGAGTTGGAGAGCACTAAGTCATGCACAAGCAAGGGAAACACATTTCCAAGGTGCAAGACCCCTCTCACAGCCGGCCACACACTCCTATAAATAGCCCTCAAGCTAAAGGAGCCGTTACTAACTCAAACCGTCCGTCGGACGGAGCGTCGGACCCTCAACCGCGCAACCGTCGGACTAATTCTCACGGTCCGACGCCTTGGATAAGCGCCACGTGTCACTAGCCGTTTGAATCCAACCGTTACCGCGCTCTAACGGCTCTCTGGGAGCATCGGACCAATTCTTAGGGTCCGACGGTCTATCGAGAAGTTTTCCGAGAGCAAAATAGCGTCGGACTGGAGCGGGGTGGGCGTCGGACTATACCTTCAAGGTCCGACGCTTTAGCCCCTTCGAACGGCTATTTTTAGGGCGTCGGACTGAACCGTCGGACTGGTCCGACGCTTAGCGTCAGACTAATGTTTCCCAGGGTCCGACGCCTGCCCCCGTTCGGTAAAACGGCGATATCTCTTAACTCCGAACTCCGGTTTCAATGATCTTGGACATTTTGGAAAGCTTATTCAGAGGGATACACAACTCACATGATTGCTTGATCTAAAACTCAAAGAATAAAAGCAGTTTATCCATCCAAGATCCAAACAAGTTTCCCACGAGCTCGAAACTTCCACCCTTTTGTAAATGTGCCAACTCCAAAGTGTTCCACTACCTTGTGCATGTGAGTTGGCATTTTCACAATCATTTTTCAAAGGGTTTTTCACTCTTTTCACCACGCCACTCGATCCTATCAATGCATGCAAGTTAGATCGCTCAAGTGGCACTAGATGACCGATATGCAAACAAGTTTGCCCCTCTTGATAGTACGGCCATCTATCCTAAAACCCGGTCAAGCACTTCTATACTCAACCTTAGACCGGTGAAATGGAAATGCCTTAGGTTATACCTTTGCCTTGCGCTTTCCATTTCGATCACCGTCTTCATCACCTTCTCCAGCTCCAATTCAGTCGATGCCGGTGCAACAGAGGCACCAACACCTCAACAATGATATGATCCATTTCATATCATCACGTGGCTTTTGGTTCATCGATCCTCGATTTCACTTGCTCTTCACCGTTGCGTTGGTCCATCGGCGCCAAGCCCACTAGCTTGCTCTTCACACTTGCAACCGGTCCATCGACGCCAAGTCATGTCTTAATCTTCTCCACCTAGCCACATGACTCCATGTCATGTCTCATGCGTTTAGCTCCTTCATACCATATGTGTGAGCTAAGCATCATCTCCAAGCCATTTTCACCTCAATGGCATAAATGCTCACACACATGTTACCTGTGGACTAATCACCTATGTAATCAACACTTGAATACATATTAGTCCACCTAAGTTGTCACTCAATTACTAAAACCAAACAAGGACCTTTCACATCCCCAGCCCACAGGAACCACCTTCTTATCTTGTCCAGCTCCTTGAAGAATTTTTTTGGAGGCTTGATTGCAGTGAGCAAGTACACAGGCAGAGAAGTTAGGACAGACTTGATAAGCTCCCGCCTACCAGCCACTGTCACAAGCTTGCCTTGCCATCCCGCCATTTTGCCCTTTGCCCTGTCTTGAATATACTGTAGATGAACCATATGTAGCCTTCCCAGCGTTAGCGGAAGGCCAAGGTACTGAACCGGGAAGCTGACCTGAGCTCCTGTGAAGTCCCCCAAAACCTCCTGCATGTCCAGGATTGCACACCTGATAGGCGCCACTGTGCTCTTCGATATTTTGATGCGCAGACCGGTCGCATCCCCAAAAGCCGTCATAATATCCATGATGCACCTGATCTCATCTCTATTTGGATTTGTGAAGATGACCGCGTCATCGGCATAGAGTGACAGTCTCAACTTGGCCTGTCTCCCTCTCAGCAGCGAGAGCCTACCTTCCTCGGTTGCAATGTCAAAAATCCTATTGAGCACATCCATAGCGAGGATGAACAGGTAGGGGGATAGTGGGTCGCCTTGCCGCAGTCCCCGCCGGTGCTTGATTTGCGGCCCAGTGTCCCCGTTCAGCATCACCACTGAAGAAGATGACCTGAACAAGGCTGCTAACCAATCTGTCCATCTCTGGCTGAAACCACGCCTCAAAAGCATTTCCAATAGGTACTCCCAGGATACAATATCAAAAGCCTTGCTGATGTCCAACTTCATCAAGCATGCTGGTGTCTTTGTGCGATGGAAATATCTAGCCAGACCCCGCACATAAACATAGTTGTCCTGGATGCATCTGCGTTTGATGAAAGCGCTCTGTCTTGGTGCAATCAGCTGATCAATATAGTGGGATAGTCTGACTGCTAGCACCTTTGTGAAAAGCTTCGCGAAAGAGTGGATGAGGCTGATGGGTCTAAAATCTTTTGGTTCAGATGCTACTTCTATCTTTGGCAGTAGGACCAACTGTGCCCCATTGACATGCTCCAAAGCTCCATCCTGGTGAAAATACATGCTGTTGAAAGCTGCTAGGAAGTCGGCCCTAATGATTTTCCAGCAATGCTTGTAGAAATTGTTTGAAAAACCATCAGGTCCTGGCGCTTTATCCTTTGGTAGGCTCTTAACAGCACTGTCCAACTCGTCCATGGTGAACTGCCTGCTCCAACTCGAGGCCTTCAATCTCCTCGACTAAAGTCGTTCCTAGGCGGTCCCAATTGAAAGATCGAGATCGCTGTACCCTTGTGCCCATGATACCTGAGAAGTACTCATGAAGCACCGCCTCCTTTTCCTCATGATTCCATACCAGCGTGCCATCATTTCTTTTTAGAGATGCTATGTATTTCCTCCTCCTTCTGTTACTCATCTTTAGGTGAAAAAAATCTTGTGCAAGCGTCCCCCGCTTTTAGCCATAAGCATCTCGATGCCTACCTTCTTCTTGATTTCTCCACCGCTGCTAGGCTAAGGATCCTGATTTTCAGCTCTTTCCTCAGTGTTTGCTCAGCTGCTAAGAGCTGTCTCCCCTCTTGCGCCATGTCCAGTCTCATGATTACCTCATTTGCAATGTGTAGCTGCAAACGAACCTTACTGAACAGTGGCTTACTCCACAGCCGCAGTGCCCTAGCTGTCTCCAACAGCTTCTTTCTTATTACTACTAACGGCGACCTTGACTGCTGCTTAGACCAAGCCTGCTGCACCGTCTCCCTGAAGCCAGGTGTCCGGAGCCAGTGATCTTCAAATCTGAAACCTGCCTTCCTGGGCACAGTCCTTTGGCGATTGAGGAAAATGGGTGTATGATATGAGGCACCAGTTGATAGAGCATGCAGAGCATAAGCTAGAAAGATGAGTTTCCAGTCCGCATTACAGAAAGCCCGGTCCAGCCTCACTAGTGTTGGGTTTTCCCTTTCATTTGACCAGGTGAACCTCCTGTTTTGCAGGCATAGTTCCAGCAACTCACAATCGTCTATTGCTGCTCTGAACTTGCCCATCATCCTGCGATTAAGATTCAGGTTGTTCTTGTCACTTGCCTTGTAGATGAGATTGAAATCTCCAACTATGAGACATGGAATCCCTGCTGCCGGCTTGACAGATGTCATCTCCTGCAAGAACTCCTCCTTCCTCTGATCATCAGCTGGACCATAGCAAGTGGTCAGCCTGAAAGAAACTTCACTGGCCAGAACCTTAACTGTTGCTGAGATTGAGAATGTCTTGACCACCACCTCTGAATCCTGACTATATCCTTGCACCATGCTAGGAGAATACCACCCCGAGTTCCTGCAGCATCCAAAGTACAGTAACCTGCCATCCTGCCCCCAACTGTTTCCAATAAAATTGAGTTGGTCATACCGCTGATCTTTGTTTCCTAAAGACACAGAACTGATGGTTTTGAGCACACTGTGGTCTCCCTCACAAGTTCCCTATGTGCAGCATCATTTAACCCCCTCACATTCCATGATAGGATTGACAAATCCTCATTCATTGGGAAACACATTCTGCAACCTTGACACAAAGGAACAGGGGCAATACATCCAACCAAGCCCCTGTTCAGACCTAAACATACTGCTAAAGCTACCACCATGGGACTCCTGGAACACACCAACTACCTCAACAGCAGCACCTCTGCTGTTAGCGACCCTAACCGAACTAGACGCTCCCCTTATAATTTCAGGGCTCGATACATCGCTGCTAGCATAGCAGCACCACTTCTCACACCACCAACTAAATTGCTTTTGCATGAAGACACTAATCATGATAACCTGATACACGACCTCAGACACGGTGCCCAAAAGAGCAATCAAACAGCCATCTCATCAGGCTGCCCGTACATCACCTGCTCCCCTGCCAGGTGCGCTGCTGCGGCAAGCACTGGTCCACTGTCCAGCGAGGTGAGCAAACGAACAGCCTTGATACGCTGTTCAGTCATTGGCGCACCATACGACCTGATGTACTCCTCCATCGCCTGCTCCCCCACTGGCTCCTCAGGAGCCACCATCCCGAAGGCCTTGATCAGCCGATGAGTGGCCCTCTTGGCCACCGGTACCGAGCTGGACATGGCCTGCTGCCTGGCGCTCCTCCTAGTCGGCTCCTTCCTGGCAGTCCTACAAGAACCAGCTGCCTTGCCCTTTGCCGTGGGCACCAATGGCGCCTCGAGCAACGGCTGGGCGCACGACACAAAAATAGTGTCAGCAATATCACCTGCGCGCTCCTCTAGACACAGCCCAGCAACCTGCTCGGAGATCACCAACTCCCTCTCCTACCCTCCGTTGTCTAGGCTGAGCTGCACACCTGGACCGAACTGCAGCTCCCGGCTCAGCTGTCCCCCATCCATGCCCCCATTTCGCCACAGGCCAGAGACAAGAATGTACTCAGGCGATGGTGGAGAAAAGGACAGAGGCCTACTGACGAGGTGTGCCTCACCCAGCATGGGGTCCCAGCTGCCAATGCCACCCGCCTCCTCGATGCCGGTGATGGCATCCCTGCAGAGCTCCATGTAGAAATCAAGCAAAGGATCCGGGTGCTGCACCGGGGAGGGGGAGGTGCACTGACGGCGACATCCAGCATCCCGGAGGGAAGGGCAGAGCCCATGTCCTGCCCCAGGGCCGGCTCCACTGGTAGCACCTCCAGCTCCCGTACGACACAGCGACGTCCATCATGCAGAGTTGCCTTTGCCGGGGACCGAGAGCGGCGGCGCTCCCAGTCTGCATCCTCGCGGCGCGGCGGGTCCCGAGCCCGGGGCGACCCCCGCACGCCCTGCTCCTTGCTCCTCCCATGCTGCTCTCCATCCAACACCTCCCGAACGCCCGCGTCCCTGCGCCGGTACTGCTGCGGAGAGCGAGAACGCTCCCTGCCGCCACCCGCGCCAGACGATTCAGCCGCCCAGTGCACGTTGCCAGGCCCTGCCGGCTGTGCTCTAGGAAACCGCGCTGCTGGCGCCCGCGGTCGTCCACGTCGTCGTCGCCGTCATCGTCATCATTGTTGTCGAGGTTGGCCCGTGGCGGCGGGCGGCAAGCCCCGGCGGCAGGACGGACGCGCACACCGTCCATCACCCCAGGCATCCAGTCATCAAGGTTGAGGATCTTTGGGTACTCCGGCTCCGAGTAAGCAGAGGGCGGCGCCCCGCTCTGGTTAGAGCTTGGCGTGTGCTCGCGCGGCGGGGTCCAGTCCTCCACAATGTCGAGGTGGATGAGGAGCTTGTAGGTCTTCCCGCGCGGCAGAGGGGCAACCTCAGCGGGCTGCTGGAGTATCGGCGGCACCGGACGCGCTCGGCCCGCACCCTTGGCGAAGAAGGTGGTTGTCTTGGCCCGCGGCAGGAGATCCGGGGACCACATCCAGGCCCAGCAGTAAAGGGTATGGGACTCCTTCTGCCAGAACGAGGCGCGATCGATCTTGTCGAAGAGGCAGACATCGCCCAGCAGCGAATGCAGCACGTCGAGGTTCCATGCCTGCCTCGGTAGCCTCTCGATGGCCATGCGAACATGGTACCACCAGGTAGCCTCCCCGCTATGGGTGTTCTCGGCCCAGGGAGCCACGCTAAAAGTGACCCCCTTGATGCGGATTCCGCCAGTGCGCAGGACGAGCGTGCGCTACAGCGGATGCTCGAAAATGATCATGGAGTCCTCAGGGCGGTGACGCGTGACGCACATCTCGTGCGGCGGAATGCCGGCGCGGTCGGCCATGACGCGCGTGACGTCGAGCGTGCCAATGTCGACGTGCGCCGGGCGGCCCTGCGCCTGCAGCAGCACCGCCCTGGCGCTGAGTCGCTCTGCCTCTGCCATCGTGGCGTCGTCGTCGGCGATGATCACAGCAGCGCTGCCGTGCTCTGGCCGGTTATCGGGCATCCCAGGGTACCAGGCCATCCTCTCCTCGCCTGCGTCGCCCAGAGGCACCCGTTCCTTCTCCCCCTGCCTAGGCAGAGAGGGGAAGGCAAGGCGGCTGTGGATCGGAGAGGAGGGGAAGGTGAGCCGGTCCTTGATGGAGGAAGGTGAGCCGGTCCTTGACAGCTTGTTTTGCAGGCTTGCGAGGTCGAGGAACACTGCTTATCAGGGCAGTTCCGAGCGAGATGGCCGTTGCGACGGCACTCCAAGCAGCGGAGTGGGTCTCTGCACTGGGAAAGCTTGTGACCTCTTGCAAGACACCTGAAGCAACGGCCGGCGAGGTTGATTTTATAGCCGGGAGGCGAGGTGGGGCTGTGGTCGAGCTTCAAAGGTCTCCACCGCGCTTTTGGCTTGGATGCTTGGCGCCAGGCATTAACTCGAGCAGGTGGTGGGCACGAGCGGACAGCATCGGAGTAGCTGCCCCTCCCCGCCGATGAGACACGGACCGGCGCATCTGGCGCCTCAGGCCGGACTAGCTCAGAGGCAACATACCTTGCCCGGGAAATCCTGTGATGCGCCCTCGAATTGTCGCTGTCGCTTGAGCTCTGTCCCACTGCCGCAGAGGAGGAGTAATGGCCGGGATTGGCGGCCCGACGCACCGGCTGCGTCATCTCCGCATGCCCGGTCGCCGCCTGGAGGGTCGAGCCGTGCTCCGCAGAGCCATCTTCCCCCAGGGCGGCCTGCGCGGTTGCGGCCCCCGAATCGCGGAGATGAGGATTTCCGGACTGGGAGGCCGCCGCCTGAGTCGTCACCATCATGGTGTTTGGGGAAGCTGCAAAGGCCGCTCCGTCACGTGCTTCCGCCACAGACCCCGCCCCGGCATCCGGAGTAAAAGCACGCTGGCCAGTAGCCTCCAGAGCGGGCTCGAGCCCAGCCAGCTGCTCCGCATCGGCGGCACACCCTTCGCCAGCGGTACGCATGCTGCCAGGTAGAGGGCCATCAATATCATCCTCATCCCAATCCACCAGCTCCACCTCATCATCTTCCACCAGATCTGGTTGTTGCGGTGGCGGAAGGGAGGCCGACGCTGCTGGGGGGAACAGATCCGAACTCACCGTGGAAAGGGGGGGCGAGGTGGGAGGGGGGGCTTGGAGAGGGGTGGTGGGCAAGGTCGGCGGAGGGCTGGGCTTGGGGGTGGACGGCGGCGCCGGAGTGGCAGCCGGCGGGGCGGGTGGGGGGGCTCTCGGTCATTCATCCTCCCAGCTTTGCATTGTCCCCCTGCCACTGCAGGTATGATATTCTTCATTATACTATGCCTCGGGATTATTAACTTTTTACCATAACGATGGGCACCTCTTCAGATAGCATTTTAACGGTTGCCACTACGTTTTTACCAGCGATGAGAGAAAACACATACATAAACGCCACATTTGCTTACGTGGCATGCAAATCCTCATGCCAGCAGGGATCCAAGTCATCGGCTCTTCGTGCTTCGGCTCCACCCACACCTCACCGCCGTGCATGTTCCTGCAGCTTCCCAAACTTGGCCAGCCAGCCTAGCAGATCACCTCACCGCCGCGCACGTCCATGCACCTTCCCGAACTCGGCCAGGCAGCCTGGTGCACTCCTTGGCGCCCCCAGCCCCCACGTAGCAGACCATCACCGAGAGCCGCAGCAGCGGCGCGCCATTGGCCTATTGCCGTCTAGCTCCCGCACCTCGTGGAGGAACTCCCCATGCAGCGAGCCAGCGACACGTCGTGCTCGTCCAAGGTTGACACACCACTGCCGTGCATGCCTCCACAGCCTTCGGCACACGCCCACAGTTCGTCGCACAGGTTCGGACAGCAGCTGCCGCGACCAAGGCCGTCGAGGTCAGCGGTGAGCTGGACCTTAATGATGAAGCCGTGGACGACGAGGAGTTCGAAGTAGAGCTGGACGCTGATGACGAAGCGTCAAAGCCGACGGAGAGCTCCCGTGCCGCACGCACGCAGGCGCAGGGGCGTGAGCTTGGGTGAGGTGACGCTCTGCTCCAGCGCAGTCCTCACATCTCCTCGGCAGCGCATGGTGGACATCGGTGTGCTCCAGCACGTGGTCCGCCTCATCGCCCGCGCGCTCACTCTCTCGTGACGAGCTCCGACCGCTGGTTGTCGCTGGCCGCTGTCCGGTTTCGGGATTCTGTGGTGGAGGTGGCCGCTGAGGCGATGCTGAAGCAGCTGCACGTGTGCTCGATGGGCTGGAACCGCGCGCTGGTCGTGGTCGTGGAGGCCGGCGCCGCGCACAGGGCCATTGAGCTGGAGATGGATGCGCTGCCGCCGTCCTCGGCCTCACAGTCTCACACTCGTGTGCAGGCGGCATCAGGGGGGTGACGAAGCTGCAAGCTGGCCATGGCGCTGCTGGCGGAGCTATGTGCGTGCGCATACGGGCGCGCGGAGGTGGCTTCGCACCCATCGAACGTCGCCGTGGTGGCGCGACGCCTGCTGCGCGTGTCCGCAGCCGCCAACGCGTGCGCCGTGCAAGTACTAGAGGCAACAATCGGACCGCGTCTCCCGAGGTGCTGCAGGAGATGGAGTGCGTCGGTGTTGTAGGAAGCTCTGCTGGCCGGCGTGGCGTGCGTGGAAGCGACCAAGGATGACCGTGGCTGTGACGGCGAGGGATGGACGGCAACACGAGGTCCTCTGTCCTCTCGGTGACGAACGCGCTGGAGAATAAGAAGAGGCTAGGGGCAGGAGGGGCATTCATGTGCGCCTGTTGACGTGGATCTCTGTTGGCACAAGGACTGGCTTGCCACGTGAGCAAATGTGGCATTTATGTATATATTTTCTCTCATCACTGGTAAAAATGTAGTGGCAACCGTTAAGATGCTATCTGGAGAGGTGCCAATCGTTATAATGGTAAAAAAGTTAATAATCCCCTTGTTGGGGAGCCCATATTCATATGGGCCAAGTCTCCTTAGAAGAAGCCCAACTAGCACATAGGAGTGTTGTGTAATATTCACCCTCACCAAGGGGGCGCATATAAATTTCCCTTGCATATATATATATAGTGCCATGAGCATGGCAAGGGGGCTCTCTTCTCCTCCTTTTGGAACACGTGTGTGAAACCCTAATGGCTTTACTAAACCCTCCCACTCTCGCGTGAGCCTCTGTAGTAGAGTCTTCTCCACGCAGAGGCTCCGATACGACACCTTGTCCGGCGAAACTTCACCAGATCTCCGGGAGTCTTTGCCGGACTTCCGTCACCATATCCTATTCAGGGAACCTCTGTCTTGGAATGGCCTCCCCCGGCAAGCCTTCGTCGAAGGACCTCCGTCACAGGAGCCTTCGTCACTGGGGCCTTCGTCGGGGGGACCTTCGCCCGCCTGACCATGGACCTCTGCCGGCCGACGGGTCACGGACCTCCGCCAGCCTTGCCCAGGAGCCTTCGTCGCCGGACCTCCGCCCGGGAGCCTCCGTCAGAGCCCATCTCTGGCCTTCGTCAGGAACCTCCGCCGGCCCAAGCCTTCGTCAAGACTTACACTCTGTCTCCTCCACTCTCTCTGTTCGGGACCCGCAGTTCCAACATTGGCGCCCACTGTGCTCGGCACGAGTAAGTTATCATGAAAACAGGTTTGGAGCGAAGGTAAGCAAGCTGCCACCTTTTGCATGCCTTCGTCAATCTAGAGTTATTTGTGCCTTCGGATAGGACTACCTCCGCTGAAAACCTCCACTCTTTTCTAAAAATATAATAAAAAAAAGAGGATTTTGAGCTGCACTTCTGAGCCTTCGGCTCATTTTGTTAAAAAAAAATCAGCGAAGCTCCTAAAGCCTTCGGCCATCTTTATAAAAATAAATCAATTTCAATAAAAGCTTAGAAAGCAACGGAGGTAGATCAAGATCCCTGTACGAAATATTTCTTCCTGTATTAGCTAACCAGCAGGAACACCAAGTTTTCTGTTGTGTGCCATGGCGTCCTGAAGCGAGGCCAAGGCTAGGCCGTCGGACATGCCACAGCGGCTCCGTTCAGATAATCTGCAGGGAATTAAGTAGTCTCTTCAAAACTACAGTAAGCCTTCGCAGTTGCCTTTGCAGTTTCGGAGGCATGTGCTGTTTCACAGCCAAGCCTTCGCAGTTGTCTCGTGTCTGTCGAGGCTCTTTCTGGCTACTAGTTCAGAGATGCAATTGAGAACTTGACTGAAGCAACGAAAAATATCTGAGCCTTCGGTGCCTGTCTCAATCTTCGGAAATTTTCGGATGCCTTCGGAAGTCTTCGAGGGAGTTTTTGTCTGGAGTGCTTCTTTTTGAATTATTGAAACTTTTCCGATGCCTTCGGAAGTGTTCGTTGGATTTTTCTCTGGAATTTCTCTTCGAGTTGGAGGAAGAGGTGAAAGCCTTCCGTATGCCTTCGGGAATGGCTATAGATGCACTTTCAAGTCGCCACGACTATGGCTTCAGAACTCAAGATAAGCGTACCCTTTCCACTCTCTCCAGATTGTTAATATCAGCAGTCTTCGCAAAATGTTTTCATGAAGGTTTCGAAATAATAATAAATAATAATTAAAAAAATATTAGAGCCTTCGGCTTTACCTCATAAAATAAAAAGTTAGGAAGGCTCACAACCTTCGGCGTGTGGAGCTTGAGTTTCGAGTTCCACACCACAGCAAGGAAAGCTAGCCGTTTTCTAAAAGAAAAAAAAAACCTACATAAACACACCGTTTTCTAGGGGGAAAAAAAAACCCTGCAGCCTTCGCCTTTTTGTCACAAAATAATGCAAATTTAGGTAGTAGCAGAACTTCAGCCCTTGTGGACACTTCACTGCAGACTAACAAGTAGAACCTTGCAAGGTTCTACGCCTTCTATGTGCAGGTTATTATATATTGGAGTTTGAGCCCTCGCAAGCTCCGGCTTTTCCTCTAACTTCGGCTGGTTACGATTCATTCGAGCCTTCGAATGGGACGACCCTCAGGAAGTTTTCAAGACTTCGCAAGTGGTGGACTTCATGGGCAAAGCACTTTCTCGAATAGTGTTTTCAGTTGTTCGTATCTTCTATCGGGTATCATCTGTCCGGGTGCCCTCGGATCATGGATGTTATATCTCCGCCTGCATTATTTTGCTCGAGCATTCGCACGACCTTCAGCCACACTCATATATATGTTGGAGCCTTCGGATGATGCTCAAGATAAGTATATTGACACTTTAATATTAGCCTACGCTCTAAAGAAATCATGCACATGTTTATGGGCTAACCTTTCTGCAGCTGACCACTTTTGACCTATCACACCGATGGTCCAAAGCCTTCCATCTTTCTTGTTTAAAATTATTTGTATTGATTAAAGCACCTTAAGCATGATAATTATCTTTGCCATTGTGATTTACTTCAGCACAAGTTTTGATCCAACCTTTGCCTCTCGAGGCAAAAATTGAAAAATTAATCTTCGCCTACAACTTGACACCAATGTGACCAAGAAAGTTGTCGCGATCTCCGCCACACCCGAAAACATGGCCTCAATGGCTATACTTGCTTGTCCTATCGGCTAACTTAAAACCTTTTTTCTGTGACTATTTGGTTACTAACATGCAGGTCACCTCCGCTGTAAGTACCTCTTTCCCTCCCAAGCTAATTAACCCTCCATAGAATTCATTTGACTTAGCATACACACGTTTATACCTTCTTGAGCTAAATCAGATAGTGTTCTCCATTAGTCAGCGGTTCTTGGGAAATGTCAGCCTCGTCAGTCAGCAAACCTTCATTACTCAGAATAGTTCTCATCAGCCATTGCCTATCATCAACCTTAGTCTATCAGTGGACTCTTATCTATTATTGGTTATCAAGCCTTCAATAGACAGTGGCCTTCATCAATCAATGGTTTTCATCAGTAGCCTTCATCTATAACTGGTCATCAGCACTTCACAGTCTTCGTCATAGAGCAGTCTTCGTTAGTTGGCAATTTTCGTTAGTTGACAGTCTTCTTCAGTTGGCAATCTTTAGCAGTTCTCAGTCTTCGTCATTGAGCAGTCTTGTCAGTTGAAGACTTTGTCATTAAACAGTCTTCGCCAGCTCAGTCTTCGTCATTAAGAAGCCTTCGTCAGTAGGCAATCTTTGGCAGTCTTCGTCATTGAGTAACCTTCGTCAGTTAGCAGCCTTCGTTATTCAACAGTCTTCATCAGTTAGCAGCCTTCGTCAGTTAACAGCCTTCGCTTGTCAGCACACTTGTCAGTCAGCGGCCTTTATCAGTAGTCGACCTTCGGCAACCCCTATACATTTAAACCCTCTAACACTCACACCTATTCTCTTTTTGCAGGTTATATTATTCAATTCTCTCTCAATGTTCCTGTTGACGCCTTTTCCGGACAACACACCAGCAAGTGCTAGATCGCACACGTCGCAAAGGAAGCGAAATAAAGCAAAACTGCGCACATGCGAAAATAGACTGGGCCAGGTTTCAAACCAGGCTGGGCCGACTTTTCCGGCCTGGCCGGGTTTGGAAACCGGCTGAGCCGATTTTTCCGGCTTGGCCGGTTCTGAGAACCGGCTGGGCCGACATCCTCGGGTGATGCCGGGGAAGCTAGGGTTTGAAGTATTTGGTCGTCGGAACGACCGGTAACTAAGCAGAGGACGTTGATGGTCGATGTAGCGCCCGTCCTTCGCCGGAATACTCCCGAACACCTCTCGGAAAGATCCGTCGGAGAGATGCACGAAGAGATTACCCTAGGAACCGCGCAGGTTGCCTAGCGCCGACTAAACTCGCGGAGAGTCGAGCCGAACAACAAGATAAAGGGGGTGAACCACCGAAAAGTCTACTTGGTAGATGTATTTTGACGATTGGATGGTTAAGATCTCAATCGGCCATGATCCTCCATATATATAGAGGGGGGTGGTCTTATCCCAGTAGAAAACCGCTCCAAGACTTAATCTCCAAGTTTCCCACGTCAAAATATTGCCAAAAACCGATTAGATCTATTAATCGGATCAGACTCGACCAAATCCGGCCAAGCCGGGTTTCACGGGGGCTGCAGAAGCGACTGGTGGCAAGCTGCTGGGGCCCGGCAAGGGGCCAAACCCGGCCTAGCCGGGTTGCAAACCCGGCCCAGCCTATTTCGCAGATTGTGCCAAATTTGAGTGCGAACATATGCCCCCCTATTTTTAGGTGAATTGCTGCATATGAACCTAAAAACACAAGCAAAACCAAACAGCGACGATACCTAACACAACGGCTGTTTAGCATCTAAGAGCGATGTATACATCGGCCATTTTATTCTAAGGGCGATACATGTACTGGCCATTGTTTGGCGAGCATTTAGGATTTAATACCAGCCCTTCTCAAAAGCCGCTTCATCTAATGAGCTGATTGATGCATACCACAAATACTTCCATGGACCTCTCCCATAACAATTCTATCTTCATCGGATCCCAAACATTCTAAGAGATAAATCATCGGTAGTTCATCGATAAAACTTATTATCATGAAAAGTGAATTCGAATGCCATCTGCTGAACACTTCTATCGACTTTGGCACTGGGATCACGTAAAAATTTCAAAAGGAGAGTCTTCCAATCACCCAAATCAGACTAGCCATTAATTTGACAATTTTCCGGTCGATTTGGGCTGAGCTCGCAAAAGTCGGCCTAGCCGGCTTCTGTACCCGGCCCAGCCGGATCCTAACCAAAACCGGCCTAGCCGGCTTCACCACCCGGCCTAGCCAGGTTTGCCCCAGAACCGGCCTGGCCGACTTTCAAACCCGGCTGGGCCGGTTTCCACGTGCACGCTCAGGAAACATCAAAAACATATTACATCGGCTTAATTTGTTTACGCCCACCGACGTCAAAGCTTGATGCTCACTGAGCTAACATGTCGCTACCAATAAGGAATAATCAAAACTACAACATTTCACATTCCACATATTGCAATATGGACAAACCGAATGAAGGAACTTCATATTCGGCTTAAAATGATGATATTAATGTATTTTAATCGGCTTGAGATCTCAAACAACATCATTGTGAGAACCAATGATTATGCCAACATCTTGGCCTTATTTTTAAGCCGATTAACCATATTGCCATATCCATGAATAAAATCCAAAACAAATGTAACGTGCCCCCGAGCCATAAAGCTATCAAAACAAATTTTATGAGGGCACTTCTAATAGCACGATGGTTATAAACATACATCGGCTATGTTCTATGCTAAGGACGATAACAAAGCATCGGCCACATGTATTCATCCACAAAGTATGCATAACGTACTTCAGCTCTTGATATAGGAAGTCATTAATATGCATAATAACTTAGCAACTCTCCATAATATAATGACCCATATCAAGAATGAGAATAAGGAGTTGATGGATAATCCTGCATACCTGGGAATGAATACCACATAGACATAGGCAGAGAATACGGATAATACCAATAATTTCGGTGACTTGATGCAACTCTCCAATTTGGCAATCGTTTGTTGATCTTTCTTTTTTTCTTGGTCTTCGTTGCACCACTTGCTTGAGCATCGTCCTTCTGATTTTTGAATACGTCCTTTAGACACCCACACCAAGCCCTTTTCTTTCAACTTCTCTACACTAAGCCTTTGCAACTTCTTTTCTTGCCACTTTGGTAAACCGATTGAACATATCGGCTTTATTTTTTATTGGATAGTGGCAGATCTCCATCGATTTTGGACACTCTTACCCACTTTTGTTCAGATTTGGCATCTAGATTGTCAATAAATGATGCTCTCATGTCTTTGCCATCAATAGCCGGATTTTTCAACGATGTAATCGGCTTTTCAATAATTGAATTTAGATCTGAACTTTTATCCTTTCGTCCATCATACTTCACGCGGTAAACTTGTTTTACCACTTTCTTCTCTGATTGAGCTCCAGGCCGATTCAAATCAAATCGGTCTTTATACGATGATGATCTATTTGAATGTCTTGGAGCTGCATATACTTCATGTTGTGGCCCGAAATATGATGGAACATGTGCTCCTTGATCAAACCAGCCCCAAGATGAATAAGGATAGGAACATGTGGGCTGCGGTCCATATGACATGGGAATCGACTGCTCAAAAGGAGAATACGTTGCCATTGTGTGAAATCTATCTCCTTGCCGATTCAACTCTTGAGATTTGTGCTTTGGAGGTAATCTTGATGTTTGAGCCTTCTTCAGTCGATTGGCGATGTTTGCTTCACCTATCTTCTTATATTTAGCTAGAAGGGCTTCGAAGCTAAGCTTCGGCCTTCTATTCCTTTGTTTGCCACAACCTTTACCTCCATGAGTATTTTCTTTCTCCCCAACTTCTCCTGCATCCCTAGCACTCGAAACAACAGAAGGAACAGCAGCGGGGACCAACTCCGCCGAAACAGAATCGGCAGAGGTGCCGGCAGGCGGGACCTCGAAACCCGGCCTAACCGCCTCCAAGCCGGTTTCTGGGAAACCCGGCTGGGCCGGCTTTGACCCGGCCTGGCCGGGTTCTGCGCCCTGTGCAGCAGATGTCTCCGGAAGCTCCTCTACTCCAGCGATCTCTTCTCTGGGCTATGTAAAGCACGCTGGATCACTCCTCTATCCCTTTTGCCCCCAGTGTCCTCTAAATTTGTGATAACTTCACTGCCCTTTATAATATTTTTGATTAAGAATTCATGGACAGTGACATTGTCTCCACTTGGGGGCTCCACATCTCTCCCTTTGACATTTGAGCAATGAGCTTTAGATGAATCGGTCAACACAAGCCGATTCAATGCCTGTTTGCCATCAAGACCAATTGAATCCAATTGGCCCATTTGTTGAGCTTCAAAAAATCTCAATCATCCTTTACTAATAGACAATTGGATCACTTGACAAAACACATTGCAATAATGAGCAAACGAATTATAGCACTTGCAATATGTAAGCTCTTCTAAATTATGAATAGACGGCAAAGCATTGTGATCAATAATTCTAATAAAGTTATTCTTAAGCAAGATATCTAAAATATGATCACAAAAAATAAAGTCAAAGGTGCACTTTGAGTTCTTTAACCGATTATTTTGTAGAATCGGTCTCAAAGCTGGGCAAACGAAAGAATTAGATTTGACATCAATCCTTTCGGCTACACCTTTGCAATGGCTCTTAAGAAGCTTTAGTTTTGATAAACAATTACTACCGGCCTTGCCATATGACACAACGTATTGGCCGATAGAATCTGAATTTATTTTATCATCAACAAATAAAATGTCATTCTCAACCGGTCTTTTGAGACTATTAAAAAGAATATCTCTAATAGATGTAGGAATTGAGATAACATGACCGGATTGGAATTCGAGCAAATTATTTGTGTTTACCTTGTTGATCATGTCGGAGAAGTACATATCCTTGATTTGAACAATGTTGCTTTTCATCTCCATAGAACGATCAACAATAGGTACCGAACCATCCGAGGACGCTTCGGAAGCCGCAAGCATCGGGAAAGTCGGTTCAGTAGCCAGAGAACCAACTTGGGCATCAGCAAGCGCGTGAGCAGCAAGGGTGGCTGACAAAGCCACTAAACCCAGCCTTGCCGGGTTGAACCTGGCTTGGCCGGTTTTCAGGCCACTCGGCCAAGCAGCCTCTGACCCGGCCCGGCCGAGTCCTGCGGCCTACGCAGAACTGACTCCGCAGTGTTCGGCTTTAATAGCTGATAACTCCGAATCAATTCTCTCTTGATCCGATAACTCGATAGCAAACGGCTCTTTCACATTGGTCTTTTCAAAATAATCATGGAACTGCTCTTTTAACTCAGACCATGAATAAATAGAATTTTTAGGTAAAGATGTAAACCATGCAAAGGCAGCCCCAGTGAGAGACAAATGGAAATTTCGTATTCTCATGTAACCTTTTTCAGCTTTGTCACCCAACCAAAAAATATATAAATTAAGATGTGCCATAGTAGATTCACTATCTTTACCACTAAATTTAAATAAATAAGGCATAACCCAGTTATCAGGATTCTCATATAAATCGTATTGCAATGGGTATGGCCTATGGTATTTGGGGATCTTCCATTTAGAGGATCCACTTGGGTTCATAGCATTGGCTAACTCCTCGTCGATTCGGCTAGAGCTAGAAGTAACATATGAAGCCGAATCATGAGTGTTGCAATTTACCCATCTTTCATCGATTCGGCCCGAGTTAGGAGCATCATATGAGGCCGAATCATGAGAATCACCATTACAATACCTTGCTGAATTTTCATTAATTCGGCACAAGTTAAAGGTAACATATGAGGCCGAATCCTGAAAAGAAGCATTGGCATGTGGTGCTGAATTTTGAGAATAATTGGCTAAATAATTACCATTGTCACAGTCAATTTTCTCATCCATCGGCACTTCTTGTGGCGGAACCACATGTTGTGAACTTATAGCCGATGAATATGAATTTATATGTTGCGTGTTGCTAGAAGCATCAAAACTCAAAGAACTAGCAGTTGACAACGGCTTTTGATCATAATATCCATAATCATGATGCGTACGATGAAGAGCATTATCAAAAGCATTAGCCGATACACCATGTCCACTACTATTATGACTAGCAACACCAACATGGGAGTTCTTGGAGCTTGCAACATAATTACTAGAATCATAATATTCATTTGCACGTTGTACCTTTGTATCGCATTTAGCCTCCTCGGAATTCCTGGATGGAGTAGCAATTGTATCTTTGAAGTTAGGTTCGCGGAATTGGATCACCTTGTTGTCCTGAGTCTTGTAGCAGCTCTCTAAGAAAGCCCTGATGATGGCGTCCTTCTGGGATTGTAGCTCTTGACGAAGATCATCGGGGAGTTCATCAACTAAGTACTCCATGATTTGGAATTTGACCGCCTTGCTAAATTTTCCAATAACAAGTGCAAGCAAGATCACAAGGGGTCAAAACCAGATGCAATCGGCCTTGTGGGCCTGATGCAACGATATTTGGCGATCACAAGAAGACAGATTAGCGAGTAATAAGGCTAGGTCAAGAAAGATTCGGCTACAAAGTAGAGCCGAAGCAAATCGATCCCCAGCGGAGTCGCCAAAAAGTGTGTTGACGCCTTTTCCGGACAACACACCAGCAGGTGCTAGATTGCACACGTCGCAAAGGAAGCGAAACAGAGCAAAACTGCGAACATGCGAAACCAGGCTGGGCCGGGTTTCAAACCAGGCTGGGCCAACTTTTCCGGCCTGGCCGGGTTTGGAAACCGGCTGAGGCGATTTTTCCGGTTTGGCCGGTTCTGAGAACCGACTGGGCCGACTTCCTCGGGTGATGCCGGGGAAGCTAGGGTTTGAAGTATTTGGTCGTCGGGACGACCGGTAACTAAGCAGAGGACGTTGATGGTCGATGTAGCGCCCGTCCTTCGCCGGAATACTCCCGAACACCTCTCGAAAAGATCCGTCGGAGAGATGCACGAAGAGGTTGCCCTAAGAACCGCGGAGGCTGTCTAGAGCGCCGACTAAACTCGCGGAGAGTCGAGCCGAACAGCAAGATAAAGGGGGTGAACCACCGAAAAGTCTACTTGGTAGATGTATTTTGACGATTGGATGGTTAAGATCTCAATCGGCCATGATCCTCCATATATATAGAGGGGGGGTGGTCTTATCCCAGTAGAAAACCGCTGCAAGACTTAATCTCCAAGTTTTCCACGTCAAAATATTGCCAAAAACCGATTAGATCTATTAACCGGATCGGACTCGACCAAATCCAGCCAAGCCGGGTCCAAACCCGGCCAAACCGGGTTTCACGGGGGCTGCAGAAGCGACGGGTGGCAAGCTGCTGGGGCCCGGCAAGGGGCCAAACCTGGCCTAGCTGGGTTGCAAACCCGGCCCAGCCTATTTCGCAGACTATGCCAAATTTGAGTGCGAACAGTTCCATAATTCGTATTAACCCAATGCTAGCTGAGCTAACCTTCACAGGAAACTAATACTTTTGACACTCAGTACTCCAAGTCATATCTATATCTATGCAGGCTCTTAAATGGCAGTCTTCGCCAGCCATCTAAAATCATCATCCTCTCATTCGAGGGCATCATTCTTTATGTCCAGAGTTTAACCCTTGTTAAAATACTACCTTCATTTTTGCAGGGCACTTGATATGTTTACCCTTTCTAATATTTTCATGCAAACACATTTATTTGCATCATCTCATACATACATTAAATAAATGCATTGCACCGCATGGCCCGGGCCGCCAACCCGTGAACATATGGGCACCAGGACTCTGCATCAAAATCCCCGCTGGCAAAGTCCTGTCCAATCTCAGGCACCAGCATACAAAACCCTGGAAGAAGTCCTAAGAATACTTGGGCACTAGGTCGCAAAGCTACGGCTTTCGCGCTATTCTTGTACACTAAATCCTGGAAGAAGTCCCACCTACACGGGCACCAGGTCGCGAAGCTAAGGCTCATGCGCTGCCTTCGCACGCTATATAAATGACTAACCATCTTTTATAGTAAAACATGAAGCTAATATATTTTTGCAGGGTCGAAAGACTCGCTAGTAAGTCAATATTCGACAAAGCCATGAGGCTCAACAGAAGTTCCTGAAAAATGCACCATAAGTTAGGCGTATTTTCACGTGACTTCTCCAACCTTCGGCGCAAGACGTCGACGTCTACACCGGCATCGCCTTCACCAAGCATCTTGACATAAGGGACTTCGACACCATCTTCGACAAGTTGACAGCAAGGCTTTTCTTTTAGTTGGCATTGTGCGGGAAGCCTAGTCCTCCGTACCAAGATTTCGGAAGCTGGAGCAATATATATTTGGTTTAATTCTTTAGGCAAAGTTTTCGGTGATACCTTGAAAGCGAGCCTTCGCTACTGTCTGTCGGACCTTCGCTACTACTTAAAAAAAAAAAACAAAAAAAAAAAAACTGGCAGATACACGAAGCTCCAGCAACGTCCCAGGCGGAGGCCGCATTACGGCGTGGCGCAGGCGAGACGAAGGCCTAAAAGCAGGCGAAGTTGTCTGCGCAGTAAGCTCTGCGCTCTCAAAGGTCACGGCGTTCAGCATTCCAAGCCTCCGAGCACGAAGGTCCAGTAGCCTGAACCCAGCGAAGATTGCCTACTGCAGCGTCATCTGAGCGTCACAACAAGGCCCAGATAAGTCACAAGTATATATACCCAGACTATTGAGTCGCATGTCGTCTCAACTTTTGTGCTCTTGATGCAATAGCACACGCATATTGTACCTACTTGTGGGCCAAGATATAGCGCGTTTTGTGCAACTCTTACGCAAGTCTTGCAAGACTTGGTGTTCGTCATACATGTGCAGGTCCCGGTTAACGAGGAATGGACGGGCGAAGGCCGTTTCCAGTATCCGGCCCAGAAGCTGCTCCCACGATTCAGCGAGCGTGCATGACCTCAAGCTGAACGTCGGCTAGGCTGCGCAAACACCTAGAAGTCTCAAGGTGCTCCACATCGGAGTCTCAAGGTGCTCCACATCGGCGTTGAACATAGAGCCAGCACAAGAAGCGCGACGGCCGACGGTCCGTCAGCGCATTCGTCGCCAGAGCCTTCGTCTGCGGCTATAGAGATCCATTATAGACCCAAAGCTCCTCTGAAGCTCTGCGCATTCAGTCCCGAAGGTACCCGCCGACCCAGTGCCTAGGTCCTCAAAGCAGCTCCCACCGGAGGTACGTAGGCAGCAAGCTTGATGACCGGCAATAGAAGATTCGAACTGGCATCTACACTTCGCTCATATCTAACTTGTGCTTTGCAGTATCTTAGCCTTCGTTTACACAATTATATATATCAATCACTAACCTTCTCACTCATGACAAAAGTATCCTCCTGCATGAACCAAACTTGCCAAGTGCTGTTCTGCTCTTAAAATTTAGGCGGAATAGTCAAATTCGTCCTTAAACTATCGCCGAAAACTCAGTTTAGTCCCTGAACTATAAAAACGGCCGTTTTAGTCCTCAAACTTTCACAGCCGGCTCAATTTCGTCCCTAAACTATGAAAACGACCGTTCTCGTCCTCAAACTTTCGCAGCCGATTCAATTTCGTCCTTAAACTATAAAAACGACCGTTCTCGTCCTCAAACTTTCGCAGCCGGCTCAATTTCGTCTCTGGTCCGATGTGGAGCGCCACGCTGGCTTGTCTCGTCATCACCCAGTCAGCTGGAATCAGTTTTCGAAAGCCTGTAACTGATTTATTCTTATTCCAACTTGTCGCAACTAGTTGTAACTCCTCAATACAAAATGAGATGAAGATGATTTTTTCATAAAAATTATAGATCTCGATAAGATCTACAACTTTCTAGTTTTAATGTTTTTTATTTGAGGACATTAAAATAATCAAAAAGTTCATATTATGGTGCTAAAATTTTATATTAACTTTTATATTAATTACAAGTAGCAGCAGGTAATTATTATGGTGCTAAAATTTTATATTAACTTTTTGAGCATCTTAACATCCTTAAATAAAAAAATTAAAACTAAAAATTTGTAGATTTTATTGAGATCTACAATTAAAAATCATCTTCATCAATGTTGTATTGAAGAGTTACAACTAGTTGCAACCAGTTGGAATAAGAATAAATCAGTTGCAAACTTTCAAAAACTGATTCTAACTGACTAGGCGATGACGAGATGAGCCAGCGTGGCGCTCCACATAGACGAAATTAAGCCGGCTGCGAAAGTTTGAGGACGAGAACAGTCGTTTTCATAGTTTAAGGACGAAATTGAGCTGGCTGCGAAAGTCTGAGGACGAGAACGGTCGTTTTCATAGTTTAGGAACGAAATTGAGCCGGCTGTGAAAGTTTGAGGACTAAAACGGCCGTTTTCATAGTTTAGGGACTAAACTGAGCTTTCGGTGATAGTTCAAAGACGAATTTGACTATTTCGCCTAAAATTTACTTCGTCACAATTTTTTAACCTTCGTCTGTCCAATTAAAAAGTGCACAGATGCTTCTAAAACTTAGAGAGAGAGAACGTACCTTCGGCTGTCTAAAAAATGAATAGAAAAGTCTCATCTTAGCCATCTAGTGCCCGCGCTGCATAGCAGTGCAAGCTGAGCAAAGGTAAGCTGTATTTTTTGCCAACCGTCAAACGAAGGTTCGAACTCATGCCTCTTAGCACCATACTTTCTATATTTACTTGACACAAGCTGGGAGCTGCTCAGGACCCCACAAAGGCACCGTCAGACCATTTTGAATATTTCTCTGTGATTCTTCAGAAATTTTCTTTGGGACTCAATTCTCTCGGCAGTGTTCAGGAATATTTCCTCGGCAGTCTTCCGGAATTTTCGTGCTGGATATCTTTGGGATCCATTGCTGCTCTCAAGAGCTGGGATCATCTTGAGCCTTCGCAGCAGGTAATCACTTTTGCAGGAGAGTCCTCGCCAGGAGGGGCTCCGCCATCATCTTCGCCCAACAACAACGGCTCGAGACCCTTCGTCGACAACTTCGGCACCAATGATTATGACGACCTGCTTCTGTCGCCAAGCTCGAGGGGCTACGTCCACTCCATCGGCAACACTCTACAACACCTTCGCTCACCACTACGGCTTGAGGGGCTCATCGTCAACCTCGGCTTCCTCTGCTATGACTACGTCGACTAAAACAAGCGCAGCTATGGATCTACTTCTGAGCACCGGCCAGGAGGGGCTGGGAGTGCGTACCGGAGGGCCACACCGGAGGACAGAGCTGTTGCCCAACGCTTGTAATAAGATCCGGAGGCCTCACATCAAGGCACTGGAGGCGAAGTTGTTGAAGACCTGCACATCGAGAAGGCCTTGGAGTCGAAGCCCCGCACGTCGAGCGAAGCCCATGAGCCACGTCGCAAGGAGTCAAAGCCTGAAGATGAAGTCTACGAGAAATCTACACGAAGACACTTAGAGCCAGAGGCTCCACGTGTTAGCTCATGTATAGGTTGAAGACGTGCGCGTGCTCTTTTCTCCATACCCTTTTTTCCCACAGGGTTTTTGGGATCGAGTTTTTAGTGAGGCGCGTACGTGTAGGTTGGTCTTGTGTGTGTTGTGCCTCTTCCTATACGAGCATCTACTAGGTCATGTAGTACCGGCCATAACCTAGTAGCTGAGGGGCTAATGTTGGGGGAGCCCATATCCATATGGGCCAAGTCCCCCTAGAAGAGTCCCAACTAGCACATAGGAGTGTTGTGTAATATTCACCCCCACCAAGGGGGCGCATGTAAATTTCCCTTGCATATATATAGTGCCATGAGCATGGCAAGGGGGCTCTCTTCTCCTCCTTTTGGAACACGTGTGTGAAACCCTAATGGCTTTACTAAACCCTCCCACTCTCGCGTGAGCCTCCGCAGTAGAGTCTTCTCCACGCAGAGGCTCCGACACGACACCTTGTTCGGCGAAACTTCACCAGATCTCCGGGAGTCTTCGCCGGACTTCCGTCACCGTATCCTATTCAGGGAACCTCTGTCTTGGAATGGCCTTCCCCGGCGAGCCTTCGTCGAAGGTCCTCCGTCACAGGAGCCTTCGTCACTAGGGCATTCGTCGGGGGGACCTTCGCCAGCCTGAACATGGACCTCTGCCGGCCGACGGGTCACGGACCTCCGCCAACCTTGCCCGGGAGTCTTCGTCGCCGGACCTCCACCTGGAAGCCTTCGTCGCCGGACCTCCGCCCGGGAGCCTCCGTCGGAGCCCATCTCTGGCCTTCGTCAGGAACCTCCACCGGCCCAAGCCTTCGTCAAGACTTACACTCTGTCTCCTCCACTCTCTCTGTTCGGGACCCGCAGTTCCAACACCCCTATGCCTCAATCTATTTCACTTGCTGCTGCAACTCCAACAATTGCAAGCGCTATTTGTTTTACTACTATGCAGACTAAGGGGACAATAGTAGATGCTGCTCATTCTACAACAATGCAAACCCAAGATGGTCCTAAGATATTTTTTTTTTTTTTTTTTTTTTTGATGCCTCTACTGATTCCCAAAATCTTACTACAACAAACCAAATAGGGATTGGAGTCTACATTCTCCCCAACCTGCTAGAAGGACCTCCCATGCTTCGTTTTTTTCAGGCAGCGAGTCCACAAGTCTAGGAACCATGGGAGGCATGAGGCTCATTATCTCCTTTTTTGTTTTAGTGCAAAGCTAGCGGCAGCTCTCAATCTGCAAGGCGCAACTCTTTTCACCGACAATCAGGTGTTGACCTCAGCTTTACTTGCTGGATCGCCACGTACTCATCCTGGACATTGGTCGATACGTCCAATGATTGCTAAATACAGGATATCACTGGGGCAAAAAACTACACAAGTTCACAAGATCTGTAGGGAGGCAAATAAGATAGCTGATAGCCTTGCAAAAAAGGCAAGACGAGCAAACATCTTGAATTTAGAATTTTTTTTTCTTGCCAGGCACTTGCGCATCATCCAACTTGTAATGTCAAGCTTGCGCTACAAAGCAACGACTGGGGTAACAAGTTCCCCATCTCTGTAACATGTTTGTGGGGCAATACAATTTTACCTTTTCAAAAAAAAAAAAAAACTACTATTCATACCTCCTAAAGGCTTTACCTTAGCCGGCCGTGATTTTGTCTCAGCACATGCATGAGCCCATCTGCCATAGGATTGGAATTCAGAGGAAAAAGTCCATTTCACCTGCCTCAACTATTACACAAGTCTGATTATGCTCCTTCACCCGTAAAACCAGAAATCTTTGCTCCCTTAACTATTCCATACGGTGCAAATCACATCCCTGAGTGGTTTTACAAGCTGTTTCATGTGAAAATATGAGTCCTGTGCAAGATCGAATTTTTAGGGCCGGACTATTATAGGGCTGTTTTGCCATGACCAAGTCATGAACGACCATGCATGGTTGACATGTGGAGCCCATGAAACTACAAGATTCTAAGGATATACTCCTATGCACAACCTGATGAGCTCTTAAGGAAAGAATAATCGAATAATTATATAAAAGAGCCTTAATCCACAATGGAAAACGCTAACTCTAACTGCCTATCTATGCGTGAAAACGTGACTTTTTGAATTAGAAACCTCCTTGCGCACGGCCATGAGCAGTGACCCGTGCCAAGCGCCGGTGGAGACGTACACGGTGGCAAAAAAAAAAAAGAGGAATGGCTGTTTAGCTGCTCCCTATAAGGCTATAAGCACTACATGGCCTAATGAAAGTGAACGTATTAAGCTAAAACCTAGCCTTAATAAGTTAAACTCAAATATGAGGGATTTATGGGGTAAAAAGTGCTTTACATTAAATATCATGGTATCTAAAGATAGGGGCTTAACCTCGTCTAACCCATGGAGGTGGGACCCATTTGATCCAACCCCGGAGGTGGGGGGCCCGTCTCGCCTGACGATTTGGAGACTCCATCTCGCCCGACTCCAGGGATGCAGGCTTCGCCTCGACTGACCCCTGGGGAGCGGGCAGCACCTAATCCGATCCTTTGAAGTAGTGTTGACAAGATCTTTGTCTTTCTAAATACTATTCGATATTTTTATTTGTATTTCTACTTAATCCATTCCAATTTATAAGTCGTTTGATTTTTTCAACCCTAAGTTTGTTCATTTGTATTTCTACTTAATCCGTTCTAATTTATAAGTCATTTGACTTTTTCAACCCTAAGTTTGACCACTCGACTTATTCAAAAAAATTTATGTAAAAAGAGTTAAATTTAGCTTATTCTTGAAGAACTTTTATTAATAAAGTAGATCATAACAAAAAAATGATATTTTTAATAACTTTTTGAATAAGACGAGGGGTCAAACTTGAGACAAAAAAGTCAAAGGACTTATAAATTAAAACGGAGGGAGTACTTGAATAAGAGAAAAGAGAATTTCTCATCTCAGTTTATCAAATGATGATACATAGTGCAATATGGTTAGAACTAATTGTTGCATAATACGAACCCAAGAAAGAAAGGGAGTCTAATCCATAAAAGTTTTTCACTCCTTTTCTATATAATTAGTTTATGTTTATTCTAGTTACAAAACAAACAAGAAAAAGTCTTTTATTTTTGCAGGTCAATCGCTCTTTTAACTTTGGAATACAGTCTCTTTATATAGTGTTTCTTTTACAGATTTCACCAATGTGCTAGTCAAGGACAGGGATCGTAGGCGATTTGGGCTGGGTTGCCGTGTGCGCGCTCCCAGATTTGCATGTTGGAGCCCATGACACGTCTTTCGGATGATGGCCCTGGTTTGGTTTCAGCCAACGATCTCCGTTGGATCTCGCATGTAACTTGAACTCCGGATGCACCGGCCCCGTTGTCTAACTCTGCTTCTATTATTGGATCTCGAGTGAAGCACGAAACTGCCGGCAAACCACTTAGGGGTGTGATTTGCACAGTATTAAATAGTTGAGGGAGAAAAGATTTCTGGTTTTACGGTGAGGGAGCAAAATTAGATCTCAGAGATAGTTGGAGGAGGTCAAATGGACTTCTTCCGAATTCAGAAGGCGTGACTCCTTTTCGGCTACTTACCCTAACCATCGCTCATCCTTTCGCTCCTATTCTCTCCCTCCCTCGAGCTCTGTCCCAATTTCATGGCGATCTCCAAATGCTAGTAGCTATTACAGGGCGTGATAAAATTGGCTCTCGGCATGCTCCTCCCCTTCACAAATTTTACTTTTTTGTTGAATTTTTTTCTCTGGCCCTCAGACGAGTCTAGGCCCTTTATTCCAAAAAAAAAGGCAAACACCGGATCTCATCAGTCACTAAGACAAACCTAAAACAAGTTACGTCACTGAGTTTTTATCAAGGGACCAAACAATACTACAACGGATTGTAAGCTTAAAAAATACATATAAAGACTGTATGGTGCAATAATTTTATAACACTTTTACATATATATATATATATATATATATATATATATATATATATATATATATATATATATATTCACTACTCATAAGAAAAAAACGCATTATTACCTTAAGAAAAAATTGCTGAAATCATCATTTTTTAATATATAAATGAATTTTCTGTATATATCTAAGAGATACTACAGTGTATAGGGGGGCCACGGCCCCCATAGTTCCGTCTCTGGCTGCATGATCTTAGGTAGTGATTGAAACAAACCACCTAAGTATAGACAGTAGACCGAGCTGGGTTTTACAACAGGACATAGGTTTTCACTTCCCACCTACGGCAACAGTTTATTACTGTATATAATAGTAAGAGTGGGCAGCCTATAAACCACTAATCCTGATTCTCGAGCCTCCCGTTTAAGTCTGATGTCTTGAAGGCTGTTTTCCTGACGCACTAGTAGCCAGTTCTTCTTCGTTCTCCTTCCCAGCCGGTCCGGATCCTCCGCTGGCTTCCTCGGCGTCATCGCTGATCGCTGCCGCTGACCTGAGCTCCTTGTGCAGCCTATTAACCCACTTGTAACGGAGGCTATTATGGTACTTGCGCGCGCACTCCACCCCGTCATCTCATAAAATCCCGCTCAAACCAAACTATATAACAAAAGGGCAATGCTAAGATACAAATCTTACCTTCTACAAGGTAAGATCTCAAATGAATCTAGATTGTTGATTATTTGGATTATATAATAAATTAAAAAATCTGATAAATAATATTTGTTTCCATTTTATCCTCCTGAAATTGCTCGGGTCGTTGTCTCACGTAATCTGTTATTGCCGCACGTTTCAATCTACTCCTAAATCTTGGCTCAGTTTACCTAAAAAAAAGTGACGGCGGCAGTTGGTAACTCGCTAACTCGCTAACTTCCCCGTCGTCACAATTTTGGAAAAAAATAAAAAATTGAACTCCAAATTGAATAATATAAATTTTTCAAGCTATAAATGAATTTAAATACAAAAATCATCAACTACAAACTTTTATAAATCATCGAGATCTACAATTTTTGTTTTGGTCATTTGTCCACTCGGCTCTGTTAGAACAATTTAAAATTTAAATTTTATAAAACAAAAACTTTAAATATAGTTGTTCGAAGTTGCCATTTTTTTTTTAAATTCAAATTTTCAAATGATAGAACTTACGCACGCATGGTCCATTCAACGTGCATGCATGGAACAAATTCTACTAGATGCATGCAAACAAATTAAAAAAAGATTTTCCATATCCTAAATATCCCTTTTTAATCCTATTTTATAAAATAAATAAATAAATAAAAATATATTTAAGATATTACCTCCTAGGAGGTAAGATCTAATCGTGATCATCCGATCAAATAAAATGAATGGCTCACAATCATTTGGGGTACGGTAGCAATAATTATGCGGAGCCAAACTATAGGCATAACAAAGAGAATAAGAGACTATGTGTCTAACATTTTTAGCCAATGCTTTACCTCCGGATCACGTTTCCTACCTCTTTTACCCTTCCAAAATATTACAAACTTCATACAAACTTTATGAGTGGTTCTATATGTTCAGGGATAGTAGGGGGGCTAGAGCCCCTTACCCCCACCACTAGATCCGTCCATGAGGGCCGCTCTCCGCCCGACATGGTGTCTCTGGTCTAGTTCCTCCTCACGCTCCATGGCTCGCGCCTTGCCTCGCTCTTAATAAGTGACAAGAAAACTAAGGTTTGGGGGTCTCTTAATGCTGGCGATGCCGTGGTGCCCTAGTAATAAGCAAGGTGTATGTGTCGTAGCATTAGCGTGCCGTTACCGTATTCGTCCCCCTTCGAAGAAATAAAGGTGATCTCAGAAAAATATTTAGGAGACTGGGCTAAACACAGAGTTACACTAACTTAATTTAACTTGAGCCTAAGTTGAGCGAAAGTCACGATTATTGTCTTCTTCAAGACTTCAACTTCCGGATCGCATTTTCAGCCCTTTGCACCTTCAAAAATACTGCAACTTCGTAGAAACTTTATGATGAGTTTTATAGGTTCACGGACTGTACGCAGTAGGGGGCCAGAAGCCCCCCTAGCCCCACCGATAGATCAGTCCATAATCCTCCTCCGTGTAAAAAAGTGGCAAAGTACTGGGTTTACCGGTTTAGTGTAGTGCTCAACTGGCTAGATCTGTCCATGATCCCCAAGTTTGACCACTAGTCTTATTCAAACACTTGTACAAAGCATCACTTGTTTTATTATGGTTTGCTTTATTAATAAAAGTTTTTTAAGAATGATTTAAATTTAACTCTTTTTACGTAAATATTTTGAATAAAACGAGTGGTTAAAGTTGAGGTTGAATAAGTTATACAACTTATATATTGGAATGGAGAAGTAGGCAGCATTTGCGACACACATAAGCTACGTGACATGCATGGAGTACTATTATTTTCTCTCAGACCGAAACATATATATAGCTACAACGGAACTGACAAACTGGTAGCACTACTGAGTATCGAGAGTACTCCATACGACCAATCAACTCTTGACACGGCCGGGCATCCATGACATATACATTAATTAGCTTCACAAGTACACAACATCCATTACCATATGCGCATGCACGGCCAATATATCACTGAAACACGTAGGTGTTCCGGAGGGGTTGGAACACGGTGGAGTCGTCCTCTATGACTTTCGCCAGCTCCGGCGCGACGTGCACGTAAACTACCCAGTCGTCGTCGCCGCGCGCGCTCGGCATCGGCATCACGTAGCCAGCGCCGGCGGGCCACGGGAAGTGGTACGACGTACGCGAACGCGGGGAGACCTGTCCCGAAGTCGGCCTTGCCCACCCGAGCAAAAATCCCACGTTCGGTAGGGACCGTAAAGTTTATCTCACATATCCATCTATATTAGGATTCGAAAAAATTAGAAGTATCGCTTCCGAAAAGTCAAATCACTACTGGATTCGCCCTCTTTGCCGACTGCTGAAACCAGTCGGCAAAGGAGGAAATACAGTCGGCAAAGGATTTGCCGACTGTATTTCTTGAGGCAGTCGGCAAAGGGGAGGTGGCAAAGCCCAAGACGGCAAAGGCCACCTTTGCAAGCTGCCATGAAAGACAGTCGGCAGTCGGCAAAGCAAACGCGCACAGCCGTTAGAGTTTTCTTTGCCGACTGCCTAGGTGGCAGTCGGCAAAGAATTTTTTTTCTTTTTTTTAATCGAGGCAAATATTTTTTTCCTTTTTTTTAATCGAAGAGATTTTTTCCATTTTTTTTAAAAAAATGTGTATATCTTTGCCAGCTGCCAATTCAGCAGTCGGCAAAGGCTTTGCCGACTGCCTTGCTTCGTGGCAGTCGGCAAAGCTGGGTATTTTGCTTTTTTTTTCCCAGCTTTGCCAGCTGCCATGGCAGTCGGCAAAGCTGGAAAATGCAATTTTTTTTGCTGTTTTTGCCGATTTAGCTCACGTATCGCAGCAACCAAAACACATATATGTACATATCACAGAAATCCACATATATATCACAGAGATTCACAAATAATCCATAACCACAACATCCATCAAGTCACACGCACGAATGCAACATCCAACAAGTCGCACAAGTCCAACATCCAACAAAGTTGCAAAAGGGTCTAACATAACAAAGTTACATCCATTATCCAACAACATGCAGCGAGCCACTCACTCGTCCTGCGACCAGTCGCCACCACCGTGGTGTGAGGAGCTCCGTGTCGGCCACGAAGACCACCCGGACGGTCCGACCTGCGGCTGTGGAGAAGGTCCAACTGTCGGAGACGGGTTCGAAGCCGCCGACTGCAGCTGTACGGATAAGCGATCTCATTAGTACCTAAGGGATGGCCGCACAAGCGAAAACAATAGATAGGCTGCCAGTAACTCACCGGAGTCCTTACAGGCGGAAGATCAGGGAGTGGAGGGAGAACAACCGGGGGTGGAGTGAACATCACTTGCAACGGAGGGGATCTGTAGTTAGGGATCTCCAGGCCCTGAAAGTAGCTGGAAATCGAGGAGAACTGCGTCATCTGTTGCTGGGACTGCTGCTGGAAAGCTAGCATCGCCTGCCGATGGGCCTCCTGTTGGGCCGCCAGCTGCTGCCGATAGGCCTCTTCTCGGGCCGCCTCTCTTGCCTGTTGGGCCCGCCTGTTGGGCCCGCATCTCTTCCAGTTGGACCTGCAATATTACACAAGCGATGTTTAAACAATGCATAAACATTCGGCAACATATGTAAAACCAATGAACGACGAATAGTTACCTGAAGCGCCGCCATCATCTGTGTGGAGCTTACCCGCTGAGGTTGTATGGGGACATCGGAGGAGGTACCGGCACTGCTATCCGAACGACGAACCTCATGAAGGGAGGGAACGGTGGCCGGGTCGATGACGCTGTGGGCAATAAGGTACCGGCCGTGCTGCTTCCCTCCTCCCGTCCTCATCAGGACGTCCGTATCGAGAGGCTCAGTCGACGGGTCGTAGTCGGCACCATGGCGCGTGCGAACCGTCTCGGTGTACTGAACCACCCTATTGTAATACCCCGGGTATTACAGATTTAATTAATTTGCCATGTCATCATATTTAAATTAATCATTTGCATATGATTGTGATTAGGTCCCTAGAGTGATTTGAATTTAATTAGTATTTGTTTGTAAAATTAAATTTCCAAATAAAGGTTTAAAAATTTACTTTTATTAGGACTAAAACCTAATTCAAAATCTAAAAGGAATTTTGAGATAGTCCCTTAATAAAAGTTTTAGATCTTTTAAAATGGAACAACTTTTATTTTTGGAGATTTCAAAGTTCTGTGGTGGAAATTCAAATTTATTTCAAAACAATGATTTAAAACTTAGTTTTGGATTGACATTTCAAAAATTATTTGGAATCTGGCAAAACTTCCTAAATAGAAGTTGTAAAGCTCATTGAGTAGAACAACTTTTATTTTGGTAACTTTTCAAGTTGTTGAGAAAATTTAAAAGTAATTTTGAAAATACAGTTTGAAATTTAAAACCCTATTCTACCCCCTTTTCTGTAGATTCAAAAATATTTCAAATTTGGATTTAGTTCCAAAAGCAAAGTTGTTCAGAATTTCAAACCCTACAACTTTTGTTTTTGCAGTTTTTCATGTTTGTATGCAAAATCAGTCGAATTTGGTCAAAAACCGACAGCCCCTAGGGAATAGTGCTACAGTACTCCGCCCCCTCTTCCTGTTCGCGAACAGAGCCGGCAGAGCGCCGTGCCGGGCGGGCGGCCGCGCGGCCCGTGCCGGCCGGGATCCTGCCCGGGCGCCAGTTCGGAGGAGGATCGGCGTGCGCCGCGACGCTCTGACCCTGTCCCCCTCTTCCCCGGCCTTCAAAAGGGCGACGAGGCCCTCCCCCTCTCCATTTTCTCCCTCCCGGTCGCCATCGCCACCTCTCGGTCGCCGGCCAAATTCGCCGTCGTCACACCACCACCACCCTCTCCATCTCCCTGCTAGCTCGCCAACTCCCTTGCGTTTTGTTTGCCACCGTTGGCGAGAGCTGTAGTGGTCTGTAGGTGCCGGAGTGCTCGTCGCCATTCCTGCGGGTGGCCAGAGCGCCTGCCGCAACCATCTCCGACGCGACGAGCGTGTTGGAGTGAGTTTCTTCTCCCTCGGTCTCGTGTCTCGAGCTCTCTATCACTCGCTGTTTCTCATGCGCCTGGCGGTTGGGTTTCTGGCACTCTAGGATCGCCGGAACGCGGGGTCGCCGTCGGAGCCGAGCTGCCGGATCCGCCATCACCGTCAAGCCGCCCTCTCCAAGCCGTTGCTGCCTTCACCGACTCGCCCGTTGGCTTCGTGGTGAGCCACTGAGTCTTTCCCGTCCTCTCTCCCTTCCTCTATCCCTTTGTTTTGGCCGGCGCAGAGCCGCCGTGCCGTCGGCTTCCGCCATGGGCGAAATGCTCCTCACCGTGGGAGGCTAGGCTAGAACCTAACCTCTCGGGGGTGCTCGTTAGGAGTTAGGGTAGCCGTAGAGTCGCTCGGGTTCGTCGCTGGGGTCGCCGGCGGCGAGGGCCGTGCTAGCCGCGCGCGCGCGTGCGCGTGCACGGGAGCCGGCGGAGGTAGGAGGAGGAGCTGACAGGCGGGGTCCGCCCGTCAGCGTCTCGCCTCGCGTGGCCGTGGGCCGCGTGCGCGCGGGAGCGGTGCGCGCGTGCGCTTGGGCCATGTTGGGCCGGATCAGGCGCGAGCGCGGTCGGCTGGGCCGTCTCGGCCGAGTGGGCCGTTTTCATTTTTTCCAAAGGAATTTCAAATGCCTTTTCTATTTTAATTTATTTGAATAGTGCTAATGATTGTTATTTTCATATGAATTAATCTGTTGAATGGAAAAATGTGAGAATAATTGTGTATGCTCTCTGAAGTATGTAGTATTTTTTAAAAATATAATATAGGGTGTTTCAGTGCCTTTAATCTGCTGTATAAATCAGTGAATTAATTAATAAATGCAAGTTTGTGTAATTTTAATTAATTATCTGTAAATCCAAAAATCATGAAATTTATTTTGGCTCTGTTTGGTGATAAAACCTAGCTGTTGGTAAAGTTTGGTTGCAATTGAAGTTAGTTTGGTCAATTAATAAATATATGTGAAATTAGGAATTAATAAAGTAAATAGAAAAAATGAATTTAGGTTTGTTGTGTGAATTTTGGGTTGAATGAAGACCAAGGATCTTTCGCTGTGTGATCCTTGGCAATTTGAGAACTTAGTGCTTGGTAGTAGTCATAAAGCTGTGTAGCGGCTTTCTATGACCGTTAAAAAGGTCAATAAAACAAAAGTAGGAAACATTACTTTTACCTTCCGTAGATCGTTTACAACTTTACCGTGAAGGAAAGTTGTACTCAAGGTATTAATGGTTTACTTCCAAGCATTTCATTTGTTGCCCTCATGCCACGCTAAGCATACATCATTGCATACGTGTAGTGCCCGTTCCCGAGGGGGTCCAGGTCGAGACTACTACTGAGGAGGCCACTCCAGAAGTCATCCAAGGATTCGACATCTGCGGGACTGATCCCGACCCGACGCTGTACACGATCCAAGGCAAGCCCCGGTGCATTCAGCCCCTCTATTACAAAATATTTATAATTCGAGTTAATCTACTGCATTAGGTTAATAGGAGTTGATTGTCACCTATCCAGATGCATTGTCTCAAATAAATACCCTGAAACCTGATTTAAATAAAATGGTTTGAGAAATGCTTAGGCATGCTTAATGAACTTAGCTTTGCATAAAAGAAAAACTATTTTCTGTGCCATGATTATACTTATACTTTGATTGGTGAAGAACTGGTTATCCGCTGGTCGATGTGTATTTGGGTTGGAGTCCCAATGCATGGTCGCTTTCAGAATAGTTTAGAACTGGTCGATGTCTTTGGAAACGTGTTTCGTTGGGTGGCCAGCTCATGGGGCGGCGTTCCCTATGTCTCACTCACCCGACAGGCATGATAATAAAAACTGTCGGGTAGTCTTGTACTTGGGTTAGAGTCCCAATGCAGGATTGACGGCAGGAAGGAAATAGGGACCGTTCGTTGTAGGTCTGCTGTGATCATGATGAACAGCCTAGCCACATACCAATGCGGAAAGCCTAGAGTTCGGTGACGCTATTGCTGGAACCGACAACCACGCACTGGGAGTGGAGAGATGGCGAGAGTAGCTTGTACCCACGTGGCCGGCGTGCCTGGATAAGAGTGGAGTACTGTGTTCTCGGGTGGCGCAGGACCGGTTCCGGGATAGCAAAGCCGTGACGACGGGTTGGTATATGTATGCCGGCGTGCTGCATATGCAGTGTGGTTAGAATCCCCAGCTGGGTACTTTCTGGATTCGAATCGACGTGCTCCTCGGTTATGGAGACTTGATCCTCACACTCTACACCGAAAAGTGGTTCTCAACTAGGTTATCTGAATGAATAAAGAAAATTGAAGAATGATGATATTTGAGATTGAATGTCGGAACTATAGTTGTGATTATGATATTGATAAAATAAAATATGGAACAGGATAGATTGCTTTTCTGCAAACTCCTCATCCTCTGCTAGCCTTACCCATAGCCTTGCATTCCTGAGTCTCATTTTACACCCTTAGTCGGGTAAGTCTTGCGGAGTACCCCTAGTACTCAGGGTTTGTTAACCCGTTGCAGGAGGACCGCAGTCGGAGATCTGTCTTGCTCCATGTTGCGTGACCGTGGTCGAGGAAGAAAGCGGCGATGAGTGAAGTGGAACCCGTGGGCAGGGTTCAAGTTATCTTATCTAGTATTGTGTAACTATTCCACTGATACTGCTATGTCCTCTGGTCTGTAATAACTATATTTGAATCCTATTTGAACAACCGGTTTGTAATCTAAATGTTATGTAATCTTCCGCACTGTTACTCTGATGTATTTTATGACGAAATGTTGTAATCCTGTGATGATTCTGCAATGGTGATCCTGTCGGAGAAAAGGGCGCTAATGTAGCCCGACAGACCTGTCTAGATCATTTGAGACACGGGCCCGGCTGTCAGAAGTCGTTAGTGACAATGACAGGTGCCGGTGGGCCAGGTGATTTAGCCGGTTCTGTTACAGTTGGTACCAGAGCATTCCATTGCTAATCATTATGGATTACTTTTCAAAAATTTCAAAATGTTTTGGATCATAAAAAGTTTAACCTATTATTTTGGGTCCAAATTGCTTCTATCCTTATCTTGTTCAGTAGTTCTTGTCTTGTTCTATATTTTACCTTATAGGATTAAGGTAGCTGGTGGAATAATATTATTATTAGCCCTATGTTAAAAGTTTATTTATGTATGTAGGTACCTTGCATGATTTAAATTCGTAAGTACGTACATGCATCATGATAATCACACCTGTTAATTAACTTCCTCCTTAAAGTGGGTTTTTTGGGATAGTTTACCAAACCTATTCTTGCTAACCTATTATATCTTAAAATTCCACTTACCTTCTCCAGATGGCCCGTTGCAAGCTCACAGCACGCAAGATGACCGGACCACATGGCGTTCCACGCCACCAGTTGGCGCCACGCGCTGGCGAGGGCGGAGCTTCTGGGAGTCGCCCACCTCGTCGCAGCAGCGAGGAGCTTGAGGCTGAGGTTGGAAGGCTGCAGGATCTAGTCAGGCAGTGGGAGAAAGAATACAGAGTGGCACGTCTCAACCACTACCGTGACGTGAGGACCAATCGAGATCTGCGTCGAGAGATCGATCGCCTGACCAAGCAGAGGGATGAAGCTTGGGATCGTGAGGAGACGATCATGGACAGGATGCTCGAGGCGGAGCAGCGTGTTGGTCAGCTTGAGCTCTACAACAACGTCTTGCACGAGGAGGTGCATGAGCTCTATGGTGAGCTCCACCCTATTCCTGCACCGCAGGAGGAGGATCCTGAGTTGGGGGTTGTCCTCGGTCAGGAGGATGAGGACGTGGAGGACGTTGACGTGGAGGTCGAGCCTGTCGAGGTCATCGGGGCAGATGCCGAGGAGGACTTCGAGGAGATCGACGAGGACAGTGACGCTTCTGGCGCGTCTGGGATCGACGAGGACTAGGCCAGTGTGGCCTAGGGTTGTCAGCTAGTTGTTCTCTTTTGTCTGTAATATAGGTGCTTGCCTAGAAAACCTTAGTTATGGGTTGTGGGTCTTGCCTGGATGCAAGCCATGTTGTGTGAACCTTGTAATGTAATATTTCTGTGTGTGATGCTGCTGTGTTTGCTTATCTAATGTGAGGCTCAAGTTGGGTTTGCTTATTAACAGATGGGAGACAACTCTGATAATGCAACTGGTGTTCCCCAACCACCTCAGTTTCCACCCACTCTGGCAGAGGCCATCGCTGCATTGACCAATGTTGCAGCGCTGTTAGCTCAGAATCAGCAAGACCGTGGTGGACGTCGTGGCCGCCGTGATAATGAGGATACCACCTATGTTGACTTCACTGACACCCGCCCACCGGTGTTCACTAAGGCTGATGAACCCTTAGAAGCCGATGATTGGCTCCGTACCATGGAGCAGAAGTTTAGCTTGATTCACTGTACCGAGGTCCAGAAACCTCTGTTTGCAACTCAGCAGCTTCGTGGCCCAGCGACTACTTGGTATGCCAACCTTTTGGCTGCGCAGGATGCTGGACATCAACTTACCTGGCACGAGTTCCGTGAAGCTTTTCGTGCTCATTACATCCCTGCGGGTGTGATGAAGTTGAAGCTGGATCAGTTTCTGGCCCTGAAGCAGAATGAGTCCACTGTCTCTCAGTATCTTGGGCAGTTCAACCACTTGGCACAGTATGCACCTGAGCATACCAACACTGATTCTAAGAGGAGAGCCTGCTTTGTCAGAGGTCTGAATTTCAAGATTCAACGCAGTCTGTCTAACAACCTCAAGTGCACTTTTCATGAGGCAGTGGATAGTGCAATAGCTTTTGAGGAAAGCGACCGTCAGCTCCAAGAGGAGAAGAAGAAGAGAAAAAGGTCTAGCTCTTCTGGCAGTCAGAAACGCCAGAAAGTTATCTATCATCCTACCCACCATAACCGTCCGTCATATCCCCATCAGCAGGTAGTTGTGCGCACTGCCGCTACCTCTCATACCTCTAATCAGCAAAACACCACTCAGCCGAATGCCCCTGGCGTTCGTATCAACACTCCACAGACCAACTATAATCACCCATGCTACAACTGTGGAAAGGTGGGACACTGGGCCCGTGATTGCCCTTTTCCGAAGCAGAACAACCAGAATGTGCAGAAAATTCCTGGTGTTCCGCAACAGCAAGTTCAGCACCGTGGTCACCAGCAGCATGCTCAGAAGGGCAAGATTGTCAAGAAGGCAGGTCGGGTTTATTACACTCAGATCGAAGATATTCCTGCTGGAGAACCCGTCATGATGGGTAAGTTTCCCGTTGCTAGTCATTCTGCCGTTCTGCTATTTGATTCTGGTGCATCTCATTCGTTCATCAACCGTACATTTGTGGTTAAACATGAAATACCTATTGGGGAAATAAAGGAAGATTTCCTTATACATTCGCCCGGGGGGCGTATAACTACTAAAGAGGTAGTTCAGGGAGTACCTATAGAGCTGGGAGGGCATAGATTCCCAACCACAATGATAGTACTTAAGGATCAGGATATAGATGTGATATTAGGTATGAATTGGATGTATCAGCACAAGGCCTTGATTGATGTGTTGAATAGAACCATAAGAGTGAACATACCTAATAGTCAAACTCAACTTCTTATCCAACTTCCATTGCCCGTAAGAAAGATTGAAAAGACCGTGCAAAGGTTGTGTGCCACCGCAGTTGAAGAAGTATTGAAGATTCCAGTGGTCTGCGAATTTCCAGACGTATTCCCTGATGAGTTGCCTGTTTTGCCACCTGATCGAGATGTGGAATTTGCTATTGAGCTAAAACCTGGAACCGCACCTATATCTCGTAGAGCCTACAGAATGCCTCCCAAGGAATTGGCAGAGCTTAAAGTGCAGCTACAAGATTTGCTAGATAAGGGTTTCATCAGACCCAGCTCATCTCCTTGGGGTTGTCCTGCCATCTTTGTCAAGAAGAAAGACAAATCCCTCCGACTCTGTATTGATTACCGTCCACTCAACGAGGTCACCATCAAAAACAAATATCCTTTACCCCGTATTGACCTACTCTTTGACCAGCTGGCTGGAGCTAAGGTGTTTTCCAAGATTGACCTTAGGTCTGGCTACCACCAAATAAAGATCCGTCCCGAAGACATCCCAAAAACAGATTTCACCACTAGATATGGCCTATATGAATACCTCGTCATGTCTTTTGGCCTAACCAATGCACCCGCCTATTTCATGTACCTCATGAATTCCGTCTTCATGCCTGAGCTCGACAAATTTGTTGTCGTATTCATTGATGACATCCTGATCTATTCTAAAACACCCGAAGAACATGCCAACCACCTCCGTATCGTCTTGAACCATTTAAGAGAACATCAACTCTATGCCAAATTCAGCAAATGTGAGTTCTGGTTGGACCGAGTTCCATTTCTTGAGCATATCCTGACAGCGGAAGGTGTGTCCGTAGATCCAAGTAAGGTGGAAGAAATCTTGAACTGGAAACCACCAACCACTGTGCACCAGGTTCGCAGTTTCATGGGAATGGCGGGATATTACCGCCGATTCATTCTGGATTTCTCAAGAATAGCTAAGCCTATAACCAACCTATTGAAGACTCAGGTCAAGTTTGTCTGGTCGCCAGAATGCGAGACAGCGTTTCAAACCTTGAAGAGATGTTTGACCACTGCACCAGTCCTTGCTCAGCCAGATATTGAAAAGCCGTTTGATGTGTACTGCGATGCGTCGGGTACTGGCCTTGGTTGTGTTTTGATGCAAGAGGGCCGAGTCATTGCTTATGCTTCACGACAACTCCGGCCTCATGAAGAGAATTATCCCACTCATGATCTTGAATTGGCAGCTGTGGTTCATGCGTTGAAGATCTGGCGTCACTACTTGTTAGGCAGCACATGCAATGTCTACACTGATCACAAAAGCCTGAAATACATCTTTACACAAGAAGAATTAAATATGAGGCAACGAAGATGGCTTGAGTTGATAAAAGATTATGATATTGAAGTGCACTACCATCCTGGTAAAGCTAATGTGGTTGCCGACGCACTCAGTCGGAAGGCTCATTGTAATTGCTTGACTGTGAAGCCATATGATCTGTCGTTGTGTTACGGGTTAGAAAAATTAGGGCATAGAGATAGTCCCTCAAGGCAGTTGGAACAATATCAGCATCAAACCCTCCATCCGTGATGAAATCGTGGCTGCTCAGAAAAATAGTAAAGGTATCAGGCACATCAAAGAGAAAATCCAAGCAGGGAAAGCAGATTGTTTCAGAATTGATGATGAAGGGATTGTATGGTTCAAGAATCGGCTTGTAGTTCCAAAAATTCCAGAGTTACGTGGCAAGATTCTTGACGAAGCTCATTTGACAAGATACTCTATTCATCCGGGAAGCAACAAAATATATCAGGATTTGAAACAGAAGTTTTGGTGAACTAAGATGAAGATCGAGATTGCTCAGTATGTAGCAAAATGCGACACTTGTCAGAAAGTAAAAGCTGTACACATGAAGCCTGGTGGAGAGCTGCAACCATTACCTATTCCTGCATTGAAATGGGAAGACATCAGCATGGATTTCATTATGAGTCTACCAACAACCTCTAGGGGTTTCAATTCCATCTGGGTTGTTGTGGACCGCCTCACTAAACAAGCTCATTTCTTACCTGTCAAGAAAATGTACAGGGCTCCGCACTACGCCAAGCTATACATAGAAAATCTGATGAAGCTACATGGAGTGCCCAAGACCATTGTCTCTGACCGAGGCACTCAGTTCATATCCCAATTTTGGAGATCCTTTCATAAATCATTGGGTACAAAACTCCTGCATAGCACAGCCTATCATCCTCAGACTGACGGACAGACAGAGAGGATAAATCAGATACTTGAAGACATGTTAAGAGCCTATGCACTCAATTACCCTGAGAAATAGGACGAGTGTTTGGCATTGGCCGAATTCTCGTACAACAACAGCTACCAAGAAAGTATAAAAATGGCTCCGTTTGAGGCAGTATATGGCCGCAAGTGTCGTACTCCATTGAATTGGTCCGAGCCTGGAGAAAGATGGTTCTATGGAGTTGACTTGGTCAATGAAGCCGAAGAGAAGGTTCGACTGATACAGGAAAATTTGAAAGTGGCACAGTCACGACAGAAAAGTTATGCCGATCAGCGGCGCAGACCTTTGACATTTCAGGTTGGAGACTATGTATATTTGAAAGTTTCGCCTATGAAAGGAGTTAACCATTTTGGAGTCAAAGGCAAGTTAGCCTCGCGTTATATTGGACCGTTCTTAATCATAGGACGCGTGGGAAAGGTAGCTTACAAGCTTGAATTGCCAGAACATCTCTCGGAAGTACACAATATGTTTCATGTTTCTCAGCTGAAGAAGTGTCTCCGAGTACCTGGACAAGTCATCGATGTTGAAGGAGTAGCACTTGAACCTGAATTGACATACTCGAAGCAGCCAGTACGAGTTTTGGATATAAAGGACCGTGTTACCCGAAGGACCACAACCAGATGGTACAAGATCCAATGGAGTGATCATTCTGAAGATGAAGCTACCTGGGAATCTGAAGATTTCTTGGCAGAAAACTTCCCTGAGTTCTTTGCTACCTTGTAAAATGTAACCCTGTCTTTTAATGCGTATGTTTTCCCCTTGTCTCTTGTTTAAGCATGAACTGGTTGTTGTTAGCTCTTTTTCCTATGCCTTGTTCCAATCTTGGTTATGTACCTAATCTCGGGACGAGATTTTTACCCCGGGTATTACGGATTTAATTAATCTGCCATGTCATCATATTTAAATTAATCATTTGCATATGATTGTGATTAGGTCCCTAGAGTGATTTGAATTTAATTAGTATTTGTTTGTAAAATTAAATTCCCAAATAAAGGTTTAAAAATTTACTTTTATTAGGACTAAAACCTAATTCAAAATCTAAAAGGAATTTTGAGATAGTCCCTTAATAAAAGTTTTAGATCTTTTAAAATGGAACAACTTTTATTTTTGGAGATTTCAAAATTCTGTGGTGGAAATTCAAATTTATTTCAAAACAATGATTTAAAACTTAGTTTTGGATTGGCATTTCAAAAATTATTTGGAATCTGGCAAAACTTCCTAAATAGAAGTTGTAAAGCTCATTGAGTAGAACAACTTTTATTTTGGCAACTTTTCAAGTTGTTGAGAAAATTTAAAAGTAATTTTGAAAATACAGTTTGAAATTTAAAACCCTATTCTACCCCCTTTTCTGTAGATTCAAAAATATTTCGAATTTGGATTTAGTTCCAAAAGCAAAGTTGTTCAGAATTTCAAACCCTACAACTTTTGTTTTTCCAGTTTTTCATGTTCGTATGCAAAATCAGTCGAATTTGGTCAAAAACCGACAGCCCCTAGGGAATAGTGCTACAGTACTCCGCCCCCTCTTCCTATTCGCGAACAGAGCCGGCAGAGCGCCGTGCCGGGCGGGATCCTGCCTCGGCGCCAGTTCAGAGGAGGATCGGCGTGCGCCGCGACGCTCTGACCCTGTCCCCCTCTTCCCCGGCCTTCAAAAGGGCGACGAGGCCCTCCCCCTCTCCATTTTCTCCCTCTCGGTCGCCATCGCCACCTCTCGGTCGCCGGCCAAATTCGCCGTCGTCAAACCACCACCACCCTCTCCATCTCCCTGCTAGCTCGCCAACTCCCTTGCGTTTTGTTTGCCACCGTTGGCGAGAGCTGTAGTGGTCTGTAGGTGCCGGAGTGCTCGTCGCCATTCCTGCGGGTGGCCAGAGCGCCGCCGCAACCATCTCCGACGCGACGAGCGTGTTGGAGTGAGTTTCTTCTCCCTCGGTCTCGTGTCTCGAACTCTCTATCACTCGCTGTTTCTCATGCGCCTGGCGGTTGGGTTTCTGGCACTCTAGGATCGCCGGAACGCGGGGTCGCCGTCGGAGCCGAGCTGCCGGATCCGCCATCACCGTCAAGCCGCCCTCTCCAAGCCGTTGCTGCCTTCACCGACTCGCCCGTTGGCTTCGTGGTGAGCCACTGAGTCTTTCCCGTCGTCTCTCCCTTCCTCTATCCCTTTGTTTTGGCCGGCGCAGAGCCGCCGTGCCGTCGGCTTCCGCCATGGGCGAAATGCTCCTCACCGTGGGAGGCTAGGCTAGAACCTAACCTCTCGGGGGTGCTCGTTAGGAGTTAGGGTAGCCGTAGAGTCGCTCGGGTTCGTCGCTGGGGTCGCCGGCGGCGAGGGCTGTGCTAGCCGCGCGCGCGCGTGCGCGTGCACGGGAGCCGGCGGAGGTAGGAGGAGGAGCTGACAGGCGGGGTCCGCCCGTCAGCGTCTCGCCTCGCGTGGCCGTGGGCCGCGTGCGCGCGGGAGCGGTGCGCGCGTGCGCTTGGGCCATGTTGGGCCGGATCGGGCGCGAGCGCGGTCGGCTGGGCCGTCTCGGCCGAGTGGGCCGTTTTCATTTTTTCCAAAGGAATTTCAAATGCCTTTTCTATTTTAATTTATTTGAATAGTGCTGATGATTGTTATTTTCATATGAATTAATCTGTTGAATGGAAAAATATGAGAATAATTGTGTATGCTCTCTGAAGTATGTAGTATTTTTTAAAAATATAATATAGGGTGTTCCAGTGCCTTTAATCTGCTGTATAAATCAGTGAAGTAATTAATAAATGCAAGTTTGTGTAATTAGTTAATTATCTGTAAATCCAAAAATCATGAAATTTATTTTGGCTCTGTTTGGTGATAAAACCTAGCTGTTGGTAAAGTTTGGTTGCAATTGAAGTTAGTTTGGTCAATTAATAAATATATGTGAAATTAGGGATTAATAAAGTAAATAGAAAAAATGAATTTAGGTTTGTTGTGTGAATTTTGGGTTGAATGAAGACCAAGGATCTTTCGCTGTGTGATCCTTGGCAATTTGAGAACTTAGTGCTTGATAGTAGTCATAAAGCTGTGTAGCGGCTTTCTGTGACCGTTAAAAAGGTCAATAAAACAAAAGTAGGAAACATTACTTTTACCTTCCGTAGATCGTTTACAACTTTACCGTGAAGGAAAGTTGTACTCAAGGTATTAATGGTTTACTTCCAAGCATTTCATTTGTTGCCCTCATGCCACGCTAAGCATACATCATTGCATACGTGTAGTGCCCGTTCCCGAGGGGGTCCAGGTCGAGACTACTACTGAGGAGGCCACTCCAGAAGTCATCCAAGGATTCGACATCTGCGGGACTGATCCCGACCCGACGCTGTACACGATCCAAGGCAAGCCCCGGTGCATTCAGCCCCTCTATTACAAAATATTTATAATTCGAGTTAATCTACTGCATTAGGTTAATAGGAGTTGATTGTCACCTATTCAGATGCATTGTCTCAAATAAATACCCTGAAACCTGATTTAAATAAAATGGTTTGAGAAATGCTTAGGCATGCTTAATGAACTTAGCTTTGCATAAAAGAAAAACTATTTTCTGTGCCATGATTATACTTATACTTTGATTGGTGAAGAACTGGTTATCCGCTGGTCGATGTGTATTTGGGTTGGAGTCCCAATGCATGGTCGCTTTCGGAATAGTTTGGAACTGGTCGATGTCTTTGGAAACGTGTTTCGTTGGGTGGCCAGCTCATGGGGCGGCGTTCCCTATGTCTCACTCACCCGACAGGCACGATAATAAAAACTGTCGGGTAGTCTTGTACTTGGGTTAGAGTCCCAATGCAGGATTGACGGCAGGAAGGAAATAGGAACCGTTCGTTGTAGGTCTGCTGTGATCATGATGAACAGCCTAGCCATATACCAATGCGGAAAGCCTAGAGTTCGGTGACGCTATTGCTGGAACCGACAACCACGCACTGGGAGTGGAGAGATGGCGAGAGTAGCTTGTACCCACGTGGCCGGCGTGCCTGGATAAGAGTGGAGTACTGTGCTCTCGGGTGGCGCAGGACCGGTTCCGGGATAGCAAAGCCGTGACGACGGGTTGGTATATGTATGCCGGCGTGCTGCATATGCAGTGTGGTTAAAATCCCCAGCTGGGTACTTTCTGGATTCGAATCGACGTGCTCCTCGGTTATGGAGACTTGATCCTCACACTCTACACCGAAAAGTGGTTCTCAACTAGGTTATCTGAATGAATAAAGAAAATTGAAGAATGATGATATTTGAGATTGAATGTCGGAACTATAGTTGTGATTATGATATTGATAAAATAAAATATGGAACAGGATAGATTGCTTTTCTGCAAACTCCTCATCCTCTGTTAGCCTTACCCATAGCCTTGCATTCCCAAGTCTCATTTTACACCCTTAGTCGGGTAAGTCTTGCGGAGTACCCCTAGTACTCAGGGTTTGTTAACCCGTTGCAGGAGGACCGCAGTCGGAGATCTGTCTTGCTCCATGTTGCGTGCCCGTGGTTGAGGAAGAAAGCGGCGATGAGTGAAGTGGAACCCGTGGGCAGGGTTCAAGTTATCTTATCTAGTATTGTGTAACTATTCCACTGATACTGCTATGTCCTCTGGTCTGTAATAACTATATTTGAATCCTATTTGAACAACCGGTTTGTAATCTAAATGTTATGTAATCTTCCGCACTGTTACTCTGATGTATTTTATGACGAAATGTTGTAATCCTGTGATGATTCTGCAATGGTGATCCTGTCGGAGAAAAGGGTGCTAATGTAGCTCGACAGACCTGTCTAGATCATTTGGGTCACGGGCCCGGCTGTCAGAAGTCGTTAGTGACAATGACAGGTGCCGGTGGGCCAGGTGATTTAGCCGGTTCTGTTACAGTTGGTACCAGAGCATTCCATTGCTAATCATTATGGATTACTTTTCAAAAATTTCAAAATGTTTTCACATGTGATCACATGTGATCACATGCGCATATGTCTAGGTTTTGGACATTCGACATCGCAACGTGCTCCAAACTTCTTCAAATTTTTATCATAGCGTCCACATGCGATAACATAACACCTCGTCAAGTTTCGTGATTTTCCTGACTTTATTTCGATTTAATATAATTAAAACACACTTCTACCGCACGTGGACGGTCATGTTTCGTGGACAAGACTTTCAAACTTTTGGGTGACTTTATGGACACGGCCTCAAAATAAACTCTCCAACATGAATATCATTTTTTGAATGGCTACATTTCATTATTTCATGCACCTGCAGTTCAATTCTGCACTGTGCGGAAAAATTCAAGTAAATAAAAAAAATGAACGAAATATAGTAAACTTTTGTAAAAAGGCTCCAAATTTGAACATGTACTCTTAAACAATATATATGGGTCACAAAAAAGTTTGAAACCAAAATTCAAAAAAAAATTAATACTTTGCCGACTGCCAGCTGGGGCACTCGGCAAAGGGCCTCTTTGCCGACTGCCGCTGATCTGGCAGTCGGCAAAGAGGCCTGCTTTGCCGACTGCCAAACGGCGTGACAGTCGGCAAAGAAGACGGAGACGGACGCCATCCCGACGCTTGCAAGGTATGCCGACTGCTTCCCTTCGCCGACTGCCGGGAGCAAGCTGGCAGTCGGCAAAGACTGTCTTTGCCGACTGCCTTTCTTTGCCAGCCTGCTCGGAGCAGGCTGGCAGTCGGCAAAGATTTTCTTTGCCGACTGCCTTTCTTTGCCAACTGTTTTGACTTCTGCAGTCGGCAAAGATAGTCTTTGCCGACTGCCTAGATATGGCAGTCGGCAAAGATGCTGGCAGGCGGCAAAGACCCTGTTTCCCGTAGTGAATAATCTTAAATATGTACTTATATTTATACTATTATCTATATCTAATGGCCACCATCTTACTACCACTGCTGGTGGGACATCGAGCGGCTGTAGAACGAGTGGTTCTTCGACTACGAGCGGTGCATCCGCGAGGCCAAGGATGTCAAAAGCAAATAGAAAGAAAATGTGGTTTCGATTTGAGAAAAAACTAAAGAGAAAACACATAGAGAAACCTGGGTAATAAATTTAGAAATAATGTACGATTCCCAATACACAAAATTGTTCAATAGTTTTTATTATTATATGAAATGGAATTCAATCAGCTTAAACTTGAATATTGCATAACAATAAATCACACAATTATTATAAAAAGTGAAACTAATTTTGCTAGATCTACACAATATAGGTGATAAGATTATATGTTCCTCTCTAAGCCACAAGCCACGTACATTGTTGTTGGCATGGGCAAATATTCGTTACTTATTGATCCTGGTGCATTTCATAGCCGCACAGGCACATATGTAGTGATCTATAAAGCTTGGGAAGACTTCGACAAAATTTCTTGTTTCTCCCTTCACGTAATTTTTCTGCCTCCCTTTTTTTCCCCTCCCCTCCTGACTCGTAGACGGACGTTGGCTATCTCGACGAGCACAAATTGGCAAGCAAGGTGCCAGAGAACAAACCAAGACTGAATCAAAATGCCATAGCGATCCAAATCCAAAACAAATCAAACTCACTCTAGAAAGACACACGGAGTCAGCCCGGCGCCTTGCTGCTCGGCCAGAAAAGAAGCGTAGAGGAATGCTGGCCACCACGCAGACCATTGGACAATGTGGATCTCCAGCGTCGCAAGGATCGTGGGATAGCATGGAGCTAGCGCGTGTGGCCGAGGAAGCACACGAGTCCGGGTGCTCAAGGCGCTGGAGCCTGGTGTTGACGACTTCGGTGATGAGGGGCTGACACATATAGCGGAGGAAGCGCAGGTCCAGGTGCTCGAGCTGCCAGAGCCTGATGTAAAAGGAATGCAAGCAATGCAACAAGCGATCGGAACCCGCCAGCAACCAATTAACCCCGTACCGCAAAGTCACAGCCTAGAGCCTAGAGCCTACAGCTATAGTCCGTGATTAATCACATCCTACTTGTAGGGATTGTTGGATAGTCAAAATGAGCTTCTTAAACAAAAATGCGGTTCTTTCATATATCATATCTTTTCAACTTTATGTAGATAAATAAAGCTATTTCGATTCTCTCGTTGGCTTGCTTTGTTGTTTGCTTGGATGCACGAAGGGTTTTTTTAACAAAATGTACCAGGGGCGAATTCTCAGTGATCACTGGTCACATAGCTCGCCTAGTCACCCTGTCGTGACCCATGCATTGCGTCAACGAGACTGTTGAGTACAGTGGTTGCTGGCGGCGGGTTCCATTCACTCTATTGCAGCTTGCTTCCAATAGCGTACTCCCTCCGTTCTAAAGCTTGCCCAAATTGTAAGTCGTTCCAAAAATCTTAAAGAGTCAAACTATCTCAACTTTGACCAAAATTATTATAGAGAAAGATATAAAGAATTGTGACACCAAATAAATATACCATAAAAATATATTTGATGAAGAATATAATAATACTTAGTTGATATTGTAAATATTATTATCTTATTATATAAACTTAGTCAAAGTTGAAAAAGTTTGACTCTTCAAGATTCTTGAAATGACTTACAATTTGGGATGGAGGGAGTACAACACAATAATATCATCGCTTTTGATTATAAAGAAAACCTAACTACACATGATCGATCGATTGTTTTTTTGTCAACATTTGGAAAGATTCTCTCATAAACATAACTAATACTCCGTAAAAAAAAATCAACTATTCATTGAGTGTAAGTTAAAGTGGTCCATGTTTAACCAAACTTCAAATGAATATATTCACATTATATCAATTATTTGTGAAAATATATTCCGTAATTAATCTCAACTTTGATACAGAACATTTCCCCCATCTAAGGTCATTTGAAAAATTCAAAAATATGAAATTCAAAATCTGAGATTTAATTTATATATTTGGAACCCTAAATGATCTCAAACGAAAAATCTATCAACTATAAAGTTTTAGATCTCGTCGAGGTGTAAAATTTTGATATAAAGTTTGTTTACATCCGACTTCAATTAACAAATATATGAATTTATTTTTATTGCAGTTATTTTTAAAGATGCTTGACTTAGTCAACTACCTCTAAAAATTGATTTTTAGTTGCGGTTATCTTAAGAGAACCGCTTTTGAAAATTACTCATTTTTTAAGGCGGATTTCTTAATGGAATCACCCTTGAAAATGGATTTCTATCAACGGTTATAGAGCTACAGTGCTCTCGGAAGACGTTAGAGGCAGTGTGCTAGTTTAACTGCTTCTGATAGAAAATGGAGGTGTTCCTAAAAATCTTTTCTATACTAGTGTCGCCTTCCCGTACCATAAAGTTTCACTAGACGTTGAAGACCCTGGAGAAATTTTTGTTATTCTCAGGTCTAAATAGAAAGTGTCCATACTTTCTAGGTTTAATTTCGGTGTGGATGGAGATGTGGTCATCTTCACTCCAGTTCACTACCTCTGGCTTTGGGGGGCGCATCAACCCATTAAGTATATTAGAAATTTCTAGCGTATCCCACATTTCTAGAATTCGAGATATTTAGGTGTTAATCAAGTTTTTATGTGTTGCCACTATCACTAATGCCTCTAGATTCGTATGCGTGAGTACTGAATCATGTTTCAACTATTATTTTGCTTGAACTTTTAACTGAATGTGTGTGCCTCGTGAGATTGCTATATATAACGTGTCACACATATAGCAATCTCACGAGGCACACCAAAGAGCACGATGTGACTGTCACGGTGGCGGTGGCGCCGGCGCTGCCGGTGCAGGAACACCGGCTGGCGCTGTCGAACCTGGACCTCCTCCTGCCGCCGCTGGACGTGAGCCTCTTCTTCTGCTACCTCCAGCCGGCGCCAACCGCGGCCGTTCTGAAGGAGGCACTGGCCAAGACACTGGTGGCGTACTACCCGTTGGCCGGGGAGGTGGTGGCCAACGGCGACGGAGAGCCGGAGCTGCTCTGCAGCGGCCGCGGCGTGGACTTCACGGAGACGACCGCGGCCGGCGTCGAGCTGCGGGATATCCGGCTGGGCGCCGTGGACCAGGGCGTCGAGAAGCTGGTGCCTGTCAAGAAGGCCGGCGTCGTGGCGGTCAAGGTATGTACATGTACCGGTGTAGTACGTAAGAATGTTGCTTTAATTAGCCAACATTTGTTGCATTAACTGCATGACGTAGTAGGATGCACGGCAGAAAAATCGCCTTTGTACGTACGTAACGCACCGTTCTTTGTGTCCTGATAACGACCGTGCGTGTGTTTTCGCATGGCGCATGACATGCACGCAACTTCGTCATCCATATATAGCTGACCAAGTTTAGGTGCGGCGGCGCCGTCGTCGGGTGCACCTTCGACCACCGCGTCTGCGACGCCTACTCCTTCAACATGTTCGTCGTCGCGTGGGCCGCAGCCGCCCGCGGCAGCTCCGCGCCACCGCCGGCGCCGTCGTTCCGCCGGTCCCTCGTCGCCCCACGCGACCCACCGCAGCAGCGCGCTCCGTCCACCGACGCCCTCATCGACCGCCTCTTCTCCCCTCGCAGCGCCGCGCCACCGCCGCCGCCGCCCAACGCCGTCGCAGGCGGCCGCTCCGTCAACCGGATCTACCGCATAGCCGCCGCGGACATCGCGGCGCTGAAGGCGTCGGCGGGGCCGGGGCGCACGAAGCTGGAGGCGTTCACGGCGCACCTGTGGCAGCTCTGCGCCAGGGCAGCGGCGGCGGCCTCCCCGCGCCAGAACCAGAGCCGGCAGTGCTGCATGGGCGTGGTCATGGACGGGCGCACCCGCATGTCCCCGGACGGCGCCATGGAGGCCTACTTCGGCAACGTGCTCACCATCCCGTACGGCGTCATCGGCTCCGAGGACCTCCGCCGCATGGCCCTCGCCGACGTCGTGGACGACGTCCATTTCGGCGACCATTTCCGGGGCCTCGTGGACTGGGTGGAGGCGCTGCGGCCGAAGCCGGGCGCGGCGAGGGCGTACCTGGGAGGAACCGGCGGGGACGAGGCCATGGCGTGCATCGTGTCGTCCGGGATGACGTTCCCGGTGGGCAAGGCCGACTTCGGGACAGGCCTCCCCGCGTTCGCGTCGTACCACTTCCCGTGGCCCGCCGGCGCCGGCTACGTCATGCCGATGCCCAGCGCGCGCGGCGACGGCGACTGGGTCGTCTACGTGCACGTCGCGCCGGAGCTGGCGAAGGTTATGGAGGAGGACTCCGTGTTCCAACCCCTCCAGAACACCTACGTGTTTCAGTGATTGCCGTGCATGCGCATATGGTAATGTTGTGTACGGAGTACTTGTGAAGCTAATGTGTATATGTGACTATGTGTCATGGATGCCCGGTCGTGTCAAGAGTTGATTGGTATGGAGTACGTACGCTCGATACTCAGTAGCGCTACCAATTTGTCCAGTTGGCAGCTATATATATGTTTCGGTCTCTGAGAAAATAATAGTACTCAATGTAACTTAAGATTTGCGCGAAGGCCTGCTGTGCCTAGCTAAATTATGTGGAAAAATGTATAGTGCCTTCTTTTGGAAACTCGGTGGGAAGTATCTTTTGGGCAGATCAAAAATAGACGTCGCTATGAGATATGTACAGGTCAAATTTTTTTAACTTTGGCTGAGTTTATAGAAAAAACGTGTAACATTTATATACTTCAAATAAATTTATTATAAAATTATATTCAACGATCTATCTAATGATACTAATTATATACTATAAATATTAATATTTTTGTATATATACTACTCCCTCCGTTCTAAATTGTAAGTCATTTCAAGAATCTTGGAGAGTCAAACTATTTCAAGTTTGACCAAAATTATAGAAAAAAAATACGAAGATTTATGTCACCAAATAAGTGTACAACGAAAATATATTAGATGAAGAATCTAATGATAGTTAGTTGATATTATAAATACTAATATCTTATTATATAAATTTGGTCAAAGTTGAGATGCTTTGACTCTTCAAAAATCTTGGAATGACTTACAATTTGGGATGGAGGGAGTAGTAAAATTGCCCGTGCGTTGTAATGGGATCATTTTTAATATTATAGTATGTGTATCGTCCGATTTGATGAAGTGTACGCTGCCAATCTTCTGTTAGCCCACGATTACAAACAGAACAATATGCTACAAAACCTAGGTGGCCTTTCCTAGACACCAAAACAGCATTGTCGATGGAGAACGTCTGCCCAACTGGTATAGATAAAAGGTTAAAACATTAACATGTGACTCATAGTCATAGGGAAGAACTGCAGCTGCCACCGGCCTGCCCTCCTCGTTCAGGATATTATATGTTGAAGCCGCATTCCTCTGCAAACCATTGAAGCATTGTATTATTATATAAGCAGAGAGAAACAACACAAGTTTTCTTCCTATCGGAATTCTTAAGCTTTGTTTTTGAAAGAGGATGAAACAGTACAAATGGAGAAGAATGGCATATCAAATGGTGCTTCTACTTCATTCTAGTTGACTGCTTCTAGTTTCATTCTAGTTGACTGCTTCAGTATTAAGCCATTAAATTCATACCGAATCAACTGCTTCTAGTTTCATTCCAGTTGAACGAATGAACTTTCGCAGCTAAGGACTGACCAGCTGGATATGTCTTCCACAACCAAGAATCAAGATCTCTGGAGAAGAATGGCATATCAAATGGTGCAAATCACTTTAGTATTTCTACTTATCAGGATGATGAAATATACATAATGGATGAGAAAACAAGACTTCGAGCACAATTTGAGCCCCACTATGACAAAATGTGTGCACATCTCACAGTAGAATTAAACCGTGCATGCCTTATGGCTTCCTAATACAGCATCACCAGCACCACTATAAAAACCAAGAATAAGGCCCATGCAAAGCATTGGATTGTGACATTAGCACAACATCAAAATGCAATATAACACAAAACGTCAAATCATTATGTCATCTGCTATGAAAAAATTGCCATCGATGAATTAGTATCAATCCTGATCTTCAGGACATGTATGGAGCAAACTTACTCGGGCATTAGTTTAGTTAGGTACTTAGCTTGATCCCATCGTGCCACTCGGTCTTGTTTTTGCGATGTCGCTCCTTGCTCCGAGCCACCGTCGGATGGTGGCGGTGGCTTGGATGCGACGGGCGGGCGGGCGTTCGAAAAATTTAGCCTGCCCGCTCGTCTCTCATCATTATCGGTTTGAGTTTGGAATCAGCAGTGATGATGCCCATCACTACCAGTTGTAGTTTGGAGCCGGCAATGATGAGGCGAATTTTCACTTCAAGTAAATTTGTAATTCAGACTATAAATAAGTTGCAAATAATCAAACTTTTTGTATATAACTTTCTAGGACCAAGAGAAAGCAGAAGCAGCAGCAGAATAACCAGACGTTTTATTCAGTTTTTATTTTATTTTAAAAAGGTTCTATTTGGCCGAACTACCCATGTATAGTTATGCTTAACAGGTGCACATTTTGATGAATGAATACATCCTGAATACAGTTGAACAAACAAAGTTATTTTTTTCTTTCCAGGCATCAATGGATGGAAATACCTTCTGACTCGTAGATGTTTTTTCTAAACGTCCGGAACCCAGCCTTCAATCTCTCCGCAGCATCGGCAACAACTGCCCTCAGCGACAAGGGTGAAAGTTGAAACAACACAATGCGTGCGGGTCACAAGAAAATTGCAGGAACCGGAGAATGACCTCACTGTAGGTGACTATTGGTGGTGGGCAGGAGTAGTTGGTAGCGCTGGATCTACGCCGGATTAAGTATTCCTGAAGCATCGGGTTTTCCTGCGGAGGCTTTCGGTCATGGAAGCAGCAACAGCAGCCCCCCGTCGCCGATCCCGCTCGCGAGCCGCCCGAGGAGCGAAGTGCGTTTGTAGCTCGTTGCCTCTGTGCAACAGGAAGCAGCCTTGCTTGTTGAAGTTCGGCGAGATCAGGAGCGTGTTCGGCTTGGAACTTCAAGATTCGTTTTCTGCCTTATCAAGAGCTTACAACTGCAACTTTCAATTCCAGTTTCAGTAAATTAGATGTAAAAAAGAGAAAAAGAAAAGGAGTTTGTGTCTACCAGGGACTCCGGATCCGAGTTAGTCTCTTGCCTTTCAAGTTGATCCTGATTCCGATTGGCCGTGGACTTCCTCGTGAGGTGTTCGGCGACTCCATGGACGACAGCTAAGGTGGCCCACTGGCAGTGGCTTCTGGGAAGAATGGGGCAGCAACGGCAGATGAGCGAACCTGGAAGAAGGCGTCAGCGGCGTGACCCTGGGAGGAGGTGGCGCAGCTTGGTCGCCTGGGCACCATCCACGTCGGTCTCGTGTACTTTCCACTGATTTCCTAGCTGCCCTCAGGAGGAACGACGGGACAGGGACGGCGATGGGAGCCATGGGAGCGGGAGTTAGCAGGCGGCGCAGTACGGGAAGTGCACGGCCGCAAAGGAGGCATGCGGCGGCGGCGGCGGCGGCGGCAGCTATTTCTTTTTTTTCTTTTGGTGCAGGCAACGACGGCTATATCGGTAAGGAGCTGCGTTTCAACGGCGAGTATTAAAATAAAATTTTCGTCAACTGTATGTTGCAGTTGAAGTGTTAAAATAAATTTTTTCGATAACTCAATTAGTTTTATAATCAATATAGAAAAAAGTAATTATTATACGTATTTAACTTACGTATTAATATCTCTTTGCTAAAAAAACTAAAAAAGATATAAGTTTTCGTAATAGAATGTCTCTAGTTTTATTTATATCTCACCTACTTATCCTCTCTCACTTTACTATATGTTACTAAAATATCAACCGAGGATAAACATAACATATTACCTTTTGTTTTCTTTCTGATTGAGGAAGCATAGCAGATTATGCATAGCTCGCTCGCGCACGTCTCTTCACTTGGGCTTAACCCGTTCTGGGCGGTCGACGTTAGTTCCTCGCGTTTTTTAAAAGCCCAAATACTGCCTAATAGTTGTATCGGACCCAAGCTCAGACTTAAGGGGCCGTTTAGGACGGGCATGGTCGCGGACGTGATTGGCAAGGAGTACACGCGACCCATGACTCAGCAGAAAAAAAAAAAAAGAGACGGATGGTCACGAGTGAAGAGATAGGGGGCGGACGAAAAACTTAACAGATAAGAAATCTTCTCGTTTTATTAATAAGTATATATATAGATTTGGCCAAAAGCTAAAAGTTTTTAACTTTTTAAGAAGTGTGAATGATATCTATTTTAGAACGGAGGACATATATATGTCAGCTCAAATACTAGCCTGCATTGAGTTGAAACTTTCGCGTATAACTTGATTAGTGAGTAGTAGATATGGTTGGAAACTTTTTTTTTAAGGAAGGGAGCGGGGGTCGGGGAGCGAACAGTCCCTAGTATATAAAAACATTTTGTATTAGCGGCACTCTTTCGATTTGTACTAGCATTTAAAACGCTAGTATAAAAGATAGTAAATGGTGGTTTGAAAATTTTAAAACTGCTTTGATTCAAATTGAGGTCGTTTGAAAAAATAAAAACAAATATTATTATAATAATCTTAAAGGTAAAGACTTCCGGTCGTGATTTTGTCGCAGCGTACATCGAACCATCTGCCATAGGATTGGAATTCAAAAGGCGCGACTCCTTTTCGGCCGCTTAGCCTAACCGCCGCTCATCCTTTCGTTCCCAATCCCCGTCCATTTCTCCTCCTATTTTCTCCCTCCCTCCCTTGAGCTCCTGCGCGATCTCCAAATGCTAGTAGCTAATATTACAGGGTGATAAAATTGGCTCTCGGCATGCTCCTCCCCTTTACAATTTTTTGTTTTTTTCTGTTGAATTATTTTGCTCTTGCCCTCAGACGAGTTTAGGCCCTTTATTCCAAAAAAAATAAAGATAAACACCGGATCTCATCAGTCACCAAGACAAACCGAAAACAAGTTAAGGCACTGCATGATCGCAGTTAGTGACTGAAACAACCCACCTAAGTATAGATAGTAGATCGAGTTGGGTTCTACAACAGGATATAGGTTTTCAGCTCCCACTTACTACAACAGTTTATTACTATCTTATCTTATAACAGTAAGAGAGGGCAGCCTGCAAATCACTGATCCTGATCCTCGAGCCTCACGTTCAAATCTGGTGTCTCGGCTTGCTTTTTAATTTCCTAATGCAAGTTGCACTAACTTAATTTTTCTAAGTTGAGCGAAAGTAATGAGTGTTGTCTTCTTCAAGACTTCAACCCCCGGATTGCTTCATACGAACTTTATGAGGGGTTCCACAACAGATGGTAGAGGGGGCTAAAGCCCCCTAGCCCCACCTCTAGATCCATCCATGAGGGCCGCCTATTCTGGCTCCTCCTCATGCTCAATGGCCTCGCGCCTCACCTCGCTCTTGATAACAAGTGACAAGGAAACTAAGCCGGGGACTCTCCTAATGCTGGCAAGAAAACATTTAAAGGGACTAGACTAAATACATAGTTACACTAACTTAATTTAATTCGAACCTATGTTGAGCGAAAGTCCCATTATTGTCTTTTTCAAGACTTCAACCCCCGGATTGCATTTCCAGCTCCTTCTACCTTCAAAAATATTGCAAACTTCATAGAAACCTTATGAGGGGTTTCATAGGTTCACGGATGGTAGGGGGGCTAAAGCCCCCCTAGCCCCACCACTAGATCCGTCCATGATCCTCCTCCATGGTCACGTGCGCAGGATAGCGCGACGAGCAGCTCCCAATTCCTATGGATTTTGCTGACTGCTAGATTGCGGAATTGACTGATCATGTCTTTATCGAAGCCAAAATAGCACCCGCAAACAAATTTTGAGTTATACTTGCTTTTCAATCACACTAGAACATTAGGTCCTTCGGGCGCCCTACCTTGATTATTTGAAAAAAATTATAAATACCAAAGTATTTAGCTAAATTTATAACAATAATCTTCTTCTTTCATAAAGAAAATTGATGTGTTCACCCTAGCAAACCAAAATCAAATATAAGTTATTCATTACATATTATTTTGAGCATCTTGAGATGTTTTGTAGGCAATTTTAGATCACACAGGTGATAAATTTTGGTATTGCGAAGCATTTTACTACAATGATAGGCAAAAAAAAAGTACATCATTAGACGCCTTATATAACATGAAGTGACAAACAGCAAAACAAATATCATCAGCTTTAGAAAGCAAAACACAAACATCATAAAAAAAATAGTAGCTAATTACATGGAATTTCATATTGCCAGAAATTACACGCAATGACCAGACTTACTGCAAATCAGTTGTTATTACAACAATATGCCGTTCTACTAACTGACTTGCATATTTATTTGGCCGCTTAGGTGAAAGTTCAGTTCAATATCTCCCACCTAGTTCAGCGCTTCTGCGGGCAACTGTGGCCCTATTTAGTTCCAAACTTTTTTTCAGATTCCCCATCACATCGAATCTTTAGACGTACGTATGGAACATTAAATGTAGGTAAAAAAACTTTTACACAGTTTGTATATACATGTCGAGATGAATCTTTTGAGTCTAGTTAGTCTATGGTTAGACAAAAGTTGTCAAATACAAACGAAAGTGCTACAGTATCAGAACTTAAACTTTTTCTCCAACTAAACACCCCACTCCATTCTTGTTCTCTGTGAGTTCTGAACCTTTGCATGATCTCCCTGACGGTCTGTCTGGCCAATGGCCATCCCGTCTGCAGTGGTTGTGCCTGTGCCTGTGCAAGGCGGGGAAGCGATCAGCCAGGGCAGCACTCCATGCCAGACATCGTGACTGCCAAGAAAGCCGCGGTGCAGCCATGCAGTGCAGCTAGCCCACCACGCAACGCAAGCGTGATAGCGGCCCAGCGGCCCAAGAGGGTGCGGATTCCGAACCCCAAGTCGCCGCCATTTTTTTTCGACCCTCAGCCCCAGACGCCACGTGCCGTCTCTAGCCCATAGAAAGCCCCAGAGCTAAAACTGGTACAAACCGTTCGCGAAAAAGAAAGGTCCGGAGCTAGCCCATCGGATTCGAGAGTCCAGGTGAATATAAAGATTGGTTCATTTTGCACGATATACAAAAACGATGTTGGTAGACTTAAAAAGAGAACCATCAGTGTACGATTTGTATAAGTGATAGGGGTCCAGAAACTATGTTTTAAGATTGGAGGTATCAATAGTAGATTTTCTTTTGAAAAGTAAAATTTTATTGCCTCACAAACATGCTACAGAGATGAGAGATGGGGATCTTGTTACCCCAGTCGTTGATTTGTAGCGCAAGGTTGACATTACAAGTTGGATGACGCGCAAGTGCCTGGCAAGAAAAAAATTCTGAATTCAAGATGTTTGCTCGTCTTGCCTTTTTTTGCAAGGCTATCACCTACTCCCTCCGTCCCAAAATAGATATCGCTATAGGATGCGTGCTGATCAAACTTTCTCAATTTTAACTGGATTTATAGAAAATACGTGCAACATTTATATCTACAAATAAATATATTATGATAGTATATTTAAAGATTTATTTAATGATACTAATTGTATATTATAAATATTAATATTTTTGTATATATATTTGGTCAAAGGCGAAAGGTCTTTGACTCCTTGGAAAATGAGAATGATATTTATTTTGGGACGAAGGGAGTATCAGCTATCTTATTTGCCTCCCTACAGATCTTGTGAACTGTTTAGTTTTTGCCCGAATGATATCCCGTATTTAGCAATGATTGGACGCACGTGTCGACCAATGTCCAGGATGAGTACGTGGCGATCCAGTAAGTAAAGCTGAGGTCAACACGATTGTCGGTGAAAAGAGTTGCGCCTTGCAGATTGAGAGCTGCCGCTAGCTCTGCACTAAAACTAAAAAGGAGATCATGAGCTTCATGCCTCCCATCGTTCCTAGACTTGTGGAATCGCTGCCTGAAAAAAAAAAAAAAACCGAAGCATGGGAGGTACTTCTAGCAGGTTGGTGAGAATGTAGACTCCAATCCCTATTTGGTTTGTTGTAGTAAGATTTTGGGAATCAGTAGAGGCATCACAAAAAAATCTTAGGACCATCTTGGGTTTGCATTGTAGTAGAATGAGTACCATCTGCTATTCTCCCCTGAGTCTGCATAGTAGTAAAACAAATAGCGCCTACAATTTTTGGAGTTGCAGTAGCAAGTGAAATAGATTGAGGCATAGTATAAAGAAGAATATCATACCTACAGTGGCTTGAGATGGTCCCTGTTGTACATAGCAGTGATCTGTGAGTGAATCCCGTTACTAATTGAGACCATATTCTACCACTACAGGATGTGGGTTCTTTGTCGAGTGCCAAATACTGGGTACTCGGCAAACACGTCAGCACTCGGCAAAAAAAATTCAACCGTCAACGGCTTATTTGCCGAGTGCCTTCCGGGCCGGCACTCGGCAAAGATTTTAATTTTTTAAAAAAAGTTTCTTTGCCGAGTGTCTAGCCGTTGCACTCGGCAAAAAATAGCCCGTTTGTTTTTTGAAAAAACTATTTGCCGAGTGTTGCTGCCGTGGCACTCGGCAAAGAAATTTTTATTTTTTTAAAAAAAATTTTTGCCGAGTGCCATGCCCCTGGCACTCGGCAAATCTGGAAAACCTGTTCTCTGGTGCCCAGATTTGCCAAGTGCCTCTGTCATGGCACTCGGCAAAACCCTCTTTGCCGACTGTAGCACTCGGCAAAGAGGACAGAAATGTTGTTTTTTTTATTTTTGGTTTCCATCAAAACAAAGAGACACAACACATATATATCGTATACATCATCACACACAGAGCATAATATATCACATTCATCATCCATAATCCACGAAATGCACATATATCGTCCGTCCACCGTGCATCACACACACATATTATCGATAATCCATCATATAGAATCCATACTCCATCACATACATATAAATATGTCTCTAATGTCTCTAGTGAATCACGAACACAAGTCTAAATCCTGGTCCTGGCCACCCGGGCTGTTGAGGTGAGTACTCGGTCTGTGTAGGAGGGCCAGTTGGCCACCTGGTCGTTAGAGAAGGGCCACCGTGTGGAGTCGGGGCCGAAACCGCCGACTGTGGCTGCACAAAGGAGAAGCGAAATTATGAGTATGTGCAGACGGGGCGCAAAAGCTAAAGGAATCAACAGGTTCACATACTAACCGGAGTCCCTAAAACAGGAGCAGGAGGCACAACTGAAGCGAGCAGCGATGGAGGCGCGACCACACCTGGCAAGGCCTGCAGGCTCGCCATGAAGCTGAACAGGTCCCGCATCCTTTGCTCCTCGGCCGCCCTCTGTGCTTGTACAGCCGTCATCTCTAGCCGATGGGCCTCCGTCTGGGCCTCCATCGCTTGCCATTGGGCCTCCGCCTGTGCCGCCTGCTGGGCTTGTAACATCCGCATGTTCTCCTGCAACATTTCAACCGCAAAGATTAAACAATGCAAAGGTAAGGTACATGTGTAAAAACAATGAACGATGAGTTTATGAATAGTAACCTGGAGCTCTGCTATCTGCTGCTGTTGTGAGCTCGGCTGCCGAGGGCGTATGGGAAGGAAGGAGTCCGTGCTCCTTGCTCGAATATCGGCGAGGCTGGCAACAGAGGAGGAGTCGACTGTGTTGTCCGTCATGCAATACCGGCCGTGCTCCTTTCCTCCTCACAGCCTCATCAGGAGGTCCGTGTCCAGGGGCTGGGTGGCCGGATCGAAGTCCTCCCCATGGCGTTGGCGAGCCACCAAGGTGTACTCGCTAAGCTTGCTGTGGACGCTCTGAAAAGGTCGAGATGTCAGACTAGAGGTGGGTGAATAGTCCGACAAAAATTAATCGCAGCGGAAAATAAAACCTAATCGGTTCTGACGATAATTCACCACTCTAACTAAGACTCTAAGCACCTTGCAAAAGATTCTAGAAAAAAGCAAAGGTGCGAGCCTAACTTGAGCTTTCCTAGACCGTTCTAGTGCAAGGTCACATAAACTTAAGCACTAGTACTTTAACCACCGGGAAACTCTTACCAACTAGCAACCAAAAGCGCACTAAGCACCTAAACTCACTACGTACTCAATGACAAGGATACACAATCCTAATTAAGGAGTACAACTTGTTTAGTTACACAAACTAAACAAGAAACTATTTCTAAGCTACACAAGTTAAGAAGGTGAGTGACAAGCTACACAAGCTAACCGGTCTCACAAGAGCAACTACAACTACACAAGTAAAGTAATGCACAAAGTAAAGGACTTGTATAGAAAGGAGCAAACCACCACGAAGGATGGGAAGATGTTGACACGGTGATTTATTTTCCGGAGGTTCACTTGTCGCCACAAGCTATGTCCTCCGTTGAGACAAGTGTTGACGGTAGTTATTGCTCATTTTTACCCATCAACTAAACATGAATCAAGGGCATAAAACAATCCACAACATAGTTTTGGTGTTCTCACTTGTTTTGTAGGGTATGAAGGGATATTAAATTTTTCACCGAGTAAAAGTATCTCAAATAAGAAATTGGAGTTCACTATTGCGTAGAGCTCGTCGAGACGATCGAAACGGATATATTACTTATATTTTTGGAGTCCAAAATAAAAAGATATGGATTTTACAAACACTGGAAGATTCTAGAACATGAGCTGCGGGATTAATTAATGGCTGCAAGATTAATTGGGCCTAAATCAGAATTTGGCCTATTAAGGCCTATGTGCACTTAAATAAGACATGGTGGAAAGGTTTAGTACCACATCGCTTGCTCAAGGTGGAGGAGGGGAAGCCACCCCTATATATAGAGCTCCAAGGACCCCCTTGGTACTACCCCTTTCATTATTATAATTCATACTCTCTAGTTAGGGCTTGGATGGAGAGGTGTCCCATTGAAGGTGTAACACCCTAAAATTTGCTTTATTTAAAGTAGGGACAAATTGATTTATTTATGCAATTGTTTGGCATATTAACCTAGCAAATAATAATTTTTAGCAATTAAAATAAATCATAGGAAGTAGAAACATGATTTGTTGCATCCATGCTGCTCAATGATATTTTTGTTTGATGTGCACTTTATTGAGATTTGGAAATATTCAAATGTATTTGGAAACCTTCCCTCTTCCTTTTTCGCCGCGTGGGCCGAAGGCTACCCGAGCGTCGGCAGTCCGGCCTATCTCCCTCGCGCAGGCGCTCTTTTTCTTTGGCTGCCATGCGGGGCCTGCTGCTCAGAGCCGTCCCCTTCCTTCCTCGAGAGTCCGAGCAGGACTCGATGTCCAACCGACCGTCGCCGGAATCCTCGGACGAGTCCGTCCTGAGCACGCCTCCACCGGCCCGTAAAAGGAAGCCGCGACCCTCTCCCCTTCCTTCCTACTGGCATTGACGCGTCGGACCTCGGCACAGCGCCGTTTCCTTCCTCCGAACAGAGCCCGAACCGAGCACGACCGCCGCCTCCGACCGTATCCTAACCACTGAATCTCCCGAAGTCCGGATCTCCTACGCCTCCCTCGCGCCCCTATATAGGTCGGCCGAGCTCTGCCGTCCCTCCCCACAAGTTCCCGAGCAAGCCACGCCCTCCAATCTTGCCCTAGCCGCCGCCCCGAGCTCCGCCACCGCCGTCGATTTCTCCTCGGGAAGACTTCTCCGTCGAAATTGGTTGTTCTCCAAGCTTCGCAGCAAGGTCAGGAACTTTCCCGACCCTTTCTCCCTCGGTTTCGTGCCCTATAGCCCTGATGCCGAGCTTCGCCGCCACCATAGTTCCGCCACCTAGCTCGCCGCATCCTCCCCGAGCTACCTCTGTGGCAACCGAAACCATAGATAGGTTCGGCTTGAACTCCTCTTGCTTCCCGACCAGGTCCCGAGGTATGCCAAGCTTCCTAGCCCCGAAAACGCCGTCCTCGGCCATCTTGCCGGCGAGGAATCGGCCGAGCGCCGCCCGACTCCGGCGACCAGAGCCGCCCCTCTTTTCCCGAGCTACCTGCGCCGTCCACGGCCGATCCAACGGCTCACAGCGAGAGATACCCTTTCGACCGGCACTTTTGCAGAAAACCCCCTGAGATTTTTAATGTTCTAACCCGTGATCCTTTGGCGTATTTCTCAGATTACGCTTTCCTATTTAGAAAACGTATTTCCTCGGTTTTAATTCAAAAGGGCGTTTTCAATATTTACAGATTTGCCACTCAGTTTATTTCGGCCATATTTTATTCGTTTTAGCTCCGATTTGATCCGTTCAAGTCTCGTTAGATTCGTAATTTTGTAATCTATCTAATGATGCTAATGTTACTCATGTTTTCAACTTTTTAAAATTCGAGATTAGATTTATTCTATTATTTTATTAAAGTAAAACTTGTTTATTTCATAACTTTCCCGTTTGAACTCTGATTTTCGTGATCTTTATATCGTTGGAATCGTAGCGACGCGTAGATTATTTTTATATACTTTTCAATCTATTTTTCTACTGTTGGTATACTGTTTCTAATATAGATCTTGTTTGCTTCGTGTATGATTGCCTCGATGATTGTGTGGTGATTTTATGATCGAGTTCAGACGGTGAGCAATTCGTTGGTGATCAAGAGTACACGGAGGATCCAAGTTCTCCAGAGCACTTTGATCAAGGCAAGTATAGCATGGACCATCCTTGTTGCCTATTCACCTTAATCACTAAATTCATGATGCATGTGTCTACCTTGGCAACCATAGTATCTATTCCTAAGTTTTGATCACTTGATCCTTGTTACCTATGAGATTGCATTTGAGTAGTGATGCTAGCGCTGGATGATGCCATGATCTTATGAACTTGATTAATTAATTATGAGATAAAGATTAAAAGATGCTTTTTAGCAACATGGACTAAGGACTTAACTGTAAGTATGACACCGGGACTTACAGCGCAACCATGAGGGTTATATGCCTCTGACTTTAGTCAAGTATGAAGTTACTTTCTATTATGTTGTTAATCTTGAAAGGTTCCTTGCCGAGCTGGTTGTTTTGCGGCTCATGTCCTTGTGTGTACTGCTGCGTGTGTGTGCCACTGGAAGGAGGGCTCTACCGCCCCTTGCCATTGCGCCTGGATTGATTAGTGGCATGTTAGGAAGGCTTTTGAAAGACTTCATAGTGTACCCTGCCGCACTTCCTTGGTGAGGTGACATGGGAGTCATGACCCTTGGCATATGGGAATCACGACTCATGGTGAAAGTGTGCAACCTCTGCAGAGTGTAAAACTGATATATCAGCCGCGCTCACGGTCACGAGCGGCCTTGGACGTCTTACAGGAACTTAACTAATTTAATATTGATTTATTTTGAAATTTCTATTGATGTTTATTCCATATTAATTATCATGTTTATATGATCATGCAAATCTTGTTCCTTGGAATATTCTATTGCTGCTACTCAAATTGCTAAAATATGATCAATTAAAAGCAACTGCTGTCAAACCAGTGTCAAGCCTTATTTGAGCCTCATAAACCTATGTTATTCTTATTGAGTACGACATGTACTTACGCTTGCTTTATTTTTCATATTTGGATAAAAATCCCGGATGGGTAACAGATGATTATGATGATTCTTCTGAGGATTACTAGGATTGTGGTTCACCAGTCAACTACTTCCTTGTGAATTGGAGCTTCCGCGAGAGATTATAATTATTAGTCCGCTGCTATTTATGTAAAGACTCTGTGATATTATTCGTTATATATTGAACCTTGTGATGGTACTATGTAATTTGTCGCTTATGAGTGTGATTGATCTCTGTGCGCACATAAGTTGGTTCATTCAATTTTATCCTTAAAATTGGGTGTGACAGAAGGATAACCTCTCTCCAATATAGTAGATTAGTTCTAGTTGAGAGTTAGGAAGAGTGGAGCCATGCTCGGGTTCTGAAGGAGTCTTCTGAAGTCTGGTATGACTTGTATCTTATCTCTGTAAGACTTATGCTTTTATATATTTATCTTCTCTATTTACTTATATGCATCATTATGTGATTGGTTAGTATAGTTGTTATACTTTCGCATGGGATCTCCGTTCGTATTGAGTGCTCTAGTTATAACGTTTGACTGAGGTAGTAATCGATAGTGTAGACATGGTGTCTAGACTATTTGTTACCTGAGATTGCGTCTAATCCGACTGTTAGTTGTGGTAGCCTCAGGGGTGACAGCTCTGACAGGCCTTCGTAATCCACCACGTTAGGGTTAGTGTTCGTAGAGCTTTTTGGCAGCCTTCTCCTGATTACCCCTTCCCAGTCTATTCGAGAATCGGAAAGGTACTGTTGCTCCAAAGTGCTATTGTGTGATTGCTTCACCTAATTATCCTTCAGTTATCTTAGAACCCAATTAATGGAGAAGTATTTAGTAACGTTGAATTCTCCCGTTGTCCTCTTGTTGACATTTGTTATCGTCCAAATTTTATTATCAATTATCCCTGCATTAAACATGAATATCCAGTAGAATAGGGTTATTACTGACAGATTCCACGAGTTTTGGTGAATTGCCAATTTTCCAGGGAATTTTCCAGGAAAGCATAAAAGAAGGATTAAAGAGCATAATTACCACGAAACTTGCACGTGAAGGAAACATCATCACGAAGACCCTGGAAGAGTGTAGAACACACCTGAAGCAAGCAGGGGCCCACACCTGGCCAGGTAGGGTTGGCCGGCCCTAAGGGGCCCGGGCGGCGCCCCCCCTAGGGTTTCCTCCCGCCGTCTTCTAGAGTCTTCTACCACCGCCTATTAGGAGTCATCTTGGGCCCTTGGTTAGGTGGGTTTGATCTAACGGCGCGCGTGCATCCCACTGGTCTATAAATAGAGGGCCAGACCCCCCTGGAGAGAGCCAGATCAAGAGATGAAGACCCTGAAGCATTAGATAGATATCCACTAGATTTAGGCTAGCAATCAAGAGAGAGATTAGAGAGATAGAGTCGATGAGTAGAGATTCGGAGGAGTCCTGGCCTGTCAGAGCTTCTTCGTAGCTGTGTTCGTCTGGATTCAGCTCTCTCGCCCGGAGTTGCGTTCTGAGGTACTTTTGTATTCAACATCCTGATTCAAGTAAGCATTTGTTCTTATTCGTTCTTAAGTTTACAACTCTATTTGAGTGCTTTGATCTTGGTAGCTCCTTGGTTGAAGTAGTAGTTTGTAGTGTAGACGTGATGTCTGGGCTATAATTACTTGTGAATGTCCCCTGATTGGCCGGATAGTGGTAGATCGCGTAGATGACAGCTGCGTTGAGTCCTCTGTAGTCCACTTCCCGTTGATAGGATCAATAGGTGTATAAGTGTTTAGTAGGTGGAAACTCTGATTTCCGCTCTTATTCATTTCACTGCCCGATTAAAACGATATTATTCAAAGTTTACCGGTTGTCGGATCGAGATAATCATTTGTTATTTCCTCATTCTTGATATTCTCTGGATTGATTGTGTTATCGGGTTAAGAGCCAATAGACTTAGTCAGTATCACCTACTGTTCCTTTGGGTTCGATATTAAAACAGGAATTGTCTGGTGAAGTGCTACATCATGAAATTTTATGTGCCACTGTTATAAGTCAAGATCTATCTGTTTGTGAAGTTTGAGGTCAAATGGAAATAATTTAATTAATTATTAATTATATGCTTGATTAAATGATTAATAAAATAAATAGGAAACTCTGGTGATTAGTGTTTGATGTGAATTTTGGATTGATTGTAGTTCTAGGTCAAACACCCTTATGACCTAGGGCACCTTAGTCTAGTATGGTTATTACTGAGTGATGAGGTACAGTTATGCTTGAATTAGGCATTATTTATTCTGGGATTTTACATTTGTCATTTTATGTTGCATCGCATTGAAACATTCATCATTGCATGCGTATAGTGACCGAGGAACCGGAGGTAAGAGTGAAGGCAGTCACTGAGGAGATTGTTCTCGAGGTCGTTCTGGATTTTGACATCTGTGGTACTGGTCCGGATCCGACACTCCACGCAATCCAAGGCAAGCCCCGGTGCATTCAGCCCTTCCTTGTGTTTTAAAAATTTTATCACCTTGAGTTAAATAATTGCATCAGGTTGATAGGAGTTGATTGTCACCTACTTGCTGCATGACCTGCCTTGATATATGACCCCGAAACCTGTTTTAAAATGAAAATGTTTGAAAATGCTTAGCCCTTCTCTTTAAAGTTAGTTTTGCATAAAACGCTATTTTCTGAGCTATGATGATATACTAGAAATGGATATGAATTTGCAACCGTGCGGGTGACTTGCACTTGGGTTAGAGTCCCAATGTATTGTCATCGACGGATTGGAAACCGTTCGGTTGGCCTTGCACTTTGGGTTAGAGTCCCGATGCATTGCCGCCGCCGGAAAAATGAAAATGAAAAAGGAAGTCCGTTCGGATGGATGTGCACATGTGGCGGCGTTCCCATGTCTTGTCACCGACGGGCACGGATTTGGAACCGTTCGGCTATCTTGTACTTGGGTTAGAGTCCCAATGCATGGTAACCAACGAAAAACTGTTTTAGGGACCGTTCGTTGTCAGCCTGCTGGATCGAGACTTTGCAACTAGCCACATACTACGGGAAGCCTCTGACTCCGGTGGCTCTACTGCTGGAACCGACGACCACGCACTGGGAGTGGAGAGATGGCGAGAGTAGCGTGTACCCTCGTGGCCGGCGTGCCTGGAGACTAGAGGAGTACTGTGCTCTCGGGTGGCGCAGGACCGGTTCCGGGGTATGAAAAGCCGTGGTAGGCGGGGTTGGTATATGCAAGCTTAAGTGCTACATATGCAGTGTGGATAGGGATCCCCAGCTGGGTACTTTCTGGATTCGAATCGACGTTGCTCCTCGGTTAATGGAGACTTGATCCACTGACTTACACCGAAAAGTGGTTCGAAACTAGGTGCTTTTGAGAATGATTAAGCAATTGAAAGGATGTGACATATAAAAAGGAATAAGGAACTATGGTTATGATTAAAATAATATTGAGATGAAATATTGAAATAGGATAGTAATGCTTTTCCGCAAAACTCTTGAACTCTTGCTATAGCCTTACTTTGACTCCCCTCAGCCTGCATTCCTGAGTCTAATTTTACACCTTTTCGTCGGGTAAGTCTTGCGGAGTACCCCAGTACTCAGGGTTTGTTAACCCCTGTTGCAGGAAGTCAGCAGCCGGAGGTCTATCTTGCTCCCTGCTGCGGGATGCTCATTGTGAAGGAACTGCTGATGAATGATATGGGGCCCTTGGGCAGGGTCCGTATTACTATGTGTATCTGCTACCCTGATGCTTCCTCTATTTAGGTCTAGATTGTAATAACCGTACTTGAGTTTATATTTGAACACCTGATTTGTAACCTATGTACTATAAAGTCTTCCGCACCTTTACTCTGATGTATTTTATTATGAAATGTTGTAACCCTGTAATGGCTTCGCAATGGGATCCTGTCGGAGATTAAGGGCGCTTATGTAGCCCGGCAGAGCCCGCCTAGATCATCTGGAACACGGGCCCGGCTGTCAGAGGTCATTAGTGGCGATGACAGGTGCCTGTGGGCCACGTGATTTAGGCGGTTCTGTTACAGATGGCGAGGATTATTGGGACTCTAACCCAAACAGATGGTCAACCAAACGGAAAACCCATCCACGTTGATGATAATGGACTAGCCAAGTACACCATCACCAAACGAGGACAATACCAATCCCATAAAAAGATTCATTCGTTTCATATCATCACAGTTTTCAAAATAGCATTTTTGCAACTCTATCATTAAACATGACTAAGCATTTTTCAATACTTTTAAATAAATCAGGGTCTCAGGTATAATATGTGGTCAAGGAAAGGTAATGCATCAATAGGTTATCACTCAACTCCTATTAACCTAATGCAGTAGATTAACTCAAGTGATAAATATTTTAAATAACAAGGAGGGGCAAATGCACCGGGGCTTGCCTGTTGCTCGAAGTAGACAGAATCCTGAAGTCAATCACCAAGATTATGCTCGTCCACCAAGGGTAAACTTTACTCGGTACTTGCTTCCGATAATAATTGCCGCGCGTTCACTACACGAAATAATAATGCATTCTTAACCTGATGATATGTATGGCATGATGCATGAGATGTACTACATTGTGTGAATTAATGAGAAGCCAGCTAGATTTAGAAAGTTGAGTACAATTTTCCTTCGCGGTAACATATGTAGCACTTACGAGGAATAATCTATCGGAATGTTTTTACCCACTAGGTGGCATCCAACATGCAACCTAGCCAAGTCTATTTGTTGAAGTACTTTTGACATCGACGCTTCCTTCTTTGGATCAATCAGTAACCCAAGGTTACCAATTCCAAGTCATTAGGATTCCCTAATCATTTCATTAATCATCTTACCATGCATGGAATAATACACGAATCATGAACTAGGGTTACGCGATCAGATGCATCTAGGTACGAGGTAAATCCTAACTAGGACCAACAGTGGGTGCACTAGACCTGGGACTGGTAGTTTAAAGTAGGGAAAACATTTTAATCAATGATTTTTACTCACGAAGTTGTATCCAGAGGTCAATTCATTTTCCTTTACAAGAAATCATACTCCCTAAAAAAAATTTATTAACTAGACCTAAGGTGGATCATATTAATAACACTGTGAACAGTAATCTACCATGAACACTAGGGTACAGGGTTTTATAAGTTCTAGAAAGTTTCAGGGTGGCACACCAATCAAGAAATAATTCAAACCCTTGCCTAATATACCTTTTCTATTCATTTTCTTTATTAATATTTAGGCATACTTTAAGAATTAATCTTTAACTTCATTTAAATGGGCTACAAATTTGTGCATAGGAAATCCATGACCTAAACAACGCCTTAGCAAAGTTTCATGATTTTTGGACTCACAGAGAATTTTACTAAAATTCATCAAGTCGTGTTTGCTAATTAAAAGGTGCATTTTTTATTTTCTGCAGAAAGTACCCAAGTACCATATTTAATATTTTTATAAAATTCTACGCACTACAGAGAGTTCACAGAAATATTTTTATGATTTTAGGAGCAATAGACTTATTCCTATAAAAATAACAAGGTGGCCAACCATTCCTTATAATTGATATTTAGAAAAGCTATTTGAAATTACCTGAAAAACGAAAAACCCGATTCGGCCCACGCTAGCCCAGCTCGGCACAGGCCGGCCCACTCGGCCTGCCCAAGCCGCGCCCTGGGGATTATGCAGAAAAACCCTCGGGTTTCTCGAGTAACAACCCGAGGTCCATTTAATACTATTCCATTGAGTCTTGGACGATGCACTTAGCCCCCTAGAACAATTCAAATTTTCCCCTAGAAGCCCCCGTCTCCCTCCCATACTCTGACCGAGGCGCCGGCAGCAGTTGACTGCCCCGCTCGCCGCCGGTGAGACCTCCGGCGTGACGGCAAGTGTTTCCCCTGCGCGTACCACGACCCCGCGAACCTCTCTAGAGCACCAGTGGGGCGGCTTGGAGATCGAGACCACGCCAGTTGTGGCCATGGCGGCACGACCAGCGAGCAGTACGGCAGGCGAGTGTCGTTCCGGCCGCTCAGGCATGTTAGAGTCCAACTAAATCGCTCACATAGAAACAGGAGCTCACCAAGGGTCTTGTGTGCGGGTCGGTTGGAGTAGAGACGGCTCGAGTTTACCTCATCGGCGTTGACCGTGCTCGCGGCGGCGAGAACACGGCTGTGGGTGGCGTTCCGCGGCGTCCTAGACACCAAACCAAAAACCATCTAGCGCATATGTTTCAGGAAGTCTCAGAGATACTAAAAACACGTAAAAGGGAGGGGAGGATATCACCATAGAGCACCTGACCACGGTGAGGAGTCCGCGGCGGCGCTTTGCCGGATCTTGGGAAGACCGAGCCGCGCAGGCGATTCCGCCCACAAAACTCAGCACGGCTTTTGCTCAATCGGTGAACAATAGCATGACACGACGAACTATGAAATGGAGTCAGTGATGGAGCAACAAGGAGGAGGAATTTTGCCGGAGCAGTGGAGCTCGCCCACGGCGAGGTGAAAGAGGAGGAGAGAATGGTGACGACGGGGTTTATAAATAGGACTATGGTAGGATAAGGATGCGGCCGGGGTCTCCACGGACCCGTCCCCGTCGGCGACACGCGGCCGGCCGGCCCCGGACGGTGCCGGCGCCCGGCACGGCATGCGCGGCTCTGCTCGTGAGCAGCGCAGCCAGGCCCCCCTGCTCAAGTACTGCAGTAGCCCTTAGGGTCAACAGCTAGTTGATACAATTACTCCTGATTTTACATGACAACTCGAAAATTTGTTTTAATAGAAGTTGTGGTAAACTCTGTGATGAACAACTTTGGTTTTTGGGACATATTCAAATTTTGAATGGATTCGGAACAATCCAAAAGGGGGTAAATGTGCCTTTTAGAATTCATTTGCAATCCATTTAATTTCTCCAGATTTTTCTCAACAACTTGAAGATCTACAAAACTAAAAGTTGTCCTATTTGACAAGGCCTATAACTTTTAGTAAATGGGTTTTGGCAGATTCCTCATAGTTTTTGAAATGGAAATTCAAATTTAAATTTTAAAACTCTCATTAAGGTTTATTTTGAAATCTCACTGCATAACTTCAAAATCCCCAAATATAAAAGTTGTTCAAGTTGAAAATCCTTACAACTTTCACTAAAGTAATTTTCCCTAATTCTTGATATTTTTGAAATGGCATTTCAAATTTAATTAAACAAACACTAATTGAGTTTTAATTTAAATTTCTACAGGTAAACTTTAAAATCTCTAAACATGAAAGTTGTTCCATTTTGAAAGTGCTAAAACTTTCATTAAAAGACCATCATCATATTCCCACTAGTTTTTGAATTTGTATTTCAAGTTTAAACTTTAATACCTAGATTAAGGCTTTATTTGAAATTATTTTCAATAACTTCAAAATTGTACAAAATAGAAGTTGATCATCTTTTAAAGATTTACAACTTTTGTTTAAGGCCCAACACCTAATTCTATTTAGTTTTTGATTTAGGGTTTCGGGTCCGATTGGGGTTTTTAATTGTTTTCCCTTTTATTTCCTATTCGGATTTAAAGGCATACACACGAACCATTATTTAAAACATAAAGTCACTCAAAGATACCCAAGTACAATCATATGTGGAAATAAAATTGTCTCAATTAATGCACAGCGATCAGGTTTGATGCGGGATGATTTGCAACCAAGGATGATGACATGGCAGGTTTTAATTAACCGTAACACCAGAGGTGTTACATTATGGGGCCGGGCAGCGCCCCCCTATCCCCTCTTGTCCCGACTCTAGTTTCCTTTTCTTTTTCTATCTTTTCTAAACACAATCCCATAGATTCTCGATGTGTATGGATGATCTTTCGTACGAATCCTGTAGAACCTAGATTTGATCTTATCCTGTCTCCTGAAAACCCATATAAATACGCACCTATACCGCCCTCAATTGGCATCCCATCATCATTGCCTTCCTCTCCTCCAAAGAAACTCTCTAGTTTAGATCTAGTAGCAATGGCAGGCGAAGCGGTCGTCAGCGCTGACTCCGGCAAGATCCAAGGCAACGACTCGAAGGCCATCGTCCTCGCGCAGCCGAAGCTCCTTGCCATCGTGCCGCCAAAGCACCTCGCCATCGTGCCACCGAAGCATCTTGCTACGATTCCCCAGCAGTTCGAGCAAGTCTACTACACGTATGCTCAGCCTGCTCTGTCATCGCCACCTGAGAGACTGCTGCTAGAAGATGGTACCAGGGGGAAGCAGATCGCTATTCTCTTCCACCTAGAGATAATGAGCGACTCCTGTCGGTCAAGACCGACAAGAACGGAACACTGGTATGTGCGAAGTACACCACTACTCGCCCTGCCATCCAAGGAGTTCGTGCACGTCCAGGCCAAGTCCGCTACACCGAGTTCATACCACCTCCGTCTAAGAGACAGCGAGCTACATCTACATCAACACTAGAGAAAGTCCCTAGACAACCCCGCTCTCTCTACGAATCCTTAATAAGAAGATGGAAGCTCCCTCTAGCACCGTTAGGGGTATAAAGAGGAATGAAGACTTGAGAAACAAGATTATGAGTGACATGAGTAAGCAGATAGAAGTCAATGTCAAGTCAATTTGCAGTCTCAAGCGCGAAAAAGATCAGCTGAAAGAAGAGATTGGTGATCTTAAAGAAGAAATTAGGAAGTTCGTAAAGTAGGGGCAGCCTTAAGTTGCCCTCGTTATCTATGTAATAAGGCACAAGTGTGTTAGGTTTGATTATATTATCGAGTATGCTAGATTTAATTTATAATATTAAGTGTGTTAGGCAAGCCTATTGAGCTAGGGCAGTCGTTAGCTCAGTCAGTTATCAGAGTTATATAGTATCGTTAATGAATAAAGTGTCTTATTCTTTTTATCAATATTAATGTTTTAATCTACTCTACTCTCTATATTTTTGGTACGCATGTTGCCTCCACATGTTGCGCATAAAAGTATGCAGGAAAACAAGTATGGGGGAGGCACCTTGCGACTATGGAAATCAATTCGCTCGATTAAATCACGTAATTCGGAAGACAATCGAAAGCAGGACCTCGCGCACCGAAGTGGACCCTGTGGGACCACAGAGGCACGCCGCCCGGCGCCCTACCTGGGCCAGCCGGCCCCTCTCTGTGAAACATCCTCGATTTTTCATGAAGGAAAAATCCACAGAATGAGATATAATGCGATCAAACCAAAGTTTGATTCCATCACATTATCATATATCAATTGAAATCACAGTCATACAGCGTATGATTACAAGCTTTACAAGTTTTACCTCATTTGAGGAATACACCTATTATAGGGTTAATCTAGCAGAAGCGTATCTAGATGTCATCAGAGTTGGCGGAATATGTTGTCGAGTGAAGGCTCCCCCTTCACGGGTATCATCAGAGTTAATCTTGGCGCAGCATAGTCTTCATCTCCTGAACCAAACTTGAGCGTAGGCACGAGACCTTCTAATACTTCTTATCTCAATATCTCTGTTAGTCAGGTAATCTGCACACCGCCAGATATGTGCAGGCCATGGTCAGCACCGATGAGCTTTAGTGGAAAAGAGAAAACAAAGGATCTGGCGATCCTAATATTTGGCTGTGGTTTGCAACCTAAGCACATGCAAAGTAGTATCTAGTAGTAAATGTTATAATAGTTCATCAAGTTTTAACCCATATCACACCATCCATCAGTCCATCCCAATTCCATCATCCCACCCATACACCACCTCACACACACCTCGCGCTCAGTCGACAGGCCCAACTCCCTCTCGGGTCCTGTCTCAACGGCACACTGCCACATCGGACACACTGCCGGACAATCATCAACCAGGGGAAGAAAAGAATATATCGCTCCCTAAGAAGTACAACAGGACTCAGGAAAGGTCCATAGCCGAGGAATCGGCATATGTATCGATCGATCAACCAAACACTCTGCAGAGGTTCTACCACTCACAAGATTAGCCATCATAGATGCCGTACGAACATCTAGGCAGAATTCCGGGTGCTTGCTTGCCTAGGTCGATGCCACCCTACCACTCAGCCCTGGGACATTTCGGATCCTACACCATCACGCTGAGACTGAGAGACGCAGTACCGGGCCCAATCAGTGGTACTGCGCATCAAGAACGGTACGGGAATGTCAACATCCATCACTGCCCACCCTTATCATCTCTCAACCTAGCAGTAGTGGCATCGCCCTACCAAGTAGTCCAGCCGTTCCCCGCCCATCGAAGACGAGTGAGTAGTAAAGGATTCCCGAAGTTCCTGGTCACCGGAAGTGTGACTAAATAGATCAAGCAGGCTTTCTCCATCTTAGGGGATACTCTCCCCGTGCCATCACAGCACCTCCGTTCACGGGGTTTCAATCCACGCATGGTATCCATCCCGGAACCACCTCATAAACCATTACCCGCCACAGGTATCTCTCATGGGAATGCCCAGGTTGTACCCTGGTAAGACTTGCTTACACAGCTCGTCGTATATAGCCCACTTGGTCGACTCAACCCTCACCACGCACCCGAGACACACGCAGCACACTCACAGTCCACCAGTTTGGCATCCCAAGCCAAACCATTCCCATATGTTCACCACCAGCATCACATCACAGATACAATGCGCGTGGAGTTAATAAATATGGTGATGTAACATGCAAGCAAGCAGGTAGATAGAAATGTATAAAAGAGCGTGAGCGCGAAGCTGAGTAGCATAGTAGAGTGGTTGCAAGCAGTGTAATAATGGCTTAGGTAGTTGTATGCATCATATACCAGCAAAGGAGTAAATATAAAGCACTAGCATTTCTATATATGCAATGTCTAATAGGATTCTCTAAAAGAAGGTGCTGCCATGACACCTGCGTTGTCGAGGTAGTAGTGGTACAAGCGTTCTTCAGTTAGTGTAGTTGATCAGCTGTGTCTCCCCTCGTAGGGCGACTCCACTCCACGGGTCCTTTCGTCGTCTACGTTCTCCTCCTCCAGCGGGTCTCAATCTGATCGTCGCTAATCCAGAATCGGCTACTCCGCGAAGCGACTCAGGGCAAGAAAACACTCAATACACTAAAAGACAACAAGACGCGGAAAGATCCAATAATGTGCATAAGTTGGCCCTCTCGGCGTATGTCCGATTTCATCGGGCCAAAGAACAAGGGTGGGGTTTGCTAAGCACAAGCTTAAGTTGTGGCCAAGCTGGTATGGCTTATGATGAATAGTTTAGGCCAAAGCTTATCCCTAGCAAACACCACGGCTCACAATCTTCCGATCCGAACGCCATGGAGAAGACGAGGATCGGAGGACAGCCGATCAGAAGGGAAGAACAAGGAATTACCAACAATAAATGTTGCGCAAAATAGTGCAAGTGTTTAATCCACTTGTAGGGTACCAAGGCTGTGATTCAAACGGGTATAATCATACAAGTGCTTAAACACCCAGAATCAAGAGAGGGAGAGAGGGAGGAGTTAGCTAGGAACATCCATATCATATTCTCAGTCACACCTTCAGTGAGATGATTTTAAGCGGTCGATCGAGTCGACTCGCATAGATCCAAGATCTTGATATAGACCATAGCTTTGCTAACTAAAAAAAAGGGTTAGTCCGGTCTTTGATCCAATCGCCATGGATAAGACGGGATCGAACAGAGCGGGCTATACGGGAACAAAAGAGCGAGAAACATAATAAGGTAGTGGTCTACTTCTTCCAACACGCACGCCATGGAATAGACAGGGGCGTCAGAAGAGAGCGACATGTTAAAGACGCAAGTGCGCAAACCACTCATAGGGTACCATGACCTGGGTGCACTGGCACTAATTCATTTCCTGAATTCGTAGCGGTGCGGTTGTCACCGCGAGAATTAAAGGAATACGACGGTCGCATAGGGTACAAGCATACGAGGGCTTGGGCACGAAGAATCAAAGAACGACACTCGGGGTATAGCTCCATGGTCATGGCGAGGCGTGCTCGCGGCCACAAGCGACACCAACGAGAGTTGGCACCCTATCGTTCCACGGTTGTTATCCCCTAGGTCATCTCCCACAGGACTAGATCATGATAGGCTCAATGTGAGCGGGTAAGATCCGCATTGATACTGACATCAATAACAAGTCCAACACGACCACATCTTAGGGTCGAAGGTAGGGGCTAACACTCATAGCTCAAAGGGGTCAACTAAAAAGCGAGGAGTCGAGTTACACCCGGCATTACGGCCATGGCAGGACGGATCCCGTGATCACAACGTCCGAACGAGGTACGATTCCCCAGCCGGCTCGAAGGCACGGCACACAGACAACAACCACAGTAAAAACCAATTACTCGACCCAAAAGACAAAATAACTCGACAAGACAGTGGAGTAGCACAATTCCATAGCTCGAAGATGGATGGATCGTGTATTATAGATACATATACAGAGAGAGTGTAAGGACAGGATACAACAGATATATGGATAGACAGATCTTAAGAATAAGGTACAACAGATACAAATACAGATAGATTGCAAGGATAGGATACAATATGGTGGACAGGTGTACAAGAAGTAAGGGAAGGGGTTCTCCAATGGTCCAGCGTCATATCACTTTGGCTTTCCAATTGTCCAGCATCTATCAATTGGGCTCTCCAACAGTCCAACATCATCTATCGATCAGTCTTTCCAACAGTCCAGCATCATCTATGGGGTCTCAAGATCTGGCAACGGGGCTATGACATGAAGGCCGAACCGAGTCAGTGTCAAAGGAAAGTGGTGAGGCTTGTTGCTACATGTTCCGGCTCCTCTCGGCCAGCTGCTGGATGCTTCTGGCCGGCTATGGCTTGCTATTGGCTGGCTGCGGCTAGCTGTGGCCTGCTGCTTGCTAGCCGCGGCTGGCCGGGCGGGGCTGTGGCTGGCCGGATGGGGCTTTGTGCTGGCCGAAGGCTGGCGGGAGGTGGCGTCAAGTAGCTAGGAGGTGGCGGAGTATGGCTGGGTTCCCAACAAGGCATGAAATCACAGCACAAAGGCCGATGTCAAATGGCAAGGTGTACGCGACGGCGATGCCCGTCATGGTTGAGTAGCTACAACACGTGGGAACACCGTCGAGACGTCGGCGCCCCAGGTGCACGCGACGGCGATGCCCGTCATGATTGTTCCAAGCGTTCATGGTCTATCATCCGGTTGGTTGGGTTTAGTCCGGTGTGCGTGAGTGCCACCAAAGGACACGGCGAGTGTGCGTGCGTGCATCGTGCCTACTATTGTCAGCTTCACACGGTCGATGAGGTCCCTGCAGAAGACACGGCTCGAAGGCCGGACACATGGAGGGATCATCGGCCTTGGGCCGGCAGCAGTGGGTAGGGGTAAAGGCAGAAGGTTCATCGGCATTTCACCGGCAGCAAGGGCTGGGAATGTTTCGTCTTTGGTCAGCTCACCGAGGGCTTGCGGATGGCAGATCGCTTGACGCGGGTTGGGCTCGTTGCTGGCAGAATGCGAACGGTGAGGGCTCCGTTGAGGACGAGGAAGCAGGGGTCTGTCGAGGCATGGCCACAACAGCGTGGTGGTGGCGCCAAGTGGCCGGAAAGTGGCGGTACATGGCCGAGAGGTGGCGATACGTGGCCAGGTTCCCTGCAATGTGTGAAACAAGGCACGAAGGCCAATCTCAGTACCAAACGCCGGTGGAAAGAGAAGGGCAGGCCTTGGCCTTTGGGGCTCACCAGTGATGAGAAGGAACTTCGGTGAGGTATAGGGTCCCCGGTGAGGTCCTGTGATGCTGCTGTTCATCGGCGGCAAGGTGGTGCTGGATGAGCACCACACCATCTCGAGGTGCTGCAGGTGCTCGACGTGGCACCAACGGCTCTGCGTTGGCCTTCGGCTCGGTGTGGTGGTGCCGCTGTCGCGGTCGTGGCCGGGACGGCGCGTCGCGGTGGTGAGGCCGGGGTAGAGCACGGTCGCCGCTTGGTGCCCGTCGCTGTCGCTGCGGCGTCGCGGGGCCGCAAGGTAGTGGTGCTGCTCAGTGGCACCGAGATTGTCGCCGCGGCTTGGCGATGAGGCAAAGACGAGGCCAGTGCAGTGAGTTCGGCCGGCGTCGAGGTCCTGGGCTCGGCGACGAGGCGAGGTGGATGTCCGGTGGTGCGGCTCGGTGGCGTCAGGGGTTGACGTTCCGGGGCGTCGCGGTGGAGGCCGGCGTGGGGCTGCAGCCGGACTATGGTCGGCTGCCGCCGCAGCAGATGCAGACGGCCGCGGAACGCCGCTGCGCGGTCGTTATGGCTATGGCCGGCACGTCGTGGCGGTGACGGCGAGCGCGGGGGGCAGCCTAGCGAGCAGTGGGGTGATGGCGGCAGAAGGCACGGCGGCAATCGGGGAAGAAGAACAGAAGCATGGAGTGGCAGCTTCTGCTCTTATACATGGACGGCTAGGGCTTCAAGGATGGATGGACGGCGATCCTCGACGTCCGTGCCCACCTCGGGGTACGTGGCGCACATCGGGAAGGGTGCAGGGGCCGGTTCGCGTGGGGGCACGCGCGTGCTCGCGCTTCTGGCGGTGGCGGCGCGGCTTCAGGGAGAGGGCGCCCTGTTCGCCCTAGGGTTCGGCAGGGGCCGCGGCTTGCTGGGCCACTGGGCCGGCGCGGGGGCGAGCTGGGCGAGTTGGGCCGTGAACTGGGCCTGGTGGTTCGCGGGCATGGGAAGCTGAGGCGCGGCGGCTTGGGCCGCGGGGCATGCTGGGCTGCGCACGCAGTGGGGGCTAGGGTTGGTTTGGGCTGATTTGGATGTGTCAAATGGAGTTTTCCTTTTTGCATTTAGCTAAGGTAATTTAAAAGGGGGTCCCAAATAAATTCGGGATGGAATTCGGATAGGGTATTGTAAAGGAAATAAAAAGGATATTTCTTTTCCTAATCAGGGTTTGGGATGGACATAAAAGATGATTCGAGCATAATCATGGATTTTTGGAAAAAAATGTTTAGGGCATACTAAGGGAAGTAAAACGAATCGAGAGTCAAGCGAGGGGTTTTCATGATAGTCCCGCAAGGGATGAAGGGTAGTTGCTATGGACTTGTGCTCTCCGACTCGAAACACATAGGTCAAAAGGAAAAATCCGGCAAGCACCTACAATCAATACTGTATGCATGGATTTATTAGTGGGTTAGTCTTGGTTTGACCTAGAGCCACATGCTTCACACACATTGCAATAAAAATTTTGAAAGTTCAGATTTTTGGTTATCGGAAAAACCCGGGTTGTTACACTCTGCCTCCTCTGCATCCCCTTCTCGGTCATGGTCAGGTTTGGTCCCCATATAATATAATTGCATATGTTTTGATTTCTGTTTTGATCCGAATTAAAATTCACATGCTAAATTACTTTTAAAAGAGAAGAAGAGATTGTTTAATTCATGGCTTAAGAATAAATTATATAACACTTTTCTAGGAATCATGTTACTATTGAAAACTATTTATAGGGACCCTATGACTGTTTAAGTCGTTGTGAAACATGATATAGTTGAATAATGAGAACTCAATCCCAGATGTTTTGTCTTTGGAGATTTTATTTTGAAACTTTAAATGATTAGTTATACCTCTCCTTTGTGATAAAAATACTATCCTACCAGAGCCATATATAGGATAGAAGCCTACTACATTTAATACTTGTCTTTGTATTGAGTTTGGTCAACCTTTGTAATCCTTTGAAGAAATTTATCATATTTTCGAATCAAGTGCCAATTCCACATAAGCATTACTCTAATCCGGAGTAATAGCGAGTCATTCTATTAAAAATGTTTTCCTCCTACACTGGGAGAAAACACAAAAAAAAAATTATATAGCATAGTCACCAAATAATTGCTTCATGTTTTGTTAAAGTCTCTCAAATTACCAAATTCAAAAGAAGTATGAGCTATGCAAAAGAAGAAGGGAGTATAAAAAATGGACAAGTGTCCGAAGAAATTAAAACAATGGGTACTTAGATACTCGCCTTCCTTGAAAAAAAAAGAAAAAAAAGAAGAAAGAGATAGCTCATACTCTCTGAATATGCTCAATTGTATAAAAGAGAGATTTATTTTTCTCAAGGAGCAAGGTAGAATTAGGTTCCACCATATTCCACCAAATAAAGCTTGATTCGATTATATGCCTCATTTCTTTGTGGATTCATTGTTTGACTTTACAATAAATACAATGCAAATATGTTTTCACATTTTACCTACCTGAGATCCACATAAGATTTTTAGAAGTAGAATAAAGAAGGCAATATCATTAATGTCTTGGTAAGGATACAAAAATACCAGATATATCAGTGATTCGAGAGTACTACAAAAGAAGAAGGTAAAGCTAAGTTTATTTGCAAAATTACATACCCACCAATTGACTTAACTAAAGGAAGAGAGTGATCTGTTTTCAAGCTATTCTGTTCTTCAACTGCTCAAAGATTCATGGTAGACACTTTGAATTCCATAGTATATGCATGACTAGACTAGTTTTATATAATGCACTCTCAAGTTATGTTTTAAATGCTCAACTCTCTCTAAAGATCTTACATTTTAAAATCAACCTTTTTCTCGGGACGAGCAAAAGCCTAAGTGTTGGGGTAATTGTTGACACTTGTTATCGTCCAAATTTTATTATCAATTATCCCTGCATTAAACATGAATATCCAGTAGAATAGGGTTATTACTGACAGATTCCACGAGTTTTGGTCAATTGTCTATTTCCCAGGGGATTTTTCAGAAAAGCTTAAAAGAAGGATTAAAGAGTATAATTACCACGAAACTTGCACGCGAAGGAAACATCATCACGAAGATGTTGGAAGAGTGTAGAACACACCTGAAGCAAGCATGGGCCCACACCTGGCCAGGTGGGGCCGGCCGGCCCCAAAGGGGGCCGGGCGGCGCCCCCTAGGGTTTCATCCCACCGTCTTCTGGAGTCTTCTACCACCGCCTATTAGGAGTCATCTGGGCCCTTGGTTAAGTCGGTTTGATCTAACGGCGCACGTGCATCCCACCGGCCTATAAATAGAGGGCCAGACCCCCTGGAGAGAGCCAGATCAAGAGATGAAAACCCTGAAGCATTAGATAGATATCCACTAGATCTAGACTAGCAATCAAGAGAGAGATTAGAGAGATAGAGTAGATGAGTAGAGATTCGGAAGAGTCCCGGCCTGTTGGAGCTTCTTCGTAGCTGTGTTCGTCTGGATTCAGCTCCCTCGCCTGGCGCTGCGTTCTGAGGTACTTTTGTATTCAACATCCTGATTCAAGTAAGCATTTGTTCTTATTCGTTCTTAAGTTTACAACTCTATTTAAGTGCTTTGATCTCGGTAGCTCCTTGGTTGAAGTATTAGTTTGTAGTATAGACGTGGTGTCTGGGCTATAATTACTTGTGAATGTCCCCTGATTGGCCGGATAATGGTAGATCGCGTAGGTGACAGCTGCGTTGAGTCCTCTGTAGTCCACTTCCCATTGATAGGATTGATAGGTGTATAAGTGTTTGGTAGGAGGGAACTCTGATTTCTGCTCTTATTCATTTCACTGCATGATTAGAACGATATTATTCAAAGTTTACCGGTTGTCAGATCTAAATAATCATTTGTTATTTCCTCATTCTTGATATTCTCTGGATTGATTGTATTATCGGGTTAAGAGAAAATAGACTTAGTCAGTATCACCTACTGTTCCTTTGGGTTTGATATTAAAACCAGAATTGTCTAGTGAAGTGCTACATCGGTGTTTTATCTGTGCGCTTGCGGATACCTTGATATTAATAATCTTTAATAGAGTGCAGTTAATTTATACCAACACCTCTCAACTTAGCTAGACTACTCATTTATCATTCAAGTGATTATTATGCATAACTCCTATCATTTATCACTTACCCCTACTATAGTCTAGTTGGTTTACCAAGTTAGTAGATGCATGATGGTAACTATTAGATTCTTTAAACATTGCTTCCCAGAGGTAAAATATAAATAACAATACTCTAGAATACTCCCGGGTAAAAGCAACAATGGTATTCTGTGCGCTTACGGAATCCTTTATATTCTTTTTGCACTTAATAAATACCAACAACAAGCTCCAAGGTTGTCGCCGGTCCTCTTGCTAGTGGTGACCCGCAAGTCACAATCTCCCACGTGGAGTGCTTACCACAAGCTCTAGCACTTGACTCGGCCGGACCACTTGTCGCTCTTCACGTCTCGCTCTACTAGCAATGCTCTTCGCGATCTCCCGCGGGGTGAGCTCCAACCCCTCACAAAGCTTCTCTGGAGTCAAGCACAATCTTCTTGCTTGCTTCGATGGAGCCTCTCACCACCAAGCCATCTAGGAGATGGCGACCTCCAAGAGTAACAAGCACCACCGACTTGCAACTCGATCACCTAGTGCCAACACTTGCAATCTCTAAATGCAACGCACTAGAATCACTCACTAGCGATCAATTGGATGAACACTAAGCACACTAGTGAGTTAGAGGGCTCCCAAGCACACCTACACAAGCCACACAGGCACAAGGCTGCTCAGCGCTTCGCCAAGGCCGGTCACAACATCTATTTATAGCCCACAAGCCAAATAGAGCCGTTGCCAACCAAAACCGGCCGTCGGACGCCCAACGCGCCACCGTTGGACTATTGTCTACAGTCCGACACCCTGGATCTCTGCCACGTGTCACTAGCCATTTAACGTCGACCATTGGAACTTAACGGCTTCTTCACGTGCCAACTTAACCACCTGTCGGACGTTCACCGTTGGACTAATCCAACAGAGCGTCCGACGCTTCCAGAGAGCTACCCGAGAGCTGAAACTCGTCGGACGACAGTCCGACGCACAGCATTGGACCAACATCCAGCGTCCGACGCCGTGAACACCTCTCGCCATGCGCAACGCCAGAGCATGAACTCTGCTCGCCGCACCGTCGAACCGTGAACCAACGGTCCGACGCTCGGCTTTCACCCGCCGTCGGACTGTCCGAGTCTCACAGCTCGAGCAACCTTCGGACGCAAAAGAATAGTCCGACGCTGTCACTGCAGACAGCGTCCGATGCTCTCGCCACAGCTCAGAAAACTAGGGTAAGTCTTCGGACCAAAACCAATGGTCCGACGCCCCTCTTCCTTAGCGTCTGACGCTTCTCCACTTCTCCGAAAACCTCTGAATCCTGCCTCGCAAGCTTGGCAGGAGGAGGAGAGAGAACCCAACCCTCTCTACCTCACAACTTCACCTCCAAACACCTTCGCCTTTGTAAATGTGCTAACATCACAAGTGTTCAACCTCAAGTGCATGTGTGTTAGCTTTTTACAAAAATTTTCACAAAGGATTTTCTCTCACTTCACCGCGCCACTCGATCTTAGCAACCTATGCAAGTTAGATCGCTCAAGTGGCACTAGATGACTGATATGCAAACAAGTTTGCCCTTCTTGATAGTACGGCCATCTATCCTAAATCCAGTCAAGCACTTCTCTACTCAACCTTACACCGGTGAAATGGAAATACCCTAGGTTATACCTTTGCCTTGCGCTTTTCATTCCAATCACCGTCTTCATCACCTTCTCCATGTCCAACTCGATTGATGCCGGTTGTAACACCTCTGGTGTTACTGTAACTAAAACCTGTCATGTCATCATGATTGCATGCAAATCATCCCGCATAAACTTATTATTACTGTGCATCACTAAAATAATCTTTATTTCTCCATGTGATTGTGCATAGGTGCTTTAGAGTGATTCTATGACCCAAATGCTTGTTTGTTTGTAATTACCTAAATCCAATTGGAAACTAAAAGGCAAATCCATTTGAAACCCTAAATTGGACCCAAAACCCTAATTCAAAAACTAGAAGGAACTAGAGGTTGACCCTTAAACCAAATTGTAAATCTTTCAAAGTTGAGCAACTTCTATTTTGGGAAAATTTTGAAGTTACTAAAAATAATTTCAAATAAAACCTTGATCGATGCTTTAAAGTTTAAGAGTTGAAACTCAATTTCAAAAACTAAAAGGAATATGTGACAGAACCGCCTTAATCATAGGGTCCACGCGCACCGTCATCATCCCTAAGGACCCACGATCGATCTGCACGAGTTCCCCTTGACCTAGGTGGTCTGTCAGGTTTCCTCGGAAACCCTAATTCACCCGAGGATCTCATTGTAAAGACATTGCAAGTATAACAACAGTTTACACAAATAAAATAAATCAGAGTAAAGGGTGCGGAAGTATTACATTAATATAGGTTTACAAAGTTAGATTACATTATCCCAAACCAGAGTTTCGTAGTGGAGTAGCTGTATATAACTAGACACCCTGCCCAAGGGTTATATCATATACACCTCTTCTTCCATGCACGATCCGCTGACCGGCACGGTCCTACGCAGAACTGCACACTTAGTTTACCTGCAACAGGGGTTAACAAACCCTGAGTACTGGGGTACTCCGCAAGACTTACCCGACTAAGAAAAAGAAATGAGACTCAGGAATGCAGGCTGAGGGAAATCAAGGTAAGGCTTTAACACGAGTCAAAGTATTTTTGCAGAAAGGCATTACTATCCTATTTTAATATTTTAACTCAATCTTATTTGAATCTGAATCCATAATTCCAAATTTCATAATCATATATCATCATACTTTCCAATTAATTATTCTCAAAGACACCTAGTTCCAAACCACTTTTCAATTGTAGGTCAAAGGATCAAGTCTCCATATCCGAGGAGCAACGACGATTCGAATCGATTAGTACCCAGCTGCGGATCTCTATCCACACTGCATATGTAGCACTTAAGCTTGCATATACCAACCCCGCCTACCACGGCTTTTCTACCCCTGAACCGGTCCTGCGCCACCCGAGAGCACAGTACTCCTCTCCTCTCCAGGCACGCCGGCCATGAGGGTACACGCTACTCTCGCCATCTCTCCACTCTCAGTGCGTGGTTGTCGGTTCAAGTAGTAGAGCTACCGGATTCAGAGGCTTTCCGTAGTATGTGGCTAGTTGCAAAGTCTCGATCACAGCAGGCCTACAACGAACGATCCCTAATTTATTTATTTTTCGTTGGAGACATTGCATTGGGACCCTAACCCAAATACAATTGTCCCAACGGTTTTCAAATCCCTTTCCCGCCGATGGTCAAGCATTGGGACTCTAACCCAAATTCACAACCAACGAACGGAAAACCTCTTTCCGTCGGTTACGGTGCATTGGGGCTGCTACCCAAGTACACAATCCCCGAACAAACTCATGTCCCTTTTTTCTTTCTCATGATTCATAGTTATCACTTTTACATAGGTCGAAAATAGCCTTTTTATGCAAATCTAAATTGATTAAGCAGGGCTAAGCATTTTTGAACATCTTTATTTTTAAACAGGTTTCCGGGGTATTATATATCAAGGCAGGTAATGCAACAATATAGGTGACAAACAACTCCTAACAACCTAATGCAATAATTGACTTAAGTTATAAATATTTTATAAAACACAAGGCGGGGCTGAATGCACCGGGGCTTGCCTGTGTTGCAGGGTTGGTTAGTTTCCACAGAGATCATGACGTTGACATCACCACCATTTGATCGATGGACTTCCTCCGACTTGATTGACATAAACCTTTTCACTCGCGCACACACTACACGTAAATGAATGATGCATGGTTTAATATGATGGTATGCACGACATGATGCACGATGTGAAGTACAAAGAAGTGCATTAATAGTAGATGAATAGAAATAAGAAAGTTGAGTACAACTTTCCTTCATGCTCAAGTTGCAAGCCAACTAAAACCAACTTGCTGATTATTATTCAGGGTTTGATAACATTTAATTATTTTATAAAGCAAGCCCTTCTATATTTACCAATGAAAGGACAAAACCCTAACATGAGAAACACACTTAACCAATCCTTTTTACCCAAGAGGTTGCATCCTAGAGTCAATCAATATTACATACATGAATTAACTAATGGAATGCTTAATTGAACTAAAAAGCATTTTAAGTTTTTCATTATCTCATCTTGTTATGAGCACAGCGAAACAAATAATCAAATGCCATGGAACAGCAAGGGTTTCATGTTCCAAGGTCCACAATCAACTCCAAAAATCTCTAACGTCATTTCATGATTTATGCTTATCATTTCTAAAATTATCAACTAATAATTAAAACATATAATTAAGGGTATAAGAAAAATTTGTCAAATTAATCCCAAACTTTAATGAGAGTTAGGTGATTACAGTTTATGACCAAGATAAAAATTTCACATGCTCAGGTTTTATAAATTAATTACTACAAAATAAATAAGTTTATAATACAATAATACATTAGAAAACAAGATAAATGTGAAACTCAATATTTTCTGAAATAACATGGCCATATTATTGATTCTTAGGCTACCACAACATCATTAAAAGATAGTGGAGCACCATTCCAATTTTTGTATTAATATATTATTTATAATACATTTTAAATCTAATTAATAGGCACCAAAGAAGGTAAATCAATAACTCAGGCATCCATACACCATAAATCATAAAATTTTAACCATGAGTCATGGATCATACAGATAAGCTACCACTAAATTTTCATATCATTTGGAGTACTATAACTCCAGATACAAAAATAACAATTAAAACAAGCATTTATTTCCTATTTAACAAGATTTAAGCAAACCACCATTAAAACAGTAAATAATATGCATGTTTTATATTTTTTAATAAAAACTAGACATCTCAAGGAGCACAACAAAATTTGGTTCACCAAAATTGGAGTTAACAAACTCCAGATATGAATTTCCAAAAATTCAGCAAAACTTCTACAAACAGGTCCTTATGGCACTATTCATATGAGTCACAGTCTATGCAGTTAGCCCCCTGGGAAAACTCGTCTTCTCACCTGGGGTCCCTGGTCGCGAAAACAGAACACCGCACGGTGATGCCGGTTCTGGCGAGGAAGGTGCTCGTGGACGGCGGGGAAAAGGTGGGGAAACATCCCGGGGCTCGTGCACACCCGTTGGTGGCCTCGGCTTGGCTCGGGGTGTCCCGTAGGTGGTCGGGCAGTGCGCAGGCGCAGGTAGCATGGCGGCATGGCAGCTCGGCCGCCGCCGGCGGCCGTGTTCCCACCGTCAGAGACCTCCCCAACCCAAACCGAGGCTTCCTACGCGTTCAATATGCTCACCGCGACTTGATGCTCTCGTTAGTTGGACGGAAAGATGATCAGAGCGGTGAGCTCAACGACGACCGTGACTTCGGCAGCGGCTCCCGATGACAAGACTTCGTCCCGACGACTATAGTGCACCAAAAGCGAAGTCACCGACCCAGTGAGCTTCATAGGACGCCCAGAAACATGGAACATAGGTTGGAAAAAGATCTAGCTCACCACAGACGACCGTGCTACGGTGAGACGAGCACGGTGGCGCTCCGACCGTCCGCGGAGAAGACGCACGACGGCCTCGGGCTACACGCAATCACAGAGCGCAATAACTGCCTCAAACGACGCGCAAGGAAGGGGCGGTTCTAGCTGCGAGATGGAGAGGGCGATGGCTGACTGTGCATGATGAATTTCATCGACGAATCAGAGCTCGAGCAGTGAAGCTCGCCGGCGGCAATGGAGAAGAAGAGGGAGATGAAAAAGACGGCAACCAGGGGTTTAAATACGGACATGGCGAGCACAGGACGTGTCCGGGCCCTCCCTTGAGCTTGTCCCCTTCGTCGAACACGGGCCCGGCAGCCAGGACGGCGGCGACGGCCGGCCGCACGCACAGCGCTGTACGCGAAGAGAGGAAGGTCGTGCGAGTTACTGTAGCTAGTCATTTTCACCTGTTTCCGTTTTTGCAAAATTACTTTTTATTTTTCATAGCAACTTGAAAAATTCCCAAAATAGAAGTTGCATAGAATTTATTGTTGAACAACTTTTCTTTTGGAAGGAATTCAAGATTTTAAGTGGTTTTTGAATTATGAAAAAGGGGCTAAATAGGATTTAAACGGGAGTCTGAACAGAAACCCAAAAATCAAAAATTTATATAATAACTTCAAAATATCTAAATACCAAAGTTGTTCCATTCAGTGAACCTTACAACTTTCTTATAATAAGTTTTGTCTAATTCTTAATAATTTTCAAAATAAGAATTTAAACTTAAACCTTTAAACATAGATTAGGATTTTATTTAAAATTTCAAATAATAACTTTAAATTCTTGCAAAATAAAAGTTGCTCAACTTTCCAAGAGCTACAATTTATGTTTAAGGCCCAACCTCCAATCCCACGTAGTTTTTGATTTATGGTTTTGGGACTATTTAGGGTTTTATAAATCATTTTCTTCTGAATTTTTGATTTGTTTTTAAATTAAATTTTCACACAAGCACTTAGATAATCAAATCACTCTAGATCACCTATGCACAATTACATGTAGTAACAATAAAATAAATTCTATTTTAATAAATGCACAGTAACAAGATTTTATGCGGGATGATGTGCAGGTAGTCATGATGACATGGTAGGTTTTAATTATCGTAACAACAGGGGTGTTACAGAATATGAGGAAAATGATTTAATAAAAAGTTGTAGATCTTTTAAAATAAAACAACTTTTATTTTTGGGGATTTTGAAGTTTATCAGTGTAAATTCAAATTAAACCCCAATCAGTGTTGGTTAATCCAAATTTAAAATGTCATTTCAAATACTCTCAAGAATTTGAATAAACTCCTTTAATGAAAGTTATAGGGCTGATCAATTAGAACAACTTTTATTTTTTCATATTTTCAAGTTGTTGAGAAAAATTTTGAGAATTTGATTGAATTTGAAATAGATTTCAAGAGAGCAAATCACCCACTTTTAAATTATTCAAAAATTATTCAAAATTTAAACTTTTTTCAAAACAAAAGTTATTCAGTTTGAATTTTTTTTCACAATTCTTATTTTCGGAGTTTTTCGAGTTTATATGTAAAACAAAAAGTAATTGAGTCCTAAAAGTCTATAGGATGGGTACTACTACAGTACTCTGCAGGGGGGTCCGGCTCGGCCCAGCTCGTGTGCAGGCGCGCGTGTCGCGCCGCACGCCGGTGACTAAAGATGGCAACGGGGAATTCCCCGTCGGGGAACGACCCCCCATCCCCGTCCCCGAGTGGGGAAATAACCCTGCGAGGATCCCCGTCCCCATGTTGGTTATCACAACGCCACCAACAGATTTGAATCCGTAGTATACAAACGAATCAATAATACAAACACATCCAAACTCATAAATCATATATAGCCCAGGAGAGATCCATCTCGGCATGGCACCCTCACAGCCCCGCTTCAGAGCTCCAATTAACCAGAAAAAAAGGGCAATTCTTGGACGAAAGAATGGCAAAAGGCAACCAAAACGTATTAGCGAACTACCGCTCAAGCGATGCTGCTCCTGCTGGCTCCAAGCAGTAGCGTATTATCCTGATTTGAAGCTCCAGCGACCAGATCTGAAACTCCAACGACCGGCTTCGACTCGCATAGGATGGCAGGTGCGAGTAGTGGGCTCCACGGCTCAAGCCGTCACGTGCACCCGTGGCGTGCGTGGCAAACAAGCATTGCCCTGAGCTGCGCACGAGCACGGAGCATCGCCCTGAGCTGCCGGCGCTAGCACACGAGCACGGAGAGAGGGGGAACCTCAGGTGTTGCTGTCGTGCTACTTTGGACCTCTGGTTGGCGGCTGAATGCCTGATGAATGGATACGGTGGCTCTTGGGGAGTTGAGGATGAGGCTTAGGGTTAGAGACTCGTATATATACCAGGCTACGATATTGGGCCGTTAATGGGCCGCACAGTCTGTTTATCTGCAATCCAGTGCGTAAAACAAGCCAAACGGGGCGGGTTGGCGGGGATCGGGGACGGGGACACGCCAACCATCCCCGCCCCCGTGATCCCCAACGGGGATAGTTTTTATACCGTGTGAATCCCCGTGGGGAATAATTTGCTCCCATCCCCGTCCCCTAATAGGGGAATTCCCCGCGGGGAATCGGGGATCGGAGCCCCATTGCCATCCCTACCGGTGACCGCCCGGGGCCGGCCGAGCCCTCTCGACAGCGCGTCGGTCGTGGGGGGGCCCTGGCCACGTCTTACAGTCGTCCCGACCCTTTATAAGCCGTCGGTGAACGTGTTTTCTCCCTGCTTCCTCCGCTCTGCCGCCGCCGTCGAGCTTCGGTAGCCAGTAAAATTCGCCGAGCTCAGTCGGTCTCCGACCAATTCCACTTGCCACCGAGTTCATCTCTTTCTTGCGCACCCTATGAGCCTGGCCATGCCTCTGTTCTTCGCCTGAATCGCCCGCGCAACCCAGTTCCTTCCTCGGCTCCGGCAAAAAGCGCCGCCACGCTCGGTTCATCGCGACCAGAGCTCTTCGGTGGGTCTCTTTCCATCACATCTTTCGTTCTGAGTTCACCATGACCCTGCGAAGCTTATGCGCTCTTCAGGTTCGGAGATTATTTCCCAGGTGTGTCGGAACGAAGCTTGCGACGCGGGAGTATGCCACTGTGTCCGCCATCGCAAGCACCCACGCGGGGCCAGAGCTGCTCCGGCCGTCTCCCGTCCAACCAGCGTGCGCATAGCGCTCAGGTGAGCTCTGCGATACTCTTGGGGTAGTTTGTTAGGTCCCATACAGCAAAGAGCCGCTGGAACGTGTAGCGCCGCCATGGCCGTCCGCCATGGATGCCGGCGATCTCGCGCTCTAGTCCGGGACCCTTGCCTAAGCTCGTGGAAGGGTTCGTGGAGGTGCAGCGCCCGCATCGGTGAACTTCCCGCCGCCGTTTGGTTCTCCACCAGGCGAGCCTGCTGTAGGCTGAGCCGGCCTGGGGCGTCGGGCGCCGCGTCTGGCATCGGGAGGGAGCAGGAGGTTGGAGAAGGTGGTGCTGGACCGTATGGGCCGGCCCAGTAACCCTAGTTGGGTTAGCAGTAAATGGTTTTTCATTTTCAGGATAAATAAAAAGTGTCGTATTTTTTTTATTTTCACTGGAATAAGTACAGAGCTCTAAAAATTATGAAAATAATTTTATATCCTCCCTGTGTAGTATAGTATTTACTAAAATTATGAAATTTGTATTTTGGACACTTTATGCATGAACTAAAAATGTGTATTTTAACTGATAAATGAAACTTCCATGATTTTTATAGGCCAATATAATTATCCAAAAATCAGTAAATTTAAACTGGCACTGTTTTAGGATGAGATCCAGCTGTATAAAAAGTTTGGGCTCCATTGGAAGAAGTTTACTTAATTATTGTTTAGTGCTTTGATAGTTTGTTAATAAGATAAATAGTAAACTCTCATAAACTAGATTTTTTGGTGACTTTTGGATTGAGTGGTGTCCCTCGATCCTTCGCTATAGTGATCCTCGGCACTTTAAATGTTGCATTTAGGAAGTTGTTGAATAGCTGTGCAGCGGCTTTCAACGATTGTAAAATGATCAATAAATTAAATTACGTAATCACCATATTCTTTAGTGAAGTTGGCTTGCAACTTTATCGTGAAGAAACGTTGCACTCAACATTCTAAATTAAGTTTACTTTCTAAGTAATTCACAATTTCATGCATCTCATGCATCATCGCATATATATCATCATGTTGAGCATTGCATTATTATTTCGTGTAGAGAACGCGTAGTAATTATTATCGGAAGCAAGTCCCGAGTAAGGTCTTCAATCGGTGAACGTAAATCTTCTCGGTGATTGACTTCAGGGTTCTATCTAATCCAAGCAACAGGCAAGCCCCGGTGCATTTAAACCTCTTCTTGTGATTTATAAAATATTTATCACTTTGAGTTAAACTATTGCATTAAGTTGTTAGGAGTTGAGTGATAACCCAATTGATGCATTACCTTTCTTGACCACTTGAATATCACCCCTGAAACCTGATTTAAAATAAAAATGTTTGAAAAATGCTTAGCCCTGCTTAATTAATTAGAGTTTTGCATAAAATGCTATTTTCGGAGCTATGATACTATACTATTGATGAATAATAAAGAATTGAAAATAAATATTGATTTGCAACCGTTCGGATGACTTGCACTTGAGTTAGAGTCCCAATGTATTGTCGCCGATGGATTGGAAACTGTTCGGATGACTGCACTTTGGATTAGAGTCCCAATACATCGACACCGACGGAAATGGAAATGAAAATGAGTCCGTTCGGTCGATGTGCACTTAGGGCGGCGCCTCCATGTCTTATCGCCGATGGGCATGGATTTGGAAACCGTTGGGTAACTGTGTACTTGGGTTAGAGTCCCAATGCATGGTCACCGACGGAAAAGAATTAGGGACCGTTCGTTGTAGGCTTGCTGGATCGAGACTTTGCAACTAGCCACATACTCCGGGAAGCCCTGACTCCGGTGGCTCTATTACTTGAACCGACAACCACGCACTAAGGGTGGAGAGATGGCGAGAGTAGCGTGTACCCTCATGGCCGACGTGCCTGGAGACGAGAGGAGTACTGTGCTTTCGGGTGGCGCAGGACCGGTTCAGGTTTTAGAAAAGCCGTGGTAGACGGGGTTGGCATATGCAAGCTTAGGTGCTACATATGCAATGTGGATAGGGATCTCCAGCTGGGTATTTAATCGATTCGAATCGTCGTTGCTCCTCGGATAATGGAGACTTGATCCACTGCCCTACCCTGAAAAGTGGTTCGGAATTAGGTGTTTTGAGACTATGGATTATGATTAAAATAATATTGAGTTAAAATATTGAAAATTGGTTAGTATTGTTTTTCTGCAAAATCCTTTGACTCTTGTTAAAGCCTTACCTTGACTCCCCTCAGCCTGCATTTCTGATTCTCATTCCCTTTTTTTAGTCGGGTAAGTTTTGCGGAGTACCCTATGTACTCAAGGTTTGTTAACCCCTGTTGCAGGTGAGTCGAGTGAATAGCTCTACGTGGGACCGTGCTGGTTAAAGGATCGTGCATGGAGATGTGTATATGATTTAACCCTTGGGAAGGGTGTATAGTTGAATACTGCTACTCCACTACGAAACTCTGGTTCGGGATAATGTAATTTATATTTGTAAACTTACTGTTATGTAATACTTCTGCACCCTGTACTCTGATTCAAACTATTTGTGTGAACTGTTGTAATACTTGCAAGGTCTTTACAATGAGATCCTTGGGCGAATCAGGGTTTCCGAGGAAACCCGGCGGGCCACCTAGGTTAAGGGTAGCTCGTGCACAGTAACCGGAGGTCCTTATGGACGATGATGGTGCACGTGGGCCCTATGATTTAGACGGTTCTGCCACACCGGTACAACATATGCACCAACAGCTCATGAATAATATGATCCACTTTATTTCATCACGTGGCTTTTGGTCCATCGATCCTCGACTTGCTTGCTCTTCACCGTTGCGTTGGTCCATCGGTGCCAAGCGTTCACCCGACTTGCCCTTCACACTTGCAACCGGTCCGTCGACGCGAAGCCTTGTCTTGATTTTCTCCACTTAGCCACATGACTGCATATCATGTCTCATGTACATTAAGCTCCTTCATCACCACACGTGTGAGCTAAGCATCATCTCCAAGCCATATCCACCTCCATGGCAAGGTTGCTCACACATATGTACATGTGGACTAATCACCTGTGTAATCAACACTTAAACACATATTAGTCCAGCTAACTTGTCACTCAATTACCAAAACCAAATAAAAACCTTTCACGCTCGTATTGGTGTACGCCTCAGGGTTGTCCACCGGATTGTAGGTGACATCCGGGGCCGTCGCCTTGCCCTTGTGTGCTAGGCGTACGCCATGAACTCCTTGCATTCCTGGCCCTAGCGCGCCTGGGACTGCGAGAAAAACACAAAGACGATTATAAGTAGTTAGAATTGAGTGTTAGAATATATAAATAAAGATGAAAGCACAAAGAAGTTTACCCATGTCTTGGCGTACGCGCTGAGACTCTGGTTGCCTTGGTGGTGTGGCGCCCCACCCATCTGCAGGCGGCAGTCCCGACGGATCTTGTGCTTCTCCGCCCACTCGGATGAGAGCCACCTGTCCACAATGGCCTCCTAGCTGAGACGGTGCCTGACGCACCAATCAAGATATTGTTGCATGACATCAAGTTATTGATATGTCAGAAGATGAAATGAAGCCAACGTATTGTTCATGAAAGTACTACTTACCAAGAGGTACTGCTCCCTCGTGAGCGTCATGCTCCTGACATCGCGCTTCCTTACTGCCTGTCTAAGGACGTTGGCGTTGTAGTTGATGATGCACTGGAGCCGCTTCTTGTATTACATGTCCGAGAGTCAGGACCTGCAGACCTTGTCCTGCACGCGCGCTGCCTGGGCCTCAAACCCAGCTCCATGAACACTCCCATCTTGTTCCCTGCGTGTCCAGTGATCACATGTGGAGATGTCTAGGTTTTAGGCATCCGACGTCGCAACTAACTTGAAACCTTCTCAATTTTTTATCATAGCATGTACATGCGATAACAAGACACCTCGACAACTTTCGTGATTTTCGGACTTCGTTTGAATTTTATATAATTTAAATACAATCCGACAACAAGCGGGTCGCCATGTTCCGCGAATAAGGCGTTCAAAATTTTCGGTAAGTTCCTGAATACGGCCTCAAAAGACACCCTCCAACATGAATATCATTTTTTAAACGGCTACATTTCATTATTTCCTGCACCCGCAGTTCAAACCAATATTTTCCGAAAAAAATGGAAGAAAACGAAATAAACTAAAGAAATATATCAAAATGCAATGAAAAAGTCCCAAAACTCAACATGTTATTTGTGTTATTGTAGCAAACCTTCAAAAAATGGGTGCAAAAAACAAAAAAACAGTTTGTCGAGTGCCTAAGGTTGGCACTCGGCAAAGTTACCAGTTTGCCGAGTGCTAAACGTCTAACACTTGGCAAAGATAACGGCGCCCAACGCCGTCGGTCCCGGACATTTTTTTGCCGAGTGGGGATCTTTTCTTTGCCGAGTGCCTGACTTTGCCGAGTGCGCGATATTTGGCACTCGGCAAAGGTCCAGACACTTGGCAAAGCGCCGGTTTCCTGTAGTGATTGACATTCATATATATTTGGTCGCTTAACTGAAAGTCCAGTTCAATATCTCCCACCTAGTTCAGCATTTCTGCAGGCAACTACTCCACTCTTGTGTTCTCTACGAGTTCTGAACCGGACGAGCAGCTGAGCGCCTCGCCTTTGCATGATCGCCCGACGGTCTGTCTGGCCAATGGCCATCCCGTCTGCATTGGCTGTGCCTGTGCCTGTGCAAAGCAGGGAAGCGATCAGCCAGTGAGCCAGGGCACCACTCCACGCAGACATCGTGAGCTCGTGACTGCCAAGAAAGCCGTGGTGCAGCCGTGTAGACGTGCAGTGCAGCTAGCTACCACTTCTATTGTGGCAATGGAAGCGTGATAGCGGCCCAACGGCCCAAGAGGGTGCGGATTCGTTTTAAACGCCAGTACAAATCAAAAGAGTGCCGCCAATAAAAAATGTTTTTCTATACCTACTAATAAAACGATAAGATTTCTTCTCCTGTTATTTTTTCGTCCGCCCCCCATCTCTTCACTCGTGACCGGCATTGACCATCCGTTCACTCTTGTTCGCGAAAAAAAACCATCCGTTCACTCATGACCCGTCCCCCATCCGTTCACTCGTGACCGGCGCGAATGGCGGCGGCGGCGGCACAGCCATCGCCGCCCCAGCCTCCTCCACCCGCGAACGCCGCCGTTCGCGGGTGGAGGAGGCTGGGGCGGCGGTGGCTGTGCCGCCGCCGCCGTTCGCGCCGGTCACGTTCGTCAAGCTTCTTTTTTGTTCTGGCGGTCGGAGCACTGAGCCCGTGCTCACGGAGTCACGGTCCCCTCACTTTTCATTTGGCTCCCTCCCATCCCGGACTCTCCGCGGACAACATCGTCGTCATCCCCCCGACGTGCCGGCCCATGAAGCGCCTCCCGATCTATGCTACATGGCCAGAGTCTCCGCCTCCAGTCTTCCTCCAGAATTCCGAATTCGAATCACTTCCCCAAGAACCCAGCTCCCACCATGACGAGCTCGTCCTGTCCTTCCCAAAAGGTGTCGAGCTCTCCTCCCCCAAATCCATCAGATTCGCCGCCTGGGGAGCGCCCCAACGGTGGGTTTTCCGTCTCTCGTTTAACAATTCGATCGATCACTTTTCCCCTGTGCACGTGCTGGGCTGCTGAAGGATCTTGCCGAGTGGCAACTCAGACCATTGATCAACCTACAACCTCTTGCTAGCTTCTTTCTTCTATTGCTGAGTGGCAACTCGGACCATTGATCAACCTACAATCGCTTGCTGGCTTCTTTCTTTGTAATTTTGTTGGTCAAACTTTTTCTTAATACATCTGATTTTTTTTTCACAAAAGCAGGTGCTGATGAACCTGCTCCCTGAGAAGCTTGCTGCTGAGAAGCAAGGGGGCTCCAATGACATATGTAATTATTGAATATATTGTCTTGTCATCGAGATTGAGTACAAGTGTCGAACTCTAAAAATTGAGTGCAAGTGTACAAGTATGCCAATTAAAACCTGAAACATGGTCTACAGATCTCGCTCTTGCAAGGGTGGAGTGGAAACACCAAAGAGGAACTCTTTGATCAAAAGCATGGAAAGAAAATGAGAAGACAAAAGCTGAGAACAATTATGTTTTTAACCTTTTCTGATTCCCCTGAAATCCTCTTCAGAGGAACCATTATTTGTCCATTGCATTACATGCAGATTTGCAATGCATTCTTCAGTCATCACAAAAAGACATTGGAAGTTCAATACAAGTTTCTGTGGATGATATTCTATCATTAAAACCAAGGCAGAGTTGATATAAAATTCTTCTCAATCCAAACTAAAATGAGAAAAGGCATAAGGGCAAACAGAATAACATACTATCAATGGGAAGATATCATATTTAGATTATTATTAATATCCAATAGAAGTTGATATAATCCATAGGCTGGTGATGTGGAATTTTCTAACTTGAATTAATGGTCACAATTGTGACAGGGCTGCTAAGAAAGTAGCCGCTATACTTTCATGGGAAAGCAAACATAGAAGCTCTACCGAAGAAGATTAAGGTAATTCCATCTGTTCTCTTCTTTGCCCTTTTAATAGAAGGAATGATATTTTTTATCATCCGGTATGTGCACTTACTAAGTTTAAGCATCTCTCATATTTTGATGGAGACTAGAGTCACCGTTAACAATTAATCAATTATAGAGGAATTTGGAGAAGGATAGGTCCAGTAGACTAATGTGCCACGACCTCAAAGGTGTAATCCTCTTAGCTAGCTAGAGCGTATGATCTATTAATTCATGTTCAGTAAGAATTGAAAAAGAAGGCTGAATATGCTGAGAAGATGAAGAACAAGGGTGCAATGATCCATAAGAAAGCTGAAGAGAAGCTAGCGATGGTGCAGGCAAAGCACATCAAGGAGCTCCTAAAGGACAAGGCAAACAAATTCTAAGGTATGTAATTAAATAAATTCTAGACACATTCGTTATTGAATTCCATAACATTTGATATGTTTTTCTCCCGTTGCAACGCACGGACATATGTGCTAGTGTATACTAGTGGACTATTCGCCCCCTGACCCCTACTCCGTTCATTAAAAAAAAAAAAGTTTCCAACCATATATACTCACTAATTAAGTTATACGTGAAAATTTCAATTCAATGCAGGCTAATATTTGAGTTGACATATATACTGTCCAAAAAGATGGCACTAACTTTCCACCGAGTTTCCAAAAGAAGGCACTATACATTTTTTCCACATAATTTAGCTAGGCACAGCAAGCCATCGTAATTCGTAAATCGTAAGTAACATTTGTTACACACAAGCTACGTGACATTCATGGAGTACTATTATTTTCTCAGACCGAAACATATATATATAGCTACCAACTAGACAAATTGGTAGCGCTACTGAGTATCGAGAGTACTCCGATCCATACGACCAATCAACTCTTGACACGGCAGGGCATCCATGACATACACATTAATTAGCTTCACAAGTACACAACATTACCATATGCGCATGCACGACAATCACTGAAACACGTAGCTGTTCTGGAGGGCTTGGAACACGGTGGAGTCCTCCTCCATGACCTTCGCCAGCTCCGGCGCGACGTGCACGTACACCACCCAGTCGCCGTCGCCGCGCGCGCTCGGCATCGGCATCACGTAGCCGGCGCCGGCGGGCCACGGGAAGTGGTACGACGCGAACGCGGGGAGGCCTGTCCCGAAGTCGGCCTTGCCCACCGGGAAGGTCATCCCTGACGACACGATGCACGCCATGGCCTCGTCCCCGCCGGTCCCTCCCAGGTACGCCCTCGCCGCCGCCGGCTTCGGCCGCAGCGCCTCCACCCAGTCCACGAGGCCCCGGAAGTGGTCGCCGGTGGCGGCCTCCGCCACCCACCGGTGCACGTCGTCGGCGACGTCGGCGAGCGCCATGCGCCGGAGGTCCTCGGAGCCGATGACGCCGTACGGGATGGTGAGCACGTTGCCGAAGTAGGCCTCCATGGCGCCGTCCGGGGACATGCGGGTGCGCCCGTCCACGACCACGCCCATGCAGCACTGGCGGCCGCTCTGGCGCGGGGAGGCCCTGGCGCAGAGCTGCCACAGGTGCGCCGTGAACGCCTCCAGCTTCGTGCGCCCCGGCCCCGCCGACGCCCTCAGCGCCGCGATGTCCGCGGCGGCTATGCGGTAGATCCGGTTGACGGAGCGGCCGCCTGCTGCGACGGCGGCGGGCGGCGGCGGTGGTGGCGCGGCGCTGCGAGGGGAGAAGAGGCGGTCGATGAGGGCGTCGGTGGACGGCGCGCGCTGCTGTGGTGGGTCGCGTGGGGCGACGAGGGACCGACGGAACGACGGCGCCGGCGGTGGCGCGGAGCTGCCGTGGGCGGCTGCCGCCCACGCGACGAGGAACATGTTGAAGGAGTAGGCGTCGCAGACGCGGTGGTCGAAGGTGCACCCGACGACGGCGCCGCCGCACCTGAACTTGGTCAGCTATGGACCACGACGTTGCGTGCATGTCATGCGCCATGCGACAACACACGCACGGTCGTTATCAGGACACAAAGAACGGAACGGTGCGTTACGTAAGACGATTTTCTGCCATGCATGCTACTACGTCATGCAATTAATGCAACAAATTAAATGTTGGGTAATTAAAGCAACATTCTTACGTACGAGTACACCGGTACATACCTTGACCGCCACGACGCCGGCCTTCTTGACAGGCACCAGCTTCTCGACGCCCTCGTCCACGGCGCCCAGCCGGATATCCCGCAGCTCGACGCCGGCCGCGGTCGTCTCCGTGAAGTCCACGCCGCGGCCGCTGCAGAGCAGCTCCGGCTCTCCGTCGCCGTTGGCCACCACCTCCCCAGCCAACGGGTAGTACGCCACCAGTGTCTTGGCCAGTGCCTCCTTCAGAACGGCCGCGGTTGGCGCCGGCTGGAGGTAGCAGAAGAAGAGGCTCACGTCCAGCGGCGGCAGGAGGAGGTCCAGGTTCGACAGCGCCAGCCGGTGTTCCTGCACCGGCAGCGCCGGCGCCACCGTGACGGTCACATCGTGCTCTTTGGTTGCTTCTTTCACCATGCTGCCTGTGTGATGATATATGGCTAGTGACGTCTGAGGGTAAGGGGTGGAGGAAGTGTCGGTGTAGCCTTGTAGGACTTAGGTCTTCAGGTTCTCTAATAATGCCCCATGATATGAGTACTTGTAATCTAGCTTGTATATATAGAAGGGTTGGGGTTCGGTAAACTAATTAGACTGCACATTTGCTACACTTCAGCATTTGCATGACCGCTCGAAAAATTCTGATGTGTTGTGTGCAATTTAGTACCCTGTACGCTGTTCTATGTTATTAAAACCAAGAAAAGTTCTGATGCCCACTAGAAATGCAGTTTAGTCCGGCTCATCCCGCTCTGCTCTAAACTATAGAAAGGAGATGAAGAGACTGACCCGCTGGCCCAATGCGGCAGTGAGACAAAGGGGGAGGAACATCCGAACATGAAGCTAGAGCTCTACCAAACATATATATTAGTGGGAGCCCAAATCCAACGTGAAAATTTTGCTTGCATATATAGGTAGTATGTTTTCAAGTTGGAGCTGCCCCAAATAAGCTCTACTAGTAACAAAGGTTGTATGTAAAGAGCTAGCTCCAAGAAATCTTAGAACTAACTCTTTAGAGATACGTTGAAAGCATATACAATGTTTATGTTATTTTAATTTAATCTATAAACCACACGTCATCTCGGAGTTGGAGCTGACCATACTGGAATCACGATTACTCAATTCTTTGGGCAAAACCAGTTTTGGTGATATACTATATTATTACTTTGATTGATGTGCCAACCAAGTCCAACCGATCGAGAAAAACTTTGTTTGCGTTATTTGTCAAACGGTTGGGAGAGAAACACGCAAGGAGTAGAGTTCCCACACTGCCAGAGCGGGAGTGACGACGGAACCAACCACCCATGGTTTGGTTGCCTTGCTCTCCGAACTGAAGAGGTGTCGTTTAACGTTCGTCAGATAAACCCGAACAAACCCACACTCTCTGCCCACGCAACGGCGTTCAGGCTTCAGAGGCAGCTGAACTGAACCGAGCAACCACTGGTACGTGCACGAGTCATTTTTACCTGTCATATTCACGTACGTACGCCTACAGGTAAGTAAGCTGGTTGGAATAATGGCCTATGTGATGGTTAGCATATGACTTCAGATTCTTTTTGAGGCCGGCAAGCATATACGTCCAAGCAGTCAAAGCCAACCAGAGCAAGCAAGCAAATACTAACTGCAAAGTTGCTAGGAGTAGACGAGTAGTGCTACTGGCTTGTTTTGGGTGAGCGTGCAGTGGAATCAACAACACGCATATTGCCACAAATCCTCAGAGTCCACAATCAGATACTAGGAGTGTTGTAAGTATCATCCCCTGTGGCCCTGTGCAGTCCTGCCAACGAGACAACGACGCCCTGCAGAGCCCCGGTCGTCCCTCACCTAATCGGACGATCAGACTTCTACAGACAAATTGTGCAATTAGTTATTTTTTTACCTACATGTAATGTTCTATGCATACACCAAAAAATTTAATGTGACAGAGAATTTTGAAAAAGTTTAGAAAACTTTGGACTAACTAGACTCAAAAGATTCATCTCAACATTTACAAACAAATTATGTAATTAGTTATTTTTATCTATATTTAATGTTCCATGCATACGTCAAAAATTCAACGTGACAGAGAATCTTGAAAAAGTTTACAAAAGTTTAGGAATTACACATGGCCTAGGAATCTTGTAAGCATCACACCTACTATTGTTATAGCAGCAGCAGTACTACATTTGTAGTATAGGCCCTGTTTAGTTCCTCAGCTTCCTAAATTTTTTTCCAAGAATTCACATCACATGCATGGAACGACACATGCATGGATTATTAAATGTAGGTAAAAAATAACTAGTTGCACAATTTACATGTACATATCGGGACGAATCTTTTGAATTTACTTAGATCGTGGTTGGACAAAAATTATCAAATATAATAAATAAAAGTGTTTCCATGCATGGCGGAGGCGGACGCGTTGCGTGAGTTAGCTATGACTTGCACAGGTAGCTAGCCTGAAGCTTGGCAATTCCCATGGTGATACCAACCGCACGTCCGCACCTGACCGTCGCAAGCAACGCAAACAGGGGAGGATCGGGATCCCCTGTGCAGTCCTGCCAAGGAGACAACGACGCCCCTGAGCCCCAGCCCCCGGCCGACCCTGCAGCTGCGGTGCGCGCGCGTTCGTGCGCCCGCCGTCGGCCGTCTGGCGCGGCGTCGTCTGCCCGGCCGTGAGCGCGCGATCGGCCGTCCTCGGACGGCATATGGAGTGATGACGACGTACGTGAAAGTGACACCTTTCGTGAACGAGATTGCCTGCAGCTAGCTACATGAGCAAGTTAAAAGGGAGGTGTGGCGTGCGCTGACGGCGACGAAGACGGGTAGCCAGAAAGAGGAGGAGACGTACGGAGGTCCCACCCACTTTTTTTTTTCTTCTAAAGGCGATCGAGATGGTCGATTATGATTAGCAGAATGTAAGAAGTTAGGGAAGTGTCGGAGCCTGCCAAGTGCCAATCGCAGATCGGCATCCACAGAAACGAAGCAAATAAAAGCTACAAGCAATTAGCAACAAAACCTAGCTACAATCGCAGAGCAGTACTTTACAACCACCATTATTCCCCCATGCACTCCATCGACTGATCGAGCTCGATGGCACGGAGGAAAGAGCTGTTAGATAATTAGCCAATTTCCATGTCATTTTAATTCTGTAAATTAATATTATGATGACAACATATAAAAGATATTTAATTATTGAAAACATGATAACAAATATATCCATAAAAGTATGGAACATAAGAACAATAAACATATGAAACATATGCATATCGAAAACATAAAAATATGATAAATAATTCATAACAGCAACGTACTTAGGAAGGCATGTGAAACAACATAACAGAACAGATGAAACAAAGGAGCAGCAACATATCAAACAACAGAACTGAACCACTGAAATATGCAGACATGTCATATAACTTACAGCAGAGACAGATAGGCAACATGAATTTAGCAGGGACAGACAACAGTCAGATTATGAAACGATATAATAGAACTGATGAAACAGACTCAGGAAAGCATATGAAACGACATGAAGAAACTAACGAAACGCACAGGAACTGCAGAACGAAAAACAGAAATGAGGTGAAAAGATCATACCCTCCCATGCGCTCCGATGATCCGAATCCTTGTCCAACTTTTAGCGTCATACCTCCAGAAAGATGATGAAGTCCACCCGCGAGGAGGATGAATACGATGTCGCCGACAACTCGAGGAAGAAGACGACGAACGACGGCGGCGGTAATTTAGGCAGTCGCGTAGACGCTCTCCAAAAACCTAATTGTCGATCCCCCGTGCAAGGCCTCGAACGGCAAGGGCTTCGGAGGCACCTGCCCTCTCGCTTCCCCGTGCGCGCGGAGTTACGAGATGGGGATCACTTTCTTTGCTGTGGAATTTGTTCTTCTAGTATCTGTACCAAAGAGGCAGGATGTCCTCTATATCCCGCCGGCGCACAGTAGAGAGGAGAGGAGGAGAAAGGTCTCGAACAGTCCAACAGTCAAGCATGCGGAGAGATCAATTTGAAGTTGTAACTCCCGTGCTTAGTGAGTGCTAAAAATTTAACACGCACGCCACGCCTGCCACGGCCCGGCCGGCGGCAGCGGCGGCGCGCACGCGCATGGCGCGCCTTGGTCCCTCCTTAACTTCTCAAATTAAATGGAATATTTCTCACCATATAAGTTAAGTCAAATACCTTTAAAATTTCAATCCGGTACAATTAATAATATCCACGGTTACACACCATATAATTATTGATTTATTGAATATATAAATGGGTTTGGCCCATAATAAATCCAACAAGAGCAGCGTCAGATCACACCAAAAGCCGAAAGGTAGCTGCCGACGCTAGTCGCTAGCAATATACTTATAAGAATTGGGATGAAGAGCCGGTAGCTAGGTTGACCCTATCGCTCGTTTATCTTTGGCCCCGTGAAAGAGCCAACAAAGAGGACGACGGATCGACGACCTGCGTCAACAGGGGCAGCCACCTATACACTAGCTAGTAGCTCCTGTAGTACACTCGAGCTGGAATCCTACATCAGCTAGCACTCGTCAAAACGCCATGGCTATCTATCTGCTGATTAACTAGTTCCTGCAAGTTGGTGAAGCTCAGTTCAGCGCCTGGGTGACTTATTTTGTGAGTGAGACACTGATGACCTAGCTGCTGATGACAACACCGCGACGGTTATTATATGATGACTAGTGCCACCACACAGGAGCTGTCAAACACACATCTAAATTATGGTGCGGCGTGCACTCCACAAACGTTTATTCTCACACAGTAAAGTAGCACTATATATATCTCACTAAGTCACCCTCTCGCGTGGTGCGGGCGCACGCAAATTGTCACACGCATACGTTTGGTACACCAACAACGGACAGCCTCTTGATGGTCCATCCAACGGCTCTAGTGTTTAACGGGGGTGCCCATGTTGGCCACTTGCATGCATAATCGCTCCTAATTAGAACTCTATTGCTCACGCTTTGTAGAATCTTTTCATCATCATGCCATCTTGACCGATCTCGCAAGAAAACAAAAAAAGTCCACTTGGCCGACCTTGGTTCCATGGGCCATGATCCTACGAGTCCAATTCCTTAATTCGTGTCTCTCGCTTGTTGCCAAAGAAGACTGATACCCAATAGATCATTTAATTTTGAAGGAATTCAAATCTATTTTATTGGGCCAGGCTATTTAGCTTGGAATTTTATATTTCACAACTTTAAAAGTTTAAATATAACCTATATCTTAAATAGGAAACTAAACTTAGCTCAAGTCCACGATTTGACACAGCTGCTCGCATTTTATTTGATTTATTCTGTGATTTAAAGACATTATCTTTTTATTGGTAGGCGACATGGCCTCAATAGTGAGACATTTGTGGTGACTTTGTCAATATTGAGATTTGCTGGTCTAACTCGGTTTTTCAATGTGCATGTGTACGTTAAAAAAACTATCTTAAATTTATGAGATGAGAGAAAAATGAATACATAAATCATTTCTGATATAACTGTTTTAGATTATATTCTTTCTAATGGCTAGAAATAGACACTATTCCAGTAAAATTCTTTCAACACTTTTAAATTTAACCTCTAGATATAACTATTTTTATTTCGGATTTCTCGGTAATCAAAGATGGAGAGCGAGTCTGGCTCCTAGCTTATAGTGTGCACTAAGTTATAGAGAAACTGATGGAGTGAAGTTATAAATAATTTTTTTTTTTACTTAAATGGTTTTTCGAATAGTGATTTAGAGAGTGAAGTAAAAAAAGACTATTTTTTTAGTTACAGAGAAAAAGACTCTTGAGATGCTCGTGAGACACTAAATAACATAAAATATACCATAGCATGATAGCAGGCGATGCATGCAGGTAGAGAGCACGGCCCAAGTCTCGTCTCCATTCATACATCTCATACGTGGCCCGATCTAACTGAACGGCGGAGGCCCAAATGGCTGCAGCATTCTAAACGGCGCTGCCTGAGCGCAGAAAAGCTCGCAGGATTTTTGCCGAGTTTCCAAGTTGCATATGCATCCCACTGCTTCGTGGGAACACATGGTTAAGATATGTGTCATGTGTGTCGATTGTTGGTGAGTCATTGTAAAGAGATGATGAAGTTTTGGCTTTCTGTTTGGACTAACTTTAGCATGAGTGTGATGTTGTACAGTATGTCTCCTAGCTTGTGGTGTATAGATATGGAACGATCGGTGTTAATGGAAAAGGTCAAGTGGATTCGTGTCAATAGAATAAGAGCGGTGAGGACAAACTTGGAGGCTTAGACTGAGGGAACGAGGGACGAAAGACTCACCATGTGTGGCTGACGTTTACGGATATTGACAAGCAAGTGTGTACACATGAAGAAATAAATCGTGTTGATCAAATCAAAATGATAGTTGACCAAGTCAAACAGAAGCGTGATGGACTTGGTGATCAGGTGTCAGAGCCTCAGAGGCAAACGGTGACACAAGGTAGATCGTAGAAACCAAAGGCGGATTTTTTTTATATAAAAACCAAAACGTATCCGTAAACTCACATGAAAGGTGTATGCCTTCGTCATCTGATGTACTCCGTACACTACTGGATTCCAACGGTTTGCCGAGTGTCTGGGACACTCGGCAAAGCGGCAAAAACACTCGGCAAACCACACTCGGTAAAAAATCACTCGGCAAAGCACCCTTTGCCGAGTGTCAAATGTCAGACACTCGGCAAAACGTTTACCGAATGTCAAACACGTCACACGGCAAAGGTAGACGTTGATGGTTGAAATCCCAACGGCCGGTTTGCCGAGTGTCAACCGTTTGACACTCGGCAAAGCAGACATAGTTTGCCGAGTGTCATAGGCTTGACACTCGGCAAAGTTTACATAGTTGACTCGGCAAACCGCGCAAGCTTTGCCAAGTGGCTGACACTCGGCAAAGCATGTTTGCGGACGTGCCACGTGTGGTCAGTTTGCCGAGTGTCATGTCCCCTGACACTCGGTAAACCGACCAGAATCTGTAATTTTTTGTTTATTCTATTTACGACACAATTGACAAATATAATATATATCAAGATGCAAAAAAAAACTCTATAAATACACAATCTTGATAAAATCCCAGGATTCAAAAAATTATAATATCAAATTCATAGACCCAAGTAGCAATATACATTGCCCTTTATTTAATTCACAGGTCAAAACTGGAAAAAAACCATAGTCTTTTCATCATCTTTAACATCCATCAAGCTAGCAAAAAGAGTTGTAGCTACCCTAACATTACTGGGGCTTTTCACTTCACTAAGATATATCCTCCAGACCACACTATTGACCCCTCTGAAAGCAGCAACCTGCAACCAAAATTAGTCAAAGATATAAAGATTAGAGTCAGCTCTAGGATCATGCATATGTATTGGACAAAATCAAGCTCCCAGGTAACATATAACAGTCAAGGAAAAATTCTATCTGTCCAATCCACTAACATACATTACATTGCATTTTTTCTAGTGAACAGAAAAAAAGCAAGGGCAAAAGTTATATCAAAATATCGAGTTTACAATTTACTGCCCATCGATATGCTGTATGCAATATCCTCAAATAATGAAACCCCTTATTTGTTGCAAGTAAACTGCTAGCTGAAACAAGCATTGCCAAGTTAATAAAATTCTAAATTTATAAAGTCAACTAAGCTAGCATATTAACAGAATTGGATGTTCTTATAATCTCTACCAAACCAACTCATGAGCATATATTCTCAAGTATGGTGGTTATTTTTTTAGGTTTGCGGTGCAGCATGTCAACATAAGGAATTTTAGATTATTGTACCTCCTAAAGCAATATCAAGCCACAAAAAATAATACTACTATATAGCATATCAACTGGTGCACAACTATCACAAATAGCAGAACTGGAATTTGAATGTGGCATCTCTACAAGCACACAATATGGCATGGCTTATGTTATTTAGGAATAAACATACAAATCAATGTTATTCGGGTTTCCAGTTTACTTTTATCTATAAAACTATATGCAGCAGCAGCATACTCAAATATTCGGGTTTCCAGCATACTCAAATATGTTGATATATTGACTTTGAATAGCCAAATCTGCTAATACAGTAACTTTGTATATTCAATTTAGAGGGGGGGACAAAGGCAGCAAACTACCATTCCAAGTTCAACAATCCATGTAACTTTGCATAGTAAAAACACAAGCTAAAAGATCACGCTTAATTTGTTCAGTTTCAGTGTATTAGCACACAAGCTGAAGATCACACTAATAAGACAGTCTGTACAAGAAAGTAATTAGATTAAATGAAACTAAATCGACATCTCATACAGGTCTGTACTAATAAAACTAGCAGACGCTACCGATATCCACTAACAAGCAAGTTAAGTCAACAATAGATGTGCCAAATTTAGATCTGTTTGCAAATTAACTGTTTTTCTTCACAGATACTCCGATTCTAGTAGCAAACCAAAGCACGGTTCAAGTAACAAAAACTAGATGTGTGCACTAATATATTATCACACTGCATGTGACTTATTTTAACTATGCATTTTAAGAAATTGGACATTGCATATTATAAAAATAACACATGAACAGATATGATGTGAATGCCAGATCCACTCTGCCATCCCCATGTTCAACTGTAAGAGCAGGTCCACTACTGTGATTTCTAAATGCAGCAAACAAAATAACTATATAGCTATAATATTTCATCCAGGCCATCGGTTTGATCTCCATGGTTTTATCATTTTATATCTAAGATATTTAAATAACACAGGGATGCTTCTTTAAACTTAGTGCTGAAGATCATTGCATACTATTAAAAGGAAGTCAACATGCATCCAACTGGCTTACACAGGATGCAACTCGATAAAATATCAGCCAGCTAAATTACCTTCAACTTAGCCTTCAACTAAATCTTCACTCCTCCATAGCTTGATGCTTATTTAGCACACTCTGAATTCATATAGCCATTGTCTGATGCTAAACATTAAACAACTTGGCTTGCCTTTTTTAAAATTAAATGGAGTCATGCATCAGAAGCAAGGAATAATATGTTCAGTGAGTGTGCTTAGCAAAAATTGAATAATATATGTGTTCTGGATGTGCTAATTTTTCAGAAGTGTAAAATGAATAAGCTACGAAACAATATAGGAAATCAATTTATGTAAGGAAACAATATATTTTCATGCTGCACAAAAGTTCAGAACTGCACAGTATGCAATGCGGTGCACTATCATGCATCCACACTTTACTTCGAGGCATCTTTACCCATGTGTAACCGAAGTCAACTCTACTATTAACTTAAAGAGATGAAAGCAGTTCATGAAATCTGCAAATTGGCATAATTCATATACAAATGTGAATTAGGACATTGTATGGTTTAAATCATCTAACATGTGGCTTCAACTCAGCTAAACAACCATTTTTTCTGAAATTGCTAAATTATTTATCCATTGGCTAGTTCTATATGAAGAATCAGACATTGTATTGCACTACCCCTGTATTTGGTCTGAATTTGCTTAGCGACAAACTTGAGACATGACATGAATAAATTCAGTATTCCACTACTCTATATAGCAAAAACTATATATTCATAAGAATAGAAAAAAAAATATAGTGATAATCACATAAGCCATGGCGTAGAAAGCTAATTTTGCAGGTTAGGGATCTGAACAAACACACAATGGTGTATGCTCAAACTGTCAGCAATAAGCTAAATAGATGACCATAGTCCTCTTATCAGTCTCATGTATTTATATTTTGGAGCAAAAAATATCTAAGTTAACTAAGTAGAACACAGTATATCATATATTTATTCAAGTGAGCAACTAACCACAGCACATGGAAAAAAAGAAATCGGGCTTACCCTTCGATGTAGATGCAATAGAGTTTCATTTGACGCTGCAGGCTACTCCGGGCTCCAGCTCCTTCGTCATGAGCTTCTTTGGCTGCGGATCCGCTATCACAGACACCTCCGGTTGCAGATCTTGGAGGTTACGGTTGGGCGCGTCGGCTTGCTTGTTGGCGGGGATGTACGCACTCGTGGAGGTGGCTACGCAACGAACTCATGCATGAACAGAACAGATCATGAGAGAAGACACGATTTCAGAAGGGTAGGACGCACTGGCAGAGGCAGGTGGCCACGCTGGCCGGTCGAGGCGGGGAGCGGGGCGCGGGCAGCCGCGGCGCTGCCCAGCAGAGGCGGGGGACGGCGCGGGCAGGCCGAGGCTGGGGGCGCTGCGGACGGCCGCGGCTGGTGGCGCGAGCGGCCGCGTTGGGTGTTGGCCGGGCGGCCACGGCGGGTGGCGGCGCAGGCGGCCGGGCGGCCGCGGCAGGTGGCGGCGAGGGCGGCCGCGGAGGGTGGCGGCGCAGCCTAGAGGCTGAGGCTGAGGCAGAAGTGGATAAGGGGCGCGGGCCAGATATCCTATTTTTATTGGCTGCTTTGCCGAGGGTCCTGACGTGACACTCGGCAAAGTTTTCAAAAGAAAAAAATTATTTAATTGTCTATTTCAAGCTTTGTCGAGTGTTTCAGATCCAACACTTGGTAAAGTTTTTGATTTTTTATACTTTCATAAATAGAAAAAATATTTAATTATAGTTTACCGAGTGTTGAAGATCTGACACTCGGCAAAATACAAAATACACAAATTTGCCGAGTGTCCTCAGCTGACACTCGACAAACAGTTTAGTTTGCCGAGTGTTTTTATGAGACACTCGGCAAAATAATTTTATTTTTTTTCGTTTTTGGCTTCTAATTTTTTTTTGTAGGCCTCTACAATACGTTGACGAACATGTTGAAATTTGGCACAATTTTAAGACATTTTACTATATTTCTTTAGTTTATTTCATTTCATTGAATTTTTTTGGAAAATGCAAGTTTAAACTGCAAGTACATCGAATAATGACATCTCATGAATGCAAAATTGATATTCATGTTAGTGAGTATTGTTTGAGGCCGTATCTAGAAAGAGATCCGAAATTTTGCACATCTTCTTGAAATATGACCACGAACTTGCGGACAAATAGTTTTAAAATTATATAAAATTCAAACGGAGTCCGAAATTCATGAAACTTGTCGAGAAGTCATGATATCACATGTGAATGTGGTAATAAAAATTTAAGAAGATTTGGAGCATGTCGTCACGTACGATGCTTACAAACCCTAACAACTCCACCTGCACCATATAATATAACATATGGAGATGCCCGGATTTCTAAGTGGTGTACGTGAAAATGTGCTCGAAATCATCTCAAATTTTTATCACGGCATCCACATGTGATATCATGACTTGTCAACAAGTTCCATGAATTTTGGACGCCGTTTGCTTTTTATATAATTTTAAAACTATTCGTCCGCAAGTTCCTGGTCATGTTTCGAGAAGAATATGTGCGGAATTTCGCGTCTCTTCTTAGATACGGCCTCAAACAACACTTAATAACATGAATATCAATTTTGTATTCATAAAATGTTATTATTTGATGCACTTACAGTTCAAACTTGCATTTTCCAAAACATTCAATGAAATTAAATAAATTGAAGAAATATAGCAAAATATCTTAATTTTATGCCAAATTTCAACATGTTGGTCAAGATATTGTAGAAAGCCAACAGAAAAAAATGGAAGCGAAAAACGAAAAAAAAGAAAATTGTTTTGCCGAGTGTCCTACGAAAACACTCGGCAAACAGTTAACTTTGCCGAGTGTTTTTTGAACACTCAGTAAACAAATTATTTTGCCTAGTGCTAACGGAGGACACTCGGCAAACTATTGACGGCGGCTACCCCCGTCAAACTTTGCCATGTGTTTAATTTTGCCGAGTGTTGACACTCGGCAAAGTGATCTGTTTGCCGTGTGTTGTGGTTAACCAAATTTTTACCGAGTGTCAACTTTTTGCCGTGTGTTTCGAGTCTAACACTCGGCAAACCACCTCTTTGCCGAGTGTCCGTGTTTTGACACTCGGTAAAATGAAAAATACTCGGCAAATCTCGGTTTTCCAGTAGTGGTACAAGGTAATGATTTTCCCTTTCATGATAGGTAACGTGATAGGATATGCCACACTTATTAATTACAATCTACCCCCGAAGTTCCACACGTACGTACGTAGTACGTATTACGTAGTACACCGCACATTACGTACGTGTTATACACAGCACAAACTTACGTACATATAGACGACGCTAATTAACACGGATGGAACCAACGTAACGTAAACCACGAACCATACACGCACGGACGACGATGTCACGATGGTGCCATCACGTTCCAGCAGCTGCTAGCATCATATCCAAGCCGACCATCACCATGCGGCGGCGCTTACAAACTCACCCGAAAATGTAGCTATCGTCCAGCGCTCTGAACACCGTGGGCTCCGCCTCCATCACCTCCACCACCTCCGGCGCCGCGTGCACGTACACCACCCAGTCGCCGTCGCCGCGCGCGCTCGGCATTGGCATCACGTAGCCGGCGCCGCCGGGCCAGGGGAAGTGGTACGACGCGAACGCCGGGCGGCCCCACCCGAAGTCCACCTCGCCGACGGGGAGGCGCATCCCCGACGACACCACGCAGGCCATGGCGTCCTCGCCTCCGCGGCCGCGGCCCAGGTACGCCCTCGCCACCGTGGGCTCGGGCCGCCGCGCCTCCACCCAGTCGACGAGCTCGCGGAAGTGCTCGCCGGTGGCGGCCTCCGCCACCCACCGGTGCACGTCGCCCGCCACGTCGGCGAGCGCCATGCCGCGCAGGGCGTCGGTGCCCATGACGCCGTAGGGGATGGTCAGCACGTTGCCGAAGTAGGCGCCCATGGCGCCGTCGCGGCGGAGGCGGGTGCGCCCGTCCACCACCACGCCCATGCAGCACGACGCCGGCCGGCGCCGCGACGCCGCCGCCGCGGCCTTCGCGTAGAGCCCCCACAGGTGCGCCGTGAACGCCTCCAGCTTCGTGCGCCCGGGCCCCGCCGCGGCCTGGAGCGCCGCGACGTCGGCGGCGGCCACGCGGTAGATGCGGTTGGCGGCGGCAGTGTCTGGAAGGGCCGGCGCGCGGCTCACGGGGACGAAGAGGCGGTCAGCGAGGTTGCCGGCGGTGGTGCAGAGTGGCTCACGCGGCGCGAGGAACGAGCGCTGGAAGGACGGGGCCGGAGGTGCGGAGCTGCCGCGGGCGGCTGCGGCCCACGCGACGAGGAACATGTTGAAGGAGTAGGCGTCGCAGACGCGGTGGTCGAAGGTGCACCCGACGATGGCGCCGCCGCACCTGAACTTGGTCACCTGCGTACGTGCATGTAGAATTACGGTGATGAATGATGATGTCATGACTACAGCGAGTGCATGTACACAAGTACTACCCTCTCCGTTTCAACTTATATAAGTAATTTAACTTTTTTTTTCTAAAGTTTGACCGCTCATTTTATTCAAAAATTTAGAGATAGGATCAGACGAATTTAAAAAAAAAAAACTCCAGGTGTTCGGATGCATCGAACAACTGTTGCAGCTGTTTGTCACTTTGTCCGCCTCTCATGGATGATATTACTGTATAACAACTAAGCATAGTGATCTACAACAACTAATCTACAGCAGTAAGAGCACTCACAATGCAGACTTCAATATAGAGTCTAAGTCTATTTATTTTCCTCCTATTTATAGGTTTTTTTGGTTGATGTGGCATTATATTTATTAAAGGGAGAGGGAGAAAAATTCAGACACCAGGTCTTCGATAGATCTATGGATAGAGTCTGTAATGTGAGTGCCCTAAAACCATTATATCCATAGATCTATGGTCCTGTTTGGATCTAAGGGCTAGAGCTAGTTTGAGCTCAACTAACCTAAAAGTATCAAAACAAGAGGGCTAGAGTGGGTTATTTGCAACTAGACCACCCCAAAAACTGGCCCCTCCAAGAGGTGATTATTTGGGCTAATTCAGGTGAGGACCATGCTTTTTCCTCACATCTAGCCATACTATGGCCCACACAAATGATTAGAAAAGTACTTTTTTTCTATCAATCTAACCCTTACATCCAAACAACACTTGAGCTAGAGGTAGTTGAGGGCTAGTTTGCAGATAGAAAATAACTCTAACCTCTAGCACAGGTAGCGGATCAAACAGGGCCATTGAAAAGAAAATACTCCATTTACGTGTAAATAAAGCTTGTGTGCAATATTTAACAGCTGGCAGGATGGTTGATGAAACATGAAAGTGGCCTACGTACCTATGCAAACTAGAAAATGCCATATTGTCGCAATCGAAGTCATCATATAACTTCATAATAAGGAAAAGAACGTTTCCATGCAAAGGCCGGACACACTTGGTGGGGTAGCATGCATGACCATGAGTCTATGACATACTCTTAAATTTATTTAAAGAATGTCTGGTTGGAGCGTGGAGGTGGGAATACATGACCGAAGTATAGTTGACTCTCACATGGAATCTCTAAAAACAGTAAACGACGATTACCTGTTCCCCCCTATATATAGGTGAACCTAGGTCGATCGTAATGAATCTCCGTGAGTTGGTAAACCATAAAATTCTTTATAACCATACACGTAGGTAACCTGGCGCAGGTGTACGTAGGTACTTCTCGTACACGGAGCAGCTCTTTTATTTTGCTGGAAACACTTGGACGCGCAATCCTCGTGCGTAGTCAACATGTGAGCCACCCGTAGCGTTTCACAGTGATCAGAGACAGTCAAACGGTTTATTGGTGATCGAATCATGCAAGTTATTTTGTTTTAAATTCTTACTGTACTATTCTGAATTGTACACACATGATGCACGTAAATGTACGTGTAACTTTTGCTTTTTTTTTCAGGAAAACGTGAATTATACACACACGATACCATGTTATCAACCTTCCCCAATCCAGTCGTTGCAGTCGAACTGTATTTTTCCCACGTATAAACTGTTAGTTTTGTGCAGGCTTGCAATTGAGAATCGTGCATGTTACTGGAGATTCTTGTTTCTACCACAGGTAAAAGTTTAAAGGTACGGTCGGACTCCCTCAACCCCAAAAAAGTCCGTTTTAGACCTTTCAGATATCATATTTAACCATTCGTCTTATTTGAAAATTTTATATAAATATTATTTATTTTATTATAATCTGTTTAACATTAGAAATACTTTAATAGTTATTAATTAATTTTGTATTTTGTATAAATTTTTTGAATAAGACAGATGGTCAAATACAATTTCTAAAAAGTCTAGAGCCACACTCTTTTTTTACGACGGAGGGAGTATGGAGTATCTATATGCATGATGCATGAATGCATGGATCGAACCTGCACGGACATGACGCCGGCCTTCTTCTTGGGCACGAACGCCTCGACGCTCTCGTCGGGCAGACCCAGGCGCAGGACCCGCAGCTCGGTGCCGTCGGCGGTCGCCTCCGCGACATCCACCCCGCGACCGCTGCACAGCAGCTCCGGCTCGCCGGCGGCGTTGGCCACCACCTCCCCGGCCAGCGGGTAGTACGCCACCAGTGTCTTGGCCAGCGCCGCCTTGAGGACCGCGGTCGGCGCCTGGTGGCTGCGGCCGCCGGGGTCCGCGTAGCAGAAGAAGACGCCGACGTCGATGGGCGGCAGGAGGAGGTCCAGGTTCGACAGCGGCAGTCGGTGCTCCTGCACCGGCAGCGCCGGCGCCACCGTCGAGACGGCCGTGATGGTCACCTCATCACGGCCGCCGTGCCCGTGCCAGGCGCCGTTGGTGGTGCCTTCCTTCACCATGTTATTCCGAGCGACGAGTGCGTGCGCGAGAGGCAGGGGTAGAGAGAGGGAGGGAGGGAGGAGGAAGCACTTGCTCTGGTTCGAACTGCAGATGGCAAACTCAGTGGATTTATATAGGAGAGGTAGCTGCTAACCCGGCACTATAGCTTATGTTAATGGTCCTTGTCAAAAACATTATGTTACTGGAGTACTACTGATTCCAGTATATATTCTAATCATTACTGATAATACTGTAGTATTCTTTTTTTTTCAATGCTACATTTGTCATTATAAAAATAGCATAAAGTGCCATTCAACATTTTAAAAAATAGTACAAAATGCCACTTCAAATTTGTATTTTAATTAGGTACCCAACCTACTACTCCCTTCGTTCCAAATTATAAGACGTTTTGGTATTCGTAATATTCTATATTCGTAGCTTTTACTAAACACCTAGATATAGATTATGCCTAGATACATAACAAATGCTATGAATCTATAAATACTAAAATGTTTTATAATTTGGGATGGAGGGAGTATTACAAAAAGTAATCTGCATCTAAATTGCCTAACTCTATACCATTAAGAGAGAGAGAGATAAATAATCCTTTAAATTTGAATTTAAATTATCCACTTTTTTCATATTTCAAATAAACAAGGCATTGCGCTAACGTGCATTCTGTTGCTAATATAATCTGTCAATCTAATTTGAATTACTAACACCTAAAGACCATATATGTTCCTAAAAAGGCCTACTTGTACCACTATTATGTATAAAAATTAGCTCAACTTAATTGTGCATAGTTGTGCCACCATGTAGACCAAAGATGCATAATAAACATGTGTAATTTGGAGATGTATTGTGCTGAGTTTTAATATAATTCTTCCTTCACTTAAGAATGCATAATAGTATTCGTGAAAATGTTATCTTAATGAATCACACGTAAACTACAACGACAATCAATCTAAAATATGCGAAAAGGCTTGTGGTCCAATGGTAGGACTATCCAGTGGGATTCTACCCATTAAGGTTAAAATCTTGGTTGTCGCACTCGCACCTTTCCTCAATTTATTTCAGGATTTAACGGCATTGTGCTTTCAGTGGTAGGCGATGTTCCCGTCGACAGCGAGGCGTCTGTGGTGACTTCGTCAATCTCGAAATCTGCCATCACAGTCTTTCGAAGATGCTCATAGGGGTAGGGTTTACGTGCGTGTGTTCACAGGGATAAGTGTACGTGCGTTGTGAGCGTCTGTGTCTGTACTATGTAATTCGTAAAAAAAATAAATCTAAAATATACCAAATACGCGAGGGGACAGAGGAAGCTGCGGCGGATTTCTCTAGTCGCTTGTGGGGGCGATGAAAAGGATAGGGTTGAGGGGGGAGAAGGCAGGAGACGTGGACGACATCCGGTGGCTACGGAAAAGATCAGACGGGCAGGGAATGTATACTGTAGATGAATAGTGATTTGAGTGAGGAGGAGGTGTGTTACTGTAGCTAAGTCGCCAAATTTAGAGATCTCTATAGATGTACTGCTTCCTATATATGTATTAAAAAGATACGGCATTTTAACAAATAAAAAAAATTCGAGAAAGACGTCCTAGAAGTCTCAATAATATTTTGGTTGTGAAAATTATTGTAGATATGAAATAAAAAATTTCTTGAAGGAAATACATTGGTGGCTACCTACTACACAAAGTGACGCTTGAACTAATCTCAAGATACCTAACCGCATGTAGACAAAAGACTACATGAAGCCACACTAGCGAAGTGTTTGGTTCGTGAATTGTAACATAAAAATTTCTTGAAGGAAATACAGTGGTGGCTAACTACTACACAAAGTGACGCTTGAACTAATCTCAAGATACCTAACCGCATGTAGACAAAAGACTACATGAAGGCCACACTAGCGAATTGTTTGGTTCGCGAATTGTAACATAAATGCATTACAGAGAGGTAACATATACCGTTTGCGCGTATATTTGTTTCAGTCTGCCCATATTTCATTATGGGGTAATTTGGATACTTGAGCTATTCAAATTTACTCCCGCGCCTTCTCTGCTGTAATCAGGTCCCTTCCCCGTTGAATCAGATTACATTTCCGTTTACGCAACCAACGCTCCAACCAAGCGGCACGTAGATTTGTTCCTCGTATCATCCTCCACGGTATAGAAAAGGTAGTCAAGACATCGTCAAAACAAAGAGACGTGAAGCAAGTTGAAATTAACAAGCAACCTCACTCATGTAGTTGAGGACTGGGCTTTGACCTTGAGATATCTCGTTGGTTACAACGAATGGACATATATATACATAATCAATCGAAAACTAGCCATCACATTTAGAATAAAAAGGAGACACGTACGATCTTGCATTGTGCAAGCCAAATATATATTAGGTTCGGTTGGCACCATGAAAAAGGCATAGCATCTGCATACTCTTTTTAACGCAGAATATGGGTCCATATGGTTATTGTGATGTGGAGCGCATTCAATTGATACGTTAATACTCGTCTACTCGAGTGAAAGAGTTAATGGATATCTAGTGTAGCGTAGCTATAAAAAATTGCAAAATTTTGGCTGAGAACATTGGCATGCAGTAGTGTACTTGAAAACTGCAATGTGTTTACATTAGCTATTTTAAGACCATTTGAACGTAACCTAATGAGTTTTGATGAGTCAGAGATGCAGATGCTAGACAGAGAACGGTAAATGTGAGGATGTAAGAGACTGAAAACACCTGCATATATAGGGATTCTTCCGCGATACTTTTCTTATGCAGAAACTGAAGGAAAAAAAAAAAGTTGCAGCATTTTTTTTGACGAGCGTTTTTGGAACGCATGATTATAGAAATGAAGGAATAAAATTTTTAATAATATAATGTCCTGGTATCTTAAATCCTATGGATTGAGAAAATACAAGAAACTACAAAATTGAGAACGTTTTGATAAAACGTAGAGGGAGCACGTTCATCAACTTGTTCCCCTGCAAACACGAGTGCAACATATAAATATCTCCCCTGTGTAACTAACAGTGGTATACAAATATATTTCGCATACAACGATATTTATCTTATCTGATCTATACCTAAATTATGCTTATTATAATGGATTTGAATTCCAAATTAAGATTCAAACTTGGCATTATAAAATTTCAATCCTACAGAAATTCTTCAATTCTTTTTTCCTTTAATTTGTTTCAAACAACTAAACGGCCGTGCACCGTCGTGCTACAGAAGGTCCATAATAATAAACTCTAGCCCGTACGTTGTGCGGTTTGTGCCCTGCTCGCAGCTACACGCTAGCTTCCAAAACGACTGCTTCTCCCTTTTCCGTATACATGGTCACGTGGTTAGTGATTTAGGCATGACCCATTCAACAGGCCCATGACTTTGTCTGTATGGTCACCTTGGTAAGAAATAACCATGACCATTCAGCAAGCGGAGCCTGACTACCTTGGTAAGAAATAAGGCTCAGCTGTGCAGTGCAGGTGATGGTATACAACCACCAAATCCATATGCTCAGCAAGTGACATGGTTTACTAATATTCGTCTCGCCAGAAAGACCGAGCAAGGTAACGTAACCGCAAACCAAATAATGGTTGAACCGACCACAAGATTCCGGTATATTAGTGAGCCTAACACAATTAGGTCCCGTTTGACATACCTCAACTTCACGAGTGATGTTGTATTTTTAGAAAATAGCTTCATGAATAACTTTTTAGATGAACTGAATTATTTTGTGAATGTTGTTTGACAAAAATAACTTTACCAACAGCTTCATGCATACTTGTGTGAGAGAGAAATAAGAGAGTTGGGATCGGTGGAGGATCCAGAAACGGACCAAGGAAGGCTAAATAACATAGGCTAAAAAAATTTTGCTCGTTGAACACAGTACACTAATATTGATTTCGGATCACTGAATTGATGAAACTAATCATGAAAATAAAAATTAAAAGAGGAATGAAAGAGGAGATGTCAGTTCTCACCCTAGGGCGGCGCTCGACGCTGAAGCTGGCCGAGGCGGGCAGGGGCTGGTCAGGGCTGGCCGCTAGCCAGCTGGGGCTGGCCGGTGGTGGCTCCGGTGGGCGGCAGTCCGGCCTCTGGGCTCCCGGCTCCGGTCCAGGCTCCCTGTCTCTTGCCCCCTTTTTTTTACCTGCTAGGCTGGGCTGTGAAAACCTGTTAAAAAAATTTGAAGCCCAAGGGGGGGGGGGGGGCTGCAGCCCCCCTACATCCGCCAATGGCTGGGATAAGCTACTTTTTTTTGTTTCATGTCAACTCATCCTTTAATGAGAGGAGAAAAAATAGTTTCACCAATAAAGCTGATTTGGAAAAAATTGTTTGGCAAAAAAAAGCTCATTACAATTTATGAAGCAATTGTGAGCTGCACCAAACATGCCCTCAGTTGGGTAGAAGGTGTAATCATTCAAACCACGTTCTTGGTTGGAAATAGAGAAACTAATTTGAAATATATGAACTTTGTGCTACGCACAAAATAATGAAACTTAGAACATTTATAGTTCATCCATATATGTACTCAGGAGAAGACTGATATAGAAAATCGTTTTTGAAACACCGAAATGTGACAAATTTCACTTATGTGTGCATTACAAGACAAAAATTTCTGGATGTCTTCCGGTACACATGCACGTAAATTTTGTCATTATAAAAATGGTTATTGTGTCTTAACCTTTTTAGTATATGAGTACATATAGGAGTATGTATGTGAACTATAAATTCACCAAGTTTCACAATTTTTACATTCCACAAATTCGTATTTTGAATTATTTCTACATATCCTACTTTGCAGTTTGAGCTATTCCCAGCTTATTCGGTCCTACTTTGCAGGCATTAAACAGTGTTTTTGTCTCGTACTAAACCACACATGTAGCCGAAATAAGTCCTGCCGAGCGTGGGCCAAGATATATAGATTACCGTTTCCAAACGAACACTGTTATTGTCAAAAAAAAAAAGAACACTTCTGTTGATGAATGAGAAAGAACAATAAGCCCAGCGGGCTTCCAGGGCTAGAATCGGGCCACTTGACGATACGCAAGCTGGGCATAGATGGGCCTCGGCCTATAGACGGCGGCAGTGAGCCAGAGTGACAGGTGAGCAAGCCACACTGAAAACATTTTTTTTATCGGACGACTGAACATTTTTGGTGAGTGATCCTGAACGTCGGCGTTCGGTAGCTGCCTAGCCAGTTTGTCGTCGTACGTAGGCGAAAGGTGGTAATGTGCTCCGAGCTTTAAAGGCTCCTCGAATTTGTGTCCCATTAAGTTTCTTTTTTTAAAACAAAATATAGCTTTTGGTAGAGGAGATCCTTTGGGTGTGTGTCAGACTGTAAAATACTCCTTCACAACTCGCAATCACAGCGTCAATTGTCTCGTAAAATACTCCTATGATTCCAAGATGCAGGCAGTCAGAACCTGTTTTGCTCAGCCAAACCCTTCATCATGTTCATCCTCCAAACCTCATGCGGCAAATCATGGCGAGTAAAAAAAAAAAACATCAAGGGTAAAACAAACTTTTCTTCTAGGACTTAACTCCATTAGCCGACTATAAACTAGCTTGACAGAAATGTCAAACAGAAAAAAAAAAAAACTTGATTGGAGGACAGATAGGAAAGAATTTAAGTTCTAGTATCAAATAGAAACGCAACATCATTTCTAGTGTCAAATAGAAATTTCACTAGTACAAAAATGATTTGTCTCCGTGCTGAGAATTTTTTTAAAGGTGGTTTCGTTTGACGTCGGTTTCTTAAGAAAACCACCTCTAGAAAATCGATTTTTTAGTAGCGGTTTCTTAAGAAAATCACCTATAAAAATGAGGCATTTGTACATGCGATTCTCTTAAAGAACCAACACTAGAAATCGATTTTTTAGTGACGGTTCCTTAAGAGAACTGCATGTACAAATAATCTGAAATTATTTTTTTGAGTTTTTCAAATGACTTCGTATGATAAAACTATCAAAATAAATGTTGTAGATCTCAAAAAGTTATGAAAGTTTGTAGTTGATAACTTTTTCATTTAAAATCATCTTACCAGCGAAAAATATGTTTGAATTTGTCCAATTTGAAATTCAAATTTTGTAAATGACCTTGGATGGAGAAACTTCCAACATAAAGTTGTAGATCTTAAAAAGTTATGCAACTTTGTAGTTGAAAATTTTTTCATTCGACTTTGTTTAGGGCCTCAAATAGTCAATTTTTCTATCAGTTTGTTACAATATGTGAGTAACCTAACTCTACTGAGACATAAGTCAATGATGGGTAGAGTAATTAGAAGAGGTTACATGTAAGGGGAGTTCGTGGGCTCGAACCCCCGCGGCCACGGAGACGGGCAGATGCTGGCTGATGGGCCCCTTCCAGGATTTAAAAATGCTGACTTCTACTGACCTCTAGCACTGACAGTTACGACAATAGAAATGCTTCTACAACCATTTGTATTGAACCTTTGTGTACTAGTGTTTTTCTCTGTTTTAAATATGTCAGATAGTAACGATACGTTTCGAAATCGTGGCGATTGTAATGGCACCTTTAGAGTAAGTATAATAAGAGACTGTAAACTAGCTAAATATTGATGTGGCGGAGAGAAGGGAGGAGAGAGAGAGAGGAGAGAAACGGACTGTAATCTTACAGTTGGCTTAGGCACAAATGGGCTATGTATTAACTGTGAAAGACTAATTATTATATGAGTGAGCTGAGAGAAGGCGTAGACCAGCTATATTATTAGCTTTCTTAAAAATACCAGTAAAAATGCTTCTACAATCGTCTATATTGAACCTTTGTGTACTAGTGTTTTTCTCTGTTTTAAATATGTCAGATAGTAACGATACGTTTCGAAATCGTGGCGATTGTAATGGCACCTTTAGAGTAAGTATAATAAGAGACTGTAAACCGGCTAAATATTGATGTGGCAGAGAGAACGGAGGAGAGAGAGAAGAGAAACGAACTGTAATCTTACAGTCGGCTTAGGCACAAATGGGCCATGTAATAACTGTGAAAGACTGATTATTATATGAGTAAGCTGAGAGAAAGCGTAGATCGGCTATATTATTAGCTTTGCTCTTACATATAGCATCTCTAAGAGTTCCTAAAATATCATCCTAATCTCTATTTTTTGGAAAAATAAGAAAAATTATTCTCGAAGAGTACCAATACACCTTTCCAAAATATAGGGACTTAGAAAAAAAACCTCTTAATTGCGCGCGTATCCAGAGTTTGTCGTGCAGTCGCCATCTTCACGCGCTTCGGCGCCGCAATTTCCCGCGATTCTTTCTCTTGCCCCATTGCCCAGACTCCATTGAGGGTAGCCATCTTGGCTGTTGGGCGGCCCTCAGCCGCGGCGTGGCCAAGCAGAGCCCGCTACTGGTCGAAGAGTGTTTTGATAGCGCCCGTCGACTTAGCTAATATCTAGGATTTGATCAGGACTAAGGGGTGTTTACTTTCTAAATTTTTTTCTCTTTTTCCATCTAATTTCCGACTGCATGAAGCACTAAATGAAGTAGCAATTGTTACATGTTTATATTTTTTGTCTGACTAACTCGAGATGAATCTTTTAAGTCTACTTAGACATGATTAGACAAAAGTTATTAAATACAAACAAAAGTGATATAGTGCACTTTTCACCCTCTTTTCACCTAACTAAACACCCCCTAATAATGAATGGTTTTTTTCCTTGGCAATTGGCTAAAACACTGAGCATAATTCTTCAGGGGGGTTTAGTGGAAAAAAAGTTACAGAAGAAAGCAGCGAGTAGAGGAAAACGGTGACACCTTGGAAGCTCAGTAACTGCCTAACTGAAGGTGAAACAAAGCCAATGCCTCTAGCCTACCATGCTGTACAAAAGAAGCAAATGCAAATATTTGCATAACCCTCATTCTCTCTGCCCTGAAATCTCTACATAACCAAAGACGCAACATTCTCTGGCCAAGCATCGAGCCACGTCACTGGATTTTGATCAGGCTACTCCTGGCCATTTTGTAAAAAAATCCTCAGACTCTAGCAAAATTAACTCGCAGTCCAATCTCCTCTCTCAGGTTTTCTTATGAAGAAGCCCTTGCAGTTTTTCCAAATAAACCCGCCGTCCAGGCCATTCTATGGGTTGGCCTGCCATTGCAGCCGCGCTCTAAGTGGGCCGAGTGGGCCACATTCGGCCCAAATGGCCATCTCCTTTTTTTGCCTTTTATTAAATCCAATAATATGCTACTTTTGTTTATTTCATATAAAAATAATTAGAGATTATAAAATCATGAAATTTTTTTATAGCCTATCCATGATGTACTCTATGTATAAAAAATAATAAAATTATAAAATGAATTATTTTTAAATGATTTAAAATAACCTTTTTTAATTAATGAACGATTTCTACACATTAAAATGTTAATCCAAAAATTATAAAATTTGTTTTGTGGCTGCTTTGTGATGTTTCCAACCGCTACAAAATTTTCGAGAAGAAATTTAAATGTTTTAGTAAATTATAATTCCATACTTAATTAATAAATTAATTAAAAAAAGAGCTCATGTTTGATCTTTATAGCGCTCGAAATACATATACAACAAAATGGAAAATCCGCGGTTAATGTATACAATCATTCACAAATGATAAGTTCCAGATAACATAAAGAAAACACTAATACATTGCAAAAAAAAACAATTTAGCTACCATTATTATTTATACTCATCTACCTAACCACAAAGAAAAATAAATAACAATGGCCATGCGTGGCCAAGCCGCGCAGTTTTCTAGTATTATCAGGAATGGACCCAGTTGCTGCTCTGGATTAGTCATGAAAGGAGAACGAGCAATCACTCGCTTTCCTTCAAGAAGTCCCCCACTTCCTCTGTTTTCAGCACGCCTTCTTCAACCTTCACAGGAGCAGCAGCAGCAGCTTCCGCATCTTCAATCCTTGGTTTGTTTTCTTTGTCATTGGTTTCTTCCAATTGGACAGCTTGTGCAAATGCGTCCGAGATACCACTCACAATATCGACCGGTGCACTGGCCTGCATCTCCTTCCCAGTCTCGGAACACTGTAGCTTCTGTTGCTGCCTGTCATCTAGCATAGCTTTCTCTCGTTGCTCATAGAAGTCGAAGTCCTCAAGGATGCTTGTCTCGGCTTCATAGTTCTTGAAGATGGCTAACATCTGGAGACCCTGCTTCAGTTTCACCTGCAAGCTAGCTTGTCCAATTAAATTGTTCAAAAATTGCCTAGAAACACAAAGATAGATAGGTGCTATGTGTGTTGTTCTTTCTCTTTTTCTTTCTCTATTGAGGCAGTGGCAGCCCTTTGTAGTGCCTGTGGGCCCTCTGACCCTGTACTTAATGCTTTTCTTCCTATCTTAATTGAACGGCAGAGCTCCTACCAGTTATTAAAAAAAAAAAAGATAGGTGCTATGTGCATCAGTTGTACCTCCTGCGTGTCCCTGCTATTCATAACTCGCTTGTTCTCATTGTTCTCCAGGATGATGTGTCGGACAATGCTGTTTGGGATATCCTTAACAATGTGCCATTTGACAGGGAATTGGCCATTCCATCTGTCATTCTGCCAGTAATCAACACTCTTGTCAAAATCAACAGGCCCAATCATCTCAGCCACGCCGCAGAATTGACCACTGCTATTAACCTGCAAAGAAATAGTCGTAAATTCATAGGTCATCTTCCTTGAGCACGGTGACCAACTCCAAGCCAAAATCATATGTAACCTGCACTCATAGGCATGGAGATTGTCCTGTTTCTCCCTCAGCAATAAAGCAAATGGTTAAAAAGAAAATATAACAGTAAAGTGAATAGCCATACCGAGAAAAACAAGAAAATAGGACAATGGTCTTCCTTCTCTTTTGCCTCACGATAACAAGCATTTAACTTTCTGTTCCCTTTGGGAGTGCTGGCCCAAACATTATACTTTATGCTCTTGTAAATGTGATCTTCAGTGTAGGATTTTATTACAAAAAAATTGGCATCCTTGTACTCAGTCACAAAACCAGGGTGGTTGTATTTCTCAGAATCAGCTATTGGCAACACATTCTTATTTTTGTCTTGAGCTGAAGAGCACCCTACTTTTTTCTGCGTGACCCTTGGGCCACGGCATTGCTCATTCAGAAAGTCAAGAGAGCCCTTCCCATTCTTGAAGCCCTTATTGAAGGTGCCAAATCTGCAACTAGCAGTGCTCCAACTTTGTGTACTGCCTCCAAATTTAACACCTTGCTGGAATGCCATGTATGGTCCAGAATTAGACATGGATTCCTAATGCCAAACGAATGCATGCCATCAGTTCCCAAAAAAAAAAAAAAAAAAAAAAAAAAAAAAAAAAAACTGGCATGGAATGTGCAGTGATAATATAATTAAAAATCCATTTAGTTATAGAAACATCTTTGGACCATAAACACATATATCAATTGATGAGAACTTGCTAAAATGCAATTAAATGACCACATACCATTCCAGAAGTCAGGGGTATGTTTCCTTGCCCAAAAAATCCAGGAAAGCTACTAGATTGCAATGGAACTGCAATAAATTCACAAAATGGCAAGGGAATAATACAGTAAATTTGTGACAGTGAAAACAGAAATCAAATTTCACATATACTAAAAAGAGCCACAAAGGTATCAACAAAATGAATTATTACCTCCGTTTAAAGAATCAAAAGGCTGATAGAAGCCAGGACTCGGCAAGTAATGAACTTCGTCAGGAAAGCAATACTGGTGCATAGGATCAAATTGTGATATTCCAGTACCAGGACTTGAATATCCCGTGCCTGGAGAAGCTGGTGGCTGGTAGCAAGGGCTTGACAAGGGGCAGAACACAGAGAAATATGTCTGGCTGTTTCCAATGGCTGACAAAGGGGAATAAGCTCCATATATCACCTGTGAATTGTTTGCATATTGAGGAGATAAAAAGTAGCTAGTTTTGCATCACTTAAGTAAACATGACCAAGAAAATTAAGAAACAGGCTTACGGGGTATGCAGCATCAAGTTCCTCTGCACTCACAGCATGTGGGTATCCCTCCCATTGACCCAAATGGTTCAAGTATCCTGTAGATGAAATCATGAAAAAGAAAAATCTTAGATCAAGTCACGCAGAAAAAACTATCATGGGCCCTAAAAAGTAGAAAATCATGAACAGAAAAATTTGCTACCTTAACAAAAAAACAAAAGAAAAAAGGGGGAAACTCAAATAATAGGTAATTCTGCCCTCCCACACAAGGCCAGGATAGAGGTAAAGACGTGAATTTGTCTTTTAGGCTTTGAACCATATTGTGCAGCATCAGCGCATGCTGTCTCGTGTAACAATGTACAGGTAGGTGTAAGCATCAACACAGAGAAACAAAAAATATAGTCTAACCTCCAGAAAAGGGTGTGTGTGGCTGAGAGGCATACACATTGGGCTGGTAGCCGAACTGTTGTTCTCCACCTTTACCCTTACCCATAAAGCTAGCCTCCTCTTGAACACCTTTTGGTGACATTAAGGAGCTTGCACCTTGGACCACAGTGGCAGATGTGTTTTGATCATTTGTTAAAACAAGCTGACAGCCAAGAGACATTACCGTCAATCGAACTTCATGTTTAGCAAAGAAGAGGAAAACAAAGAACAAGCATCACTCTACTGCTATAACCTCTTTGGCATCCACACTTGTGGAAGGGTTTCTTCCAATTCCAACTACAATCTGCGATTCCATATGACCTGATGAAAAAGGAACAGCCATATGTAAGTTGAGTGAGCAGTATAACTGTATAAGTTGCACTGTGATGAGTGCAAAGGAAACTGATAGTGGGATGCCACTAACATGACAAACCAAACATACGAACTGGTCAAGTTCTCATCATACTGAATAAATAAATACGAGCTATTCTGTACTGTACCCTATGAAATGATTACAACTACGCGCGTGCAGAATAAGCTGTTCAAGTTTCTTTGGCTAAATTGAGGGAAATTTCATGTGAATAGGAGTTCCCATTACACGCCATACGGTACAGTAATCCTGTTTGTTCAGGGAAGACTGAAGAGCGTTGAACCTGCACAGGGGATATACATCATGAAGCGACACCTACGGCCGAAGTTTCACAAGACATTTGCTCAAACACAAATGACCAAATGCCCAGCGTCCAGCGAAGCATCTGGAGTAGCAGTACGAAGGAACTCCCGTCCCAAGAAAGCTGATCACAGGCGAACTTTATGTCGGTCATGGGGGTTCGACGACTGAACTTGAACCCCTCAGATATGTGAAAATAAGCTACCACTAGCACTAGCACTCCGCCAAGCGAATAATCCTCCACGAACTGAGTGAAATCAAGTGTCAGGAGATCGCCAGAGTATGGCCGCCGGCGAGCTCTCTTTCTCTCTCGCGTGAACACAGTTAACAACTCAGAGAACAGGCAGTTTTTGGTGCTGTCAACTAGCAGCGATTTTCTCATTGAAATGTGATACAAATAGAAAAGAACAGAGGCCATCGTGGCTGCGAACTACGGCGGCACGCTCGTGCTCACGAAGCGCCATCCCACTCCACTGATCGCGCGCATGGCGTAGGTGCTGCATGCGCGCTGACTGAATCAAAACACTAACTGAATGAAAACAGAAACAGAAACGACACTACCATTTACAGTTCGGCACAGAGCTTATTCCAACATCAAGCATCCATCAGAGAAAGTAGCATTTGGAGCTGAGGGATCACGGCAAGCAGAAGAGGCGTCCTTACCAGCGAAAGGAGGAGCTCAATCCAAGTCCAGACGGATACCCACTCCAGAGGCGGAAGGAAGAGGACGCGTGGAGCTCTGCGGCGGCAGAAGGCGTGCTCGACGAGCGGCGGGCGGTGCTGCGGTGGCAAGAGCCGACGCAGGAGTTGGGATGGAAGCGGAACGAGACACAGGGGTTTTGCGCTGAACGCCGAGGACTGAACTTGTGGGTGGCCGAGTATAAAAAGGGTGCCTGGAGACAGTTTTGCGTGATTCTTCATGTTTAAGTCTAACTTTGGTTCCTTATCTTTAAGAAAAGAACATGGTAAACCCGTTCTCTCTGTGGCATGGCCACGTAGGATCCGACGGGCCGGAGAAACGACATCTCGTCATTTTAGCCACCCAAATTAGGTGGGTCTTGTAATAATCTAGTATGCGTTGGTTGAATTCAGTCAAAATTATCAAAATCGATGCTTGAAACGCTGGATTCTTCTTAGCGCAACTAATAAATCCTTTGGTAATTTTACGTGTCCTGTTGAGACGATGACAAGGTACTGCTAGAAAAGGGTTTTTGCATAGGAACAGGTTCACGCATGAGTCCCATGCATGTGAAAACCCTCTAAAGTTAAGAAGGTCGACATCGAGAGAGAGAGTGTGTGTGTGAATACTCGGCGAGGCGATGGTTACTTTACTCGTGGTCTTGCTTGGCCCTATTGTCACTTTCACCTAGGGGTGTTTAGTTCCTCTCTAAAATCCCAAAAACTTTTGTCACATCAATTTTGCGGCACATGCATGGAACATTAAATGTAGACGAAATTTTTGCATGTTTACATAGTTTGACTGTAAATCACGAGACGAATCTTTTGAGTCTACTTAGGCTATAATTAGACACTTATTATAAAAGATTTCTCGTTGCTACAGTGCCAAAATCCTAAGACTTTTGATCTAAACAACCCCTAGTATACCCCAAACATATTGACACGGCGACGTACGTGGTGATGTACATGTACCGATGTGGACCCTCATTCTTGGGAAGAAAGTTTGGGTTGGGAGAGGGAGATGAAAAGCTATCGAGGAAGCTCCGCTCCGCATCGCATGTGCTCGATCGCCGATGCCGACCGAGGGTACGTACGGTGGAAGTGGAAATGGAAGTGGAAGCTTTGAAGTCTGAGTCAGAGCGCAGGGACCGTGCGCGCGTGGCCTTAGCGCGTACTTGTACGCGGTTTCCTCATCTCGCGACGTCGAGCAAGGTTAGGTTACGCGACGGACGTCGCTGCACGTAGCAGTAGGCAGGAACCGAGAAATTTCGCGGCGGTGGCCAGCGTCAAGCGGGACGCGGGCCCAACGACCGACATGGGATCGGAGCTTATCGGACATGGGCGTAGCGAGCGGCGTGCGTTCCGCAGCGGAAGCGACGCGCGGGCAAGCCAACGGGGCCCAGCGACGTCTGTCTCCCTCGCTGTCTGTCTCGGCAAAGCTGAGCCAGGGCACGACGGAGACGCGCCGTCGCGCGCGCGGCATGCGTAGTAGGCCCGATACGCGGTCGCGCAGCCGCAAATTAGCGGAGGGCTTCTCCTGGACCACATAACTGAGCGATCAGCGAGATGGGACACGCGACGTAAGTAAGTGCGGACTTCCCGCAATGATTTTTTTTTTTTTTAGGATGCCACTTGCCCACGAGAGTGTCGCACACCAATTTCAGAAGCAAAACGCTTTGGCAAGGTGAAGCTGCAACGTCAGCTAGATGTGAGTTAGCGTTGGGTTGGGCTGAATACTCATGTCTGCTCATCTTTCCATCTGAAAAACAGACTAGAGCGTTCAACCGAAAATAATCAGGTGCCAATTCTCTCTCTCTCTCTCTCTCTCTCTCTCTCTCTCTCACACACACACACACACACACACACACAAAAGAGCGTTGGAATGACAGAAATACCACAAAGGACTTGCGACCGTGCGTATAATCAAACTACAAAATTGAATTGCAGTACAGATAGCAGGGCAAGTCTACGGCAGCACAGAACATGTGACAGCAACCGCGGTGAAAGGAATTTGCACGGTGTGGTGGAGCAGCTTGCGGTCCGCATCATCGGCATCACCTCGCCGTCCATCTTTATCCTCAGGCTTTTACACATCCAAAGCTAACCTTGCTGTTTCCACCACGGCTGCTCCCTTATTGTCCCTCCGCTGGGATACTGGAAAGCATATTGCTAGAATATTACTCGACCAATTGCACACACAACATGCCAAAGACGCTATTCCTATCCTCTCCTAGCGATGGCAAACTTTAAAACCCCAAACATCGATGTTTACTAAGAAACCACAAACCACCATCAGCAGTTTTTTCTTGTTGCGTTGTTAGCGCCACACAGAAGACATACGGCAGAGATGGAAGGAGGGGAAGAGGCGAAGAAAGAGGTCATCATGCCACAGCTGGCTGGTGTTCAATTTCTTCTCTCCAATGAAGGAAAGGTGAGAGGAATCATATAGTGTTTGGTAGCCCTGAACTTCAATCTTCTGTTTTGTTCCCATCTTCTAGATATGAAAAAGTGTGTTTCCTAGTTCTCTCATGAGAACTAATAATCATGTGCCCGGAAACAAAGCATGCATTTTTTTCAGTTTATTTACTCTGCATGATTAGTTCCTACACTAGCCTGTGTTTACTGTTCCAAAACATGTTATGTGAGCAATCCTTTACTACAGTAAAAACAAGCATCGACCTTATATGAGTCTTTCTAATGAACTTTGTAGTGCTCCCTCAAGCATAAACTGGAATATTTGCCTTAGTTCAAAATTGAAGCACGCGTATCTAACATGATTCTTCTAGAGTATACTTACTGACTTGCTGTTTCATTCATTTGAACAACACTAAGGTCTAAACAATGCCTTAGCGCACAAATCCACAAAATTCTTCTGTGCTAGCTCTCATAATCAAGTGATTTCTTGTTTGTGAAAAAAACAGGAAGTACCTCTGTCCTCCATCGAAGGGAAGACGACCTGTCTCTTCTTCTCAGCTCACTGGTGCAGGCCATGCAGGAACTTCACCCCAAATCTAGTCCAGGTTTACACGACGCTCCGGAGCACCGGCAAGAATATTGAAATTGTCTTCATATCACTGGACCATGACGAGGCCAGCTTCCGGGATCACTTCAAAGGCATGCCATGGCTTGCATTACCATTTGACACTGGCTTAATGCAAAAGTTGTGTGCGCACTTTGGCATTGAGCATATCCCAGCACTGATCCCTTTGTCAGCAACACCATCCAGTGGGGTGGGATTTGAAGAGGATGCGGTGAAGCTGGTTGACGAGTACGGAGAAGATGCATACCCCTTCAGTGCACAGAGGAGAAGGGAGCTGGAGGCCATGGATGATGCTAGGAGAAAAGGAGGTAAGCTTCAGGAGCTTCTTGGCTGCAAGGAGAGAGACTATGTTGTAAATGCAGATAACATACAGGTGAATAAAAAACTCATGAACTGCCTCTGTTAATGGGAATTATATTTGATACTGCATTTGCAAGTTCGATAAATAACTAGGACATGATCCAGGTGAGAAAAATAGTCAGATACAGAATTGAGAAACCATGTCACTAGTTATGCCTATCACAGGTAACAACACACAATCTTATAAATAATAGAAACGCACTATAATAAGGATCTCAGTAGTGCACATAATACAAGCTAATATGCAAGCTCAATCTTGTATGTCCTAATGTCTCGATAATTTACGAAAAATCGAGCGGTTCTTATCACAACCGTTCTTTGTGGCAGAAGTTTTTACCATTGTACAAGAATATATATCATGTAAACTGGAAATGGAAGATTGATAGATATTGTTAATCTAGCTATGCTTGTCTTACAACTGTAATAATTATATAAAGCATAAAAAATAGAAATGGAGAAAAGGGCGCAATTTCTCAATAGTGCACTTGCAAACTACATGATACAAAATACCATTGGGGCAAGCCAAATTTGCAGATAATTAGATTGATGAATATCACTAACCAATAACTCTTCCATAGACAGTATGCAGTTGTTGATGATTATGACGCCATACTAAGCGCATCCATGATCCATGTCTCCATTGCATTGTTTATTCTGACTATTTAGTAAATTTGATTTTAATTTTACAGTTCAATTTCTCCTATGCCAATGTTTTTCAGATTCCTATAGCTGACCTTACTGGCAAGATAGTGGGCCTGTATTTTGGAGCACATTGGTGCCCACCTTGCCATGCCTTCACCAAACAGCTCAAGGAGGTGTATAATGAGCTGAAAATCTTGAGACCTGGAAGCTTCGAGGTCATCTTCATTTCTAGAGACCGAAGTAAAGGGGAATTCGAAGCAAGCATGAGTTCAATGCCATGGCTTGCCATCCCTTATTCTGACACTGCCAGGCAAAAGCTTACAAGAGTCTTCTGTGTCAAGGGCATCCCAGGACTCCTGATACTTGGTTTAGATGGTAAAGTTCTAAAAACAGATGCCAGGACAGCAATATCAACTTATGGTGCAACAGCATTCCCATTCACGGAATCTAGAGTTTCTGAAGTGGATGAAGCACTCAGAAAGGAAGGAGACAAGCTGCCTCGCCAAGTGAATGATCCAAGACACAGACACGTGCTTGAGTTGGACATGGCTAAGGCCTATGTTTGTGATGAATGCCAGCAGAAGGGGAGGTATTGGGTGTTCTCTTGTAAGCAGTGCAACTTCGATCTTCATCCCTCTTGTGTAAGAGAAAATAAAGTAGACAGCATCTAAGATATGTATTATAGTTGAAAGTATGAAGTTCTAGCATCAAAGTGGACTGGAAAAATTGTTTCTATTGTACTCTAAACTCTATAGGACTCGATGAAAGTAATGGGCAAGTCTTAGTTTCTCGAATGGCAAATCTACTTGGTAAAAGGATGGATTCTAAAGAGTAAAATGACAATATGTTTACATGATGATTTTATGAACATTGTTGGATTCCTCATAAAATAAAATGGACTTTCAGTAATTCCCCCATACGGTCATATCCCATGGAAAATCTCATATGGTTATTTCATCAAACACATGGCATGCAGCCATTAACATCAGGACAAACATAAAAGCAGTACCTTTACCTTTAATATAATAACTGAAGACTTGAAGAGTATAATGGCGCTACATATTGGAGCCAAGCCGCAGTCTCAGAATCATAAGAATTTGAAGAACGCAAACACAGGAGCACATCATGATCGCAGATCACCTTAGCATCAACAGTTATTTAACGGATCCCATGTGCCTATGCATGGAATGGAAGCCTCGTGAGAATTCTATACTAAGTAGCAGGCGGGCAGATTTGACGACAGGGAAATCGGGGTCCAGAATGAAGACTGAAGATTGAAGGGAACAGGATAAAAGAAGCCATGCAAGTGACTTTTGAAGTCAGGGAAACTGGTTCCAGTTTTTACATGCTAGAGTCTTGTCAGCATCTCTGTTACTTCAGCAGGCACCGGAGAAGAGACAACAGGACCGGCTACAGTAGAAGCTAGGTCCAAGCGTGTGCCCCAGCCCGACAGTCGTTTTGCCGGCCCAGACTAGGGAATGTAAGGAGAGCCCCTGAACTATAAAGGGGAAGAGAGTCGAGAGTAGAAGCAAGAAATTGTAAACCGAACTCTCCAAAATTCAAATTCCCTTCTCGCCACTCTGTGCTTCTTCCTCCTCCCGCCTCGTGTTCCCAATTTCCCTCTTCCGATAGCTAACAACTGGTATCGGATTCTCGTCTATCCTGGCCTCTCAACCTTCTTCCCCTGCTGCCCACTCCCACTACACCCGTTTCCAGCGTTCCCGTGGTGCCATGGACCCCAACATCAAGCTCGTGCTCGACGAACTCGCTCGCTTGAACAACCGCTTCGACGAGCAGGACGAGTGCTGGACGCGTCTCGAGCGCAATCTCGCCGAGCGCGCTGCCACGGTGGATGCTCGCTTCGGTGCTGTGGAGGCGGCCACCTCCTCCAACACCGTCGCATTCTCGTGGCGCCTCGCCGAACTCGAGTCGGTACCAGCAGACCCGCGCGCTCCTGCGGTGGAGCATCTCCTCGCTTCTCTCGAAGCCAGCTACGTCGACCAGGATGCCGACAACGCCTCAACGAGCTTGAAGCCCTCCGCATCAACAACGCCAAGGACGAGCGCGTCGCCACTCTGGAGGCCAGACTGGCGGACGCGTGCGCACATCGCGCAGCTGGCGAAATCCCGTGATCGTGAGGTGTTCAGCGAAATGTCTCACGACCCCGGCATCCTCCCGACTCCGAGCATGGTGGTCGCGCGCTCACCTGCCGGATTTCCTGCCGATCGGCCTGTGCTTGGGCACCACGTCAACTTGACTACACGGGATTTGGGATCTGAGGCTATCGCCACCGGGATCCCGGTCCCGGCCAAGGGTACGTGCCCGTTTCACCCTCCCAGCCTTTTACTCCTTCGCATAGCCGGTGTCCTGTTCCTGAGCGCCATAACCCATCAATTCACCCTGCCCTGATCCCACTGCCTTCTCCTCGTCCATAGCCTCCTGTTCACTTACTTCCTCACCACCATAACAGCCGCCTTCCCAAATTTCCATTTCCACGGCTCGATGGTGATAACCCTCGCTGTTGGAGGAAGCGTGCTGAGAAATATTTCCGCATGTATGCTGTGGAACCCGAGCTATGGATCTCGGTTGCAGAGATGCATTTTGATGACGCTGCTTCCCTGTGGTACTAGTCTGTCGAGTCTTCTCTCACCAACTATTCATGGTCTGATTTCTGCATCATGCTTCACGACCGCTTTGATCGGGATCAACATGAGTCACTGATTCGTCAGTTTTTCCATGTTCGACAGACTTCCACTATTTTAGAATATATCCCACGCTTTACAGCTCTTGTTGACCATCTCAAGGCCTATTCTCCTCAACATGATTCTCTGTATTTTACTATGCGGTTCATAGATGGTCTTCGTCCGGAGATTCAATCTGTCGTGCTCGTTCAGCGCCCTAAAGATTTGGATACTGCCGCAACTCTTGCTTTGTTACAGGAGGAAGTCGCTGCATCGCCCTCTCGGCCTCCACGCGGTGGTGATTGGTCGTCGTCCTTCCAGCCGTGGCCATCAGCTCCTACGCCATTGCCTCTTCCAGCTCCACCTCGCGCTGATCGGGCTGCGCTAGCGGCACTTCCTGCTCCTCCTGCTCCAGGCGCTGACTCCAAGTTGTCTGCTCTCAAAGCTCATCGTCGTGCTCTGGGATTATGCTTCAAATGCAGTGCCAAGTGGAGCAAGGATCATGTCTGTACTCCTGAGGTATTGATGGCTGTGGAAGCTTTGTGGTCCTCCATCTCTGATGATGCAGATTCTGACTAGTGTACTGATGACTCCCCGCCGGAGCAATTATTCTTGGCTATCTCCAAGTCAGCAGTGTCTGGTTCTGTTTCTGGCCGTACTATGCAGTTTCTCGGCCAAGTACAGGGTTTCCCAGTTTCCATTCTGCTCGACTCTAGAAGCAGTTCGTCATTTGTCAGTGACTCTCTCTTGCCTCGGCTGCATCATCCAGTCTGTGAGCCTATCGGTTGCCAAGTTTGGGTGGCTGGCGGTGGCCTTCTTTGGAGTTCTCAAATCCTCAGGCACTTACCATGGGCTATTGCTGATTGCCAGTTTCACTCTGATTTCCGGGTGTTGTCATTATCTTCTTTTGACATGATTCTTGGTGTGGATTGGTTGGAGCACTTTAGCCTAATGTATGTGGATTGGAAGGAGAAATGTGTAGAGAGATAGCGGAACACCTCATACTCTTAGGGGTTGGGTGGCTTTTATATATATAGTCATACATGACTTGGACTACAAGTAAACATAATTACATAGGACCCCCTAGGATATATACAAACTATTATATCTAACATCCCCCCGCAGTCTAAGCGGAAGTATCTCGGACGTAAAGACTGGACCTAAACTCACTAAACAACTGTACAGGTAGGCCCTTAGTCATGATGTCAGTGAACTGATGGGAGGATGGCACATGAAGCACTCGAAAATCACCAAGGGCGACCTTCTCACGGACGAAGTGAATGTCGATCTCAATATGCTTGGTCCGACAGTGATAGACAGGGTTAGCTGTCATATACACAGCAATGACGTTGTCGCAGAAGACCACCGAGGCAGAAGATAGCGGCAGATGCAACTCGCTCCCAGCAGCACTCGGCGATGGCGTGCGCAACAGCGCGGTATTCCACTTCAGCACTGGAGCGAGAAACTGTAGACTGCCGCTTGGAGGACCAGGACACCAAGTTGTCGCCGAGGTACTCGAGAGAGCTTGCCGGAAGCAAACCTGCAGTGTTAGCGGCATACGGAAAGGACGATTCATCGAAAATAACATGTCGTGAGATGATTATGTGCTGCGGTACCCCTTGTGGGAGGAGGGATAACCAAGGAAGACGCAGGCAGCGGAGCGGGGGGCAAGCTTATGGGTGGAGGTGGCTGAGAGGTTTGGGTAACACAGCAGCCGAATACGCGAAGATGGGACAGGTCGGGAGACTTGCCGAATAGGCGGGAGTAGGGAATCTCGGTACCGACGGCTGAGCAGGGCCGGCGGTTGAGAAGGTACGTGGCTGTGTTAAGCGCTTCAGCCCAATAGGCTGGGGGCATGGAGGCATGAAGAAGCATGGTTCGAATGATGTTGTTAATGGTTCAGATGATGCACTCTGCCTTGCCGTTCTGAGCTGAAGTGTACGGGCAAGATAGGCGTAGGAGAATGCCATGGGCAGCGAGGAACCGGGCGGTGACGGTGTTGACGAACTCAGTTCCGTTATCCGCTTGGAAGCATTTAACAGCGAGGCTGAACTGAGTGCGTGCGTAGGCGCAGAAATCCACGAGATGTTGATGCACATCGGATTTGCGTTGAATGGGAAACGTCCAGCAATAATGAGCATAATCATCCAATATAGCGAGGTAATATGAATGACCGGAAACACTAGGAACCGGAGATGTCCACAAATCACAATGCAAAACCTCGAAGGGTGCAGTAGTACATGACGTGGAACTAGAAAACGGTAGACGAACATGTTTGCCTAACTGACAAGTATGGCACAAACTAGAATCAGCCTTAATACGGGGAACCAAGGACTGGAGACCGGTGATGGCGGCAGGACCGGGATGCCCGAGGTGGGCATGCCACAAGCTAGTGGCATCGGTGGAGGCGGCCAAGGCGAGACTGGTGGCGGCGGTGGGGAAGGTGTAGAGGTCACCGGAGCTATTGCAACAAAGCATCACCTGACTGGTCCGAGGATCCTTAATGGAAAAACCAAAGGCGTCAAATTCAACGGAGCAATGATTATCACGTGTGAATTGACGGACTAAAAGTAGATTGAGAATAATATGTGGAACGACCAGGATGTTATTTAAAGCAAAGGTAGATGAAGAAGCTACGAGCTGGGAGTCACCGTGGCAACTGACCGGGAGGGAGCTGCCGTTACCGACGACAACCGAGGAGGAGGAAGGACGGCAGCGAGAAAGGAGTATACCATCGTTGGAGCTCATGTGTGAGGTAGCACCGGTGTCCATTACACAGGGGCACTACCCTGGGTGATCTGCATCTGGTTCAGGGCGGCGACCAGGGCAGCGGGATCCCACGCCTGCTGCTGCTGGGTGTAGGCGTTGTACACCTAGGGAGGTTGGCCGTACGGGCCAGTACCGGCTGGAGGGCGCCACTGCCCACCCCTGGTAGGGAGGCCGACCCCCGGGTTGAAGTAGTACCATGGCCCGGGGGGCGGCTGCTGGTGCTGCTGTTGGCGTCCCTGCTGCTACTGCGGGGCGCCGTTCTGCTACTGCTGCTGTCCACGCTGCCCACCGCGGCGGTTGACGTTCCCGTTGCCGTCCCTGTTGCCGCCATGGCGTGGCGGAGGTGTGTTGGCAGGGGAACGCGAGGTGAAGGACGAGGAGCGACAGCCGTCAGTGCTGCAACTGGAGGAGGACGAGGTGCCCGCAACCAGCGCCGTGTTCTTAAGAACTGTCTCCTCATTAGCGAGGTGAAGTTCCTTCAGAACCAGCATGTTGTGGGCGGGAGCGAAGGTGGGCAGCACGTCGCGGTTGGCGATGTCGTCGGCCGTGCTGGAGAAGCGAGGGTTGAGCCTGCGGAGCAGATTGAGGACAAGCCGGGGTTCCTCGATGGTCTGCCCAACGTCGCGAAGGGCATCGGCAACCTACTTCATGCGCTGGCAGTATTGGTCGATGGTGGAGTCGCCTTGGGTAATGGAGTGGAACTGCTCGCTGAGGAAGACGGCCCGAGGCGCCTTGTTGGCTTGGAACAGGGCGGCAATGGCGTCCCAGAGAGCCTCGGCGTCCTGATCTTGTGCCATGGCGAGGTCGAGGACGTCGTCGGAGACGGAGCCGAAGATCCATCCACGTACAGTACAGTCCGCTGCGTCCCACAGCGGATAGGCGGGGTTGGCGGCTGTGGTGCCAGTCGATGTGACCGCGGAGCAGAAACTTGCCGCAGAGCGCCTTGAAGAACGCAGACCACTTGGTGTAGTTAGGGTTGGCTAACTCCAAGATGATGGGGACGTGGTTCTTAACGTTGACGGCGGCGTAGGATGGGACGGTGGGCGGTGTGGGATCGCTGGCACCATCAGCATCGGCTGTCTTCGGGGCGTCATCGGTCTTCGGAGGCATGGCGGCGGCCTGGTCTGGAGGCGGCGGCCAAAAGCAGGTGGCGGCGGCGGCGGCCTAGGTAGGTAGCGGCGGCGGCAGGGGAGCGGCGGCGGCCTAGGGTTAGGTCAGCGGCGGCCTGAGCAGGCGGCGGCGGCCTAGGGTAGGGCAGCGGCGGCCTGGGGTTAGGGCGGAAGCAAGGATCTAATTAGGGTGCTCTGATACCATGTAGAGAGATAGCGGAACACCTCATACCCTTAGGGGTTGGGTGGCTTTTATATATATAGTCATACATGACTTGGAGTATAAGTAAACATAATGACATAGGACCCCTAGGATATATACAAACTATTATATCTAACAAAATGGATTTCCATCCCATATTCCGGACGGACTGTGACTCTGCAGGGCTACTCACCGGACCTTCCATCTCAGTTTTTGCTTCAGATTTTTGCACCTGACAATCTCGATGCTGAACAGTCTGTTACATCTTCAGTGCTAACTGTTATTCAGCAGGTTCTCGACAGTTTTGCTTCGCTGTTCGATCCACCATCTTCGTTACCTCCGTCTCGGGCTTTTAATCACACCATTCCATTGATTCAAGGTGCTCAACCAGTATTCATGCGGCCTTACCGGTATTCCCCAGCTTTGAAGGATGAGATTGAGAAACAAGTGCAAGAGATGTTTTCCCAAGGGATCATAAGACCGAGTACCAGCTCGTTTTCCTCCCCAGTTCTTCTTGTCAAGAAGAAAGACGGTTCTTACCATTTCTGTGTTGACTTCCGACAGCTCAATGCTCTCACTTGCAAGGCTAAATTTCCTGTCCCAGTCATTGTTCAGTTGATGGATGAACTGTCTTCTGCAAGCTGGGTTTCTAAGCTCAATTTGTGCGCTGGTTTTCATCAAATTCTGCTGCAACCCGGTGAAGAATTCAAGATAGCTTTTCAAACACAATTGGGGCAGTATGAATTCTTGGTTATGGCATTTGGTCTCACTGGTGCTCCAGGCACCTTCCAAAATGCAATGAATGTCACTCTTGCTCCGGAATTGCGCAAGTTTGTTATTGTGTTTTTTGACGACATCTGCAATGAATGTTTACAGGCCCACCTTGGAATCTCATGTCGAACATCTTCGCTTAGTCTTTCAGCGGTTGGCTGCTGATGATTGGAAACTTAAGCAGTCTAAGTGTCTATTTGCTCAGCGCTCGGTGGCATATTTGGGGCATGTTGTCAGCGCTGCAGGTGTTGCAACTGACCTGGATAAGGTTGCTGCTGTGGCCAATTGGCCAACCCCTACTTGTCTCAAGGAACTTCGTGGATTCTTGGGTCTCGCCGGCTATTATCGGAAGTTTGTCAGGCACTTCAGTGTGATAGCCAAGCCCCTGTCTGACCTACTTCGGAAGTACACATTGTTTATTTGGACCCCAGCTCATGCTTCGGCCTTCGCGGCCCTCAAACAAGCCTTGGTCTCGGCTCCAGTTCTTGCATTGCCCGATTTTAGTATTCCCTTCCATATTGAAACCGATGCGTGTGCTGTGGGCATCGGTGCAGTGTTACAGCAGCAAGGGCATCCATTGGCATACATCAGTAAAGCTTTGGGTCCTTGTAATCGGTCCCTTTCTACTTATGAAAAGGAATGTCTTGCAATATTGTTGGCAGTGGAGCATTGGCGCCATTACCTCTTACAAGGGGAATTCTTCATTCACACCAATCACAAGAGTCTTATCCATCTCAATGAGCAACGCCTCCATACGCCCTGGCAGCAGAAGGTGCTCACTAAGTTGCTCGGTCTCGACTATAAGATCTTGTACAGGAAGCGCGCTGATAACTCTGCAGCTGATGCTCTGTCCTGACGAGTTCACTAGGAGCATCTTCATGCTATCTCCTCTGCCACTCATGATTGGTTGTCTGCTGTGGTCGATACCTATGCCTCTCATGCGGAAGCTCAGAAGCTGTTGACTCAATTGGCAGTTGATCCATCTGCTCGCCCTCCGTATTCTTTGGTGAATGGCATGATTCGTTACAAAGGGCGAGTGTGGCTTGCTCGTCACCTGAGCTTCAACAGCGTGTACTGGTCACCCTACACAACAGCCGATCGGTGGTCATTCGGGTGCCCCGGCTACATATCACAAAGTTAAGAAATCATTCTTTTGGCCTGGGAGGAAATCGGCAGTATGGTCTTTTGTGCAGAACTGTCAGATTTGTTTACAAGCCAAGCCGGATCGCTCTCGGTCTCCTGGGTTGTTGCAACCACTTCCTCTTCCATCTGCATCCTGGGAGGTTGTCTCAATGGATTTCGTGGAAGGCTTGCCCCATTCCAGCTCTGCTAATGCAATTCTGGTTGTGGTTGACAAATACTCCAAGTTCGCCCACTTTGTTCCGCTGTCACACCCGTTCACTGCTCCCTCTGTGGCTAAGCTGTTCTTGGATCACATCTACAAGTTACATGGGCTTCCGCGCGTGATCATCTGAGATAGGGATAAGATATTCACCAGCACATTTTGGAAATCCTTATTTCAGATGGTAGGAACTTCGCTGCATATGAGTTCCGTGTACCATCCTCAAACTGACGCCTAGACGGAGCATGTAAATCAGTGCCTCGAGACCTTCCTGCGCTGTTTCGTCAATGCTTGCCCGTCTAAGTGGATTCAGTGGCTTCCTCTTGCTGAATATTGGTATAACACCAGCCTTCATTCCTCACTTAGCCGTTCTCCTTTTGAGGTGCTCTATGGCTTTCCTCCTCGCCACTTGGGTATCACTCTAGAAACTGTGGCTCCTGTCCCCGACTTGCAGAATTGGCTTGATGAACGCCGAGTTATGCAAGATTTGGTCCTCCAGCATCTCAGCCCTGCCCAGGAACGGATGAAACGCCAAGTTGATAAAGGCCGTTCAGAGCGTTCCTTTCAGGTGGGCAATTCAGTTTTCCTTAAGCTGCAACCTTACGTGCAGGCTTCCCTGGCTCCTCGTTCTTCCCAGAAGCTGTCATTTCGTTTCTTCGGGCCTTACAAAATCATCAGCCGTGTTGATGCTGTTGCGTACAAATTGGCGCTGCCTGATTCTTCCCGGCTCCATCCGGTGTTTCACGTTTCACAGCTGAAAAGGTCTCCTGGTATGGCTCCTGCCTCTACGGCCTTGCCTTCTGATTACACTGAGCTCCAGGTTCCAGTCCATATCCTCCAGCGCCGATGGACCTCTTGTGATCACTCAGTGCAGCAAGGGTTGATCCAGTGGTCACGGATGCCTGCTGCCCTTGCTACTTGGGAATCCTTGGAGTCTCTTCGCCAGCGCTTTCCACGAGCATCGGCCTGGGGACATGCCAGCTCTAAAGGAGGGAAGGATGTCAGCATCTCTATTACTTCAGCAGGCATCGGAGAAGAGACAACAGGACCGGCTACAGTAGAAGCTAGGTCCAAGCGTGTGCCCCAGCCCAACAGGCGTCTTGCCGGCCCAGACCAGGGAATGTAAGGAGAGCCCCTGAACTATAAAGGGGAAGAGAGTCGAGAGTAGAAGCAGGAAATTGTAAACTGAACTCTCCAAAATTCAAATTCCCTTCTCGCCACTCTGTGCTTCTTCCTCCTCCCGTCTCGTCTTCCCAATTCAGCCTGGACGTTCGGGTTACCCGATTTTTTCGGGTCGGGTAATTTGGGTAATTTAGAATTCGGGTAATGGAAATTACTATCCAATGTTTGTCATGAAAAAACATTACCCGCAAATTCGGGTACCCGATAATTCGGGTTCGGGTTCGGGTTCGGGTATTACCCGATATACTCGAATTTACAGAAAACAACAAATTACACAGAATTTTAGGTGTGATTTATATATAATTTCAACAACAATTTATATAGAATTTCAATAGAAATTTACAGAAAACAATATATTATAGAGACATAGAGTATCATATATTAATAAAATAATAAGTTCAAGTGTTTAACTGATAACACATCATAAAAACAAAGACACAAACACATATTCGAGTAGTTTGGGTAGTTCGGGTACCGGGAGATATTACCCTAATTACCCAAATTAATTTCGGGTAATCAAAATCGCTATCTGAATTTGAGATCGGGTATCTCGGGTTCGGGTAATTCGGGTCCGGGTTCGGGTAATTCAGGTTCGGGTAATGGGTATCGGGTAATTTGCCCTGGCTGATTCCCAATTCCCCTCTTCCGATAGCTAACAAGTCTTTCACTGTTTTAATGCCAACTTAGTCTTTTTCCTTATTTACTAGACAACCTCTTCATGCTCCCGCGGTTTTTATGATAATAATACATACTATATAAATACAGTATATATCTATGCCTCTTTTAGCAAGTTGCCTTATTGTGTTTGTTTTGTATTACTCATAATTTATATATAACAACATCATGGACCTCAAAGGATTTTTTTTTTTGTGTGTGTGGTTGTGGGGGGGGGGGGGGGGGGGTTGAGGCCAAGACGGTATTAAGGTAGAGCACGGCAATAACCAACGAGTGGTGACAACTAGTTTATCTTATAGGGATTTTGATAATAACATTTTAACAAAAGAGCTACTTCACATGTTAAACAAACATGGAATGTTGCATTCTGACAACCGGACCCATGGGATACATCATTTGTTTATGAGAGGGTGGTATCTCTTGACTTGATCTTTACCTTACATTTAAGTTTTCATATTGTATTATCTTGTGTGGCTTTTGCATTTTCTAGATTGATTATATGCTAGGATCGGCTCTAGATTACAAATCTCTTCTTGGGTTAGCTAAGGTAGAGCACACCATAAGAATCTATGAGAGTATTTTAAGTAACCATTGGAAACCCTCTTACATCATTAAACATTTTTTTACAGTTTGTTTGTATGTGGCTGGTGTGTCTCGATTAAGCTGTCATGCGAAGTTCATTGCATTGGTCAGAGGCATCGATAATAGTTCTGTTGCTTTTGCTTCGTCTTGTGGTCATAAAGATTAAAGGTATGATTATTTGACTCTAAGTTATGAAAAAAGTTATTTGAGTCATGAGCTAGAAAAAAAGTTGTTGTGATCTATTTGCTTAAAAAAGTTGTGAGTTATTTAGTTGCAACAGCTATGAAATCTACTATATCTCTTTGTCTCCCTTGAAACAACTATAAAACATCTCTCTATTTTCACCTACTCAAACAAAGTTTAAAGCCGGAAATATAGTCCAAGGTGCTGTACAAATTGTGCTATGTTAATAGCTTCCAATTCTACCTGTTTATTTGATGTTCTGCTTTTTAGAAACAAAAACACTTTTCTGAAAAATTGAACTAAACATAATCTGAAAAATGAACTGTAAGTCATTTTTAGTTTTGTCCTCCAAAGTTATAAAAAATATAAGCATCTACAACATCAAACTAGAATAGTGAGGTGTACCATGGAAATAAATTTGATAATGAATTTATTGATATTCTAGATGATATACTCTCCTGGTCCCTTTGTTAATAAGGCGCTCTCTTGTGCCTTAGGAAATGCACCGGATGAACTATTTTTCTATAAAGTTGATGTAAGCAATTTGACTTACATGCCAAATATCCTTTCGTCTCGCTCTCCTCGTGCCTTAGGAAATGGACTGGATGAACTTTTTTTTTATATAAATTTAGTGTAAGATATTTTACTTAAAAATGTAGACAACACTTAAAAGGATACTGCTACCGCGCGCACGCGCAGACGGAGACCAAATCGCCTGCACGCTTCTTCCTCCTTCAGCCTATGCTCTTCTTCTCCCTTCCCGATGCGCAGGCGGCCTCCAGTGACGGCGACGGCGACAACTCGACTCGGCCGGGACCTCCAGCGACGGCGACGGTGAGTGCCCCCGCCTCCCCTACCTCCCACCGCCTCGGCGGCCACCGCCCCTCCGGCGAGACCCTACCGCCGGCGGCAACCTCCTCCTTCCCCTTCCCCCTCCCCCTAGCCCCCTCCCGCGTGCGGCCATGACGAACTCTGGCGAGCTCCATTCAAGTCCGCCATGGCGCCCCCGTCCCGACCTTCCCGGCCGCCTCCACCGCCGCCAGGACCCCGAAGCCGCCCGCCTCCATCCCCACCGCCTGGCCAGCCTTCCTTCCCTCGGCCGGCCCCTTCTAAGGCCACCAGAGTTGAGGAAGAAGGGGTGGACGCTCGTCGAAGTTGTGCCATCACCGGCTTCGAGCTCCTCCGCCATGGTCGGGCGCGGGCGCGGCCGCGCAGGCGAGGAAGAAGACGCACGGGCGTGGGCGCGAATCCAACGGCGAAGACGAACCCCGAGCGCGGACGGACGACGGTCGAGGTGCACGCGCTGAAGCTCGTCCGCGTGCACGCGCGTAGACTAGCATTTAGGCACTTTTAAAAATGGACATATGAAAAGACATATAAGAGCATATATATAATTTAGAATAGAGAAGAAATTATAAAAAAAAGATTTACATTGACATATAAACCCCCGTATCGTCTCTATATTTGCATACCTCACCTTCGTTCCTTGTTGTTTCGTCGACTCACCCAAGCAGCACCCGCGATACCCAAACCCTCGCAACTTCTCGGCGGCGGCGGCGTACGGGACGGCAGAGGTGGCCATGGCGGCGGTGGCCACGGTGAGCTCAGCCAGTGGGCTCCTTGCTATGTTGCAGGAGCCGGCGCCGGAGCTGAAGCTGCACGCGCTCGCCAGCCTCAACTCCGTCGTCCACCTCTTCTGGCCCGAGATCTCCACCAGCGTTCCCACCATGTGAGCCCGGCCTCCTCCACTCCTCCCTTACGCTGAGCATGCCCGGTTTCCGCCGCTGTAGCTCCAGTGTTTGCGCGATCTGTTCAGGCGCCCACCTTGGTTTGGCTGAATTTCTTAAGTGTTTCGATCTGCTTCTCTTATCGATGATGATGACTCTGGAGTAGACCTTGACCTAGATAGTGTTTCTTTTTCTTTTGCGCAATTCGTTCAGAATCAGGCGTTTGTGCAAGGTGGCCGTAGGTCAGGGGATGGTTCTGATACGTTAGATGCGGATTCCAGAGGCCAATTCACGTCCTTGTGCAGGAGTGTGATAGCCATACTTTCGTACAGTGATTGTAGCTGAACTGGTGATTGGTGTGCCACTCTTGTACTTCTTTTGCCCTTACTTGGAATTAGCGTGGGTTTTGGTGGGAAGGCTAAGCTATTCGAGGCAACTATATAAGGAAAGGGTATCAGTAGGGGTGAGCTGAGTGTAGGTAATCCAGATTTTTTTTTTTTTTTTGAAATTTCATGGGTGGTCAGATTTACATTTATAATTGCTGTTGTGTTTTGATCTACTAAGGGAATATTGTGTGAAACTGTGAAGTGAGGATGTGAAGGCTTTGGTCTTCACATATGGAAGAAAAATGAATGCATGCATTATCTTCCTTCAACATTTTTGTTTAGGGGCTTCCCTGTTCAGTTCAGTTATGTATAATTCAGTTGCAGTATCATAAGCTTGTTGGTGTTATGTATCTCGATGGTATATATATAAACCTCTTCTTTCTTGAATTCCTGATCCAAATGGAGCAACCTTCTTTGTTTGAATTATTAACCTCAATTCCTGTTTTTAATTGCTATATAGCTAGTTAGATTTCATTACATACCTATGTTTGTTTCATGGTAGCTATCCTTCTGATACAAATGTAGCTTTAATTTTAATTCTCATTTAGTTTGTGGACTACTCTGCTCCTAATTTTTGTGGTGAAGACGATTGGATCATTAATTAAAGTTCATGAATGGACAGGCACAAAAAGTGTGCCTTTTCTTGTATTTCCTATTTCCAATAATTTAAATCACTAATTAGTTTCCAACTGTTATCAATTTCCTGCAGCGAGAGCTTGTATGAAGATGAGGAGTTTGAGCAGAGGCAACTTGCAGCACTTGTTGTTTCTAAGGTATTATGCCTAGTTTTTTTTCTATGAAAAGATCATTCTTCCGTATTGTTAAATGTTAATACTGAAGTTTGTTGTATATCATGTAGGTATTTTACTACCTGGGCGAGTTAAATGATTCACTGTCATATGCGCTTGGTGCTGGACCCCTATTTGATGTTTCCGATGATTCTGACTATGCCCATGCTCTTTTAGGTGAGAAGGGTCATAAGTTTCGAGCTATTATGAATGATACTTTTATAATGATATCTTTTGGTCATGTTGAATTGCTGATTATTCGTTTTCAGCCAAAGCATTAGATGAATATGCCAGTATCAAGACCAGAGCCTCTAAAGCTACTGAGGAGGAAGAAAACATTGATCCTCGATTAGAGGCCATAGTGGAGAGGATGCTTGAAAAGTATGATAAGATTATATTGTTTGGTGCCGTCAATTTGTCAGATGGGTTATGAATCTAATCTAAATTCTTTGACTCAGGTGTATTCTTGATGGGAAATATCAACAGGCCATGGGTATGGCTGTTGAATGCAGAAGGCTGGATAAGCTGGAGGAAGCAATTGTCCGGTGTGATAATATTCAAGGGGCTCTATCGTATTGCATCAATCTTTCTCATCAATATGTTAATCATCGTGAATATCGTTTTGAGGTATTTAGTCCTTTTGCTTTGTTGGAGGCAAATGCATGGATCTTTTTAGAATTTTGTACCTTTTCTGGCATATAGTAGATGCGGCTACAATGAAATTAACTGACTTATCAAATATCTTGCCCACTTTTTGCAGGTTCTCCGTTGTCTTGTTAAAATATACCAAACTTTGCCAAACCCAGATTATCTGAGCATTTGCCAGTGTCTTATGTTTTTGGGTGAGCCAGAAACTGTTGCAAGCATATTGGACAAGCTTCTTTCTGGAAGCAAGGTACATTTTTGTTCTTTCTTCTGCTGCATTATTAATGGCATTTGCAGTTTCTTATATGAGATGTCATGTTCGGTCTCCAGGATGATGCTCTACTTGCATATCAAATTGCCTTCGATCTTGTTGAGAATGAAAACCAGGCTTTCCTTTTGAATGTGAGGAATCGTTTGGCCTCACCGACTCCTGCGCCTTCTAACCCTGACAGCGAGCCAGCTGTCCAAGATGATCAAACTGCCAGTACTGTGGGTACAGGCACAGAAGCAGCTGGAGATGTTCAGATGAGAGATGATACAACTACACCAAACGGAAATGCCCACACTGTGGATCCAAATGAGGTAGCACATGCTGACAGGCTTGCAAAAATTAAAGGGATACTGTCAGGGGAGACTTCAATTCAGCTAACATTGCAATTTCTATATAGCCACAACAGGTAATAATTTGCTAAATGGTGGCATCTGGCCTTGAGCATATGCCTTTTCCACCTGGTACTGATATGGTTTGGTTGGTTGTTTCAACAGATCTGATCTTTTGATTCTGAAGACAATAAAGCAAGCTGTGGAAATGAGGAATAGCGTTTGCCACAGTGCAACAATATGTGCCAATGCAATCATGCATGCGGGGACTACTGTAGACACCTTTCTAAGAGAGAACCTGGTATATGAATTTTCTACTTGCTGCGAGCTGCCTCTGCATTAATTTTAGCTGTTGCACTATTTCATGTTGCCATTGTGTTCCAGGAGTGGTTAAGCAGGGCAACCAATTGGGCGAAATTCAGTGCAACTGCTGGACTAGGTGTCATTCATAGAGGTCACCTTCAACAAGGCCGGGCTTTGATGGCCCCCTACCTACCTCAAAGTGGTGCAGTTGGCGGTGGCAGTCCATATTCAGAAGGTGGTGCCCTCTACGCACTAGGTCTGATTCATGCCAATCATGGTGAAGGAATCAAACAATTCCTCCGTGAAAGTCTTCGCAACACCAATGCAGAGGTGATTATTGTTTATTTATGTCCTTTTGTTTTGTTATTCATTATTCATTTCATGCTTATTGTGCTAATTCAAACCCCCAATGTCATACAGGTCATCCAGCATGGTGCATGTTTGGGGCTTGGGCTTGCAGCTTTGGGTACAGCAGATGAGGAAATATACGAGGACATAAAGAATGTCCTTTACACAGACAGTGCTGTTGCTGGTGAGGCAGCTGGTATTGGCATGGGCTTGCTCATGGTTGGGACCGCCAGTGAGAAGGCTAGTGAGATGCTTGCTTATGCACATGATACACAGCATGAAAAGATTATAAGGTTGGTGCTGTTTGATTTCTGTACAGTACTTATGCACTTGATCTCAAGAACAATCCTCTGATAATTCTCTGTTTTCTTCAGGGGTTTGTCACTGGGAATTGCATTGACAGTATATAGCAGGGAAGAGGAAGCAGACACCTTGATTGAACAAATGACTAGAGATCAAGATCCCATATTACGTTATGGTGGTATGTATGCATTGGCTCTAGCCTACAGGGGAACTGCAAATAACAAAGCCATCCACCAGCTGCTGCATTTTGCTGTATCAGACGTCAGTGATGATGTTCGGAGGACTGCAGTTATGGCTCTTGGATTTGTTCTATACAATGAGCCCGAGCAGGTTTGTGGAACACTGGAATCAGTCACCAGTTTGCATTATCTTATTTTAACTAAATGCCTTTTACTGAATTCTGTTTCGTTGATTATCATACATGAAACTTGACCCACAAGCATCAATGCCATTTTTAATCCGCATATTACATCTGCTGTATTTTTGCAGACTCCAAGAATCGTGTCCCTGCTCTCTGAATCATACAACCCACATGTTCGCTATGGTGCAGCCTTAGCTGTTGGGATATCATGTGCAGGGTCTGGATTAAGTGATGCAATTTCCTTGTTGGAGCCTCTTACATCAGATGTTGTTGACTTTGTGCGTCAGGGTGCTCTCATTGCTATGGCAATGGTAATGATCCAAACGAATGAATCCTTTGATTCTCGTGTTGGAGCATTTAGGCGTCAGTTGGAGAAGATCATTCTTGACAAACATGAGGACACCATGAGCAAGATGGGTGCCATACTAGCTTCTGGTATTCTTGATGCTGGTGGTAGGAATGTTACAATTAAGCTCCTCTCAAGAAACAAGCATGACAAACTCACTGCTGTGGTTGGTCTTGCCATTTTCAGTCAGTTCTGGTACTGGTATCCTCTCTTATATTTCATCAGCCTGGCCTTCTCGCCAACAGCCTTCATTGGGCTCAACTCTGATTTGAAAGTGCCAAAGTTTGAGTTCCTATCACATGCTAAACCGTCCCTCTTTGAGTATCCCAAACCGACAACTCAGCAGACTACTACTTCAACAGTGAAGCTGCCAACAGCTATTTTGTCAACTTATGCGAAGGCAAAATCTAGAGCAAAGAAGGACGCGGAAAGCAAAGCTAATCAGGAGAAGGCCACAGAAGAGACTTCTGGTTCTACCTCAAGCAAGGCGGCTAAAGCTCAGGAGAAGGATGCTGATGCAATGCAGGTAACATTTTTGTGTCTCTCTTCATCGTGTAAACATTCATGGGCAGTGGCGGAACAATTTTTCCACGTGTAATTCAGTAAAACACATTTAGGAAATAGATAAACAATCAAAATATTTGCGCCACAACCCGGTACACAAATACTAAATATCACAAGATTCATCAAATTTACTAATTTATCATATCTCAATTCCTCTTTGTAATTCAATGAAGTAAATAGTGCATCAACAATTTACCTGTCAATCAATTTAACTAATTTGCAGCTATATATATCTACATCTAGATTCTAAACTTCTAGTCATGTTATATATTGTCACCTAAAGGGGCTAGGGTTTGCATACCTTGGGAAGTTCTAACTGATCATGGCTGCCCAAAAATTCAATGAACTTACTCAAACTAGGAAAAAGAAGTATCACTCTTTTGAAAAGCCACTGCAGTGTCTGTGGAGGCCACTGTGATAAGCTCATAAACAGTCAATGTCTTTTTTATTCGACATTTGGTTATAATTTACTGCCATGATCCATAATCTACATGTTTTTGCTACCTAAGCTATTTGAAGTTAGATCATAAACTTACCTGACTCAATATTTGTTTCAAGGTTGACAATGCCACTGAGAAGAAAGCTCCTGAACCAGAAGCAACCTATCAGCTCCTGACGAACCCAGCTCGCGTGATCCCTGCACAGGAGAAGTTCATCAAGTTTCTTGAAAACAGCCGATACGTCCCTGTGAAACCAGCGCCTTCTGGATTCATCCTCATCCGAGACCTGCAGCCCACTGAGGCTGAGGACCTTGCACTGACCGATGCTCCCACAACAGTCGCAGGAAGCACAGGCAACACTGCCCCTGCTGGAGGCCAACAGGGTTCCGGATCATCCGCCATGGCTGTTGATGATGAGCCACAGCCACCGCAACCTTTTGAGTACACCTCGTAAGCTTAGATGCCTGGGTACGTAGAGGGTTGTGTTGGTGGTCTGAACTTACGATCTCCCTCGTCCATGCTATACTTTTATTACTCTCTCTCTCTCTCTCTCTCTCTTTTGACTTTTTGAGTATGTAGTGTGCGGAAATTTGTTGTTGGTTGGAAGACCTTTTGTAGAAACATGAGTAGAGAGTTTTACTTGAAATTGGTGCTATAGGATCAACGTTGGGAATCTGGGATATAGCCTAGGTCGAAACCCGCGCTCCTGCCTGCTTTCTCCTACCCTGTGATGTAATATTCTCAGGTATTTTCCCTTGAACACGATTTTGCCACGGTTTCATTATCTGATGCAACTGCAATGCTGGTATTGCACAAATGTTGACGCTGGGTGACTCTGGGCACCAGCAATTCTATGCAAGTTCTATCCGTGATGCTGGTATTGCACAAATGTTGATGCTGGGCGACCTTTGAGCAATTCTATGTACGTTCTATCCGTGTTGATCTACGTGCACAATCTGGAGCTTGAACGCAAACTAGAGGATACACATACTGAACACGGTAAAATTGTAAACGTTCTGCTTGGTAAAATTGTAAAAATTATTTAGAAAAGCATACTTAGGAGTCCTCAAAAAACTTGAAACTGTGCACGCCCGTAGCGCACTTATAGGTTTACGTTGTCACAAAATTTAGGATTCAAACTCAATTTAAAAGTTTCGTATGGAAGTATACAATTTCGGATGCATATGCATTAGAGGACAAAATTTCTGTTAATTCGTCCTCATTAGAAATGTCATTTACAAAATGAGTTTGAATCTTAAATTTTGTGACAATGTTCATCTATAGATTGCATTATTGATGCGACAAACCATCTAGAATGTTGTTGACAACAATGCACCATTTAAAATCCCGATATCTAGAGATGTATCAAAATGCTTATCGAATCTATTAGCAATTGTCAGTGAACACAGCCCATGGAACACAGGCCCGGCCCTGGGGCAGGGCGAGCCGTCTTTAGGCCCCAGACGCCAAGGGGCACATTTGCGGCCAGCAGGTATGTTATCTGTATATGTGTATTTTGTAGAGCTTTTTTTTTTTCTCGACACAAAGAGCTTCAATTTAACTCATAAGTCATAAGCATGTTTTTTCTATAGGGTTTTCACGATTCTACGGGGTAAAAGGTTTGCGTAGGTCACTCTCCAAGTTTCGCCGAAAATGCGACGTGTTTACCGTGATCGGCCACGCGAGGTTTTACTTCCCATGGTTCACCAGTCACCAACTCGCCACATCCCTATCTGCCGTGGTCCCGAGTACCTTAACGTCGCCACGCTACGCATGGCTCAATGGCTCCATGTATGGACCTTGCGCCAATTTTGCCCTTCTCAGCTTTATTTAGATGTGTTCCATATGGTAGCAAAGAACATAGAACAGTGGCAGCACCAGCACAAAACTAAAAAAAGGCAGCACGGCACACGTGGCACACAAACAGGTTATACCAGTATGGCAAAATAAACAAGCGTCGCCACTAAATCCTAGCGCAAGTCAGAAAGCAAAATAATGAAATAAAGAGCAGCCAGTAAGCATATCCCCTAAACAGGTCTATAGTCGTATTCGAATCATATATTCTATGAAGGGCGCGCATTAGCGCGCACGTGGAGTACAGAACGATGAATGATTAAGAGATGGAAATATGATGATGTGCATATAAGGAAGTAGACAGAGATGGACAGCACTAAACACATAATCGATAATATGATTTGCTCAGTAACTTAAGAGGCTATAAATTATATGAAACAATTTGGATGCAGAAGTACGGCGATCCATATATATTTAATACAACCACCAGAATAATATAATTTATTTTTGAATCTTTGTTGAACAGTTCCCTTGTTAACCAGAGCAGTACATGCAGTTCAATTCAGCAGCATGTAGATGCATTTCTTAGAAACATTTCTCTGTTGTCCTTGTTAAATCTACCTCTCTGCAGCCACACAACTCACCAGTATCCCAATACAGCATAGGCCTACAAAATGAACATGTTTAAAAGTGTGACAGACGAAGCTGAAAAGGCACATGGATATAAAAAGCAATCAACCGACCATTTGAACAGGTTGTGTTAAATAAATGTTAGATTTTCTAAGCTGAAGCAAGCCAAAACAATTACTTTGTCTCCTTCAAATTTGATAGCGCTACAACTGTAATCCAAGATAAAAAAAAATTAACCGCTTTCCCGCGTGCACCATGGTTAGCTTGTCTCATAAAATGCAATACGCGCTAATTCAGTGTTATAGTATTTTTTATAAATCAAGCCTATGGGTTAGTACGGCACCTGCAATCACCAACCTAAAGTAACTGAAGGCTCAATAAAGGAAATAGTGGCATCATTAGTAACTTGAGTGGAATTGGTTAATCAATCAGATTTGAATTTTTTCTTGTTGAATACAACACCTGCTCAGTGCCCTTATTGGTCAATAATGATGTTTATTTTGTAGTTGAAGCTCCCATAGAATGTAACCTTTGCCAAGCCAATTGTACAGTATTTTTATAGGCCATGCATATGGGTTAGCAGGGCACCTACAAGCACCAATGTAAAGTAACTGAGGCTTGACCAAAGGCAATAGCGCCATCAATGTAACTTAAGTGGAAACTTGAGTGGAAATAGCTAATTAACTTCGCAATGCATTTTTTATATATAACATCTTATAGGAAAGGGATGAAGGCAAACATCGAGAAATAATTAGATGGCAGTTGGTATACAAAACTAAACAGCCCACATCGTGGAATCCTTCGAAGTGCAGGTGAAAATCGTAGCTGAATTAACAAAGAGGACCTAGATTTGTCTAGTAACCAAAAAGAAATTATGAATTTAGAGTCATAACCTTAGAAAAAAAGGAGTACGGACAACTGGCCCACTGTTGCTCCAACCGGATGACCATGGGGTGGTGGGTCTGACCAAAGCAAGCACCTGCAGGTTTGTACCAATGTCAAGTGCAACAATCCACAGGTAAACGTGAAGACAGAGACTACCACTACATTTCAGAACCTGAGTAAAAGTGATAAGCAGCGATGGGCATCCATGGCTTCCTCTTCTCTTCTCTCTAGATAGTATGAAGCTACCTATTCTCTAAGTAGAAATTAAAGTGTGCAAGTATCAAATTAGAGCGTGCAGTTGGCAACAATGCACCTTCTGTAAAGCCAAAACAGATAATATATGTACCTTCCTTCAGCTGCCTGATGCGCTGTTGCTTGTTCATCATCATCTGTAATTTGCCAATCAATGTTGATGATAGGCAGTGGCAGGCCACAGCATAACTGAACCACCACGAGGTTTGATAGGAAGAAGACTGAAGCATTAATTTTCTTCCCTGAGATGAAGCCCAATGAGCAGCTAGCAGTGTCCTGACAGTTTGTAGAATTTGCAGTGACCAATGTACACAAAATTGTAGGTAATATGTAAATGAAGCATTTGCGGAAGTAGGCAAGATCTTTTATGGCCTGTTGAATGTCGTTTTTTACGTATGTTTTGATAATGAAGCTGCAGATATAGAAACTCAGTGACTGTATGAGGTGTGAGCCTACACGAACTTTTAATAACTAATAGCTAGTGCTGAAATAATAAAAATAGATTCATATGTTCTGCCAACTCTTTAGAATTTGTAGTGATTTATGAAAACAAACTGGGAAAATGGAGGACTATTTCGTCTGTCATACTTCTCCATCTATTTTAAAATGGTGGGTCTGACAAAGAGGTATGCAAGAACTAATTACAGAATTGCAGGTACCTGCTCAGAAGCGAGCTTTGTATTTCTTGTGCGTACGAATCAGCAAACACAGGATTAAGACATGGAACCATAACTATGTGGAAGAACACTGGGGTGCTAACATAAGTATGACTGTTATAAGAACCTATGAACCTGATCTGAGAAAACCATTATAGCAACAACGCTCTTTCGCCCCAAAGGCAGCACTATGACGCGACAAATCAGTGGACGAAAGATCGACAGCCAAATTATGTTAGAATAAAGGCAATGTGTCAATTTAGGTGGCCAACAGTAGGGAAAGAAGTCGAATCATGCAGAAGGTAAGGTAACTGAAAAGGAGAATCTGAGGAAGCTAACAAAGGGATGACGCAACATTATGTACAGGAATTGAGGATATATACCAGTATATGTTGAAGATATGATGATGATTACATCGGAAGTGCCCCCAAAAACCTTGAAAATATAATCACAGATCACGCAGTGTAGAAGAATGCACATGATCTGTACTTCGCAAGACCATGTTTGATACAACATAAGCTCGAATCAGCATGGGATGCAAATAAGGAAAAATGCACCAATATGTTTGGTGCAAAATTCCTGATACAAATGATAAGACAGTTTACTTTAGGGTGCCTAAGCTGCGTAAAGAACAATGTTTTTCTCCGCAATACAAACATGTGAAGCATTTTTTCTGGCAGCGAGAACATATGAAGCTATTCATGAGGAAAGGGCAGTAACTGATGCATCGATGTACCCATCTGTAACACTAAGAAATGACTGATGTTAGTTTGCAACTTTGATTGCATCCTGAATTGGTGTATGGACGCCATGAACATATTGCTAAAGAATGGGCAAGCAGCACCGAACTTGAAGGGAAAAAAAAATACAGACACCCATTAGCGGGGTAGGTACATTATACAGTAAATGGTTTCGTAAGGACGTAACTCAACACTATATTATATGTACAGTAGGGAGGCCCTATCAAGTGCACTACATATTTTAGTTATAGGGTCTGCAAAACAATATTAAATATTTTCTGAAGAAATGCAAAAGTTGCATTAAGCCAATAGCTAAGCCTGTCCATGCTGGACAGCTCGTTAGCCTTTGACTCTATAAGACTGATTAATCGTCTTCCTCTATGAAGTCCCTATGGCAAAGGAAATTAAAAAAATAAAATGGCTATGATACGTCGATTCTAACAAATTCAGTGTACGGCCTCATGGTCTCATAGTGAAGGCAACATTCAACTAACAGGAACAATGATGGCTCTGAATTGAAGGTTTTCATTTGAAGGTGTTTAATACTTGCACGCACATTTGGTGGCTGCTTATTGAATATTGGGTTTTATTTTGAACTCTTAGCTGTGATATTACGCTCATATTAGCATCATATGGTATTGCAGTAATCTTGGATAGGATCTCGATGCCTTTTAAAGGAGTAGTCCTTTGACATATATATAGGCAGGCTGTCATATGTGTAATAAATAGAAGGAAGCAATGCAAACCAATGGAAACAACACAAAACCAATAGCACAGAGCTTAAAAACTTACGACTGTAATGATTTGCAAGAGAGATGTCGAGCTTTCTGCGTAGTTTAAGCGAATTGCCTGGAAACAATAATCAGATTGAGAAATAGAGAGAAGAGAAAAATGTGAATGATGTGCAAAACTAATTACTTAAGCCTTTTATATAGGTAAAAAATGAACATGTACATCCTCTTAATTGGTAGCAGAAAGAAGAATGCTAATAGCATGGAAACTAATTACACATGCCTTTTACTTAGAGCATGAATGCGTACCTCCTCTTCTGAAAGGCAGAGATGCGTTTCTTTTTTTCAGTGCTTCAGCATAAAGAGGTAGAAACCTTGGAACACAACCTGGGTTGCCACCAAGGGATTGACAGAGTGTAAAATTCGTAGCACTGCAATGCCTAGTTCGAAAAGACGAAATATTTACCCTGTTTTGGATGGCATGCGAGACGGGGTATCATATAAGTAACAAACAGCAGGCAAGCACATTCATTGCTATCGACAGCTAACTGAATGTATACTGGATCAATACCTGCATATTGTTTTTTTTCTAAAAAAACAGAGAAGGCAGAGCATACCTGCGTGCTGCAGTTGAGGCTCCAGGGATAGCGTTCGGCGTTGGTGCAGTCGCCATTTGAGTGAGAGGGCGAGAGCGAGGCGCGGTGCAAGGTCCCGTCGCGCCGCCGCTTAAGGGAACAGGCGGGGTGGCGCCGCGTTGCGACGCAGCCACAGCTGGGCGATGCGGGAGGAGTGCCGGGGGTGCCGCGCCGCAACGGAGGGGCGCGGAAAGAGCGCCAAGGAGCACCAAACACAAAGCTCTGTCAACGTACCGCGGCCACCGGCGCCACCAAACGGGTTCCATGTTCCGGCTGAGGCCTGCGGCGCGCGGGAGTAGGAGGAGGCGTGCGCGTGGCTGAAAGCCCTAGATTTTGATAATTAATGATATCATAAGAACTAACCTAAGTTGCTAAGTGATGGAAAGGTTTAGATTGGTTAAACCATAGAGTGTGTAACTTAGGAGACTATGTTGATCAAGATGGCTCTACCATAAATCAAGTGAACAAGAAGTGAGGTGATCAGGTGTTAAAGCAATTGGTGAATAAGACACCTAGTGGGTGTGTTCACATTTAAGATAGATAGCCGACTATTAAGGGGAGAACGAGTGTTGGATTACCTTCAAGTGCTCTAGGTTGCATTTCACTTATATTGAACTAACACAACCTAGAGATCAAAGTTAGAAACCTTAGAAAATGTTTACAAAATGCTAACACACTGTGTACAAGTGTTGAAGACCTTGAGTGTTAGCACATAGAAGCAAGGGGTGAGAAATAGACTTGAAAAACCCTGAGAAGTGAGCGTCGGACTGTTAGCAAGGGCAGCGTCGGACTATTGTCCAGAGTCCGACGCCTAACCCTACTTCTGACAAATGGCGAGCGTCGGACGCTCGGTTAACGAGCGTCGGACCTTTGCCCACTTCAGTCCGACGGTGGCGAGCAGTGTCGGCGTGACGCGTGGCGTTCGGGAGAGCGTCGGACGCTAGAGCTTCGTCCGACGGCGAGCGTCGGACTGGAGTCTGACGGTTTTGAGCAAGTTGAAACCTCTCTGAAAGCGTCGGACCATGGTGATCATTGGTCCGACGGCTATCCTCGCGAGAGTCCGACGGTGGCTGAACTGTGTCTCGTCTGTGAGAGTCGGATGGTCCGACGCCTGGAGCAGTGCGCGCGTCGGATCATCAGCTTGAGCGTCCGACGGTTGGGAAAACGGCGCGAGAAGTAGCCGTTGAGATCTAGCGGCTGAGGTTGAACGAGAGTTGACACGTGGCAGCCATCCGAGCGTCGGACGCGAAGGATTAGTCCGACGGTCGGTCCGACACCCCGAAAAGTGTGTTAACGGCTGTTTTTCAGTGGGTAACGGCTAGGATTGCACTTAGGGGTATTTATACTCCTTCTCTGGTCACTTGGTGACAACTCTTGCACACTTGAATCATTTGCATACTCTTTGTGAGCATCCTAAGCCTCCCACTCACTCAATTGATCATCTCTTGTTCATCTATTTGAGTTGACTGATCCTCGAGTGTATCATTGCTTAGTGGTCTGCATTTTAGAGCACTTGAGAGCAAGCCAAGGCTGAGTTCTTATTCTCTTGGAGCATTGCCGTGTCCCTAGCGGCTTGGAGGCGATTCCGGTGTGAGGTTGATTGGAGATTGTTCAAGCCCACACCGAGGTGATTGATTATGAGAGGTTTTGTGGTTATCCTCGCCGGAGTGCCAAAACCAACTCTAGTGGATTGCTCGTGCTTGATAGCCACTTCTCTTGTGTTGGTGAGCGGCTCCCGGTGAGGGATTGGCATGTGAAGCCTAGCTCGCAATCCACCAAGGAAGACCGGTGCCACAACGAGGAGTAGCGTGACGGCGATCACGTGAACCTCGGTAAAAAATCGAGTGTTCTTTGTCTTCTCCACCATCGAGTGGACTTTTGTTTTTCCGGTATTCTATTGGGTTTGATCTCTTGGTTTTCATATTGGATATCTCCCGGTGATTGGTCTTCACGGCGTGCGGACTTCACTTCAATCAAGCCCATTGGTATAATCCACTCGATCTTTCTTCCTTGCGCTTACTACTTGTTTAGGTGACATCTCCTTAGCAACGGAGGAGTTGATTTCTTGCGTGTTGAGTGCTTATATTTGTGAATAGCATATCTTGATAGGTGGCTTGCATAGAATAGTTTAGAGTTAGTGCTTTGTCTCGCTTGCTTAACTTCTAACTTGTGGTCTAATATTTTGCTAGAATTTTTAATAGGCTATTCATCCCCCCTCTAGCCTATACGTCCTTTCAGTGGCGCCTCTTGGCTAGGCGCAGCGCGCGAGGTGAAGACGGTGGTGCTCCGGTGGAGGCCTCGGCGCCCGGTGGCGCGAGGCGAAGCCCTAGGCTCGGGTTCGCCATGGAAGCCGCAGCGGCGGCGGGGAGCTCGAAGTCGCTAGGGTTTTGGCGCGGCGGCGCGGGCGCTACGACCGGTGGCATCCCCCGTGTCGGCGAAGCAGCGGCCGGCGACAGCGACGGCACGGAGGTACGGCCCAGCCGTGGCGTCATGGCCGTCAAGAACAGAGAGAGAGGGAGGAAGGAGGCGGAGGGGGCCGCCGGCGCGCGACCCACGGTGGGGCGCCGTCGGCACGACCGCCGCCAGAGGCCGCCGTGGTCAGCGCCGGCTACAGCGCCGGAACTTCTGGAGGGAGAGGGAGGAAGGGGAGCCGGCCACGCACCGTTGCGCCGAGGCCTGAGTGGGGGAGGTGGAGGAGACCACGGGAAGGGCTGAGAGAAACGGAGAGACCAAGAGTTTTCTGTTTTTTTTCTTCCGAGGTGACGAAAAAAAAGGAAAACAACGACCGCGAGTACTGTTCGGCCATACGGAGTCAGAAGGCCGACAGAAATTACTGTAGTTACGTAATAGTTGCGTACGGCTGCGCTCTCATTGCGGGAAGGAACATCTCATTGTAAGGAGGAAACTACTGTTTCCATCGTACGAAATCCTACATGGAGTGGCTCTCGTCGCCGGCGCATCTTACAATTGTAAGGAGAAAAAATTCAATCACTCTATTCTCATTTACCATTTACTGCACATGCCACCTCGCCTGTACTAGTACTACGTACTTTTCCAATACCAGTGTACTCGTTACCCTCCAATCGTTCTCCACTTCTCCAGTAGTCTGCAGCTTCAGACCACGCAGTACATAACACACAATACCAGACCCACCGGCCCCGATCTGCAGGAGTGAAAATTTGCATGTGCTTCCTTCTGGAGTGCTAACGCTGACAGGCGAATGGAAATCGCAACATGTGTACAGCTTCTGCTGCTGGCAGTCCACAGGCCCAACCCTTTCGCCCCCACAGAGAGTGATAGCAAACAGGCTCCTATGGATCCTGTACAAAATACAAAGTCGCATGGACCTGCCAACCTATTGTTCCTGGTTCTTGAGTTCATGATCGATAAGGCGCAGCTTCAGACTGTTCGCTTCGTTGAGGAGAGAGAGCTTCTCGAGCGAAGATTTCAGCAGTGACATCTGGGAATCTGAGATATGGCTCCGTCCAGCCTTTTGTGCCTGCCATGGTATCACTCCCGTGCTAGTTGCCCCGCCCATGGTTTGCTGAGCAAACCGTTTCATCCTAGCATTCAGGGCAGCAATGGAAGAACGCAAAGCATCCAGCTCCACATTTGCGAACCTATCTGCAAAAGGTTTTAGCAGATAAAAATTCAGTTAGCACATGAAACTGCAAGGAAAGAATGTGAAGTCAGATAACACATAACGGACCAAGCTGTGCCTTGAACTCCTGCTCTGCCTGGGATAATGGTTTCTTGTTTGCAGCAGGAAGCATCTTGAAGCTATCTATTCGCTTCTCCAACAGTTCATAAACCTTGAAGGCCCGATCTATCCTCTTGTTAATGTCTCCATCTTTGGCTTCTACAGACATAAGTGATTTCTTCAGTGCTTCTAAGCGTTTCTGTTTGTCTTCCATTTCTGTCTTCAAATAGTCCGCATGCTCCTTGAGTTCAATGAACACCTAATTATCATAAATTAACCTCTTGATCAGAGTGTTTTCCCTTCATCACTTCATTTATTATTACTGGATCAGTAATGACACATTTATATTGTGGTGTACAAAACCAAGTGATTTCAGTTGTCCGCCAAACTTTGGCTAATAATTCCAAAAAACATGCTTTATGGTCTGAAGAAAAATGCAAAAACAACAATGGTTGAATACAGAAGTACCATTGTAGCAATTTCTTACCTTATGCCCGTACTCCACATAGTACTCATGGAAGACCTTAATATAGTGATGAAGTGTGGATTTTCCTTCAATAGAGTCAGGGGTCAACGATTTCAAGCTTGATGAAGATGGAAGTATGGGTGGGTCTGGACCAGCAATAAGCTCTTTGCTGATCATTCCAGTTGCAGGAGGCTCCACATCCTTTGTGATTTTGCTTTCTATGTCTAGCTGAAGAGGTGACGGTTCCTTCCAACCCTTCATCTCCACCAAAAAGCACTCACCCAAGCATGTGATGCCAACTAACTGTACATGACCATATTCATCAGCTATGGTAACAAATCCAGCAAGGAAAGGAGAACTTGTTTCGCTGTTCCCCGTCGTGAGGACAGGATGCACAGAGGGTGGCGTCGAAGACATTTCGGGGTATGAAAATGGTAGGAAGTGTAGTGTGACCATGTCAAGACCCCCACCATGCGCACAATAAAATCTCTCTGGAACAAGGGGGTCAGGAAACAATAACAGAGAATTATCATTAGGAGTTTTTGGTAGTGCCAAATCCACAATTGCGAGCCTTAGCAAAGGAGGAGAGTGCCCCATCCAAACAGCTTCTATGTTGCTCTTCACGTTTGATCCTGTACTAGATGATCGATGTGATCTCAAGGCCAATGGATCTTGTGAATTGGAGTCACATATCATGGCAACATTCTTTATTTGTCCATGTGAATTGACATTGAGGCGAGAAGGAACTCCAATGTTCCACTGCGGTTGAATTTCATCTGCAAGAGCATCAATCTGGAGCTGCCCACTACCCCAGGCAGTCACAAGAACTGAATCTTTGCCAGCAGAACTGTACATAAAACCTACAGCTTTTCCTCCACAACTGCTGCTCTTGCCTTCAGATTCATTACTTTCCTCACAAACTCTACAAAGAGGCCCCTGCATGGGTTCTCAACCAGATCAACATAGATCATGATTCATGAGCTTCATGTTAAAAGCACAGAACATAAGCTATAAACAATCGAAAGTTCAAATTTAGAATGCTAAATCTAAACATACAAACACTTCTCGAGCAGTTTTTCAGTTCCGGGATATTTGAAAGTTTTCCTTTTAATAAAAAAACCGTAAATTCCCTATATACGTACTTACTACTAAGATGTTTACAATGGATTGATTTGCAGAAGATGTTAGACCTATTGAAAGTAAGGTGGCCTTCTAATATTTGAGTTCTGTTACCCATAAATACTATGAACTTCCAAAAGTGTAGATTTTTATATACCCAAACCGGTAGAGATCCTATCCTCCTTTTACACAAAATGAAGCGTCACCTATAATTTGGGAACATATCCATCCCCTTATCTCCTTTAAAACGTATTGACTTGATGTCAATGCATAAATAGATGCTATAATGTAGTATGAGGACATGTTACAAAGCTAACCAGCCTAACCCTCAACATTTAATAAAACTAGTTAAAATTAAAGTTGAGAAATACCAGCCCATATTCCAAAATAAACAATGAATTTCTTCACCATTTTCAACACTAATCTATTGGAAAATTATTTTCTTACCCAACACAGTCTCAGTTCTTGATGCATAGCACAAGGTCTCTTGTTCTCAGAAAAAAAAAATATCTCAAAAAAAAAAATCAAAGTAGAAGCAGACCTGTAATGCTAGAGAATCATCTAATGGCGCATATGCATGAGCTTTTGACATCAGAAAACTGGTATCTGTGGATTGCTGTAACAGATCAGGAAATGTTGCCTCTAACCAAGCTATGGCCAAATGTGAATTAGTGACAACATTTGGATTTGAAGATTTCAATCCAAATGCATTAACATCTTCATATATTTCTTGAATATGTTTCTTGCTATAGTCACTGCATCATGAAAAAGAAATTTCAAAATTAAAAACCAACACACAGATAAAAGAGAATGTATACTGTGTATTTAAGGATACCAAGACATTAAATTTCCATTTCATTTCCTAATAGATGCACCATATTTGCCTTTTATAAAAGAAAATCAGCTCAACAATTTGTAGCTTTAACAATGCCAGGCAAGGCATTACAGAAAATCATAAGAATTCAACAAATAAAGGAGAAAAAACGCCATATTACCTTCCAAATGGAACAACTGGACAGAGCACAAAAATTGAACCATCACTGAATAAGATAAAAACCTGCATAAAGGATGGGTTTGCATGTGAAATCACGCAGAAGAATGAGCCATCCAACACAAAACCAAACAATAGCTATAAAGAGTACGCATGCCCAAATGGTAACTTAAAACCAAACTTGATACACGGCAATCATGTCACGTATTTGTGTAACACTGTAACTCTATTATGACTTACGGTGCAGGCATAGTCATGCAAAAAAAAAGAAAAAAATACATCTACCATGTAAACATGTGCACGCACACACACACACACACAAAAACAAAAACAGCATGTCATTCCCGTGTTCATTGAATAAATATGTCAATAGTGCAAATCGTGCAGATTAATATAGTAAAAACCTTAAGACTCAAAAAAAAAAAAATGTCACCAGAAAATTGACCTAAGGATGGTTTGAACAAAACCACTATCTACTTGAAGTAGAAACTAACTCTGTTACAAACTTCATTGGTAGTTACCATAATAATCCAGGAATGTGAAATCAACTCTGTTTTTTTCTCCTTGGAACCTAATATAAGTTATCAATGCTACTGATAAGTTTTTTTTTTTTTCTAGAGCACTTCTATAAGATCTTGATACGTTTATTTATGTGACATACCGAAAATCTATCCCATAGATGATCACTCCCATAAGAGAAAGCCACTGGACAAATCGCTGAAGCATTTTGACATTTCCCAGGTAGAATTGGCTGCAAATAAAATTCCTGCTCTGGCTGTTCTAAATCGGACGAAAGATCAAATAACCTGCAGAATGGTTTCTTAATTTTCAATAAATGGGTTATTCAGAAAAATATAAGAAAAACTGGTGAAATGCACTTCTCATCCTTCTGTCACACCAACTATAAACTGGACAAAGATGAAATTATATGGAACTCATCCATGTAGCATACCGGAAAACAGCATCTGATGTCAAAACTGCAAAATGGTTGTTGCTAAAGGGATGCCAAGATGCCTGAAGAACTTTTATACCATCACTGTCACTGGGTAGGATCTGAGAAGCAATCGTTGCAGTCCTGTTGTGAATTTCATATGTAAAAGTCAAATGTAGCAAGGAGATAGCTAAACAGCTCATTAACCTATAGAGCAGAATAACACAAGTTTTTGGGCACAATCTTCAAATAATTAATAATCTAATGCATGACCAACGGAATGGAGGGAACACAAGTTTTCCATTGATTTTAGTTCTGTAACTTACATAACCACAACAGTTAGGAAATGAAGAAAAAAAGAGAATGATGTCAGCATGTGATAAAATCGTAATGGAGCTACATACCTGCATATGATTGTATCCCCATCTTCAGACACCCTCTCATGTACATACAGGACACTTAAGTTATGTGATCCAACAAGGAGCAGTGATGAACCATCAGCGTTAAGTGATATGTTAGTGACTGTATAACCAAGATCGGACTCTGGCGTCAGCAGCTGTATAGCAAAAGCAACATATCAGAATGAGTCAATGGGATAACATGGAATATGATCTCAATAATAAACCTGCATAATGATGAAAGAATTTCATTTACAAAACTCATGTCAGATGAGGCAATAGTGCTAAGATAAATCAAATGGTAGACAGGAGAATGGCTTTAGACCGACGCGAAAAATTTCAGCTCCCATGAGGAATATCACAAATACGCCAGCACAAGGAGGAAATATGCGAAAGTTCTTTGCAAAAGTAATGAGGATGGGGATGGCTGCAGCATCCTTGTTGGAGTCAAATCACTATACTACTACTACAGCTACCGTGCTACAGGGCTGTATGGCAGAGCAGCTCCAAGATCCATGCAGGATTTGATACAAAACATTAAAGTGGCTCAACTAAAATCCCTCCCCAAATCTGCGCATGGCTCCAGCTCCAAGACTTTCTGGAGCTAGGAACGAGCAGCTACAAATATTCTTGGAGCATACCAAACAAGTCCACTGGTTATCCTTTTACCCGATGACACTAGTTAACCACCTAATTGAACTAGCACTCTGACCTCGTTGAAACTTAGTGTTGCTGATCTGTTTTCATGAAACACAGAGCACTAAATAAAAAAACAAATTTGCAATGCAGACAGTTGCACAACAGCTAACAGAATATTTACTCTCAAATTGGATATCTATGTGGCAGTGAATTGCACATTAAGCTCGTCTCTAGGTTGAATCCTCAAGCATACGTCCCTATCAGATCGAACACGGGGAGAAGAGATGCTATCCCTAGCACTTCACACGGCAGTACGGCACTAACAGCAAAACGCAAAACAATGTCAAGCACCTCACCTCGGAAGGCACGGCAGCTTCCACGGCGACATCCACCTCACCATTCTCCGCGTCCGGGTCCCTATTCCGCACGCCTATCCGGTGGGCGCCGCACGCCGAAGGGTCCCAGGCGTACAGCCGCGACGCTGCGGCGTCCCACGCGGCGGCACCGCCGCCGCCGTCGCGTTGGGAGAAGGCTGGGTGAGAGTTCAGAGGCACCCACTGCGCCGGAGAGTAGGCCCGCTTCGGAGTGGGCCGCAGCTTCGTCCTTGAGGAGGTGGAAGCGGAGGAGGGGGTGAGCGCGAGGGATGGGGAGGGCGAGTGGCGTCTGCGGCGGCGAGAGGGCGGGGTTGCCGGCGTTGGAGAGTGGCGGATGGGTGGCGGGGACCCCGGGGGTGAGGACGGCGGCGGCGGCGCGGTGATGCGAGTCATCGGCGGCGACAAGGACGATGAGTGCAGTGGAACGGTCGGGACTCGTCGGGAGCAGGTTATTTGGGTTGAAATTACACTTTTGATTAATTACCAAAATGAGCCACACGTCATAACAAACCCAACTGGTGTCATAGGCCCATCTATAAAACTCATGACACATCATGGGCCCATTGAGAAATTCGGCCCAAATGGAATTGCACATCACAAGGATACAACAGTAGCGTTGTCTCTATATTGTAGTATACATAGAAAAAAAAAAAACCCGGAAACAAGAACGTATGAAGATAATCTCCTGTTCTCCTTGATCATTTTCGTCTTTGACACGTCATCATCATAATGACAGCGCAATTGGAGCAGATCATGATTCATGAGACGTTATCATCATCTGTATTTGCTCAAAATATATGGTGTGCTGGACTTGCAGTCTGCACTGCATGTATTCTATTCCTGGCATAGGAGGCTAGGAGCAAAGCAGCTGTTGTGAACATTTCTGAATGGCTTGTCTGCCTCTGCTGGTCTCTGGACATGTGTAGTTACTCAAATGGTCCATATGGCACGTTGCACAGGGACAGCAAAACGTGGAGCCAAAACCTCTGGCGTACACCTCCGTCACATGGATGGCATGGCCACAATGTCTGAATCCATGTGTGTGTTTATGAGTCGATGCAGCGACGAACGAAGTGCAGATCTGTCAGTGATTCATCTGTCTTCGTTGCTCGGTCTGTCTGATGTGGTGATTCTGATAGCGTATCGTGCGAAACCGTCTTGTCTGCTCTGGATAACGGTTGAAACTGCACAGATCCATCATCCATATCTGAAGCGCCATTGGTTAATTAGGTACAGTGTTTAGGCATCCCCACGACAGCAAGATGCAGAAAACATGAGCTAGGATATTGTCACATGAATGCTATCAGTATTAGGAAATTTATGCTTGTCACCTTGGCTTATGCTTCTTTTCTATCTTGGAAGAAAGTGGTATCGAAAATTAAACAAAGCAAGTCGTAATCAATACTTCTATTCCATTTGCAGACATACTAGCAGTCATACCAAACATATTCTCAAACCTTTGATACCCTCTCAGAATCTCACATGATCAGTATCGGAATCAAGCCTTAATACTATTCTTCGTTTTACACATGAAACTTGGGGACAAAACGTGTTCCAGGATTTAGGTCATGTGCATCCATATATCTTCTTTCTTTGGTAGAACCATGTCACACCCGAATTTACGAAGAAAATCCGAACGCAGGATATATGTGGACCCAGGAAGTCTAAAACCACATATATCAACAAATTGTACATCATTAAGGCACGAACAACGCTTAATAACTTATTATATCACAGATGTTCTCATCATTGCCAACGGCATAGTCTTATTACAGCGGAATACGTAGAAAGAAAAAACTCCCGCCCACGGGGACACCAACTGGGGGTACGCCATCTCCATCAGTCCTGAATATCCTCCGAGAAGTCGTCAAACTCCTCCTCATCATTATCTGGTACCCATCCGGGATTTTTATTGTAGATGACAACCACAAGTGTCAGCTCACCTAGCTCAGTAAGTATACTTATGGGGGAATGCAAGGCTCAAACGGTTGACACAGGCTTATAGCAGTTGCTTTTAGTTGGTCAAGTTTTATTTTAAGTCTACTTTACTATTTTAATGAATAACCCTTATCCCAAGTAAAAACAAGTTTATCTCTGAGCATCTTCTTTTAACAAAACCCTCAACACTTCCATAGGTATTAGCTGATACAAAAAGGATTCCAGGCTGCTCGTGTCCGTGAGCACGGCTGATATATCAGATTGGAAGAATTCTGCAGAATTTGTACAGCTTTAACCCCGAGTCGTGTATACCCATATGCTCAGGGTTTGCAAGGCCCTCTTCACACTACCGAGGTGAGCGAGCAGGGTAACACAGCAAAGCTTTTCACTAGTCACCCTAACAAGTTAGTAGCCACGAGGTTTCAAGCAGCAAGGCGAATGGAGGCCCCCTTCAAGAATGGCACACCATGTGACCGCAGCCCAGCACACATCTTGACAGGCTCGGAACCCATTATAAAACCCAGGCTCCCCCTCTTGCGCCTTTCGGTAACCACTAACAAGTTAGAGAAAAACTAGTTACTTGGCTAAGATCAGAGCCCATTGACCCTCGTGGATGTACGGGTTTCCTGAGAGGTCAACTTTTAATGGAAGTCCTGACAGAGGGCAACTAGAGCACAAAAACATACTCCAGTGCCCTTCGAGCTTTGTTTGATAAAAATATATTTTATCCATCATTTCATAATTCTTAAGTCAAGATTCTATAATAGCATTGTTAAGCATAGCAGCTAGTAACTATAATATGCATAAAAACCCCCCATAGGAAACAAAGTGATTGATCATTGAAAACTAACGGGTATATAAGTAGCTAGGGTTTACAAGGTTAGACATATGCACATGAATGTATTATTTAATAGTTGCTAGGTAACAAGGAAGACCATAGGTTATACTTGCCTTCAAAGTTAGCTTGGTCTTGATCCTGCTCAAAGTCCCGATCCTCGAACACGTCGTCCTCTAAACGCAAGATTCCATTCAACATAGCATACATACAATCATCACATGCAAGAGATAATATCATAATTAGAACAATACACCATAAACAATGACATAAAATGGAGAAAATAAATAGATAAATAAAATCTACACGTTGCTAGGAACACATGAGCGCGAGAATCACTTAAATCGGACCTAAAATGAAAAAGATACGAAGGAAACAAGTTTTCGGGGCTTTTTTGTGAATGAAAATATTTTTCTAAGGACCTATAAATAATTACCAAGGCCCTATACCGTGAATAAATCAAACACAGAGGGGTTTAGGCTTAAAAACAGCCCCTGGTCCTTAAATAAAAGAACCAAAGACAAACAGGGGCTAAAATGTTAAAAGCAGGATCTAAAACAAATTAGTTTTGAACTGTGCTGTACTGCGGGTTAAATATAGGAAAGCAGAGGGGTTAGCATGAAAAATTGCAGGGAACTGTCGGCTTTCGGCCGGCCGTGTGCCACATGGCAGGCGGGGGTTGGCCAGGTCCACGGCACCGCGTGGACCGGCTGCGCGGGTTGCCTCCTCTCGGTCCACGGTGGACCGAGCGTCCAGACGGGGTGCCGTACGAGGGGAGAAGAAGGACGCGGTCGCCAGGGCATTTCCGGCGCGGCGGCATGCCATCGACGGCGAGCCCGAGCTCACCGGCGAAGGAGGTCGGGGCGAGTTGGTGCTCGGTTCATAGCGCAAGGAACACCAGGGTGAGCTGCGGGTGAAGGCGAGCTCGGCGGTGGAGTCGGGACGGGCTCCCGAGGCGCTCTGGTACGGTGGAGCTCGCCGGCAAACGGCGAGGCGGGGTTCAGGACTCGGGGAATGGCACGGAGGGCACCGATACAATGCGGGGCAGGTGGCAAACTCGGAGGTGGAGGCCGTGGCGGCTTCGGGTGGCTAGGCACACGACGGCGCCATGGACAGAGCCCGCCGAGCTCGTCGGCGCACGCACAGAAGGGTCACTGGCCACCAAAACGGGATGGGGAAGACACTGTATCGGAGAGGCGGCTATGGCGAACACGATGAAGGGCTCGGCATCATCGGAGAGCTCACCGTGGCAGGAAACGGCGGCGACGGCACGCGGCAATGGCGAGCAGAGAGTGGCGGACGGAAAAGGAGGGGGCGGGGCCTCGGGTTCATCTTTATAGGGCCCAGAGAGGGCGGTGAACGGGTGCGGGGGTTTGCACTCGTGCGGGTGGGCGGCTGGGTGGCCATCAAGGCCACCGCGGCGGCAGTTTCGGAAGCGAAGCCGGCGGCGGCGCGTTTGAAACGGCCGGAGGTAGGGGAAAGGTCGCCTGCGGCTGACGCACGGGCCCCAGCGGCAGAGGGAGGGGAGGCGAGCGACAGCGGGCTGGCCTCGCACAGAAAACGGGCCGGCGCTTGGGCCGAGCTGGGTTGGCGGCTTGCTAGCGCGCGCGCGGGGAGAGAAGAAAGGAGAGAGGGAGTGGGCCGGCTGGGCCAAAAGGAGATGCCGGGGAGAGAGAGAAAAACAAGCCTTTTTCATTTTCTATTTTCACTAATCCAAACCTTTTTGAATTAGAATTTTGAAAACTAGCACAAGTAAACTATCCTCCACAACCCAAAATTTTTATGCACAAGCATGTATGCAACAAACAAATATAAAACATATTTTCCCCAGAACTTTTATATATAAAAATGAAAGAAGGATTTTTCTTAAACCCTTTTCAACTTGAAAAACTACACATATTTAAATAAATAGTTTCAAATTTTTCCAAGGTGATTTTTAGGATGTTATAAACCTACCCCACTTAAAATGAATCTCGCCCTCGAGATTCGATAGATTCAAAAAGATGAGGGTAAGCTGTTTTAAGGTCTTCTTCTCTTTCCCATGTTGCTTCATCCTCTGAATGCCTATTCCACTGAACCTTGCACATTCTGATGATCTTACTTCTAGTGATCCTTTCTACAATGTCCAAAATCTTGATAGGGACCTCTTCATAAGTGAGATTCTCTTTGAGTTTTACTTCTTCCAAAGGCAACTGTTCCTCGGGTACACGCAAACACTTTTTAAGCTGTGACACATGGAATACATCGTGTACTCCTGATAGGTTTTCTGGCAATTCGAGTTGATAAGCCACTTCCCCTCTTCTTGCTAGGATTTTGAAAGGACCCACATATCTTGGTGATAATTTTCCTTTGACATTGAATCTCTTGACTCCTTTCATAGGTGTAACCTTGAGATATACGTAATCTCCTATTTTGAACTCCAAATTCCTCCTTCTTACATCCGCATAACTTTTCTGCCTAGTTTGTGCCACCTTTAGGTTCTGTCTAATAGTCTGTACCTATTTTTCTACCTCTCTTAGTATGTCAGGTCCAAACACTTGTCGTTCTCCAGCCTGATTCCAGAGCAAAGGTGTTCTACACTTTCTGCCATATAAAGCTTCAAACGGTGACATGTTCAAGCTTTTCTGATAACTATTATTGTAAGAGAATTCTGCATATGCCAGACTTTTATCCTAACTGTTACCGTATTGTAGTGCACAAGCTTTCAGCATGTCTTCTAGGATTTGATTAGTTCTCTCTGTTTGTCTATCTGTCTGCGGATGGTAAGCGGAACTAAATTTTAATTTTGTGTCCATCGACTCATGAAGTTTCCTCCAAAATTGCGACGTAAACTGAGTTCCTCTATCAGAAATTATCTTCTTAGGAACTCCATGCAAACATACAATCCTCTTCATATACAATTCTGCCAACTGTGCACTGGTGTAAGTTGTTTTGACAGGAATAAAGTGTGCCACTTTTGTCAATCTGTCAACAATAACCCAGATAGAATCATATCCTCCTTGTGTACGTGGCAAACCTACTATAAAATCCATACCCACTTCTTCCCATTTCCATTCGGGTATTTTCATGGGTTGAAGTAATCCAGCGGGTCGTTGATGTTCTGCTTTAACTTGTTGACACGTATCACATATGGCCACATATTCTGCTATATCTCGTTTCATTCCGCACCACCAATACCTATCTCTCAGGTCAAGGTACATCTTTGTACTCCCTATATGAATGGAGTACGCTGAGTCATGAGCCTCTCTTAGTATCATGTCCTTAATTTCCTTGGAGTCGGGTACACAGATTCTGTTTCCACACCATACTGTCCCTTGGTCATCCATACGAAACCTAGGAGCCTTGCCGACTATAATGTTTTCGGCAATCTCTTTGATCTTTTCATCTTCCAACTGTCCTTTTCGGATCTCCCGTTCAAGGGTAGGTTCCACCTCTAGTTCCACTGTGTGAGTCATCATTACCATATTCAACCTTGCAAAATCTTCACACAGCTCTTTTGGTAGTTGAGACACACTAGTCACATTAGCATAGCTTTTACGACTGAGAGCATCAGCTATCACGTTTGCCTTTCCGGGATGATAATGTACCTCAAGGTCATAGTCCTTAATCAATTCAAGCCATCTTCGTTGTCTCAGGTTCAGATCCGACTGAGTGAATATATATTTCAAACTTTTGTGATCAGTATAAATCTCACACTTGTGACCAATCAAATAGTGTCTCCATATTTTTAATGCATGGACCACGGCTGCCAATTCCAAATCATGGGTCAGATAGTTCAACTCATGTTTTCTTAACTACCTCGAGGTGTATGCAACAACTCTGCCTTCCTGCATAAGGACACAGCCTAATCCTTGTCTTCATGCATCACAATATACGAAAAAACTCTTAGAAAGATCTGGCAACACTAACACTGGAGCAGTGGTTAGTCTTCTCTTTAACTCTTCAAAACTTGCTTGACACTTATCAGACCAGACAAATTTTGCATCTTTTTCGAGCAGAGATGTCATTGGTTTTGCTAGCTTCGAAAACCCTTTGATGAACCTCCGATAATATCCAGCCATACCCAAGAAACTTCAAATTTCACTCACATTCTTAGGAGGATTCCAATTCACCACATCCTTTACTTTCTTTGGATCAACTGCCACTCCACCATTTGAAACGATGTGTCCAAGAAAAGACACTTCTATCAACCAGAATTCACATTTACTTAATTTGGCATATAGCTGATGTTCCCTTAGTTTTTGTAACACTAGCCTCAAGTGTTGTTCATGTTCTTTTCCGTTTCTAGAATATATGAGGATGTCATCTATGAATACTACCACAAACTTGTCAAGGTATTCCATAAAGACATTGTTCATCAAGTACATAAAGTACGCAGGGGCATTCGTCAATCCGAAGGACATCACTGTGAATTCATACAACCCATAACGAGTCGTGAAGGCAGTCTTTGGCATATCGGATGCACGGATTCTCAGTTGGTGGTAACCAGACCTCAAGTCAATCTTGGAAAATACACAAGCACCTTTTAATTGATCAAATAAATCATCAATTCTTGGCAGAGGGCACTTATTTTTTATTGTCACTTCATTCAAGGATCTGTAGTCTACGCACATTCTCTGTGAACCATCTTTTTTTCCACAAATAAAACGGGAGCACCCCAAGGTGAGGAACTGGGACGTATATAACCCTTGTCCTGCAATTCCCTTAACTGTTTCTTAAGTTCTTCTAATTCATTCACACCCATTTTATAAGGTCTTTTTGCTATTGGTGCAGTGCCAGGTAAAAGTTCTACTATGAATTCAACATCTCGTTCAGGTGGCATACCTGGCAGATCGTCGGGGAACACATCAGGAAATTCATTCACGATGTGGATATCCTCTGTAGCAGCATCCTTCATTTGGTTCAGCTGGCAATCATCTTGTGCAGATGCCGATAATCGAAACTCAGTTCTTTCACCAGACTTTGTCCTTAACACAACTATTCTGGCAGAACACTTAATCTCTGCATCGTGTGCTGACAACCAATCCATTCCAAGGATCACATCTAAACCAGTAGAATTTAATACCACAAGATTTGCTGTGAAGTCTACCCCACTTATATTAAGCCTAACTTTAGGAGACATGAGGGTTGCCTTCATTTCACCCCCGGGTGAACTAACCATCATATTTCTTTGTAAGGGTTGCTTAAGCATAGCATGTTTCTTCACAAATTGAGTAGATATAAAAGAATGTGATGCTCCAGAACCAAACAAAACTGAGGCAGGATGGGAGTTGACTGAGAACGTACCGATTACTATGCCAGGTCCCTCCTGCACGGACTCGGAAGTCACGTGGTTCACTTTGCCTCGAGCATAAACCTATTGGCCTTGCTTGCTTGGGGTGTGAACACCCAGCATTTGGTTGTTAGGAGCAGTCAACGGACCTTGGTTTGTCCTCTTTGGGCAATTATAGGAGATATGCCCTGTCTCACCACATACATAGCATTTGTTGTTGTTGTTAGGGTTGTAAGCACTTGAGGTGTTGGTCTTCACAGGTGTATTTCCACCTTGATTCTGGCGGGCACCTTGATTACGGAACTGGGACTGTTGGGAATTGTTCTTCGACTGAAACTGTGAACGGGTAGCTCCAGATTGCTGACTCTGGTACCTCTGCTAATTGTTTTGTGACTGGTTAAAATGGGGGCGGCTGTTGCTGCCAGACTTCCTCTCTTGAAACTTGCGTTTCTTTACTTCAATGTCACGTTTCTTGCTTTCAATCACGAGTGCTTTGTCAACTAACTTCTGGAAACTCTCAAAAGTATGCAAGAGCAGTTGATACTGTAGACTATCATTTAACCCTTCCATGAAGAGTTCATGCTTTTCTTGATCATCTTCCACATCATGTGGAGCATAACGAGAGAGCTGGATAAATTTATCCCTGTACTCACTCACAGACATACTGCCCATTTTCAAAGAGAGGAACTCCTTCCTCTTGAGCCTCATGATGCCAGCAGGGACGTGATAAGAGTGAAATCTCTCCCTGAACTCTTGCCATGTAATTTGATTTGCGTTCGCATGACCATTTTGAAATGCTTCCCACCAATCAAGAGCGGCTCCTTGAAGCTGCCCCGAGGCATAAAGAACCTTCTCGCGATCATTGCATTGTGCTATATCGAGCTGACGCTCCACTACACGAAGCCAGTCATCTGCTTCGAGCGGGTCAGGAGAGCTGTTGAAGGTGGGCGGGCGACCTTTCAAAAACTCACCCCGCTTATCATGGACTTGTTGAGGGGCCTGTGGTGGAGGGTTGTTCTGAATATTTTGCATAGCCTGAGTCATTTGTTGCATGAGCTGTGTCTGCATGGCCATAAGTTGCTCCATCGACACGGGTGGTGGCGGTGGTGGTGGGTTCCTCCTTGTGTCCACCATCTGTGACAAGTACATACCTTAGATGAGTTCTTCGTTGTAGGAGTCAATAATACTCATGTAAGATCAGCATAGAACGTAAAATAGGTGCACAACTTGGTTGCATAAGAAATGATACACAATCTGAACTTTTTAGGTGACCGACAGAAATCAGCAGTGTAGTAATCTGATCACAATTTATTCTCTAAAAACAATCTGTATACATGGGCTATACCGTTGGAAAGATGGTAAAATTTTCTACAACTATTATGTAGATCACTTTTGCTGATTCAGTGGCGAAAAATGGGTAAAAACTGCAATCATTCAGATCTGTTCGAAATTTCCTGACAGCAGACAGTGACGACTTTGAACAGCCATAAATCTCAAACCGTGATAGGTATGAACATGAAACCAATTGCAAATGGCAGGAAGCAAAGTCCAGATATGCTCATAAAATTTTCACAGCCATAGGATAAGCAAATTTTGAGATATGATCCAAATATTGCAGGGTACTCAGGCAAAAACAGATTGGGAAAATTTTTGAAGCAAACCCCAAACCACTTATTTAGATAAACATAACCAAAAAGTATTAAGTTTGATGGTTGTGGACATACCCCACACTCATCACAATCAAACAAAAATCCAAATCATGCATGATCCATCATCACAAGCATTAAGCCACATTATTAAACTCAAGTTCTTAGACCGACTCAAATGACACAAGACTCGACAACTGACAAACTCAGGACATGACTCAAACTCACATTACTCGCAGCTCGATAGCATGAGAAGAGCTCCTAGGGGTCCATGGTCGTGCCGGAGCAGGTGTAGCTTGGGTGGTGCCTCTTGCGCTGGAAGATGATGGCCGGGTCGTGCGCCATGGAAGATGGTAGTCTTCCTGGCTGTTCCCCCTGCTGCTGACGCTCCAAGTCGTCGACCCTGTCCAGCAGCCTTTCAAGCTCCAGCCTCATGGTCCTCTGGTCCATCAGAGCTCGGTCCAGGGCGCTGTTGAGCGAGACCACCAATGGCACAGTCACAGCCAGCCTGGCGCCCTCACCCTCCTGAAGCGTAGCAACCCTGCAACCAGACTCACTCCGGCGGCGTCGAGGGAAGTAGCGGTCGTCGTCCTCCTGGATGGCGGGGTACATCGTCTCCCGGTGCACGTAGAGGGCCTGCCTTGCCGCATCCTCGACTCCAAACTCGCGGGTGTAAGTAGGAGTCAGGGCACGGGTGACAGTGCGGATCCTCCAGGCCCTCTCGTCGTCGCACCAGGTCTTCACGAAAGCCTTCGTGACCCAGTACTTGGCGTGGTCAGGGTGGGAGAACCTCCTGCTCCTGTACTCCACCGCAACGGAGAGAGTGGCGTACTGCCGCTGCACGAGTCCCAAGAGCTTGGGATGGTAGAACTCGTCTCCATCCGGGGCGGTGTAGGTATCTCGGGTCCAGCCTGGACGCGGCTCCTCGTCCTCGTCGTCGTCCTCAGGCGGCGGGTCGTCTCCTCCTCCACCCTGGACCTTGTCCCCGCCCTGGTCCTGTCTCTCGTCAGAGCAGGTACGGCTGTCGGAGTGGTCAGAGGTCTCGTCGCCACTAGAGTCCCCCGAGTCATCGCTCGGATCTCCAGCTGCAACCTGGTCGGCGATGTCCTGCTGCGGAATGAACTAACTCAGGTACTCAGCTCGTGTGGGAGCGTGGCCTCCAGTGCTCTTGCGGGCAGTCTGCTTGGTACGCGCCATCGGTCTGTTTTTAAATATGAGTTAGATCAGAGGTTTTTACAAAGAACAAGAGTAGTGTACCAGAAAATTTGTAATAAATTAGTAAAAGCAATAAAATTTTCTCAAGTACTCCAAGAGGGGTATCCAGTTCTACCTAAAGAATGCGTCCTACGGTCAGTTCGGCTTTGATACCAATTTGTCACAACCGGATTTACGAAGAAATCCGAACGCAGGATATATGTGGACCCAGGAAGTCCAAAACCACATATATCAATAAATTGTACATCATTAAGGCACGAACAACGCTTAATAACTTATTATATCACAGATGTTCACATCATTGCCAACGACATTGTCTTATTACAGCGGAATACGTAGAAAGAAAAAACTACCGCCCACGGGGACACCAACTGGGGGTACGCCATCTCTATCAGTCCTGGATATCCTCCGAGAAGTCGTCAAACTCCTCCTCATCATTATCTGGTACCCATCCGGGATTTTTATTGTAGATGACAACCATAAGTGTCAGCTCACCTAGCTCAGTAAGTATACTTATGGGGGAATGCAGGGCTCAAACGGTTGACACAGGCTTATAGCAGTTGCTTTTAGTTGGTCAAGTTTTATTTTAAGTCTACTTTACTATTTTAATGAATAACCCTTATCCCAAGTAAAAACAAGTTTATCTCTGAGCATCTTCTTTTAACAAAACCCCTCAACACTTCCATAGGTATCAGCTGATACAAAAAGGATTCCAGGCTGCTCGTGTCCGTGAGCACGGCTGATATATCAGATTGGAAGAATTCTGCAGAATTTGTACAGCTTTAACCCCGAGTCGTGTATACCCATATGCTCAGGGTTTGCAAGGCCCTCTTCACACTACCGAGGTGAGCGAGCAGGGTAACACAGCAAAGCTTTTCACTAGTCACCCTAACAAGTTAGTAGCCACGAGGTTTCAAGCAGCAAGGCGAATGGAGGCCCCCTTCAAGAATGGCACACCATGTGGCCGCAGCCCAGCACACATCTTGACAGGCTCGGAACCCATTATAAAACCCAGGCTCCCCCTCTTGCGCCTTTCGGTAACCACTAACAAGTTAGAGAAAAACTAGTTACTTGGCTAAGATCAGAGCCCATTGACCCTCGTGGATGTACGGGTTTCCTGAGAGGTCAACTTTTAATGGAAGTCCTGACAGAGGGCAACTAGAGCACAAAAACATACTCCAGTGCCCTTCGAGCTTTGTTTGATAAAAATATATTTTATCCATCATTTCATAATTCTTAAGTCAAGATTCTATAATAGCATTGTTAAACATAGCAGCTAGTAACTATAATATGCATAAAAACCCCCCATAGGAAACAAGGTGATTGATCATTGAAAACTAACGGGTATATAAGTAGCTAGGGTTTACAAGGTTAGACATATGCACATGAATGTATTATTTAATAGTTGCTAGGTAACAAGGAAGACCATAGGTTATACTTGCCTTCAAAGTTAGCTTGGTCTTGATCCTGCTCAAAGTCCCGATCCTCGAACACGTCGTCCTCTAAACGCAAGATTCCATTCAACATAGCATACATACAATCATCACATGCAAGAGATAATATCATAATTAGAACAATACACCATAAACAATGACATAAAATGGAGAAAATAAATAGATAAATAAAATCTACACGTTGCTAGGAACACATGAGCGCGAGATTCACTTAAATCGGACCTAAAATGAAAAAGATACGAAGGAAACAAGTTTTCGGGGCTTTTCTGTGAATGAAAATATTTTTCTAAGGACCTATAAATAATTACCAAGGCCCTATACCGTGAATAAATCAAACACAGAGGGGTTTAGGCTTAAAAACAGCCCTTGGTCCTTAAATAAAAGAACCAAAGACAAACAGGGGCTAAAATGTTAAAAGCAGGATCTAAAACAAATTAGTTTTGAACTGTGCTGTACTGCGGGTTAAATATAGGAAAGCAGAGGGGTTAGCATGAAAAATTGCAGGGAACTGTCGGCTTTCGGCCGGCCGTGTGCCACATGGCAGGCGGGGGTTGGCCAGGTCCACGGCACCGCGTGGACCGGCTGCGCGGGTTGCCTCCTCTCGGTCCACGGTGGACCGAGCGTCCAGACGGGGCGCCGTGCGAGTGGAGAAGAGGGGCACGGTCGCCCAGGCGTTTCCGGCATGGCGGCACGCCATCGACGGCGAGCCCGAGCTCACCGGCGAAGGAGGTCGGGGCGAGTTGGTGCTCGGTTCACAGCGCAAAGAACACCAGGGTGAGCTGCGGGTGAAGGCGAGCTCAGCGGTGGAGTCGGGACGGGCTCCCGAGGCGCTCTGGTACGGTGGAGCTCGCCAGCAAACGGCGAGGCGGGGTTGCAGGACTCGGGGAATGGCACGGAGGGCACCGGTACAACGTGGGGGAGGTGGCAAACTCGGAGGTGGTGGCCGTGGCGGCTTCGGGTGGCTCGGCACACGGCGGCGCCATGGACAGAGCCCGCCGAGCTCGTCGGCGCACGCCCAGAAGGGTCACAGGCCACCAAAACGGGATGGGGAAGACACTGTATCGGAGAGGCGGCTACGGCGAACACGATGAAGGGCTCGGCATCACCGGAGAGCTCACCGTGGCAGGAAACGGCGGCGACGGCGCGCGGCAATGGCGAGCAGAGGGTGGCGGACGGAAAAGGAGGGGGCGGGGCCTCGGGTTCATCTTTATAGGGCCTAGAGAGGGCGGTGAACGGGCGCGGGGGTTTGCACTCGCGCGGGTGGGCGGCTGGGTGGCCATCAAGGCCACCGCGGCGGCGGTTTCGGAAGCGGAGCCGGCAGCGGTGCGTTTGAAACGGCCGGAGGTAGGGGAAAGGTCGCGTGCGGCTGATGCACGGGCCCCAGCGGCAGAGGGAGGGGAGGCGAGCGGCAGCGGGCTGGCCTCACACAGAAAACGGGCCGGCGCTTGGGCCGAGCTGGGCTGGCGGCTTGCTAGCGCGCGCGGGGAGAGAAGAAAGGAGAGAGGGAGTGGGCCGGCTGGGCCAAAAGGAGAGGCTGGGGAGGGAGAGAAAGACAAGTCTTTTTCATGTTCTATTTTCACATATCCAAACCTTTTTGATTAGAATTTTGAAAATTAGCATAAATAAACTATCCTCCACAACCCAAAATTTTTATACACCAGCATGTATGTAACAAACAAATATAAAACATATTTTCCCCAAAACTTTTATATATATAAATGAAAGAAGGATTTTTCTTAAGCCTTTTTCAACTTGAAAAACTACACATATTTAAATAAATAGTTTTAAATTTTTCCAAGATGATTTTTAGGATGTTACAAACCATGTGTGGCTTCGCTTGTAATGTCTCTCTCTCTCGTATTCGATCTTGGTTCTGCAAGCGGCAACTCAGACACACACACCTCCGACACGAGTTGGAAGCAAAACAAGAGCAAAATCCTTCTCCATATCCCATCACGTGCAAATGAATGACAACAGCTTTGCATAAGCTTCTCATGCTCCTGTGCTATCGACAGTTGCAAACAGGTGCACATGAACAAGATCTCCCTGGCCATCCATCCATAGGGCAGAGCAAGTAATGCGAGTTGTATGCTGCCTTCATATCGAGGTGCCTTGCTACATGCGCCTGCATGGCGACATCATTTCGTTCACGCTCTGATGTTTGCAGTTTGCTGAACATGAAACCATTCCAATCCGACTTATGGTTGGTTTCAGCTGAATAACTGTCAGTAGGCCAGGAACACTCACTGACTGAGCAGAAGTGGTTGTTTGTTTATTGCTGGTAACTTTGCTCTGGTCTACCCTTTTGTTTGCAGTGTCATGCTACAAAAGAAACTTCTTTTCAGATAGATGAAGCATGACAATCATTTGCCTGACAAATTTTTTTCTTCGAGAACACGTTCGTTGATGCCTATTTCATTAAGAGGGTAATTTGCATGACAACTGAAGATTGTGGATTGGTGTCAACCGTTCTTTGCCTTGAATTAATTATCAACAGCGGCAGAAAACAACCGAATGCTCGGTCTAACTTTCTAGCTTTGAATTCTTCAGAATTCAAACATGTACTAATATTCCTTTTAAAAAAAGAATCTTATACGGATATGTGAAGATGCAAAGTTGACTCAAGCTTCCTTTGGGCTCTATTTAGTAATACTTGTTTAGCTCCATGATAAACCAAATGGCAGCAAATTATTACTTCCTTTACTTTCATTCCAGCTCCAACTCTGTTGGAATTTTTTGCAACCACGACAGTGAAAAGAACAGGACGTCAGTTTCAACGTCAGTTATGTCTCAAAATTCAAACTTTGTTTTTCACAGTTCATAGTACTTTTCTCTGCACAACAAAACGAAGGCACTTTCTCATCTTCTTTGTTCTGCCTGCCGAGCAATGCTTCTCTTATTTCCTTATCATCTGCAATATTATTCAGGCAGCGACCGGTAGCCTAGAGGCGTAGAGCAGATAACTCAATTGCCTAGGCCGACCCGGCCGGTTCTCCTCATCGACAGTCGCGTGAATCCCACATGACATGAGGCGAGGCGACCCGACTGCCGAAACGCAAGCAGCGGCAGCCGGCAACCACTGGTAGTTTGCGGATGGATGCAATGTGTGTGCTGCACTGCGCGCCTTGGTAAATGCGATTCAATGGATCCGTGGGATCCAACGCAGACGCAATGCACATGCAAGGACTAGAGCCGCACCTGCAAGTACGTCCTTGCAGTACTTGGGCAATGGCTTGGCTGGTGACCCATCCATGGCCATAAACCACAATAATATAAAGACAAGTCTGCCTGTCCCCAACCTACGGGGACGCTCCCCGTTGCTTGCTTGGCACTTCGCAACGTGCAGAGCACATGCTCGCCCGGTGGCTGGTTCTTGCAGTTCGAAAGGCTCATGGGGATCGGCATGGATGAAATCCAAGAAGTTTTCACTTCTCAGATGTGTAACTGTCGAAGATGGCGGTGGTTCAAGAACCGGGTAAAACACAGTGCGCTTCAGTCACAAATCTGAATGACTGAATGGTTCAGAACTTTTTGACAGCTTCGCCTTTCAGTCTTGACAAATGATAATTGACCCGGGACAAGTCATTTCCTTACTGAGGCGAAATCCTCTTGCACATTGAGTGATTGAGATGCATGTGCGAAGTATATGAGGCAGGTTTTTGACAAACGGCGCATTTGTTCATAATTTCAGATGATATAGTACTTGTCACTGGATCGAGTTGAACCGAAACTTTCGTTCAAAGAAAGAAGGTATACATAATTGGGTTGGACTTGAAAGGATCAGCATCTATGCTCCTCGGGCCGAACGACCTTGTGCTTAAACCGAATTTCAACGTAGGCATAGTAGACCTCCGGTGAGGTACTGCATGCGTTTGCATTGGGAGGCGAAGCCGCACCTTATCGAGATGAATTGTTGGACCAGCTGATGGATGGACCTTTCCGAGAGGCCAATATATAAGCACTGGGAGCAATCAGATGCTTGATCATTTCAAGCTGGAGTATTTTTTTCTTGGAGTAACATAGAGATCTCTTCATAATTTGAAGGACTAATTTTCTCGCCACATTTATTGGAAATAATGCACTAGTAAGATGACAGATGAAATCGTTGGCCCGTTCCTTTTAACTGAGAAAAAGGACCTTGGCTTTTCCTTTGGGTTCAAGCCAGCAAGAAAGGAGGAAAACAGCGGACAAGACATTGACCTTAAAAGGTGCAGAATTAGTACAGAACTCTCAAGGATATCAGGGCAAAATCAAACAGCAAAATGAAACAAAAGAACGTCAAACAAACAACATTCTCAGGTCTCCTTAGTGTTCTAGAGAAAAATAAACCACCATCGACGAGTGAATTTTATCAGATCTCTTGTGCTCATAATTTTTTTTTCTCCATTTTCAAAGTGCACACATTGTGCCAATCATCTTGAGATAATTTCTTAATTATCCACCATTCCTTGGTTGCTACTGGAGAAGTTCTCGTCTCTTATATGCTACTACATCAAATTTTCCTTCTCCTCTATGCCACTAGAATCAAATTGTATAGATGACAATGGTACACAAGGGATGGAAACATTCAAGCTTTGTCATCCCCTATGTGCCATTGGAATTAAGTCTGTTATAGCGACAGTGGCATATAAGGGAAGAAAAGTGTCAAGCAACGGTGCATGAATAAGAACTTTTCTAGCAGCAAATGGATGAATTCAATCTTTTCAAGAATTCTTATAGAAAAATATTGAAATCCTGAAAAAGCAAATATGAAATCATCAGGAATATGGAGATTGAATAGGTCTAGTAGAGAGGAGATGAAATCTCATGCTACCTCAGTGTTCATACCCTTCTCACAAAACATACTAGTTGTGTCATGGTCTTATACTCTTATGGGAACATGTACACATCAGTTATCAGCACATTGATTCGGGAATTCAAAAGCTTGGGTTTCTACATCCAATAACTTGCTGCCAATTTGCAGCATATCAGTATCAGAGCTTTTGTTCATTTCTTCGCTCAGGTAAGTTTTGACATACATATCTCATGCTTTGCCTTCATGTGAAGTACAGTAGTCAAAAGCTCTCCTCCGAACAAAAAACAGCAACAGTCAGTTATCACTTTAAACGACAACTGATATCGAGAGTCCATCAAACTATGCACAAATTAATTTTAAAGTAGCAACCATTTCATTACAATTACAGTACTACACAAATGTACTGATGAGGTACATAATGTGCATTATGTTTTATAATATAGTATTCCCAACTAGTCAAGATTCTTTATAAACAACCGTGATGCACTACATAAAGATAGAAGAGCAATTAGTGCAAATCAAGGATGACAAAGGACAAACGGAAAGGGGAAAAAAAAATCGAATCTTTCAGTTCCAGGTAGCTAGCTCCAACTCATTGCTTTTCAAGAGAACACAGAAAATACTTCGTTTCCCTATCAATTTTTCCTTAATAATTTGCATCCATGAGGGCTGCATTACCCAGTCCAGATCAGCTCAGTTCAGCAGAGATAAAATTCAGAGCAGTAATTCTAATCCGCGGGGGGAGATACTATCGACTCATCCCTCACCGCACCACGTTACAAAGAGCAAGAAAATAAAAGGAAGAAAACGTTCTTGTTTTGTTCTTGAGCTCCACCTATCTGCAGAGCGGGTTGTTAGGCGTGCCGCGTCCGACCTCGTCGGCGGCGTACTCGACGCTGCAGTAACAGAAGGCGGCGTCCTTCTTGTTCTTCTCGACGGCCTTGAGGATGGACTCGAAGACGGGGACCTCGCAGGGGATGCGGAGCACGCCCTCCTGCTGGAACCCGAACTCCTCCTCGGCCTCCCGCAGCAGCGCCGCGAAGGCGCGGTGCTTCAGGTACTCCATCGGGATCACGAACCTCTGCATCGCGGGGCCCACGCACACGGCGAGGTGGCCCTTGGGCGGCGGCGGCGGGGAGCCCGAGGGCGGGCCGTCCGTGAAGGAAAGCGTCCGCTTCAGGAACTTCTTGGCCTTGCTCTCGCCGGCATTGCCGCCGCCACCGCCGGCGGCGGCGGGCGAGCTTGGCTCCTTGGGGGTGACCGAGAGCTTGCGCCACTTCTTCAGCATCTGCTGCATCCGCACGATCTCAGTGATCTTGTTCGACTTCTTGGCGCCGGACTGCTCCATCTGCGCTTCTTTGTGCTGGGGACGATATGGGGAAATTTTCTGCTGGTTTTCAGGCGCTCTCAACGAGTTTGTTTCTCTGGTGTGTGGTGGAGCTCTGCGGCGCACATCGAGGAGATTTTAAAGGCAGGGGAGGGATGGGCCCCACTGTCCCAGCTTAGGCTCTTTCTCTTGTGGGTCCCACTTTAATATTTTTTTTTTGGGTGAATTTTCTCTCTGTCGATTATCTTACTCCTACTGATTCAAGCAAACTGTCGATTAGTTTAACTGGTCAAGGAAGCTCTGCTCTCTTCATCTTCTTAGTATGATTTTGTCAGTCCTTTCAAACCCATTTAATGTAATAATATCCTAAATTTGGTCGAAACTACAGAGAAGATTATTACCATTTATCATATTAAAATGATAAATTATGAAATACAGTTCATAGTGTATCTAATGAAGCAAATTTGATATCACAATATTATTATTCTTTTTGTACAAACTTGGTCAAACTCATAATGGTTTGACTTAGGATAACTGAAAATCACTTATATTCTAGAATTAAATAAGTAATTAATAAAACTTTATGGCATGTGGAGTGGACATGTTAACTTTGAAGATCGGGTTATAGTTGATCCCATGGATATGCTGTCAATTTATGCCATCTTCAAGTGTATGTTTCTTATAGACAATGACTTCACCATTAGTCATTAGAGACACCTTATTTGCCTCATTTCTTTGATATACACCAACAAGAGCTTGCCATGTTTGTGTTTGCACGAACGGTGGTGGATCCACCTGATGACAGTCCATAGATGACCACCTAGACACCGCGAAGCGCAAATGATCCTTTTTTTCCAAAAGGAACATTGCATTTTTCTATGTAAATATTTTTACTTTATGTAATCGTATATATCAGGATTTCTAAAGTTCTTTTTGATTGGATACTAGTTACAGACACGTGAAATATTTCTAAAGTTCTTTTTTGCCTTAAATTTAGGCATCTATTTATTGAGAAACAAAGTGACTAAGAATCTAGAAATGTCACAGTACCTTATAATTTGGGACGAAGAGAATATAAATGAAGGGGAAATTATTTCCTCGGCCCTAAAAAAAAGTTCAACTTAATTTCTTGGCCCTGTTTTCATCAAACTTTGTTATTTAGCCCTAAAACGAAATTTGCTTATTTTCTTGACCCTTTCGTCCACTTTGAAAGATCATAACTTTTCGATATGACATCAGATGAGGATGATTTTTATATGAAAATTGTAGGTCTCGACGAGATCTACAACTTTATAGTTTTGAGTTTTTTCATTTGAACAAGTTCAAATGCCTAAAAACATCAATATATTATATTAATGTTTTTGGACATCTGAACTTTCTCAAATGAAAAAAACTTAAAACTATAAAGTTGTAGATCTCATTGAGACCTACAATTTTCATATAAAAATTATCTTCATCTAATGTCGTATCGAAGAGTTATGATCTTTTAAAGTGGACGGACGGGCCAAGAAAATAAGCAAATTTCGTTTTAGGGCCAAATAACAAAGTTCGATGAAAATAGGGCAAAAAAACTAAGTCGAACTTTTTTTAGGGCCGAGAAAATAATTTTCTCATAAATGAATGGTTTGAAGAGTAATAAGGTGAACTTCTCAACGAGAACTAGCTTTGTTCTCTTCCTCCCTGGTTGACGTGTTGGAGACGCTGGATAGATTTCTCGCGCCATGCCATCTTGTCTTGGACAAAAATGCTAGTATCTTTTTTTGCATGCGTCGGTCTATGGATGTGCAAAAGCTGTCCAAAACTTGTTGATTTTCTGACAGAGGCTCAGATCCATGGAAAAGGGATCCAAAACCACCGCAAATCTACCGTCACCTGAGCTAGAAATATTCAGTCAAACAAAGCGCGCTGCCGATCTCCAGAGCTTCTGCCAACAAGCAGCTCTTGCTTCGAAAACCGCCAGTTGACCAACAATTTTCCGCCGCCCCTTCTGCTGCGACTGCAGAAGATCTACAGCAGGTCGGGCGTGTCAGAGCCTCTGCGCTTTGGGCGGCCAGGAATCCTGCGCTGCGCCACCGTACGTCCCGTTAAGTTCTTCCTCCATGTACGAATTGAAAGAGTCCGGGGCCGGGATCAGAAATTCAGAATGTGAACATGTTCGATGACAGAAGCTACTAGTATTAGTTAGCTAGCTACATGTGATGAGCATACTTAATAATGCACCAGCCAAGCTAAGAGGATGGCTATGATACAGCTGGTTTGCTGGCTATTAGGTTTTTTTATAGCATCCACTCAGCCTACTTATACAGTAGTAAGCCTTTCACAGTGAATACATAGCCCACTTATCTCCCTCAAATAGTTTTTTCGTTCCCATGTTCAAGCCGGCTATAAACTTATAACCCGCTTCTCCTCCACATCAGCATTTAGCCGACTTACAACATCTTATTATACTTGCTCTAATCATTATACTAGAACTAATTTCCTAAGCTTAGTTAGCCAACCAGCTGCCTGTGATGGCTTTGCCCTAATCATTTTGGCGGTTGGCAATGGCAGCATTGACTCGGATAAAGAAAAAAAAAAATAGCCTTTTTTTTTAATTTCCCCATCAGATTTCGGCATCCGCGGCGTCGTCCTTCCCATCTCTCCGTCGTCGGTCGTCCTGCATGCACCTCCGTCCGGCGCTAACGATCGTGCTGTCCCGTACGAAACGTACCACATTATCGATCGGTAGAGTACTACTCTCTAGTCTGTCTGCTCAGATCGGGTGGATCAAGGTCTCTGATCGAACACCGCCACGCCATTGCTGGTGGTTAAACGGGACATTAGTGTCCTATAAATCCCAATGACAAGACAAGGCGTGTGTTCGTTGCGTCGTCGTCTATCGAGGAATCGTTGCTGGTGGTTATGGATTTTGTTCGCGACGATCGAGGTCATCATTTGCATTAGTTGGTAAGACCGGTTACTTGCGACTTGCGAGTTGCGACCACGGCGGACGGGAATAGGAAGAGAACAAACCAATCATTTGTTGCGCGTTCAGTTAGTTAGCGAGCGAGCGGCAGCGATTCTCTCTTTCACCTTTTCTGCATTGTTGTTGTTAGTCTGCTAGCTCTGAGGATTTGGCCTGTTCTTCGCTGTTTATTTATCGATAAACTAGTACAGCATGCACACAGTTTGGAACTTGGAAGCATATTAATTAAACTATCTATATATATGTTCAACTACGACTATATACCAACGCCTAAATGATAAAATAACCCCGGGCCGTAGCACGCCACTGATGAAACAAAAGCATCTGTGTTCGTCTTCCTGCATTGCCTGAACCCAGAGTCCAGACTACCAGAGAGGTAACATGATCGACACTTGCATGGCTGATGGCAACTTGACATGTGGCTGCCCCTGTTATTACTAATATTACATAGCTAGTGTGTCATGTGTGCTGATCAGCGCGTCGGCCGCGAGCTGGTTGTGACAACGACTGGCAACCGACCAACACAATGGCCCAGTTTAGTATGGCTTTAGGGCCCAACTCCAGGCTAGAGTTGTCTCTGGGTAGTTAAACACCTTAAGTCTGGAACATCCTAATTCCATAGAGTTTTTGAGCTCTCATTTTTTCTAGAGCACGACTTTTCCAAATTCAGAAAAACTCCAAAATAAAGCTAAACAAGGAGCTTTGAAGAAATTATCCACAATTTTGACATCGGTTAAGGATGGCAACGGGTTGGATTCGGATCGGATGTAGTCTCTGGGCACCCAAAACCGAAACCCGAACCCGAAATCGAAACCGATTCGGGTGAAAATCTATCCCCGAAACCGAAACCTGCGGATACCCGAAACCCAACGGATTAACCGAAACCCGAAACCCACCCCTATATAGCAATAAGAAAAATAATAAAGAATTTTTAACAACATATGTATGATATATATTACATATTCAAATGTCTAAACAAGAGACAATAAACAACACATAATTTCATTATTCAATTTAGAACAAATTTATAACTTATATAAATAATTTACTAATAAAAATACATAAGATTTTATTCAAAATGTTATATTTCGGATATCCATTGAATATCCGCGCGTGAAAACCGGAACCCGATAAGTTTCGGATATCCGAACCCGAAAACCATGGGCGAAAAATTAGACCCGAACCCGAACCCGAACCCGCTGAAACCGAAACCCGCGGATATCCGCCCCGAACCCGAACCACTGCCATCCTTAACATCGGTTACGTACTTAAGACAAAAATAGCTCCAGAGTCAGCTCCACCTAAAGTTATGGAGTAGAGCTACTCCGTTGGAGTTGGAGCCATCCCAAACAGTCCCATTATGGCTATTTTGGCTCCATTTCCAGGCTGTTCTTTGTCGTAAATTACACGCAAATTGCTGCGATGCACGTGATGACAAACTTAAGAGACACACGCTCCAGTAAGATCGACACCAATGAGAGCATCTATATATCGATGCTTAACCAACTAAGCAAACACAATTGTTCCACTTCATAATAATGTTGCTACTTGGTCATCCCTAGAATGTTGCTATTTTTTCCCAATATACTAACATATATAGGAGCATCATATATGGCGACTCATCATCTGAAGTATAATAATTTGCATAGTCTGGTGCTTCCGCAGCACACCATCTTCAGTGATGATGTTGCTTTTTGACATGATCCGACTTGAAGCCATCCAATTCAAATAGAAGCCAAGAACCTTGGTTGTCTAGTTTGGGAGCAATAGCGTAGCGTGATCACCGTTGTGATGATGTGTGGTGATGAGAGTTGTAGCCACCGACTTGTAACTATTTCAAACCCTTTTATCTTACATACAACGATCCGTAAATCTTTTGCATATCCAAGAAAAAATAATTTGCATAGCTGATTACTCTAACATGAACCATCATCCTTGTTAGAGGCCGACTCTCTTATAGCCATATCAGCCACAAGCCATGCGCGGATGCCATACATCCACATGAGTGCTCTAGCGCTAGCTAGGTGACGAGACACTAATTAATGCTAACATTAACATGGCTGTCCAAGTACTATTACCCTGTAAACTATGATGATACGCCGTTAGTAATCACAATAACCAGTGGGAGTTTTAATAGAGAGTTTCTCTTAGTTGACAACGTGCAGGTCATGTGGATTCCTCCTTGGCATCACGATGATCCCTGCTGGCGGGTACAGTACCGTACGTGCCTCTGAATTATCTTTGTTTAGTAGCCGGCCTTAGCTTGCTGATCGAGACATTTATGAACGGAGAAATTAAACATGACACACGACAATTTGCAGAGCAAGAACATGGAACTATTCGGTACGTAGCCAATGCAACACTAATGAAGTACTCTTAATTAATAAGCTTTTTTAGATCCAGCGGAAACAGATTTAAACAACTAACTGCTCGTGATGCGCGAGAATGCCGTACTTTATTATATTATGATTATTTATATATGTGTTCTCTGTCGCAGCCGTATAGTACGTCATAACTGTAATGCATGATGCTATAGTTCACTAGGATCTCTTCTAATTAATCCAATCTCCCCAAATGCTAATCTAGCATGTTTGTGAACATCCATGACTCTCTCTCTGCAAATCTGTGTAGATCGAAGAACAAAAGTAATACGTTGCTAGTGCCGCGGATACGACCCTAAATCCTAAACCGTCAATGGAAATGGAAATGAAAATGAAAGATGTTTACTTGTTTAGTGTGTACTAGCTCAAGCACAGTACAGCACTAATAATCTGCAACTGCAAACCTAAGAAGTTAATCAGTAATGCAGCTGCTAATTTACATATTAGTTGATCCGTACCGCGGCATCGTCGGTAACACGAGGCACCTGCTCTTGTTCGTCCTTGCCTGCCGGTCTAAAGTTTGACCTTTTTTTCATCTGCTAGACACCTCTAGGCCGGTGCACGGTGCATGCAAAGGCAAGGAAGCATCGAAATTCGAGACTGCAGAGCATGCATGCAGCAATTCTATGACTGGCGGTTATTAGTGGCACAGTCAAACCCTAGCAAGCTCTAGTAGTACTAGTAGGAGGCTGAGGCTCGTTTTCTCTATTGTCTCCAACCGAAACCAACGGTCAATCTGACTTTGAAAGTGTGGACACCCATCACATCATACGTTGTCCTTGTTTGATAGGGAGGAGCATTTTATATTTTTCTCCAACCATAGTACCCCCCCGATAATGTTAACATCAGATTTGACTACGTTTTTATAAATAAGAATATCTATATTACACACTCTATCTCAGGTTATAAATCATTCGAAAAATCTTGGTGAGTCAACCCATCTTAACTTTAACTAAATTTTATATAATAAAATAATAATACTTACAATATCAACTAAGTATTATTAGATTCTTCATCAAATATATTTTTATAGTACACTTATTTGGTGTCATAAATTTTTTATTTCTCTCTATAATTTTAGTCAAACTTGAGATGATTTGACTCACCAATATTCTTAAAATGATTTATAATTTGGGATGAAGTGATATTAGATTTATTCGCCACGAAATATATAGTCTCTACGCCTATTTAGGTCTATAATCAGTAAACTTGATCAGACTTGGGACATGTTTGCATCCACATGGCTAATTATTAGCTGGGCTAAAATCAGATTAATTTAGTTCTGGTTGGTTTGTGACTAGTTAAAGATTTAGCTAAAAAGTTAGCCCACCTATTAACCCTCTTATTTGAATGCACTAGGCCGGGCTAGTTTTGGCTAATTCTTATCTAGCTATAGTGACTAACATTGTATCAAACATGTCCTTAAAGTAGTTTATCGATCTAGGATAAAGTTATTATAGTATTTATTTTGGACGACAGAGGTCTAGCAGTACATATGAGAGATCTCTTTTATACTATTCCCCTCGTGGAAATATATGTCCACGTCCAACACAACGTTCAGCGAGAGGTATAGTTGCGCACGAGCGAAAATGATGTGTCAAACCTGAAAGCTGAATATGTTGGGCGGCTACGAGATCTCAGATATGTCGTTGTTACAAGTTTCTTCGGCTGATGTGTGTGTTTGTTTTTGCTACTGAATTTGCTGCAGAAAACATGCAGCTTAAGTCTCTTGCAACTACAGCTAGCAGTAGACTTTCAAAGACATGCATGGTTGCATAATTATTTCCTACTCTTAGGGAGTAGTTACTCCCATGTCTATATCTCTAGATTTAGATCATCTATGGTCTGGAAAAATAAATGTAGACGAAGTATATGGTCATACTAAACTATCTAGAGTAGTACGTGGTTATACTTTTTTTGTTATCCATATAGTATATAGTTATACTTTTTTAATATACTACTGTAATGGTATTTTATTAATATATTTTAAAATATGGGCTCTGATGAAAAAATTTCGCATACTAAGATTTAAAATATCTTAAATTAAGTATCTAAACATACTCAAACTGAAGAATTAGTATGCACGCATACACAATGTGATTTATTAAAAGTGGGAGTAACTACTTACATGAGTATATATATATATAAGAAATATTTTACTACACTCGGGGTATTCTAACACCTCCGGGTGGTAGCTACCACCACCCCCTTATTTGAACAGGTAGACATCGACTTGCTGCAGACTTACCTTATTTGTCATTAGCAAATTCCAAAATGAACTATGCGGTTTAGCGAGAAGCGTCACGTGCTTCTGACCTAGACCACGGTAACACTGAACATGAAATTGGCGACGTGGCAGCAAGCCGGCCGCCAGGCATCAACTTGGGGCGTGTTTGGCACCGGGCCACAAGGGTGGCCCGTGCTCTTGGGCTGCAGCGTCCCGTGTTTGGTCGCCCCTGTCTCTTCCTTGGCTCGGCTCTGGCGGTGCTTTCCCCCTTCCTCCGCCTGGCTCCCTAGAAACGAATCCCCCCTCTGTTTTTCTAGGGCTCGGCTGGCTGCGGCTCTTGGCAGGCGATTTTGGGCGAGCGTGCGGTGGCGGCGGGTGGCTCGCGCGGGAAGAGTGAAACTTCCGCGCGCTCTCCCGCCTCCGACGGAAACCCGCCCCTATATATGTTGCCCCCTCCCCCACCGCTGCTTTCCTTCTCCGTCCCCTTTCCACCCACTTCCGTGAGAGACCGGCGGCGGTGCTGAGGTGTGGTGTCCGGCGAGGCTGCATCTCGGCGGCTTCGTCTCCGTTCTCCTGCCCGTGATCTGCACCGACTCGGCGCCTCCCCGTGCTCGTGGCTGGTACTCCGGGAGGCGGGCGCCTTCCTCCGTCTTCTTCCTCTCCGGCGAGGCTGTTCTTCGTCCTCCGCTGCTTCATCCCCGGGGTGCCGTGGAGCAGATCTACTTCCCCTTCTGCTGGATCTACTTCCCCTTCGTCTGCTCCGCCTGTTCTTGCCCGCAGTGGTTGTTTTGTGACCTCCGACCACCACTGCTAGGTGAAATCAATCCCCAATCTTTGGTTGGTTGTTATTTCCTAAATGCTAGGGTTACTGTTTTCGTGATGTCGATAACGTTTGATGTGGTTATTTGCGATGGCATGTTCTAGGTTTGGATTCTGATTTTTCATTATTAGTGCTTGTCGGCTCTGCTGTCTTAGCTGTTATTTGTTACTGTCTTAGCTGATTTTTGTTACTGTTGTTGGGTCTATGATGATGTCTAATGCACTGGGTGGCGTGAATCCTCATGCAGTCGTGCTTGCTATGCTCTTTACTTAGGTTACACAATCATTTTGAGGCCAGCTAGGGTGCTATAAACTGAGATTTTGCTTCTATGTTGATGCATGTAGATGGATCCGGCCATCAATCGTGACCTCATGGCCTCACAGGCTGCTGCAGTGGTAGTTGCCATGGTGTGTTTCGTTGTGTCTAGGCTTAGGAGGTCTAGGCATGCCCCTGACCCGCTGTCCTACGACCTTAGGACTGATGCAGAGCACCATAGAAAACGGACCTTGGAACTTATTTTCAACTCCACTGATGCAGAGTGCTTGTCCATGTTGAGAATGACTAGAGCTCCTTTTTTTGCGTTGTGTAACATGTTTAGAACTAGGGGCCTTGTGCTTGAGAGTGCAGGTTGCTCTGTGGAGGAGCAGGTAGCCATGTTTCTTCACATAGTGGGGGCATAACCAAAGGTTTAGGGTGGTGCACCAATCCTTTAGGAGGTCCATTAAGACTGTCCACAGGCACTTTCATCAGGTGCTCTATGCTGTTGGTGAGCTTAGAAGTGAGATGATAAAGCCCCCTAGCACTGGCACACATCCGAAGATCTTGGGAAGCCATAGGTGGAACCCTTACTTGAAGGTAATTCTAGATGCACGTGTTTAGCCTTAACTGCATTTAGGTATGCAGCAGAGTGTTCTTATACCCCTTACATAATTTTTTTAGGATTGCATTGGTGTTATTGATGGCACACATGTGTTTACAAGGGTGCCTAGACACATGCAGCAAGCTTTCAGGGGTAGAAAATCAAACCCCACACAGAATGTCATGGCTGCTGTTGACTTCGACCTCAAGTTCACCTATGTGTTGGCTGGATGGAAGGGGTCAGCACATGATGCCCTGATCCTTGCATATGCGATTGAGAGGGATAATGGGTTCATAGTTCCTGAAGGTAACAATCAGCGACTAACTAGTGCACCAAAGTCCTTAATTTCACTAAGGCATTCACCAACACCATCTGTGTTGCCATTGTAGGAAAATTCTACCTTGTAGATGCAGGACATGCATGCTGCAATGGCTTCCTCCCTCCTTATAGGGGGTGAGGTACCATCTGTCTGAGTATGGCAGCAGAAATTTACCTACCAATGAAAAGGAGCTGTTCAATCTCAGGCACTCTTCTCTAAGGGTGCATGTTGAGAGGGCTTTTGGGGCTTTGAAGGGCAGGTTTAGGATTCTTGACAACAAGCCATTCCACCCATTCAAGACTCAGGTCAAGCTTGTTCTTGCTTGCTGCATCCTTCACAACTGGATTCTAAGCTTTGGCATGGACCCAGTTGTACCACCTGAGGATTGGTTGCCTCTCAACCAACCTGATTCCCAGGATGTCCATGACATGCTCTCCCAAGACTCTAATGTGATGGCCAGTAGGAGGGATGCCATTTGTGCAGCAATGTGGCAGGGTAGGGGCTCCTCTAGGACCTGATACATGCATCTTGTGCCTTTGTTATCTCAGTTTTATTGCCCTGGTATGGAACTAGTGATTTGTGTGCTTGTAATGTAATAATTAGTGGACAACCTGAGACCAACTTTTATATTTTTTCTTTATGCTGTCTGTCCCTATTTGGTTCCCTTTATGTGTTACAGTGTGTAATCATTGATATGGTGCCCACTAGGATGGAACCTGCTATGGTTGATTTGGTTGCTGAGCTAGGAGGCTTTCAGCCTGCAGCTGACCTCCATGAGGCTGCAGATGGTGGTGCTCCACCTGTTGCTGCTGATGTGCCACCTGCAGCAGCAGCAGCTGGTGGAGGACCCATGAGGTGGAACAATAACACATCTGGGTTTGTGCTGAGGAGGATAGCATAACTGCTCAATGATGGTACTAGGGCAGACAAAGTGTTCAAGGAGAAGGATGTGAACTCAGTAGCCAAGCTCCTTAAGGAGTATAGTAGGGATGTTGTGAGCCCTACCCACCTTAGGAAATGGAGGCAGAAGTGGTCCAGGATATGTAAGCTGAAGGACCTTAGTGGAGCTATCTTTGATGATAACACTAAGGCCATCATGCTAGATGGAGAGCACTACCTAGGCCACTGCAAGGTAAAAAACTTTAAAGTTGTTTCCTCACCTAGTCCTTACTTTCCTCACCTACTCCTTCCTTTCCTTGCCATTTGCCTTGAAATGTCACACACAAATGCAGGATCACCCTAGGGACTCTGAGTTCCTTAACTGTCCCATAAGGTTCTACACTGAAATGGAGGCCATCTTTAGGCATTCCATGGCAACAGGGAGGTTTGCACTTGGCTCTGGAGAGCCCCTAGGAGTCAACCAAGCTGACAGCACAGCAGCTAAGGTTGACTGTGAGGAGAAGACCACCAGTCCTGATATTGGAGAGGGCAGTAAGGCAACAGAGCTGCCCTTATCTCAGGTGAGTGGGAAAAGGAAAAGGGGCAACTTCACTGAAGATGAGTTGCTCATGCTGACCAACATGAGTGATGCTGTCAACAATGTTGCCAATGCACTTAGGGAGACTGGACCTATACCTTACTGTGATGGACATGCCTGGGTTTTTAGAGGAAGCACTTATTGTGGCCTATACCTATCTTCTGGACAATAAGGCCCAGGGCAGGGGCTTTGTTGGCATGAGTGACTCACACAGGACCCTCTGGCTTAGGACCTTCCTGGCCAATAACTACTACATGTAGGAGTACTTGGTGGTGCTCTGCATTGGTAGCTGAGGGAGTTGACTGTAGAGATGTATAGTTCCTCCATCTCCCTCACCCACTCTCTCTCTTTTGACTGCAGATTGATGCAATCTGTTGTAGGCTTTTGTGCAGGGACTTAGGCTGACTCACACATGTTCTTTTGGGATTACTTTACTGGGAGGGTGGCTAATTACATTTGTGCCAAGCTGGCTCCATGGACAGGACTTGAGGCCTTAACTGGTGGCCTGAACTAGGAATTGTAATGCACTAATTGCAGCCTCTGTTGGCTGTTATTATTTGTCATATTTATCTGGAATGTTTGTTGGAATTTACTTTTGTTGCACACCTAGGTTTGGTTCTCTTGATTTGGAGGTAACTATGAGAAGGATAATGGCCTATGATGCAACATGAAAGATGAGGTGGATGCCTATTTAGTTTTGTTTTTTTTTTTGCTATTTTCCTTCATGTCTGTCATCCAATCTTTGAGAACCATCCATTCTCTAGCAACAATTGGTATAATGCCAAGTTGATGGCAGAGAAAGGATGGTCTCTTCAGTCGCATGGCAGCCCTGAATTTGTTTTTGGTCTTTCTTATTTGGTGTTTTTAGATCTTTGAAGGCACCCACCAATGATTCCTCTATTGTACTCTCTCCTCCATAGAGGCTAGCTGAGGCCAAACAGGTTGTCAACCTAACATGAGAGGATTGTGAACCTAACAAGAGAGCATGAAATGTGTACTTTCGCCATGAAACTCAGCCATCCAGTGCAAGCTCGATGGCTCAATGTTGACCTTATGCTGAGTGGCTGTGTCCCATGGCGAAAGGAACTGTCAACAGAAATGTTCAACTCATGGTTCTTATTCTTTTTAAAACTGGAGCACTTCATTCTTTCTATGTTTTATCGTTATTTTGGCCTATGATGCAAAATAAGGAACTATGAGGTGGGTTTTCCTTCACAGACATCTATGGCTGACTATGGTGACTAAAAGGGCATGAATCATTAGCTGAGGCCACCTATTTCATATATATTTGGCAAGTCCATTACTTGCATTGATCTCTGAGTTTTGTTTGTCTATGCATAGATGGCTTGGTATGTTGTCTTCCATGGCAAGCAACCTGGTGTTTATGATTCCTGGCCTGCTTGCAATGCACAAGTCAGTGGGTTCAAAAACTGTTGTTACAAGACGTATGGTACAAGGGATGAGGCAGTGAAGGCATATAAGGAATTCATTGGTTTTACGGCTCAAAAGGGGGAGGATAATTTCAGTGACAAACCACCTAGAAGGGCTGTCACCAAGCCTTCTGCTCTACTGGTGGTTGCTTTCATTCAGTCTGTTATCTTGATCGTGCTCTTCCTTTATATTGCATTTTGCAGGTGCAATTGCGAATGAATCTTCACACCTAATCTGGGATAGCTCTTAGTTTCATGTTGTTCAACTGATGCTCAAGTGTGCATGTTCTCTCAGGCCGATGATGAAACATTCTACTGGATTTGTTTGTTGTTCTGTTATTGTATTTACCTTGTACCGATATTTGCTGATCATGCTGCATCTCGTCATGTGATTACTGTCCTTAACTTTCAATGCTCTTTTTCAATGAATATCTGAGGCCAATTCGATGTTTGTTTCTAATTGATGAAATACATGTGCTCCAAATTTGCTTGAGAATCATGTCTTTTTTTTGCAAACTTGGCTGTTTTCTTCTACAACTGCCCCAGGTAGTGGCCGTTACTGGGCCTGGCTCCGAAACAAACAAGATCACAATGTGGTAGTTGGAGTTAGTTGGTCCTAGGCCGAGCTCCCAACTACACAACCAAACATGCACACAGCTGGGCCTGGTCCAATTGGTATAGGCAACCAAACAAGAATGCATGTACCGATTCGGACTGGCTCTGGCTAGCTTTGGCCTGGCCGCTGGGCCTGGCTGCCGTGAGTCCCGGTGCCAAACACGCCCTTGTTGTTTCAGAGTTGTTGTTGTTGCCAAAAAAGAAAAGAAAAAAGTTTCAGCGTTATTATTGAGGAAACTTTTTTCAGCGTCCACAGTTTCAACCTGATAAAAAGCTGGCCTGTTTCACGTCGTCAGGTCAGATTATTATAAATGGTCCATGACCGGGACGCTTTTCATGCTGCATGTTGTTCGAAATTTTTAGGGCTCTGTTCGGCTGGAGCTGAAAAGCGCTTAAAAACGCTTATTTTTCAGCACTTCTACAGTACTTTTCTCTCACAATAAATCAGCACTTCTACAGTACTTTCAGCGCTTTTCAGCTTCACCGAACAGAGCCCTAGGGTCCGTATGGTATAGATAATCAACGTTTGAATGCTAATATGTGTAATTATGAGATGTAGGGTCCGTATGGTATTGTTTTTTCTACAAAGAAAATATGGTCATGTGGGGTCTTGTTTTGTAGATGAAATCATAAGAAATACTATGGAGAAAATAGATTACAAATAGGATAGATGGTTAACAACATATTAGCATTTGAAGCTTGATTATCTAAATGACTTGAACTCCGTGCATGCAAGATTCTGCACCAACGTCACGAGATGGACCACCAAAAGAGATGCTGGTCCCCGCCTGCATGGTTTTTTTCAGTTGCAACGAAGCCAGACGCCGGCCTGACGCGTCCTTTGTTTGCCAAAAAAAAAAAAGAATATACAATCTCACCGTCCATGGCGATAGCTGGCAAACATCTAGAGGTACCTACCCCCGATGTTAGAAATTTCATATATATATATATATATATATATATATATATATATATATATATATATATATTCTATACTCCTGGGAGTATCTTTTCCACGGGGAGTATACACACTATGGAGGGTCTGACCAGTTAGGTGATGGTTAACGGGCTAAAAAAACGTGACCCCCGTTTAGCTTGCTGGCTGCCGAAGTACAATCGCCATATTTTTCTGGACTTTATTGCTACATTATTGGCTACGTGCATGGACCTAAATTTAAACATACCTTGTCCGTACTAGTTTTTAAAAAGACGTACGTATGCATTCATACCGAGTATATGCACATACTTTTATCATGTATGAGTGTATATGCACATACTTTCTTCGTATATGAGTACATATTCATACTTTTTGAAGGAAGTATATACGCATACTTTTTTTGAATATAGTGTCTGTACATAATTTTTAGAATCAATATTTATACATATTTTTTAGAATGAAGTATCTGTACGTTCTTTTTGAAATAGAGTATTCATACATACACTTTGAAAAAGAGCATCTATACATATTTTTGGAACGGAGTGTGCATACATACACCAAGGTTTAGATTGTACTCCGTATAAGTGAATACTACACAGTACACATGATCAGAGTGTATGTGCATACATTCACCGATTCACGTGCGGATATATACACAACGAGAGAGTATGTATTCATACTTTTTCTGCAAATAAAGTATATGTGCATACTTTTGTGAATATAAACGGGAGTAACTACTCCTAGGGAGTAGGAAATAATATATATATATATATATATATATATATATATATATATATATATATATATATATATATATATATATATATATATATATATATATATATATATATATATATATATATATATATATATATAAGAGCACCGGACGGAGTCACGCAGATTATTTCCCGTTCTCGATCCAGAAGCTTTGGGTCTTCCTGAGATCGAATCTGGTTGATCTTCCTGCTAAAAAGTGACGCGCATGATAGTTGCATGCATGTAAATTCGACAAAATATATGCGTGTCTGAGAAGCTAAGGTTGATCAATAGATATGCCTATGCAGACACTAGAAAATGCAGGCCGCACTCGATCACACACGGACTATTTATAAACTTTACTTCTTTTTGAAACACAATTGCAACACTGGGGTTAGTAAATTGATGAATGAGGAAAATGCAGTGTCTAGAAGCTAAGGTTGGTCAATTTACTACTAAATGTTGTAGTCATCCACGGCAAGGCCCAGAGACTAGAGCCGTCGTCGTCCTCCATTAGAAGGACGATCGAGCCCTGCTAGCTGCGACCGACGTCTGTTGGAAACCTTGCGCGGCCGCACCAAATTTCTCGTGCTTTTGGAGTTTTGGGGGGCAATTGACTCCCCAGCATGTGCGTTTGATTTTGCCGGCAAAAGTTGTCGAGCGACGACGTGCTTTCAATTCTCCCCCGAGTCCAAAAGCCAAAAAGCATGCAGTTGCTATTGCTACAGCGCTGCGAGCTGGAGCCGACGGACGACTCGCGCGCGCGTGCGGCGTGTCGCTGGTCGTCCGCAGGCATGCGCAGGCCGCACGATGCGTCTCTCCTCCGTTGTCCTTGTCTAGTGTTCGCTTTCGAGTTTCGACTAGCTAGGAAAAGCGGACGGAGGCAACAACTGGTGGAACGCGAAAGCAATGGCTGCCACCCATTTGCCCGTCATCTCGATCTGCACTTCTTTCTACTTTTACCCTCCCTCTCGCTTTTTCACTGCCAGTGACCCCATCGGCACGTCGAGGACCAAGACTACTAGGATTGTATGAACATGGAATGCAGACCAGACCACACAGATTCCATGGCTAGCTTATATTAGCTTTAGCCTTTGGCATGCAAGCTGAAGCTCATCATCTTCTCGGACCTTTTGGAAATGTCCATCGACATCAGCGGCCAGCTGGCCGCGCGTGTTCTTACCGGCATTATTATTCGCCGTTCAACCTGCCTGGACGGATGCTAATATAAGCAAGCCGGATTCGCCGTAGCCAGTCCTCAGTCGCCGCAGTTTGCCCGTGCGCATAGGCATAGGCATAGGCATAGGCATAGCGTCCGGCTCCGACGCTTCCACCCTGTTCTTTTGGCTGAAAAATAAACGCTGATTTTACCTCGTGCTGATTTGATGTGAGAAAAAATATTATTTCATAGGCTGACCAGCTGTTCTTTTCCAGTTTCCACCGCCGAGAGACAGAGACGTCTCGTCTCGTGTTTCTGCTGACGCTGGGCAAGGAGCATCCGCTTTGGGTTGGGTCAACGGTCAAGCTGGGCTGTGGGCTGGGGTGCATCACGATTATCAAGCAGGCTGGGGGGGCATCACGGTTGTGGGCCAAACCAGACTAGCGCTACTTGAGTGCGTTGTGCGGTCTGAGATGGGCTAGCCGACGAGGCTTGTGACGGCCCAGAGTCTCCGTCCAACTGGCCCATGACCGCGTCCTGGAGCGGGCCTCCATGGCGACGAGGAAGAGGTGACAAATCACAGTCACAGGCTCAACGGCGGCCCGCTCCAGGACGCGGTCATGGCCCAGTTCACAGTCACATGGCCTAGCTTGATGCCGACGCCCAAGCCCATGTGCCCAGTTCACAGTCACAGTCACACGGTGGGGCGATGCAGATTAATCAGTCACAGGCTCAAAGTCACATAGGCAGGCTTCGCGATCGTTTGTACTGTACGGCATGCATGGCCTACACGTACGGTACAGCTCACCTCAGCCTGTGAGTTTTTTTCCAACACCATTTTTGTAAAATAGCTTCTTCTTCTTTTAAAAAAAATTGATATGAAGCTTAAAAAATAGCTTATCCTATATTTTTTTTATTAGTTCCTCTTTCCTAACCATGTATAAGATTGTTGTCGAAACTATTTTACCAAATAGCATTTTCAAAACAACTCAGATTCACCAGAACACGTTATTTATGAAACTATTTTTTGCATAACATCCTCTGGCGCGTGACATTTGCCAGGTGGCCGCCGATGGCAGGTAGCGTACTTACGTGGATGAAAGCGGTGCACCACGTTGCCAAGAGAACACATGCCAGGGCCACCGACGGTACCGCTTATTCACCACTCGCGGCGAGTGAGCGATGATCAGATCCACCATTCCACCGGGGAGGCTTGTTGTGGCGATCTCACCGGGCTTGTTGTGGCGATCTCACCGATCCACTCGCGGGGAGCCTTATCACGACACGCCGAACGAACGGACGGACCAAACGCACGCGGGGCGAAGCTGACCGAAGCACTCCCGTCGGCCGATCCCGCCACGCACGCTTTCTTGAAGGAGCAGACGATCTCGCCACCCGCAGCGAATCGCACTACCCACTCTCGCACTCGCACGCACGCGCCACGGCTCACGCTGCGCCTTCGGCCTTCGCCGCCGCGGGCCGCGCCGGCGCCACGCGCGCGGGAGATCGAGACCACGGCCACATCCACCGTCGTCGGGTGGAATAAATAGGAATGGTGGCGCCGGGGGGAGGAGCAGCTGGAGGGGGCCCGTCGCGGTGGCCGGCGGCGGAGGAGGTGAGAGGTTGCGTGCGGCATTGCGCCGACAAGAGGGTGGCGCCGTGGGGGGTGGCGAGGGGGATTCGTGCGGGGTCGCGGGCCTAGGTTATTGTTTAGTTTGCATCTCGCGGCCGCGTGGGTATGGCCAGGGACGGGACTCCCATCCAATGTGCAGCCTTTGCCACTGCTTAATTTACTTGTCATCAATTAATTAACCTCGTAGTAGTTTGTGTGGATCCATTCATGCCGTTTCTGCTGGTTGCAGATGCATCTTTTCCTCTGGACTAGGCTGATGCTCCTGAGATGTCCTTCCTAGGTTCGAGACTTTTTAATGTGGTAGTTAGTGAGACTTGACTTGTTTGGGATAAGTAGCCTGTTCGCTTGAATTGAAAATAAACATTGATTTTGGCTAATGTTGAATCGTTGTGAGAAGAAAATACTAATACCCGTGCTGAAAATAAGGTCGTGCCCTGCTTTCGCTTTCTGATGTGCGTGTCCAGTAGAGGAAAGCAAGGTGCTATTATTTCCATTTTGATTGATGAAACAAAAAGGATATGGATATCCATTACGCTTTGTTGGGATTAATGGGGTGGCATTGTTGGTTCGATCGAAGTCTAGATATAATGACCTGCACCTTTCATCTGGTCTCAATACAACCTGAATCTTCCCGGCTTCAACTTAAAATTAAGCAAGAAGCTTGTGGCTGGCCATTTCTGTGACCAGGAAGGACGTGTGCGTTTTATTGAGATATCTTACTTTCCGATGACCTCATCTGTTCATGTAACCTGCCAAACAAAATGGGACTGAAACTGATCTTGTCGAAGTAGCACGATCTCAAATGGGAAATCCCATGTTAGTGTAGGGTGGTTGACCTTAAGTTCGTCTTGTTGGTTAGTGTATGGCAATGTTTTCTTTTTACATCTTGTTTCTGGTATTGCAGCTTCAGATTGTACGGAAGAAGGTGGTGGAGATTAGTGGAAGGGATGAACAAGAGGTTAGGGTTGCTGCTTGCCCCTACAGAATTTGCCCTTTGGGGTCTCATATTGATCATCAGGTGACCTTGTGTTACTATGTTGTTCATATATATATATTTTTTTTCTTCAGAAGATAATAAAGTCACGATTATAATAGAGAATCTTAGTTTAATCTATTCCTGTTTGTCCGTTGATATCAATTCAGTCGTTATTCAGAGAACACAGATTACACGTATGTTCCAGAGGTCACATTGTTGCCATATAAATGGTAATATTGTAGTATTATTTTGTACATATATTGACCTATTGCCATCTCCAATATTGACCAGGCTTAGATGACTTTCAGGACAACATTAGGCAACTCCCTGTGCAAATGTTTGTAAGTTGCATCAAGTTATGTACAGTGACAGCGAGTTTTATGGCTTGACATAGTGCATGAACCCATAATTCACTTTGATGAATACTTGAGTGTTATACTATTACAGTTATAATTGATTTTAACTTCAAATAGTGTACAGGCAGTCATAACATCATACTATCCCCCGTCCCACAAAACATGTAACTATGGGTTGCATGCCAGGAAAAGTAGTTCACGTTTGACCAAGTTTTTAGCAAATAGTATTTATATTTATGGCTCCAAATTAATATATTATGAAAATAAATTTCATAATGAATCTAATGGTGTTTATTTGACATTATAAATATTTATAATTTTTTATCTATAATTCATCAAAGTTGGCACCCTAAAACATGGTATTGTGCTAAAGTTGCATGTTTTTTGGGACGGAGGGAGTAATTGTTATCTAAATTTTCGTCTGCAATCTGGCAGGGTGGAGTTGTCACAGCTATGACCATAAATTATGGAGTACTCCTTGGTTTTGTTCCCTCCAATGGTTCCGAGGTTGGTAAATTACTACATTTCACCTAACTTTCTTATTAAAAAAAATCAAGTCAGCTTCTTTGTCTTGAAATAATATATTACACTGCCTTGGCTCCTCATCACTCCGTGTTTTGGTATTCATGTCTGTTTGTTTACATGTTTGGTAAAAATGCATCACAAGCAGAACTTATGATCCCTGTGCAAAGTTGAAGTTCTTGTGCACTATCATTCATGATTCAGGACAGTGCTATAATGTCAGCAAACTTTATTTTTCTTTCAGGTTTTACTTCAATCTGGTCAATTTGAAGGTGTTATACGATTCAGGTAACACTGTACTAAATCTGATTTTCCTTGATCGAAGTTTCCACTGTGTTTCAGCACCCTAACACTGTGTAGTAGTATTGGAAACTAGCTCCATCTATGGGACAACGTTGCTTAGGAAATACTCTAGGTCACTCTGTGTTACAGCTGTAGTTCTTATATCTCAGTCCTTTGCTTATTTAAGCTTCCAATGCCACCAAGCTAAGATGATCATACATATTCTATCCTTTTCTTTCCCAACAGAGTTGATGACTTGCAAAAGCCTATTGATAAACCTGAGAACATAAACTGGGAAAGTTATGCAAGAGGTGCTGTTTATGCACTGCAGGATAGTGGATATGATCTAAGGAAGGTAACCCATCAAATTTATCTCTTAAGCTGTCCAGATTGTGGTGTGCTTTAAAAGTTGTGGCAAATGATTTCTTGTAGGGTATCATAGGATATATTTCTGGTGTGAAAGGTCTTGATAGTTCAGGGCTCAGTTCTTCTGCGGCGGTAAGCTTAGTGATATATTGTATACACTTACTGAGTTGATGTTACTTCTAGGCCTATCTATTGTTTGCTAGTAGTCTTAAATTAGGCGCTTGAAGGTGGAAGTAAATTTTTATATGTGCTTTCATCTCAATGAAACTCTGATATATAACCTGATTAACTTCACAAGCATATAGATTTGAATTTGTCCCAGGTCACTAATTTTTCTCTAGTACATTTCCATCACCCTACAACCTCAAAATGCATTTCAAGAATATTTGACCTATGATATTGATTATAAGATAACTGTTTGTCTGTTCGCTTCAACAGGTTGGCATTGCCTACTTGCTGGCTTTAGAACATGTAAATGATCTGATTATATCACCAGTGGATAACATTCAGTTAGACAAGTAAGTTTGTTTGCTTCCCATTAATATCCTACAAGGATAAATTTCATGGTTGCACGCACCTGATTGATACCTGTTTTAATTACAAACAGCTTTGTCGAACTCGCTGCAAACCTGCTACCATAAGCTAATGCCTTAGCAATGTCTGCAAGAATGTGCTATTCATACATTAGACTTTATGCTACTTGCTTTACACTAAATTATTGTTGTAACCCTCATAGAAGGATATCCATGGTCAGTTAGGATTTCAGCTGTCTAGTTAACTCTGTTCCTATATGTCAGGTGCATTGAAAATAAATACTTGGGTCTCAAAAATGGCATTCTAGATCCATCTGCCATTTTGCTATCACGGTATGGCTATCTCACCTTCATGGACTGCAAGGTAATAAAATACTTTTGCACTTTATATGAAGTTTATTTAATTTTTTTATTGATATGAAGTTTTTTTTTCTTATAATGTTTCAACTTTTAAGGCCACTGGGTTATTTAATAAAACACATATGAGGATATATGTTTCCATAAGTTCAATTGTTGATAAAACTAAACTTTGGGCCCCTTTAATTGGGTCAACTCTGCCATGTGTCTCTTTGTTTGTTAGATAGTGTTCATTGTAGTGTTCTCTTTCTCTACTACCTCCAATTACAAAGAACTTGTTTAGGCCAAGATTTGTTATACCTTCAAAACTACTAAAAACATCAATAACTATTACATTATTTAGTTTCAAATGCGTGAAAGTTGTATGTGTTGATTTGTGTTCAAAATACTTGCAAAATCTATCATAAGGATTTCAAGACATTATTCTAGAGAAGTAATCAGTGGTCAAAGATATGCATCGAACCGTGCAAAGTTAAACGTGTCCAGATTATGTGTATTTTTTGTAACTGAGACACTCTTGCTTGAGTAGACTGCTTCACCTTCCTACGTCTGCTTCTCGGAGTTGAGTAAAAGCCAACAGCCTCAGGGACAGCTACCATTCAAGGTTTTATTGGCATTTTCAGGACTGCAACATAATCTGCCAAAGAAGAGTGGATATAATATGCGGGTTTTTGAGTGCAAAGAGGCTGCACGTGCTCTTTTGCAGTGAGTTCCTCTGTTAATAACTTAATATAGCTGTATTTCATCATGCAAACAAATATACTCTTATTTTTTCAATTTTATATGGGTTGACAGATTTGCGGTTCTTATACAGTATTTGTTGTTACATTGTCATGTTCAATGTAGTCTGATTCATTGATTTTGTTTTTGTTTGAATCCTTAGTGCTTCAGGCTGTGAAGATACGCCAAATATACTTTGCAATGGTACATGATCTAACTAATATTTCGTGTCGTGACCCAATGTAAAAGTATAATTTGTCTGACATTTTCTTTGTTATTACAGTTGATCCAGCTGTATATGAGGCCAATAAGGTAATTATCACTTTTAGGCCCAATTTCTTAACATTTTCATGTCATTCCAACACAATTTTTCCTGCAGTGTGTATTGGAAGAAAATCTGTCCAGGAGAGCTGAGCACTACTTTTCTGAAATGATGCGGGTTACTAATGGTCAGCTGACATGTTTCCATGCTCAAAACTACAAAGTTTTAGTTCATATATTGTTTGAAAGACCATTTTACCATATTTCAACCACTCACCACTCATCAACAGTGCACATCTTGACAAAGAAATACAGTGGCATCTGTATAGATGTACTTTTTGCATAATTACCATCGTTTATTCAGTTCATTAATGAATCGAAGTTCTATTCTAGTTTAAGCTTTAAGCTTGCTGACTACTTGTATCGCTTTGATAATCCAGTTTCACTGGGTATGCTAATGCTATCCAGAAACAGTTAACTCTTCGCTCTGTTACTTGTATCTCCACGCAAGTGTCAAATGGCTCTGCAATGGCCTGATAGTTCATCACCGATCTTTGTTCAGGCAGGGATGCATGGGCTCGTGGGAACCTACAAGAACTTGGACAGCTGATCTCTGCATCTGGTCGCAGCTCCATACTCAACTACGAGTGTGGTATGCTACTTGTACTCCAAACACTCTGCACCATGTGCTTCATCACTCTATAATTTTAATCGTCTTGTTAGCGCCGTCATTCTCGTCATCGTCAGGTGAACATTACGAGATGCAAAGGTTTATCTGAAATTGCAGGGCGCAAAGAGATGATCCAGCTGTACGAGATCCTGGTGAAGGCCCCCGGCGTCCTCGGCGCCCGGTTCAGCGGCGCCGGCTTCAGGGGCTGCTGCCTGGCGATCGTGGAGAGCGAGCGCGCGGAGGATGCGGCCGCGTACGTCCGTGCCGAGTACGAAAAGGCCCAGCCCGAGCTGGTGTCAAAGATCCCCGCGGATCGCCGCGTGCTGGTCTGCGAGCCCGGGGACTCCGCGCGCGTCATATTGCCCGACGCTTACCTGCGCTCCTGAGTCCTGAGGGCATTTCGTGGCCCAGACGGATGCGGCCGGCGGTATAAATGGAGCTGCTGCTCCCCGTCTCGTTAAAATCTCTCGTGCATTTAGGCCCTGTTCACTTGGTAAAAAGAGGTGAAAAAGTACACTGTAGCATTTTGATTTGTAATTTGACAACTTTTGTTCAATTATGGCTCAAGTAAGGTCAAAAGATTCATCTCGAGCTAGCCAGACAAAAAGTATAACCATATAATAGCTGCTACTTTATTTAGTGCTCTATGCAGGCGAAAAGTATAATCGATGTAATAGGGAAAAGAAAAGTTTTTGGGAAGTAAATAGGCTGACTGCACCGCTACATCTGGAAACCACCCGGTAAAGGGGTGCGGCCCACTTGACAATAACGGTAGATATCGAGATAGCGTAGAGAGAAACGCCGCGCGGTGACCTGTATCTGCGACGCCAAAAGCAACGAGGGCTAGCGTGCTCGGACGAGGCGGAGGCCTGGCGTGCTCGGTGGCAGGAGGCCTAGGCGTGCTTGGGCGAGGCGGCGGCCGAGGCGGACTGTGGTGGCGGCAAGCGCGGCGGCAGATCCGACTGTGCCTGGAGCGACCGCGGTGGCCGGATTTGGCGACGGCGGCTGGATCTGTGACGCAGCGACGGCGGACTACCTTGGTGGAGCACCATGGCTTCCCGGTGTGGCTACGGCGGACGGCGTCCTCCTCCTCCCCGTAGTCTCCTCGTCCTCCTCCTTCCCGGTGTCCCTGTGCGGGCTCCCGAGGCGGCGGCGGACAGACTCCTCCTCCCCACGGTCTCCAGCGGGCCGCGGCGGCCTCCCAACGCAGGCGCGCCTTCCGACGCGGCGGCAGAAGGCCTCCTCCTCGTGGTCTCTGGCGAAACGCGGCTCCCGTGGCGGCGTCGGACGGCCTCCTCCTCCTCCTTCCCACGGTCTCTGGCGAGGCGCGGCGGCCTCCCAGCGCCGGCGTGGCTCCCGAGGCGACGGCAGGCGGGCCTACTTCCACGCGTCTTCGCAGGCTCGACGACGGATAGCATGATGAGAGAAATGCCACAGGTAGAGTAATATTGTAGCGACCTCAACGATCCAGTTGAGTTTGGCGTTCTGCGGTGCGGCGTCGTCACCTCTAAATTTGCCGTTCAGTGCCGTTTACAGTTGCCCGGTGCAGATAGCCAAATATATGGACTACGGCGGACATTCGTGCCCGTGTACGTGTTTTGACCATTTCATCCATTCCTTCGTACGAGCTACTCCAGTAGAGTCGTCATTCGACAATGCGAGTCCCGAGGTGCTTCAACATTCGGTCACTGACGACCATGCCACATCCACACGAAGGTCCAACGACAGCGCGAAGCTACAAGACGTCGCCACAATGTCACAGAAGATGCCTGGAGAGCGCATCTGTAATACAGTACTTTTTTCTTGCCTCGGCTGTTGTGACCTACTCCCTCCGTCCAATGTTTAAATGAACGTTTGCCCTTCAAACTTTTTCCCACAAATAATGGGTTCGTATGGAGTACGGTAGACCTGGCAGAGGCGATAAAAAACAGAAAACAGTCATTCCAACAATTCCTGTCCACTCATTCCCACTCTACAGGACTGAGTTGCCATTTAAAAAATGAGAATGGATGCCCAGCCTTCTCGATTCTTCTATGGACTCTGCAAATATCTGCATAGACATCGTCACTGCTGCAAGGGTATTTTCGTAATTTTGCATACACCTTGATCTCCGTGCTCATTTCTAGATGTACAAATAAATACTGGACGGAGGGAGTAAGCTGACCCTTGTCGTCCGTGCATGTTCGGGGCCTCAAAAGGGAAAGCCACGAGATGAGTCTCTAGGCTAGGGACCCTATAAGGCTTCGTTTGGATAGGGCGGTATTGGCGTGGATTGGGGGCTGTAACAGAACCGCCTAAATCACATGGCCCACAGGCACCTGTCAAAGTCACTAATGACATCTGACAGCCGGGCCCGTGTTTCATATGACCTAAGCGGGCTCTGCCGGGCTACATAAGCACCCGTCACCTCCAACAGGATCCCATTGCGAAGTCATTACAGAGTTACAACATTTCATAACAAAATACATCAGAGTAGAAGTTACGGAAGAATAAATAGTACTTAATATTACAGACCAGTGTTCGAATAAAATTAAGTGCAGTTATTACAGACCATAAATATAAAAGAGTAGCAGTAGAGTTTGGAACAACAGTACGACAGATAGTTAAATATTACACGAACCCTGCCCAAGGGTTTAACCTTAGTCTTCTTCACTCTCCTGGACGATGGTGACGCAGCACGGAGCGAGACAAACGTCAATCTCCTGCTGCCCTCCTGCAACGGGGTTAACAAACCCTGAGTACATGGGGTACTCCGTAAGACTTACCCGACTAAAAGTGTAAGATTAGACTCAGGAATGTAGGTTAAGGGGAGTCAAGGTAAGGCTTAGCAAGAGTTCAAGAATTTTGCGGAAAAGCACTACTAATCCTATCTCAATATTTTATTTCAATAATACTATCCATCATTATCCATTTCTCCAAGTACTTTCTCATATATCAACATTCTTTCCTTTACTTAATCTATTTCAAAACAATCCTAGTTCCGAACCACTTTTCACTGTAGGTGTGAGGATCAAGTCTCCATATCCGAGGAGCAACGATGATTCGAATCGATTAATACCCAGCTGGGGATCCCTATCCACACTGCGTATGTAGCACTTAAGCTTGCATACGCCAACCCCGCCTACCACGGCTTTTCATACCCCGGAACCGGTCCTGCGCCACCCGAGAGCACAGTACTCCTCTCGTCTCCAGGCACGACGGCCACGAGGGTACACGCTACTCTCGTCATCTCTCCACTCCCAGTGCGTGGTTGTCGGTTCCAGCAGTAGAGCCACCGGAGTCAGAGGCTTTCCGTAGTATGTGGCTAGTCGTAAAGTCTTGATTACAGCAGGCCTGACAACGAACGGTCCCTAATATTTTTCCGTTAGAAACCATGCATTGGGACTCTAACCCAAGTACACTGGTAACTACCCGGTTTTCACATCCCTTTCCCGATGGCGACGAAAGTTGGGACTCTAATCCAAGCAGTTGGCCAACCAAACGGGAAAAACCATCCCTGTTGATGACAATGAACTAGCTAGGAATACTGCCAACAACAAGGACATAACCAGTCCCATAAAGTGATTCATTTCATTTGTATCATCATAGTTTGAAATAGCATTTTTACAAATCTAACCGTCAAGCATGACTAAGCATTTTTCAATACTTTTAATCAAATCAGGTTATCAGTTATTGGTAATTGGTCAAGGATGGTTATGCATCAAGTGGTTGTCAATCAACTCCTAGTAACCTAATGCAATAGATTAACTCAAGTGATAAATATTTTTAAATAACAAGGAGGGGTTGAATGCACCGGGGCTTGCCTTGAATTGCGTAGAGTGTCGGATCCGGGTCAGTTCCACAAATGTCAAATCCTTGAATAACTTCCTGAGTAGTCTCCTCAGATGGACCCTCAGACTTAACCTCTGGATTCTCGGTCACTACACGTTTGCAATGAATGAATGTATGAATGTGATGCACATGAAATGACAGACGAAATTTAATAACAAATAAATAAACCACACATGAGTATATGACCCTATCTTAGCTAGACATGAATAATCTAATTCATACTGCCCTAGGTCATAAAGGTGATTGACCTAGAATTTCAATCAATCCAAAAATCACACCAATCAATAATCATTTCATTTATTATTTCTAATATTATCATTTAACCTAACATATAATTTAATAAATATTTAACCATTTCCATTTGATGTCAAAATGCACCAACAGATAGGTTTTAATACCAAACAGTGACACAATAAATTTCATGATTTTTGGAATATCACAGAAATTATTAAAAATCATTAAAGTTCCTTTTAACATTTAATGTGCTGATTTTTAATTAATACAGAAAACACCCAAATCCTATATTTAATATTTTTATCAAATTCTACACATCACAGAGAGTATCTAGAAATATTTTCATACTTTTTGGTGCAGTATATTAATCCATACAAAAATGTCAAAACTTAACACTATTTATTTAAATTAAAATGAAAAAGCAATTGGTAAATCGCTGGAAAAAGGAAACGGCCATTCGGCCCACTACGGCCCAACAGCGCAGGCCGCGGCCGCGCGCGCGCGCCACCGAACCGGCCCACACCCCGCACCGGCCCAGCACGGCCCAGCCGCGACCGCGCGCGCTCGTCTCCGGGCCGGGACGCTGACAGGCCGGGCCCAGCCGTCAGCCTCCCGCGCGCGCTCACGCGCTTTCGCACGGGACACTGACAGGCTGACCCCAGGCGTCAGTTCCTTCTCCCACCTCTCGCTCTCGGCCCCTTTACGACTCCCGCGCGCGAACGACACGGCGGCTTGCCGCCGGCAGCCTTCCTCCGGCAAGGGAAACCTACCGGGCACCGAGCAGAGCCTAGAGGCACCACCCTAGAGACCTAAAACGGCTAGACCCGACCGGCAACGAGCTCGTCGGCCACTCCGGCGGCTCGGCGGCGGCGGTGGACCACACGCCGGCGAACGCGAAACGAACGCGACCAACTCAAGGCAGGAAACGATTCGGGAACTCACCACGACCCTAAACCACTAGCTGGTTGGGACGGAGACGGGACGGAGGAGCGGGCTTGACGACGTGCCGACCTGCGACGAAAAACACCGGCGACGACCTTTCCCGTTCCGGTGATCCTAGAACACCAAATGGAGAACCATCTAGCACATGAGAAGCTGAGAAACACAAGGACCCTAAAACGCACACAAGTTCCGGTAGAACCTCACCCTACGAGACCGGCCTCGGTTTCCCGACGTGCGGCGGTGCTCTGCTCGGCTCCGGCCGGACGCGGAGACGGCAACCCGCGTTCCCGGATGCACGAGACACCACAGCGCACACCGATGGCACCAATCGACGCGCAAGGAAGCTAGCGAGCTTGCTTGGAGATGGAAAAGGTAATGGTGGATTGGTCACGGTGAATTTCACCATATTTCGATGGAGCTCGACGGCGGCCGCGAGAGGAGAAATGAGGTCGGGAAGGTGCTGTGGTGGCTTATAACACCGGGAAAGGGAGGGGATAAGCTCGGCTGGGTCCGGGGCCCCCTCTCGGCTGCTCGACAGCGGCACCGGTTGCCCACGCCGGCCGGACGGCGCCCGGCGCCGCGCGCGCGGTACGCGCGTCGCGTCGTGGAAGATGAACAGGGGGTCCCCCCCTGTAGCTACAGTGCTAGATTGAGTAGGTCACAAGCTATTTGATGCAAATTGGAGCTGGTCCAGCCCGAATCCAAGGAAGTGGTGAATACAAAAGTTGTAGAGAATTTCGTGTAGATCATTTTTGCTTTTGACACCAATTTCAAACTCGGCCAAAATTTCGAATTACAGAAAAAGGGGTAAAAGTAGGGTTTGAATTTCAAACTAAAATTTTAAAATTACTTTTGATTCTTCTCAACAACTTGAAAATTGGTAAACATGAAAGTTGTTCTTCTCAGAGAGATTGACAACTTCTATGTAGGAAGTTTTCGAATATTCTTGATATTTTTGAAATTGAAGTTTCAAATATAAATTTCAATATAGTAATTTGAGTTAAATTTGAATTTTTATAATATAACTTCAAAATCTCCAAAAATAAAAGTTGTTCCGTTTCAAAAACTCTACAACTTTTATTAAGACACTTTTCCCATATTTCATATAGATTTTGAATTGGTTTTTTAGGTCAACTTTAGGGTTTAATTTGATTTTTATTTAATTCCATTTTTGATTTTTGATTAAGGATTTAATTACACAATCAATACTTTAGTTGAAATCAAATCACCCTAGGCCCTAAGCACAATCATATGCAAATGCTTGAATTTAAATATGATGACATGGCAGATTAATTAAATTGTAATACCAGAGGTATTACAGGGGCCAAACCCCACCATCGGTGGATCCGATCCACGCCGGGCTGTCAACCCACGTGAGTGGAAAATTCGTATTTGGGAAGACCGTGGACGGGAGCCAATCCAACTCAATCCCCCTCAAACCGCGTGGGTCTCGCTCATCTCCACCCGAGGCCGGGAAAACGCCCCCGTCGCGCGACCTCCCGACTCTGCGACCGTCCGTGACTGCGCCGCCGCCAGGGCTTCTACGGGCGGCGACCGCCACTACTCGCTCCGATCCAGGTATGCCGCTCGGCCTCCGTCTCCTCCTATCCCTCTTCCCTTCCTCCTTCCTCTTCTCATCTCATCCGTTTTTCCTGCTAGGGTTTGGAGTCGGCGGCGGCGGCTCCTGCCGGCATCGATTCGGTCTCCCAAGGTGTGTGTCTCCTCCCCATTCCCTCCCAACTTCTCTCATTGCTGTATCTGAATCGCTTGTTCGTATTTTAGATCAGCGAGGCATCTCCCCCAAGGTCAGAAGCTTCGTGGCCTTGCTTCGTGGCCTTGCTATATCTGAATCACTCATTCGTATTTTTGGTCTTCTTGATACTACGAAGTACGTATTATTGTTTAACTATGCGTTATTATTGTTTAATAATAATAATTTAGGAATTAATGTGCAGTACTTCAGGTTTGCTAGAGTTTTGTTGATAATGCTCTGTCCACTGGTATTGCTACTTCTTTGGCTGGAAATTGGTTTGTGTTGCAACAGTTGTAAGAGGCGACTAGCGTCATTTGCATCTTTTGATGCTAGTGAAATTACTGAGGATTTGAAGTTCTTCTTGTTGTCAAACTTTACACATTATTGCAAACTTAATGATGACAGCAATGTAGTATGTATTTTGTGGCACGTTTATATCTTTCTGTCACTCCACTTTGGGTATGGTATTATCCTACATTGCCAGTATCTTTGGATCACCAATGTTTCTTCTTTGCAAGTCTTCTTTAACAGCCTATTGTGTCAATAATGCCACATTATTGTAGTTATGGCAGTCAGGAAAAATAAATTAGATGTATGAAATCAATATCAAATATGATTTCTTCCCTCAAGCTAAACATATGATCTTCAGCAACTTTAGGATTCTTAATGTAATAGCAGGAAAATATATTTCCTTGATTTCCTACCTCTATACTTCTGTTGTATACTTGGTTTTGCACATAACTCTTCACCTATCCTCTTTTAATCTCTTCTTTGATCTTGCTTTCTTTAGTGTGAGGTTAGTCTTTGGTTAATCCGCACCCAATAATGCTCTGTTATTGTTAAATGGCTCGAGTGTGATGCCCTGCTTGGCAGCTACCCCACCATATCCTTGATTCTTCAGCCATATGCTGTCAAAAGCAGCTTTGCTCAGTGTCATTCTTATTTGGCTGTTTAAAATTTATTTCTTGAAAGTTGAGACTAGTTATTGACCTATCACATGGATATATTGAACATTGTATAGCATGAACTAGCTTATCATGTCATATATATAAATTAGTTTTCAGTAGTACTGTAAATTAGTTTTCAGTAGTACTGTAAATTTGTATAGTTTACTGTAAGGCTAGTTTGTTTTCTATCTTAATCTTAACAAGGCTACTAACAGGAAATGCTAGTTTGTGTGAAGAAATTAAGACTTAATAGTTCACTAAGTTTTCTTTGATTCTTGCTTTGCAGGAGCTGAAGGTATGAAAGATTTGTTTTGCGAAATAGCCAGGAAAAGGAAGCAAGGTTGCAGTATCTGTTAGCTTGTGGTTTGAAGTCCAAAAAATATATTTAATTTTGCGATGAACCTAGTTTGTAACTTTGTATAAAATGCTATATTAAATTGTAGATGAGATGAATCTTTGCAGGTTTAGATCACGCACTGACCCTTGTTTGCACCCATTTTTTTCAGTTTTTTTATTGAAAGTCTCATTTATTTATCCATTTTATATTTCAAAAAAATATTGTGTTTGTAATTTTGTTGCCATGGTAATGAAATTCGGTCTACCGTTGTGGGAAAAAAAATCTTGTGTGGTTGGTATATTTTTTTTCGGACTTTGGAGATGAATGATAGTACTTTCAGCTCAGATGTTAGACAATGTGCTAGCTTGTTCAAATAATTTTCTGTTTCTCCGCTCCTCAAAGCCGCACCGGCGCAGCTAAAAGTGATCCAAACCAAATAAAAAAATGTGGGAGGGGATTGGAAGGGATCGGGCAGGCAGGGGATCGGGTGGAGCGCGCGGGAATCACCCAACCCCGCCGTGGTGCGCTTCTCGCGTGTGTTTGGTTCACGGTTGCCAAACGAAGCCTAAGAGAAGAATTAGAAACTCATCTTGCATCGCTAATAACTCTGCAAAGTACCATGGAGAATAGCTGAGAATACCTGGATATGATTTGACATATATAGCTGATAATATGTACTTCCGTGTTTCTAAATTCCAAATTCCATGAGGTTTCTAATCTGTATCCTGTTCTTCATATAGGTGAATATACTGGTTGAGGACACTTGCCTATGTTTTAATGCACTCAAAGGCCTACTATGTGATTTATTTCTACTGCCTGTTTTTCAAGGTCCTCTCATTTGGATCTCATAGATGAATGCTGAGGATTTACTCAGGTTTAGGCCTACATGGCACAACTCTAGGTTTCAATTAACTTGTACTAGGACATGGCTGCTCTCTAGTTTATATACGACCAAAACAGCATAATGAAAGTCACAGGGCAGTCTTAAGCTCACAACACAGGGCATAATGAATGTCACAGGGAGCACTAAACATCAGTACAGTCTTAAGCTCACAACACAAGCTAAGCACAACATATTAAGTTCACAACATAGATTTTATGGGAAATCTCCAAATCACCGGTCCCTTGATACACATCAGCAGGAAGAGCAGGAATTCATCTGGAGACAACAAGCTCCCTTGATAGCAGGAAGAGTAGGAAGACATCACCGGAAATCTGGAGGTAGTTGTTCTGGAGGTAAGTTCCTCGCTATAGGTGCGTCCACTATTCCTTGTTTCTACAAAGATGAGAAAATGTTCATATCAAGGGAAATTATAGGCTCCATAAATACTGTATTTTCCAAACAGCCCTTTGCTGCTTACCCACAAACCAATGAGGTAGTTTCTCTTGTTTTCATAGCCATCCATAGCAAGAAACCTACTCAGAGTAGTTACGTCCGACACTGCAGCTGTAAATATATACACCACTCCACTGTACCTGAACTTGTGGCTTCACTAGCAGTGAATAATGAATTGAACAAGTCATCACGACCAATGAGACGGGCGCCCGAGGATGTAAACTGGGAAGCAAGACAAAACTTCTCATCAGCAATCTATATTCAGTTCAAGTTAACAAACAAACCAAACAGGAGTGGGGCAAATACCATCTGTTTAGCTCCAGGGCCTTGTGCTAACCATGATTGTTTATGTTAGTGTATGTGTATTAGGACCCATGAGGCCCTTGTATATAGCTACCTTTCTAGGGTTAGCACAATTAAATCCAATCAATCATTCTAACATGGTATCAAGCTAGGGTTTCCCCTTCTCTCTCCTCCCCTCCCTCCCTCCCAGCCGCCGCACCCTCCTCCGGCCACCATGGCCGGCGGCCGGCCGCCTCCTCCTCCCCCCACCTACTTCCACTCTTTTCCCCCCTCCCCTACCCTTCCTGGGCGCAGCGCGGCGCCGGCGGGCAGCCAACCGCGGCCTTCTTCGCCGCCGCCGCCGCCGCCGCCGGTGCGGGGGCCAGCGAACCCCCACCCGGCGGACCGCCGCCGCCCCAGCTCCATCCTACCCCGGCCCTGGCCGCGCCCGGCGCAAGGGGCCCGCCTCCGCCCGCCCCGGCCCTGGCCGCGACCGGCGCTGGGGGAGCGCCTCCGCCCGCACCTGCCTCTGCCCTGGTTGCGCCTGGCGCCGGGGGGCCGCCTCCGCCCGCGCCTGCCCCTGCCCTGGCCGCGACCGGTGCTGGGGGGCCTCCGCCCGCCCCTGCACCCGCTCTGGTCGGCGCGGCTGGGGCCCCTCCACCGGGTGCGCCGTTCCCTGATCCCCACCTCGTCGCCGCCCGGGCTGCCGCCGCGGAAGGCGCGGCACGCGTGAGTGCGGCCGCCTTCGCTTGGGAGCGGGAACGCGATGCGGCCGATGCCTTGGCGCGTCAAATCGCCGAGGCGAAGCAGCTCCTCGGCCACCCGGCATACTACGACACCACCGCCACCTCCTACGCCTCGCGCGCCGTACGAGTGTCGCCTCTCCAGATCCCCGATCCGGCGGATCCACTCGTAGCGCAGCTCCACTACCAAGCCGGCGGTGTCCAGAACATCCGGAACCTGGTCACGGTCGTCCTCGACCCTGAGTCGTCCTCCTACACCCGCTGGCGGGACATGGTCCTCCTCACCCAACGTCGCTACGCCCTCGACGACCACGTCCTCCTCGACACCCCGCTTGCGGCTCAGACCCTCAGGGTGGCTGCGTCTCGATAGCATCGTCCTGTCCTGGATCCTCAGGACCATTACCACCGACCTCCACGACCTCGTCCGCAACACACCCAACGCTCGTCGTGCCTGGCTGGCGCTCGAGGGCCAGTTCCTGGGCAATGTCGAAGCCCGGGCTCTGCGCCTCGACGCCAACTTCCGCACCTTTGTCCAGAGCGACCTCTCCGTCAGTGAGTACTGCCGTCGGATGAAAGGCATGGCTGACTCCCTCGGTGACCTTGGCTGGTCCGTGGAGGACCGGATCTTGGTCCTCAACGTCCTCCGCGGCCTCAGCGACCGGTACGGCCACCTCCGGACCTGGAAAACCCGGCAGCGGCCCTTCCCCACCTTCCTGCAGGTCCGTGACGACCTCGTCATGGAGGAGCTCACTCAGGGCATCCAGCCTGCTTCTCTCTCCGCGCCGGGTTCCTCGTCCTCCTCGACTGCCCTTGCCGCCACTCCACCGCCGCGTACGTCCGCTCCGGCACCGATGTCTCTCCTTGGTCCTCCTCCCTCCGGGCCGATCGGGGGTGGGGGGGCCGTGGTAGCCGCCGCCGACACGGAGGGGGGCGTGGTGCGGGCTCTGGTCGTGGGGCCACGCCCGCTCCTCCACGGGGTGGTGCACCTGGCCATCCTTCAGCAACCCATGGTCAGGGCGCATCTCCATGTGGCCCTTCCAGGGTGCCGGTGGCGATCCTCGCACTCCGGCGGCCATGCTCGCCGGTGCCGTCCCGGCCACACCGTGGGCTCCATCACCCGGGGTTGCTCCGCCCCTTGCGTCACCGTGGGCTCTACCTACCGGGTCGTCGCCAGGGCCTGTCGGTTGGGATCCGACGGCTCTGGCCCGCTCCTTCAGCACCATGGGCCTGACACCTCCCGTCGGACTTGACTGGGTCGCCGACTCGGGTGCCACCTACCACACCACTTCCGACCCCGGTATACTCACGTATGTCCACCCTCCTTCTCCGTCTCTTCCTTCGTCCATTATGGTCGCAAATGGTTCTTGTCTTCCTGTCACATCTGTGGGTTCCGCTACCACTCCTGGCTCTTTTCGTCTTCCCGATGTCCTTGTTGCTCCCTCTATGGTTCACAACCTTCTTTCCATTCGTCGTTTTACAGCTGACAATTTTTGTTCTGTTGAGTTTGACTCCTCTGGTCTTACTGTGAAGGATTTGGCTTCCCTGCGTCCATTCCTCCGATGTGACAGCACGGGGCCCCTTTACACGCTTCGGTTTCCTCCTTCTGCTCCGTCCACTTCGCCTTCGACTTCCACTTCGTCAGCTGCTTTCGCCATCTCTACTTCCTCTACTACTTGGCACCGCCGTCTCGGACATCCTGGCCGTGATGCTCTGATGCAGCTTAGTCGTAGTTTCAACATACCTTGTACTTGGGCTCACGATGAACATTTGTGTCATGCGTGCCAACTAAGGCCGACATGTTCGCCTTCCATTTCCCACCTCTTCTTCACATGCGACCCATATTTTTGATCTTGTACACTGCGACCTGTGGACATCTCCTGTGATGAGCATTTCTGGCTATAAATACTATCTTGTCGTGGTTGATGATTTCTCTCATTATTCCTGGACTTTTCCCTTGTGTGTTAAGTCTGAGGCGTTTCCCACGCTCCGTCACTTCTTCGCCTGGGTGTCTACTCAGTTTGGCCTCACCGTCAAGGCCGTTCAGTGTGACAACGGGCATGAGTTCGATAACTCCACCTCTCGGGCTTTCTTCCTCTCTCACGGTGTCCAGTTGCGCATGTCTTGCCCCTATACCTCTTCCCAAAACGGCAAGGCTGAGCGCACGATTCGCACCACGAATGACACCATGCGCACCCTTCTCCTCCAGGCTTCTCTTCCTGCCCGCTTCTGGGCCGAGAGCCTGCATACCTCCACCTATCTCCTTAACCGCCTACCTTCAGCGGCCTGTCCAGCTCCCACACCACACCACGCTCTCTTCGGTACTCCCCTCGTTACGATCACCTCCGTGTCTTCGGGTGTGCGTGTTATCCTAACACCACTGCCACTGCTCCTCACAAGCTGGCTCCCCGTTCGACCATGTGTGTCTTCCTCGGGTACTCCCCGGATCACAAGGGGTACCGCTGCTATGACCTCGCCTCACGCCGGGTCCTCATTTGCCATGTGGTGTTTGATGAGTCCGTCTTCCCATTCTCCACCACCTCCACACCTCCTTCCACCCCCGACCTTGACCTCTTCTCTCTGTCCCCCACTGACACGGTGGTTCAACCACCATTTTCCGTTTTGTCCTGCAGGTTTTGCTCCGCCACGCCCGTTGCCGGTCCCATGCGCCGGCCCAGCGCCGTCCGGTGCTGCACCTGACCCTGCGCCCTGCGCGAGGCCGGAGTCGCCGTCCTCGGCGCCTCTTGGCGCGGTTTGCCCACCCAGTGCGCGTCTACCAGCGTCGAGTGCGGCCGGCCCCGCTGGACACGGTGCCAGTGCCACCATCACCGTCGCCGCCACGATCACCGACGGTGGCACCTTCTCCGTCGACGCCCACGCCGCCGTCCTTCATCACTACCCGCTGCTCGTGTCGAGTCGCCGGTGTACCACCCGCCACTTTTTCACCGACACCCGCGTCATGTTCACCCTATGGTGACGCGGCACGCGGCCGGTGTCGTGCGGCCCCGGGCTCTTGCAGCGACGCCCGGGGAGCTGCAGGTCTCTCCTATGCCCTCTTCTGTCCGTGACGCCTTGGCGGATTCTCACTGGCGTCACGCGATGGAAGAGGAATACGCTGCCCTTCTTGCCAACCGGACGTGGGACCTGGTGCCTTGACCACCCGGCTCCAACATCGTCACGGGCAAGTGGATCTGGACGCACAAGCGGCGAGCTGATGGCTCCTTGGAGCGCTACAAGGCTCGTTGGGTTCTCCGGGGTTTCATCAGCGGCCCGGTGTTAACTATGATGAGACCTTCAGTCCAGTAGTGAAGCCAACTACCGTCCGCACAGTTCTCTCACTAGCTCTCGAGCGCTCCTGGCCTGTGCATCAGCTGGATGCCAAGAATGCCTTCCTCCATGGCACTCTGGCTAAGACAGTCTACTGCAGCCAGCCGGCAGGTTTCGTGGATTCTTCTCGTCCTGACTTGGTCTGCCAACTCAACAAGTCTCTCTACGGTCTCAAGCAGGCACCTCGGGCTTGGTACTCTCGGTTTTCTACATTCCTGCTGACTCTTGGGTTCACGGAGCCAAGTCCGACACCTCACTGTTCATATAACACCATGAGGGTGAGACTGCTTACCTGCTCCTCTATGTGGATGACATTGTTCTCACCACGTCTCCAGCAAGTCTCTGCTCCAGCGCATCATTGCCTCTCTCCAGAAGGAATTTGCTACGAAGGATCTTGGTGTGCTCCATCACTTCCTCGGCGTCACTGTTGAGCCCCGACCTTCAGGCTTGTTCCTCTACCAGCGGCAGTTCACTCGTGATATTCTGGAGCGAGCAGGGATGACTGACTGCAAGCCCTGTTCTACCCCGGTCGACACTCAGGGCAAGCTGTCAGAGGCCGAGGGTCCGATGCTTGGGCCAGAGGACTCTACCGCCTACCGGAGCCTTGCTGGTGCGCTCCAGTACCTCACCTTCACCCGGCCTGACATCACCTACGCCGTGCAGCAGTTGTGCCTCTACATGCATGCTCCGCGGGAGCCCCACCTTGCTGCTCTGAAGCGGCTCCTCCGGTACCTCCGTGGCACCCTCGGCTATGGGCTGCTCCTCGGCCGGTCCTCCTCTGCCGAGCTTGTTGTCTACACCGACGCTGACTGGGCGGGCTGCTCGGACACCCGCAGGTCCACCTACCGGCTACGCTGTCTTCCTGGGCGAGGAGGAGTACCAGTGGTCTCACGCTCCAGTGCTGAGGCGGAGTACCGCGCCTGTTGCCAACTGGCGTGGCCGAGGCCGCTTGGCTCCGCCAGCTCCTGGCTGAGCTTCACCGCCCTCTCGCCAGGAGCACGCTCGTCTACTGCGACAACATCAGCGCGGTCTACCTCTCCACCAACCCTGTGCAGCACCAGCGGACCAAACATGTGGAGATCGACCTGCACTTCGTCCGCGACCGTGTGGCCATCGGCGACGTCCGGGTCCTTCACGTCCCGACCACCTCCCAGTTCGCCGACATCTTCACCAAGGGCCTCCCGTCCTCGACTTTCTCCGAGTTCCGCTCCAGCCTCAACATCACCAGTGGCTAGTTGTGGCTGTGGAGGGCTCGTGTGTGTGTGTTTCTTTTCTTGTCCATTCCGGAACTCCGCTGCGCCGGTAGTTCAGCCTGCGGGGGAGTGTTAGAGTATGTGTATTAGGCCCATGAGGCTAAGCCCATGAGGCCCTTGTATATAGCTACCCTTCTAGGGTTAGTCCAATTAAATCCAATCAATCATTCTAACAGTTTATATTGAATAAGTTTTGTCCTAACCTTGGAAGCAGTCAAAGGAACATATTGATTGTTGTGATCTTGCGGTACAAAAAGTGAATTCATCATTGATGCAAGACGACTATAGAATTTGCTTTTGTTCTCCTGATACGATTGAGTCTGAACAATAAAGGCAGCTTGGTCCAACAGAGCCTCTTCTTCCGCATCCAGTCCATATACGTGTGCTTCCTTCCTTTGCTAGATGACTCTATATATCAAAAACAGAGTCAATATAGAGGCAATGCATACAGTTTGTTTTCTTTTAGCAAAAAAAAGGGTAAAGTTGAAAAAAAAAAGGGAACAAACCTTCTTTTTCACCATCCTTAGCGGACTGGGGGCAACTGAAGAACAGGATGCGCTGCCCCTCAGATTCGTTTGATGAATCTGTTATTTTAATGTTTGCCTCTCGAGCAGCCCCTGCGCCATTAGTCCCCAATTTTTTTTACATTTGTGTAATTAATTTTTAAAAGTCAATCGTAAATTTGATGAACTGAGACCCTCTAGCTTTTCATCTTCTTTCTAAGATGTTTTATCATTTGAATCTGACTACATATCCTTTTGTTAACAGAATTAGCAAATCTATATACTATATGAGGAAAAAAGAATGAACTGTTATTGAAACTTAATGATGTATGAGATGTTGTTTCTACTAAAATGGTGCATTAGAAGCTTTGTATATACCAGAATAAAAGGAACTATTGATCAGCACAAAACTTGGTTCCATACAACATTAACAATGTTAAGTATCAAAGCCCACATATATATTGTGGGTCCATATGCCTACGAGGGTGCCCATACATTGCAACCATCCCTAGGGGATAAATTATCTTCTCAGATCCCCAAGGTTAGTAACAAACAAGTCCAGTCAACAATTAATGACTTATTAACTTTCAGCTATGAATCTTCACATAACACCCACATCACAGACATATTTCTAAAACCTTGATAGTAAAAACGGATTGGTGAAACAAAAATACAAAATAACATGTGAACAGACCATGAGCACTGAGATTCATTTCTGAAAAATGCAAAAAACATTTTTGGCCACAATACTAGAGCATTCTTGTCCTTTTTTCATGTAAGCAAGTCAAACCAGTGCAAAACAATGTTTCTTCGGCCAGCTCTTGCAACTTATAAGATATGAAAAAGACACTACAGCAAATGATGTAAAGACTAGGTACCATTTTTGAAACTCTCTTCCGGAAATGTATAGATGGTCGGGCACTGAAGTAAGCTTTGGGCAATGCCATGTCCTGCTCATCTGTCCAATCACCAGAACCACGAAAATTTCCCATTCCTTCTCTTCAGTACCACCTGGCATGTTGATGTTTTCATCAATGCTTGTTAAACTCTCATCACCAACTTTCAGCTTCACCTCAATAGAGGGGCCCTTTTCAAGCCTTCTGTGGGTGGATTTTCTCAGTTCATTGCGAGGTGCAATTTCTTGGCAATAGGCAGGCAAAGGTGTGTGGTCCTGGCATCTTTGCTTCTTCGATGACAACCTCCTTTCTGTTCCTCTCTTCCTCTTCCCTGTCTGCACTTTATGATTAGGCTTTAACTCTTGTTTGTCACTCTTTTTGATAGATACATCTGAAATATCTCTCCTAGGAGGTAATGCAGAACTTCCCCTATTCCTTTTCAGGCTCTCTTGATTTTTGCCTTTCCTATGGGCAGTTTTAGTCTTTTTGTTAGGAGACGTCTCCGGGCGATTTGGTGGCAGCAGTGACTTGCCCAAACTCTTATCTTCCACAGGGAATCGTGGGGATCTGCGGAGAGGCGTCATTGCTGATTGGCGTAAGCGAGCCCTAGGCTGCTGCGCAGCAGCTCCAGCGGGGGGGCCTCTCGCAGTTTTCTTGGGGGCAGCCTTCTTCTTCGATGTTTGGAGGTCCTCTTTCACCTCCGGGTTCTTGGTCAGGGAAGGGAGCTTCCTCTTGGGCAAACTTATCGGGGTCGCGTGGTGAGAGCGCAGCCGCCCCTTCCATGGTGACATTGGTGTGCACATGTTCACCCAACCCTTTTTTTTGCCCAAAAAAAAAATCGAAGTCAGTAGGCAGAATACATATATAAACTTGCAGTTAAACCAGAATCCGAAGAAAAATACTCAAATCCGTATTAATAAATTGTAGGGTTCGGGTGCTGGGTGCTCGGCTTCGCACTCGGCACTCGCACAGCAGGAAGGGACGAGAAGGGATGCGCATTGCGCATACCTGGTGAGTTCCCGTCGCCGGCGACCGGCCCGATGAAGACCTGACGAAGGGCCCGACGAAGACTCAGCGAAGGAATCGGACCGATGAGGAGAGGTCTAGTTACCTCCGCTGGCTCCGCACTGAGGGCGGCAGCCATGGCGGTCGCCCAGGAGAGAGAGACAGCGCGCGAAGGGCGAAACGGGAGAGAAATGGCAGCCGATGAACGGAGTGCGGTGCCGTGCCGTTTGGTTGAGCACCTGAAGATGGGCTGGGCCTAGTTGGGTTTTTTCTTTTGTTCAACGGGCCATTTTCTTTTGCTCGGCAGGCCCGCAAAGCTTTCATCCTATCTGAATTCTGACCTTGATTGGTTGGCTTTCAAAATTTGTTATGTTAAAAGTGTGGCAAGCCTCGCTATTATTTGGTTTACTCTAAAAACTTATTAACCTCTCACATTTAGCTTACCAATTCTATGATAAGTTTTTCTACTGTAAATTTGGCTTATCAAATCTTTGATAGGATAAATTTTGGTTGCAGAACTCGTGCGCTTAAATGCGCAATTCCCTCGTCCGCTTCCTAGTTACCCCACACTCACGACAGTGTTTTCTCCCAAATCCCCTAGCTTCCTAGTGAAGGAAGAGATCACCCGTTCGTTTTAGCTATCTAATTAGTTCTAGAGTCATACCATAAATGGTGAAAAATTAAAACTATCATATAAATTAGGTAAAATTTGACTTACATAGCTGGATTTCATGATGATTTAATGGCTAGTTTATGAGTAGAGTAGATAAAAAGTCGATGTTTTTACTCAAGGGCGAAAATCCTAGCTAGTTACTTTTGACTTCTTGTGAAAAGCTAAAAGCTAAAACAAAATGACTTGTTCTGAAATTGGTTTTCTAGAAGAAAAGACTATGTGTCTTTAGAATGAAAAGGTCTTAGAGTTCTTTTGTACTATATATGCATTATTTCGTTCAAGAAACAATCCATAAGGATATCTTTTCCTACTTTTCAAAAGTTACTTTTCACAAGCAACTCTAAAAAGCCAACTTCTAAACTCGTGAGAGAGAAATAAGAGGAAGTTTTTTGAGTTAGGGTTTTATTAGTTGGGCTAGGCCAGAATTAACATGGACAAGCTTCTTAAGAGGCTCGACTTAAAAATGATCCTTATTTCCAGAGAAAGTGATGTCTCAAAAAAGAAATAGATGTCTATCTTTAAAAATCATTAGCTATTTTGAACCGCTTCACTTTTAGCACGTCTATGTTAATTAGAACTATTGTCTCCTAAAATTGTTTTATGTTACTGGTGGTTGAAGGAAAGAGAATGGATACATGCTCATGTCGAGATTCTTATAGTGCTTTTACACGTTTCACACCGCTGTGCATGCTTATACCACTGCTACTCTAAATTTTTTCAGAAGCCAGGTCGGTCATCCCTAACTCCACAAATTATTGGAGCTAGAGGTGAGTATTTATACTAAAAAACTCTAAATACCGCATGGGCCATGGATGATGAATCTTGAAGCTAGTGACCTAGTGTCAACTATAAATATTCCAAATAAATGTACTATAAAAACATATTTTGTGAAGAATTTAATTATACTTACTTTATATTGTAATATATTATTATCTTATTATATAAATTTGGTCAAAGTTGATATACTTGGACTCTTTAAATTTCTTAGAATAACTTACAATTTAAAATGGGAAAGTATAAAGTTTCACTTCGTATTCCTTTTCGTGTTTTACATTTTTATTCTCTGCCGAGAACATGGCTATTGGCTGCTAAGACGCAGTGTCAAGTAGCCCCCAATCGCTATCCGTGACCGCTTCCACGGCTACGTGCCACTCACCCGGCGGCGCGGCGGTTAGGATGCCCGGCCGCGTCTTCTCCGCGGAGGCCTCAAGAGTTAAAAGCCACGAGCACTGACCGTTGAAGGCAATTCTTTTATGTTTCTTTATCAACCTGTTTTTTTTTTTCCCCCCTTGGCGGTTGACTAGCTGTTGGCTATATATAGCCAAGGGCGACAGAGCGGGCACGTGGCAGAGCAGGTGTTGAATTGCTGATGATGGCATCATTCCGGCATATATGGCCCGGCCTCTGCTCGCGCAGACGATCAAGACCTATAGTTAACGCTTAAAAACCACAATAATAATGTGCATTATTGGCAGCAAGGAATAAAGTAAGCCGAATCATTGAGAGGTTGCTAGCGAAGTAGCGATCGAGTCCAACCACTAATCAGGTACCCACTGAATGTGGATGGATGCCGCAACGGCGTATGTAGTACGCGTACAAGTGTAAGGCATGTCCTAGACCGTACATCATATCGACAATGTGCAGGCGCTTACTTTGCGCAATTATTTCAAGCACAGAAAAAGCCACTAAACCAGCGGATTAGAATTTAGACCACGGATCACGGGATAAGATGCAATGTGCCTGATGATTTGGCATCTTCTTCCTAGCTAATACTACTATCTAGTATTTAGTACGGCAATCATGCGGTGACCAGTCTATACTATGCCATGATTGGGCGTAAGGTATTCGCTATCGGCCAAATAATCTTCCTACGCTAATCAACTCAAGCTCAAGGCAATACAATATTGGACAATAATAGAATTATTAATCGCCTATAAGAATCTTAGTTAATGAGTACTGATTGACGACAGGATTTTGGGTGAAGAAAAAATATAAACAAATTCATTAAAAATATAAGTACTTCCGTAACTCGAAAATTTTAGTTTAGCCATATAGTTCATGTTCATCCATATACACACACACACAATATACTCATGTAAAAAATTTCGGACCAGGTACCCCCGCGTCGCTCCTCTCGGGGCGGCACGGGCGGCGACCCACACCGCCGCCGAGAGCCTCTCACCGGCCACTTCCGCTCTGCCGCCGCCTGAGCCAGCCCCGGGAAACCCGGCCGAAGGCGAGGATGGCGGCGGCAGGGCTGGGCCCCCTTCCTCTCTCATCCTCCCCTCCCCTCCCTCTCTCCGGTGAAGCTCCAGCTGGTGGTCGTCGCGGGGAGGCCGGCCGGCGGCGCATTCGGCGCTGGAGGGGACGGATCCAGCCTCCCCAAGGCCGGATCTGCGTCTTCCTCAAGCGCAGGCTGCTCCTGCCTCTTCCCTCGTCTCCCGTGCTTGGTGCACGACCGGCAGCTTCCGTGGCTTGCCGGGCGTCACTGCACCCTGTGCGGCGAGGCTGCGGCCTGCGCCCCACCCTCCCAGCGCGACGCTCCGTTCTGCGCGTCCCCGAGCCCAGGTTGGGTGTCATGGTGGCCGAGCCAGCAGGACTCCGTGCATCAACCCGCCGGCACCCGGTTTCTGTGCGGTGTGGCGGCGGCCGGCGTCCGCACACCACCCCTGCCTGGCCCTGCATCCGTTGCTCGGTGGAGCATCGTATCTTCGGCATTGACGCCGGGCTGGACTGGGAACGCAGCTTCAGTGAATTCGAGCTCGGCGGTGGCTCCAAAACCTGCCTCTGGTGCGCGTGGGGGGCTTGTTGTTCCGGTGTCGTGTTGTGTGGATGGCTCTGCAGTTGAGCGTGGCGTGCTGTTTGGCCGCGGGCAAGCCGGCGGTGGGGCAATGTGTCCGCTTCTTCTCTCTTCTCTTGTTGCAGGGCCTTGCAGCAACGCGACGCACGCAGTTTGGCCGCGAGCTTGCTGGCGGCGAGGCTGCGGCTTGTGCCTGCTTTGTCAGCGCGCGCCTCCCACTGTCACGGGCGAGTCCAGGAACGGCTCCGCACGGCGTGGCGGTGGCTGGCACTCCTTTGCCGGTGCGCGCCTCCCACCGTCGCGGGCGAGTTCGTGATCGGCTCCGCATGGTGTGGCGGCGGGCGACAATCCCCACCCCTTCATCCCGGCGCAATCGCTTGCTGGTGCGCGCCTCCTACTGTCGCGGGCAAGTCCGGCAACGGCTCCGCATGGTGTGGCGGCGGCCAGCAAGCCCCCAGCCTCTCTCCTCCGTCCAGGCGTGGACGTTTGGCGGTGCATGCCTCTCACTGTCGTGGCCTCACGAGCGAGTCCGAAAACGGCTTTGCGAGGTGTTGACGCCCGCCGGTGTGTGCCTCCTTTCTAGTTCGGGTGGGTCTGCAGGAGTGCTAGCAAAGGTTCTAGGCGAAAGCTCAGCTCAGATCATCTAACAACCCTAAAAATCCACACAATCTAAAAATCCCAACCAATTAAAATTTTTCATTTATTTATTGTGAAAACCCATTCTTCTTGTGCAAGCATATAGATTTTATTATGAATTTGGTAAATAAAGGAGTGTAGTTTGCATTTTTATTTTCATTCACATAGAATAATAGCCTATGCATCACATTTGGGATTTATTGCAATTTATGTTTGAATTTACTCAATATTTAAAATGGGCAATATATGTATATATACACTAAAATGAAAATAGAAAAGGAAAAAGAGAGTTAGGCCAGCCATTCGGCCAGCCGGGTCGCTAAGCCAGCCCAAGCCAGCCCGACCTTCCTCTCCTCACCTCACCGCGCGCGGCCCACGTTGCGGCTCGGCATTGCGCGCGCGACCGGCACACACACGCTCGCGCTCACTGCCAACCCGACCCCGCCTGTCAGCCGCTCTCGCCCCCACTGTTCTTCTTCCTCACGAAGGCAACGCGCCTGCCGGGGGTGTCGCGCGAATGGCGTGACCCCGGTCCCACAGCCGACAGCATGGCAGAGCCCTGACCCCGCTGTCCCCCTCCTGTCCCCTCCTTTCTTGGCCGCCAAGCGAGCCCGCGTGCACCCTGAAGCCCTAGCGTCGAGCGTTCGAAGCCCTCTGATCTACCGAGATCAATCGCGGCCGTCCGCCATGGGAACCTACCAAGCTCGCCTATAAATTGGAGCACCCCGAAGCCCTACCCTCATTTCCCCTCGCCGCCACCGCAGCACAGACCGGCACACCGCACCAAACCGAGAGAGAGAGCGTAGGAGAAGGGCGGAGCAGAGGAGGAGAAGCTGCCGGAGCGCCGCCGCCGCGGAGCACGCCGGAGCCGGACACGGAGGAGAAACCCGAGCTGCGGATGAGGAGCGGCACGGCACTGCGATCGCTCTGCACGGCTCCGACTCGCCACTGCACCGCCATCCTAGCTTCACCGACACCACGGTGAGCCACCGCAAGCCATGTCCGAACCTTGCCCTGCTTTTGCCATGGCGTTCCACCCTCGGGACGCGCAGGCACGAGCCTTTACCGGCTCGGGAAGATCACCTGCACCGTGCACTCATTCGACCGGCCGAAACCCCCGGACTACAAGCTTGCTAGACCGAGAACGCAGCACGACGCGTTCTCGGCGGAGCGCGCTCACCACCGACGCGTTCCAACGCCGAATCACCCGTTCCGAGCAATCCGACTAGCACCCGTATAGGTTAGAGCGTCGTGGAGCACCGCCACGACCCCTTGAGCTAGCTACGCGGATCTAAGCGCTAGAGGAAGCCTGAATCGCCTTGGCCGCGTGCGCCGCGACCTTACCGGAGCGCCGCCGCGAGCCGTAGCCAAAAGAAGGTCATGCCATGGCTAAAGTTCGCCACCAGAGTGTTGTATGCCTCTCTGGCCTCACCAATTTGACAAGACCGCATTCGATTGAACCAATACTTGGTCGTAGCCGCGATGCCGCTTTCCGCCATCGTCGGCGACACGCCGCCGCCACAACCGAGCACCTTGGAAAGCTCGGTAGCCAAAATTGGTAGTTGGTATACCATCGCCATAGACCCTGGACGCGTATACATCTCCTGGAAGACCTCCTTAGCCCCGCCAGAACCTCACAGTCGCGACGACATCGCCGCCGACACGTTCCGCCTCGCCTAAAATCCGTTCCGAGAACCCCCGGTCGCCTCGCGCTGCGGAGAAATGCCGCCGAGGTTCGCCAAGTCTGCCTCGGCACCGCCGCTAGATAGCCGAGCCCTGTCTTGCCGAAATATGGTCATCGCCGCCCTGTCATCGTCCGCCGCACCGGAGAGACACCGCCGCCTTGAACAGACGCCCTGGAACCCTGCTAGCACCAAATCTCCGATTCGCCCGAGCCTCCCCAGGAGAGCTCGGGAGAGCAGCACCCTCGGCACACCAAATCTACGATTCGCCCGAGCCTCCCCAGGAGAGCTCGGGAGAGCAGCACCCTCGGCGCACCAAATCTCCGATTCGCCCGAGCCTCCCCAGGAGAGCTCGGGAGAGCGGCACCCTCGGGTGCCCAAATTTCCGATTCGCCCGAGCCTCACCGGGAGAGCTCGGGAGAGCGGCACCCTCGGGCGCCCAAATTTCCGATTCGCCCGAGCCTCACCGGGAGAGCTCGGGAGAGCAGCCCCTTCGGCGCCCACATTTCCGATTCGCCCGAGCCTCCGCGGAGACCTCGGGAGAGCGGCACCCTCGGGCGCCCAAATGTCCGATTCGCCCGAACCTCCGCGGGAGACCTCGGGAGAACGGCACCCTCGGCGCCCCGAATCTCCGATTCGCCCGAGCCCCGCCGAGCTAAACCGAACTACGCCGAGCACCGCCAAGCTACCCCCGACCACCGCCGAACTATGCCGAGCTCCGCCGAGATACCCCCAACCACAGCCGAGCTACCCCCAACCACCGCCGAGCCACGCCGAGCTACGCCAACTCCGGCAACTCTCTGGGAACCAGCATCGAACACCTGGTGGGCGACCTTCGGGTCTGCGTTCTGTTGAGGCGCCACTTGCCGCACTACTGGACCCGCACGCCACGTGGACCAATCCCGAGCTGCCCCTGATTAACCGACCAGTTTTCCCATTTTCAGAAAATAGGATAATCTTCGGAAATTCATAACTTATTCATACGAAGTCCAAAAATTGCGCACCATATATCAAAATTCTCAGAAAAATGAGATCTACAATCTAAGACTATGTTTGTGTGCATTTGGCTCTTTATTTTATTGGATTTTTCTGAAATACTCTATAGGAGTCGCTGACGCGACTATTTCGTGTTCGATTTCAGAGCCGGAGGAGGATCTGACTAAGGAAGACGACCACGAGTACTTTCAAGAGCTAGGAGACGACTACGAAGGTGCCACGTCCCACCAAATCCTTAGATCCTAAATACGCATTGCAAATGACATTGTTGCTATTGCTTTATGATTATGTATGGATTGGTTGCATGGTAGTATATTTGAATTCCCTGCCTTGATAAGACTTTACCCTGCTATCCGCTGTTAGGTTAGCTGCTGCTTAATTTACTGTTACTCTTCCACTACTTTCTACTTGCTATATGCTATGTGGTGGAATTGGGACGGAGTATAACTGATTATAACCACTGGGAGAGAGTGCTGCGTGCGTCTTGGGTGCGTGGTAAGGGTTGATGTCGACCAAGTGGGATGTGAGACAAGCCCGTGGGGCAAGTCGTGCCAGGGGTGCAACCTGGGCATCCCCAAAGTGAGATACCTGTGGCGGGTAAAGTTGTTGAGGAGGTTCCGGGTGGGATAGCCTTGGTGGTTTGAAGCCCGTGGACGGAGGTGCTGTGATAGCACGGGGAGAGTATCCCCTAAGTGGAGATGCCTGCTTGGTCACAACCTAGGATCTGACTAGTGACCGGAAACATCTGGATTCCCTTGCTACTCGCTCGCTTCTGATGGGCGGGAGACGGCTGGACTACTTGGTAGGGCGGTGCCACTACTGCTAGGTTGAGAGGTGATAAGGGTGGACGGTGACGGATGGCGGATTCCCGTACCGTTCTAGATGCGCAGTACCACTGATGGGGCCCGGTACTGCGTCTCCCAGTCTCAGCATGACGGTGTTGGATCCGGAATATCCCAGGGCTGAGTGGTAGGGTGGCATCGACCTAGGCAAGTAAGCACCCGGAATTCTGCCTAGATGATTGTACAGCATCGATGATGGCTAATCTTGTGAGTAGTAAAACCTCTGCAGAGTGTATGGTTGATCGATCGATACATAAGTCAACTCGTTGGCTATGGACCTTTCCTAATGTTTCTGCAACCACTATTAGATGAGAGCATATTCTTTTCTCCCCCTGATATAACATTGTTCCGGCAGTGTACCCGTTGTGGTAGTGTGCCGCTGAGATAGGCCCGAGAGGGAGTTGGGCCTGTCGAATGAGAGTGAGGTGTGGGTATGTGAGGTGTGGTGATGGGAAAAGGGATAATGGTGTTAACTGGTGATAAAACTTGACTAATTAAACATTGATTACAGCTGCATAGGAAAACCTCAGCCTATAGGTCTGCTTGTATAGCCTTGCATCCACTTTCCACAAAGCAAATGCTGCATAGGTGGGCTCCGTGGCCAGTACAAATCGTACTGATAAATTTGCTGTCAGGTGATGAGAATGAGTACGACTTCGAGGGAGATGATGATGAGGAATAGGGTCACGTGCTACACTCAAGTTGGCCGTGTAGGATGAATCGCTTCCGCATCTTCTAAAGCTTCTCTGAATGTTGATTCCGCCAGTGTGGCGATGTAATAAATGTTTATGTAAGACTTAATTATCGTTGTATGGATCCTGGTGTCAACTGAGATATGGGTAATTTCATGGATTGTCCCAAGCAATCTGTTGAATTACAATTCGAGCCTGTGGATTTCCCTTCGTGGAAATCAAGGTCGTTTCAGTTGGTATCAGAGCCATACTTGACTGTAGGACGAGACCCATAGAGAATGGACGTTAGAATAGGAAGCCAGACTCTCTTTCGGTTATATTACCGACCTTGCATTCACTTTTTATGCAATGGCTTATCTAATACAAGGACCTGCTAATCCGTTTCTTAAAAAATTCGCAGATGACCAGCCTTGGACCACCACTTCGTCCACTGCACGATGGCACTATTGAGATCCCGATCAAATGGCCATTGACCTTATGCACCAGTAGCTTATGGGACCCTACGTGGCCCTTAGACTAGTGATACCATGAGTTGTCCTATCATTGGCTATCTGCGCATAGCACGATCTTCTTAGCAGCTAGGAACATCCTTTATATAATAATAACCATGTGATGAGTGACATTTGGATCTTATGCTTCTTATGGTTCTCTATGCTTCTTTGGTTGAGTGTAGGATAGCCTGAAAAATGTTTTAATTATTTAAATCGTTGAAAACATCTAACCCCTACTTAAACCACTACAAGATTATTACTGCACTGAGTACGTACCTAATAGCTTCAGATGTCGATGAGACGTTCCGCACGCCTGGAGAACCGCCAGCCCTCCCCTGCACCTGCGCCAGGACGCGGGCGTGGTCGCAACCGTGGACGCCCAGCTGGCAGGCGAGTTGGAGTTAACTTGGAAGAAGAGCTGCGCCGGGCAGAGGATGCACCGCCGGTGAACGATCCACCACCACAGGGTGAGAGTGTGCCTCCGCCACCGCCACCGCCGCCGCCACCAACGTTGGCGGAAGTGATGGCTCAGCAGACCCAGCTGCTGAATGCCATAGCTGCTGGGATGAACAGGCACCACGGGCCACCCCAGAATGACTTCCAAAGGAAACTGGAGGGTTTCCTGAAGCTGAGGCCACCTACCTTCGACGGGACCGACAGCGATCCCCTCGCTGCCGACGATTGGCTTAAAGAGATGGAGAAGAAGCTGGACCTGACCACTTGCTCCGACGAGGAGTGTGTTGGGATTGCTAGCCACCAGCTGACCGGTGCTGCACGGGCATGGTGGGACAACTACACCAGCGCTCACGAGGATCCAGCCCGCATTGACTGTGATGAGTTCACCGAGGCTTTCCGTGACCACCACATTCCTGAGGGAGTCATGGAGGCCAAGGAGAACGAGTTTCGTAACATCTCCCAGGGAGCTGATCGGATCCACGAGTACACCACCCGCTTCAACTGCTTGCTCCGCTACGCACCTGCGTCTTGCGTGAGTTCCGAGAAGGAAAAGATGTACTACTACAGGAAGGGACTTCAGACCAAGATCAGGTTGGCTCTGTCAGGGAACAAGAGCTACACTCTGCGTGAGCTGATTGACCGCTGTATTGAGATCGAGAAGGATCGCATGGAAGCACGACTGGAATTCGAGGCCCAGAACAAGGGAAAGAAGCGCCGCTCTGAGGGACCCGCTCGCGCTGCTCCACCCTAGAGACAGCGAACGGGTGCACCTCCGCCTTTCCGAACCCGCCAGGGACCTTCTTCGGGAACGAGCCGTGGTGGTACCAACAGCAGCAACTATCACCGCCCCGCTCAGACCTACCCTGCGCTGACTCGAGCTGTGCAGAACACACCCGCCCCCGCTACCAACACGCCAAGGACAAGCAATTGGAAGGCTCCTGCGACAGCTACAGCAGGCAGTGCGCCCTTCACTTGCTTCGGATGCGGAAAGCCTGGACACCGTGTGGCTGTGTGCCCCGACCTCAACCGTGCACCAGCAGCTGCACAGGGCACACCAAACCGGGGATCTGCTACCCGAGGAAGACTGAACCACATGACCGCTGAGGAAGCTGAAGCTGCACCTGATGCTGTGTACGGTACGTTCCTAGTTCAGGGTAACATGGCTACAGTTCTGTTCGATTCGGGAGCTACATGTTCATACATTTCATCTGCATATGCACGTAAGCATAACATACCTGTAACCCCGAGAGCAAACCCCATCCTAACTAGCTCGCCCTTAGAAACCTTCAGAAGCGTTCACATATGTAGAGGAGTGATAATCACTATCGAGGGACTTGACTTTCGAGCTGACCTAACCCTACTACCCTCCAATAGCTTAGATGTCATCTTAGGCATGGACTGGCTAACCAAACACCGGGGAGTGATATCTTGTTCACCTAGATATGTTCAGGTAACCCACCCTTGGGGAACAGCTGTCCGATGTGTACCCCAAACCGAGAGAGTCCAAGCCCTCCTATGTGCCCTGGAGAATAAAGCAGATAAGACAGAGCTGACATTCAGGGATGTGCCAGTAGTCTGTGAATTCAATGACGTATTTCCAGAGGAGTTGCCAGGAATGCCACCAGATAGAGATGTGGAGTTTGTTATAGAGCTGATGCCAGGGACTGCACCGATTGCCAAAAGACCCTACAGAATGTCGGCTGATGAGTTGAAGGAACTCAAGAAGCAGCTGGGAGAATTACTGGAGAAGGGTTTCATTAGGCCTAGTGCTTCGCCCTGGGGATCTCCCGTTTTGTTTGTCAAGAAGAAGGATGGCACGATGAGGATGTGCATTGACTACCGGAATCTGAATGCGGTTACAGTCAAGAATAAGTACCCATTGCCCCGCATCGATGATCTGTTAGATCAATTGAGTAAGGCCAAGTACTTCTCAAAGATCGACCTCCGATCAGGGTATCATCAGATGAAGATCAGGGAAGAAGATATCCCGAAGACTGCATTTGTCACTAGATATGGACAGTATGAGTGCACAGTAGTCTCATTTGGACTCACTAATTGAAAGCCCATGTTTGGTTTTGGGTAATTGATGAAACCTAGTTTGCTAACGATTGCTCTAAGTGTTTCATGAGAATTGATTAGCAAATGGCAAGATGGAGCAAAGGACCGGGTCGGTGGAGGTCACAAGTGAAGGGCAATGACGGCGTCCATGAAAATGGTGTAAGTCCATCAACAAAGGAGAAAGCCCTATTGACGGCATCCATGCAAATGGTATAAGTCCATCATCATATGTGTCCACAAGGTCCATCAAGAGATGAGAAGGAAGTTGATAAGAAACCGGGAGCTCAAGGCAAAGGTATAACCAATAGGAGCTCTTTTGGTTTTGGTGATCAAGACTCCATAGAGGGAGTGATCACATTTAGGATAGATAGCCGTACTATCAAGAGGGGCGAAATCGTTGATGAAATACGGTTATCAAGTGCCACTAGGTGTTCATGATCATTGCATATGCATATAGATGCTAGTGACATTAACTTGACCCGTGGAAAACTCTTTGAAAAAGGCTAACACACGTGCACCTAAGTGAGAGACACTTTGGAGTGTTAGTGACTTAAGAAACGGGGTGAAGTTCAAGGGTTAGAGAGGGTTTGGTCCTCTCTTCCTCCTGCCGAGCTTGCGAGGCAGGATTCGGCGAATTTCGGAAACGTTACAATAGAAAAAGTAGCGTCGGACTCTAACTTGACTGAGCGTCGGACCATTGTCTTCGGTCCGACGGCTAACCCCTTCAGCAAGCGTCGGACGCTTGATTTCGAAGCGTCGGACCATTGTCCTCAGGGTCCGACGGTACAGAGCCGCAGCTGGTCGACACATGGCGAGCTCTGAGAGCGTCGGACTCTCGGCGTTAGTCCGACGGTGAGCGTCGTACCATCGTCCGACGGTTTTTAGGGCTCGGGGAGCTCTCTGGAAACGTCGGACGGCCGCGTTCGTTAGTCCGACGGCTCCGTCTGACTGAGTCCGACGGTGGTCGGCTGAGGGCGTCGGACCGGTTGATTTGGTCCGACGTTCGTCCGTCCGACGGTCGTTTTGGCGCGAGGAAATAGCCGTTGTGATCCAACGTTCGACTTCAAACGGCTAGTGACACGTGGCGTTCATCCGAGGCGTCGGACCGTGCGGATTAGTCCGACGCTCTGGCCGTCGGACAGTCCGACGGTACGCAGTGAACTCTAAACGGCTAGTTCTTTGTGTGTGGCTTATAAATAGTCACTTGGCCGGTTTGGGTGGTATCTCTTGGCACTCCTAAACATCATAACATACTTGTGAGCCTTCCCACTCCACTCTCACTCATCCTACTTGATTGTGTTCATCATTTGGTGAGTTTGGAGAGCATCAAGTGCATTGCATTGATTGAGATCATCTAGAGGCACTTGGTAGTGGTATTTCGCAGCGGTTTCTCTTGTTACTCTTGGAGTTTGCCGACTCCTAGACGGCTTGGAGCTGCGAGGATCGTTGAGGGGAGTTGGTGATTGTCTCCGCCTCCGATCGGTGAAGTTGTGAGGGGTTCTTGAGCCTATCCCCGCGGGAGATCGCGAAAGGCATCTTTAGTGGATTGCTCGTAGCTTGGTGGATCCCCATCTTGTGTTGGTTGTGCGGCACCCTTGAGAAGGGTTTGGCGTGTGATGCCAATTAGCGCGTGAACCTCCAAGTGGGTGTATCGCTACAACGAGGACTAGCTTGCCGGCAAGCAAGTGAACCTCGGTAAAAAATCTTGTGTCATCTCTCTACCGAGGATTTCCCTTATATGTGATTGATTGGTTATATTGGACTTTATATCATCTCTTCACCGGCGGTATTGAAATCACCTTTACTCTTTACATTTGTGTATTTCTCTTTTGTGTAGCTTGTTAGTTAGTTGCTCACTTAAGAGTGGTGTAAAGTAGTAACATAGTCTTTGAGTGTGAACTAGAGATCATAGTGTAGTATACTTGTCTAGTTGGCTTGCATAGTGTAGTTTAGAGCTAGTGCTTTGCAAAGCTTGCTATTGTAACTAATCGGCTTGTGAAGTGTTGTTTGTAGATTTTTATAGGCTATTCACCCCCCCTCTAGCCATTTAGGACCTTTCACTAATGCTCCAGCATACTTCATGAACATGATGAACAAGATCTTCATGAATGAGCTAGACAAGTTTGTGGTGGTATTCATTGATGATATATTGGTTTATTCAGCTACAAAAGAGGAACATGAACATCATCTGAGGACCGTATTGGAGAGGTTGTCTCGCAACCAGCTATACGCCAAATTCTCCAAGTGCGAATTCTGGCTTGAGGAAGTTGCTTTCCTTGGACACGTACTGTCAGGAGAAGGAGTCGCGGTAGACCCAGCCAAGATTGAAGCTGTGCAAGAGTGGGAACAACCCTGTAATGTGTCAGAAATCAGAAGCTTTTTGGGACTTGCAGGATACTATCGCAGATTTATTGAAAATTTCTCCAAGATTGCAAGACCCATGACCAACTTGCTGAAGAAAGAGAACAAGTTTATATGGACTCCTGAATGCGAGAAGAGTTTTCAGACCTTGAAGGAGAAGCTCACTACTACACCTGTACTAGCCCTGCCCGATATTCACAAGGATTTTGTTGTATATTGTGATGCCTCTCGGCAAGGTTTGGGCTGTGTACTAATGCAAGAAGGAAGAGTGATAGCTTATGCCTCAAGACAGTTGAAGGAACATGAGCAGCGATACCCGACTCATGACCTAGAACTTGCAGCCGTGGTACACGCACTCAAGATTTGGAGACACTATCTGATGAGCAATAAGTGTGACATATACACCGACCACAAGAGCCTGAAGTACTTCTTCACACAGGAAGATCTGAATATGAGGCAGCGCAGATGGCTAGAACTCATCAAGGACTATGATCTTGAGATCCATTACCACCCAGGGAAGGCTAACGTAGTCGCTGATGCACTTAGCCGCAAAAGCTACTGCCATACCCTCATCACCAAGTCTATGCCGTCTGAGCTCAGGAGAGAGTTTGACGCGTTCCAGCTCGAGGTAATCTCCTATGGCACGCTAAATGAGCTTCGCGTCGAGTACAATCTCACCTCACCAATCCGTGAAGCGCAAAAGAACTGTCCTGAGATAGACTATATCCGTGGTTTGATGAAGCTGGGAAGAGGCCCCGAATACCGAGAAGATGAGCAGGGAACTGTATGGTACAAAGATAGAATCTGCGTGCCGACGGATTCAGCGATACGAGAAGAGATTCTGTCAGAAGGGCATGACTCCAAATATTGCATTCACCCAGGGTCAGCCAAGATGTACCATGATCTAAGGAAACATTTCTGGTGGGAGAATATGAAGGCAGACATTGCAGGGCATGTAGCCCGATGTGACACTTGCAGCAGAATCAAGGCCGAACATCAATGACCAGCCGGCCTACTACAACCCCTCGCAATTCCAGAATGGAAATGGGAATGCATTTCGATGGATTTTATCGTTGGGTTACCCCGCACCGAGAAGAAACACGATTCGATTTGGGTGATAGTCGACCGTTTGACCAAAGTCGCTCACTTCATTCCCATCAGCATTGGCTACGATGCCGAACGGCTGGCGGATTTATACATAACCCACATTCTGAGACTACAAGCATAATATCTGATCGAGGCTCACAATTCACGTCTCGATTCTGGCAAGCCTTGCACAAATCCATCGGAACCAAGCTGGACTATAGCACGGCTTATCACCCACAAACTGACGGTCAAACAGAAAGAGTGAACCAAATTCTCGAAGATATGCTCCGAGCTTGTGTGATAAAATACAAGACCAGTTGGGAAAGCTGCTTACCCCACGCTGAATTCTCGTACAACAACAGCTATCAAACAAGCCTCAAGATGTCACCGTTTGAGGCATTGTATGGGAGACCCTGCAGGACCCCGCTAATATGGTCAGAACCCGAAGAGAGAGCCTTCTTTGGCCCTGCTAAGATTGTAGAAGCAGAGGAAGGCGTAGCCCAGGTCAGAGAAAATTTGAGAATTGCACAGAGTAGGCAAAAGAGCTATGCAGATAGGAAACGTAGAGAGCTTGAGTTCAAGGTTGGGGATTATGTCTACCTCAAGGTATCTCCACTTCGTGGCACCGTCAGATTTCACGTGAAGGGGAAATTGGCACCAAAATATGTTGGGCCATACAAGATCTGTAAAAGGGTTGGAAAGCTTGCTTACAAGCTGGAACTACCGGAGGAATTATCTGGAGTACACCCCGTGTTCCATGTCTCGCAATTAAGGAAGTGTTTGAAGCTTCCCGAGGAGCAAGTTCCTACGGATGCATTAGACCTGCAAGACACACTTGAATACAAGGAACATCCGATCAAGATCTTGGCACCGGATACCAAAAAGACGCGAAACAAAACCATTCCGATGTGCAAGGTACAGTGGAGCAATCACACTGAAAGGGAAGCTACGTGGGAGAAAGAATCGAACTTGCGGATTATGTTTCCTTACCTCTTCGATGGGTACGTTATCCCTGAATCTCGAGGTCGAGATCCTAATGAGGGGGAAGGACTGTAACAACCCTAAAAATCCACACAATCTAAAAATCCCAACCAATTAAAATTTTTCATTTATTTATTGTGAAAACCCATTCTTCTTGTGCAAGCATATAGGTTTTATTATGAATTTGGTAAATAAAGGAGTGTAGTTTGCATTTTTATTTCCATTCACATAGAATAATAGCCTATGCATCACATTTGGGATTTATTGCAATTTATGTTTGAATTTACTCAATATTTAAAATGGGCAATATATGTATATATACACTAAAATGAAAATAGAAAAGGAAAAAGAGAGTTAGGCCAGCCATTCGGCCAGCCGGGTCGCTAAGCCAGCCCAAGCCAGCCCGACCTTCCTCTCCTCACCTCACCGCGCGCGGCCCACGTTGCGGCTCGGCAGCGCGCGCGCGACCGGCACACACACGCTCGCGCTCGCTGCCAACCCGACCCCGCCTGTCAGCCGCTCTCGCCCCCACTGTTCTTCTTCCTCACGAAGGCGACGCGCCTGCCGGGGGTGTCGCGCGAATGGCGTGACCCCGGTCCCACAGCCGACAGCATGGCAGAGCCCTGACCCCGCTGTCCCCCTCCTGTCCCCTCCTTTCTTGGCCGCCAAGCGAGCCCGCGTGCACCCTGAAGCCCTAGCGTCGAGCGGTCGAAGCCCTCTGATCTACCGAGATCAATCGCGGCCGTCCGCCATGGGAACCTACCAAGCTCGCCTATAAATTGGAGCACCCCGAAGCCCTACCCTCATTTCCCCTCGCCGCCACCGCAGCACAGACCGGCACACCGCACCAAACCGAGAGAGAGAGCGTAGGAGAAGGGCGGAGCAGAGGAGGAGAAGCTGCCGGAGCGCCGCCGCCGCGGAGCACGCCGGAGCCGGACACGGAGGAGAAGCCCGAGCTGCGGACGAGGAGCGGCACGGCACTGCGATCGCTCTGCACGGCTCCGACTCGCCACTGCACCGCCATCCTAGCTTCACCGACACCACGGTGAGCCACCGCACGCCATGTCCGAACCTTGCCCTGCTTTTGCCATGGCGTTCCACCCTCGGGACGCGCAGGCACGAGCCTTTACCGGCTCGGGAAGATCACCTGCACCATGCACTCATTCGACCGGCCGAAACCCCCGGACTACAAGCTTGCTAGACCGAGAACGCAGCACGACGCGTTCTCGGCGGAGCGCGCTCACCACCGACGCGTTCCGACGCCGAATCACCCGTTCCGAGCAATCCGACTAGCACCCGTATAGGTTAGAGCGTCGTGGAGCACCGCCACGACCCCTTGAGCTAGCTACGCGGATCTAAGCGCTAGAGGAAGCCTGAATCGCCTTGGCCGCGTGCGCCGCGACCTTACCGGAGCGCCGCCGCGAGCCGTAGCCAAAAGAAGGTCATGCCATGGCTAAAGTTCGCCACCAGAGTGTTGTATGCCTCTCTGGCCTCACCAATTTGACAAGACCGCATTCGATTGAACCAATACTTGGTCGTAGCCGCGATGCCGCTTTCCGCCATCGTCGGCGACACGCCGCCGCCACAACCGAGCACCTTGGAAAGCTCGGTAGCCAAAATTGGTAGTTGGTATACCATCGCCATAGACCCTGGACGCGTATACATCTCCTGGAAGACCTCCTTAGCCCCGCCAGAACCTCACAGTCGCGACGACATCGCCGCCGACACGTTCCGCCTCGCCTAAAATCCGTTCCGAGAACCCCCGGTCGCCTCGCGCTGCGGAGAAATGCCGCCGAGGTTCGCCAAGTCTGCCTCGGCACCGCCGCTAGATAGCCGAGCCCTGTCTTGCCGAAATATGGTCATCGCCGCCCTGTCATCGTCCGCCGCACCGGAGAGACACCGCCGCCTTGAACAGACGCCCTGGAACCCTGCTAGCACCAAATCTCCGATTCGCCCTAGCCTCCCCAGGAGAGCTCGGGAGAGCAGCACCCTCGGCACACCAAATCTACGATTCGCCCGAGCCTCCCCAGGAGAGCTCGGGAGAGCAGCACCCTCGGCGCACCAAATCTCCGATTCGCCCGAGCCTCCCCAGGAGAGCTCGGGAGAGCGGCACCCTCGGGTGCCCAAATTTCCGATTCGCCCGAGCCTCACCGGGAGAGCTCGGGAGAGCGGCACCCTCGGGCGCCCAAATTTCCGATTCGCCCGAGCCTCACCGGGAGAGCTCGGGAGAGCAGCCCCTTCGGCGCCCACATTTCCGATTCGCCCGAGCCTCCGCGGAGACCTCGGGAGAGCGGCACCCTCGGGCGCCCAAATGTCCGATTCGCCCGAACCTCCGCGGGAGACCTCGGGAGAACGGCACCCTCGGCGCCCCGAATCTCCGATTCGCCCGAGCCCCGCCGAGCTAAACCGAACTACGCCGAGCACCGCCAAGCTACCCCCGACCACCGCCGAACTATGCCGAGCTCCGCCGAGATACCCCCAACCACAGCCGAGCTACCCCCAACCACCGCCGAGCCACGCCGAGCTACGCCAACTCCGGCAACTCTCTGGGAACCAGCATCGAACACCTGGTGGGCGACCTTCGGGTCTGTGTTCTGTTGAGGCGCCACTTGCCGCACTACTAGACCCGCACGCCACGTGGACCAATCCCGAGCTGCTCCTGATTAACCGACCAGTTTTCCCATTTTCAGAAAATAGGATAATCTTCGGAAATTCATAACTTATTCATACGAAGTCTAAAAATTGCGCACCATATATCAAAATTCTCAGAAAAATGAGATCTACAATCTAAGACTATATTTGTGTGCATTTGGCTCTTTATTTTATTGGATTTTTCTGAAATACTCTATAGGAGTCGCTGACGCGACTATTTCGTGTTCGATTTCAGAGCCGGAGGAGGATCTGACTAAGGAAGACGACCACGAGTACTTTCAAGAGCTAGGAGACGACTACGAAGGTGCCACGTCCCACCAAATCCTTAGATCCTAAATACGCATTGCAAATGACATTGTTGCTATTGCTTTATGATTATGTATGGATTGGTTGCATGGTAGTATATTTGAATTCCCTGCCTTGATAAGACTTTACCCTGCTATCCGCTGTTAGGTTAGCTGCTGCTTAATTTACTGTTACTCTTCCACTACTTTCTACTTGCTATATGCTATGTGGTGGAATTGGGACGGAGTATAACTGATTATAACCACTGGGAGAGAGTGCTGCGTGCGTCTTGGGTGCGTGGTAAGGGTTGATGTCGACCAAGTGGGATGTGAGACAAGCCCGTGGGGCAAGTCGTGCCAGGGGTGCAACCTGGGCATCCCCAAAGTGAGATACCTGTGGCGGGTAAAGTTGTTGAGGAGGTTCCGGGTGGGATAGCCTTGGTGGTTTGAAGCCCGTGGACGGAGGTGCTGTGATAGCACGGGGAGAGTATCCCCTAAGTGGAGATGCCTGCTTGGTCACAACCTAGGATCTGACTAGTGACCGGAAACATCTGGATTCCCTTGCTACTCGCTCGCTTCTGATGGGCGGGAGACGGCTGGACTACTTGGTAGGGCGGTGCCACTACTGCTAGGTTGAGAGGTGATAAGGGTGGACGGTGACGGATGGCGGATTCCCGTACCGTTCTAGATGCGCAGTACCACTGATGGGGCCCGGTACTGCGTCTCCCAGTCTCAGCATGACGGTGTTGGATCCGGAATATCCCAGGGCTGAGTGGTAGGGTGGCATCGACCTAGGCAAGTAAGCACCCGGAATTCTGCCTAGATGATTGTACAGCATCGATGATGGCTAATCTTGTGAGTAGTAAAACCTCTGCAGAGTGTATGGTTGATCGATCGATACATAAGTCAACTCGTTGGCTATGGACCTTTCCTAATGTTTCTGCAACCACTATTAGATGAGAGCATATTCTTTTCTCCCCCTGATATAACATTGTTCCGGCAGTGTACCCGTTGTGGTAGTGTGCCGCTGAGATAGGCCCGAGAGGGAGTTGGGCCTGTCGAATGAGAGTGAGGTGTGGGTATGTGAGGTGTGGTGATGGGAAAAGGGATAATGGTGTTAACTGGTGATAAAACTTGACTAATTAAACATTGATTACAGCTGCATAGGAAAACCTCAGCCTATAGGTCTGCTTGTATAGCCTTGCATCCACTTTCCACAAAGCAAATGCTGCATAGGTGGGCTCCGTGGCCAGTACAAATCGTACTGATAAATTTGCTGTCAGGTGACGAGAATGAGTACGACTTCGAGGGAGATGATGATGAGGAATAGGGTCACGTGCTACACTCAAGTTGGCCGTGTAGGATGAATCGCTTCCGCATCTTCTAAAGCTTCTCTGAATGTTGATTCCGCCAGTGTGGCGATGTAATAAATGTTTATGTAAGACTTAATTATCGTTGTATGGATCCTGGTGTCAACTGAGATATGGGTAATTTCATGGATTGTCCCAAGCAATCTGTTGAATTACAATTCGAGCCTGTGGATTTCCCTTCGTGGAAATCAAGGTCGTTTCAGATCAATCTGGGCCGGTGATGAGATCTCCTTGTTGAAGGCGTCATTGAAGAACCTCTTGTTGCCTTGTTTTGCTATGATCTGCTCAACACTTTGACACAAAGCTCGGGCGAAAGCCTCGCCAAGCTCATGCAAGAGACTCCTCTTGCTGCTTGGCCGATGATGATTACGTTGCGACGTCATCCACCTCTCTGGAGGCATCGTTAAAGATCTCTTGTGTTTTGGTGTTATTCGTTGCTCTCTCTTCTTTCTTCTTTCTTTCTTTTTCTTACTTTTCTTCTCCCTTTTCAGTGCACCTAGTTATGGTACTAAGGCCATTTCTTGTACAAACAATTTTGTAAACCTATCCTACAGGCTGTTTTGAGCTGATAAATAGAAATTCAGGTGGGACCGTCTCAATATACTCATATGAAAAAGTTGAGATACATATTATTTTTTTGCAATATTAAATAGAAATAATAAAATTCATGTGAATATTTACAGACACATAACATCCTGTATAATTTAAAATGGAAGGGATAATTTCTAGAACACGACCGGGGACAAGGCGGACCAGCGTTGGTTGCATTCTGGCATCGTATCCTAGTTAGTTCCTACTTCCTACCTACTCCAGTCTCAGAGCTTGGCCTGTCTAGGTTTAGGCTATAACGGCTTTGGCGATACATGTTAGGATACTCATAATGTAGAAATTATGGTATATTCAATAGATACTAATTATATTATCATGTAAGCAATTTGTTGATGTGGCAGTCTATTTATAAAAGAAAGAGAATAAAATTTGTTACTATCCCTATTAATTTTTATAGATTTTACACATAGAAATTATAATTCTAATGGATAGTTTGTACATAATAATCTTTTATTCAATTACATGCATTCTCTCTCCATTCTCCAGCACCAATCATATCTCTTCTTGTCTTGTTTCTGGTGTAGACCTGGTTTCTAACTTAGACCTAATTTCTATAATTTTTGTTCTCTCTTTAATAACTCTCTTGTCACATCAGCAAAATATTTAAGTAATAATATAATCAATATCTATAGAAACTAGCAATATAATTAATGTCTATAGAAACTAGGATGATTTCTGTATTGGAGGTGTTTAGATTGCATATTTTATAAAAAAATTTGTTGTAACGACGTGCTAATTTTATAATAAGTGTCAATCATAGCATAAATAGGTTCAAAAGATTATTCTCGTAATATTTTACGAAACTATCAAATTAATTATAATTTTTATATCATTTAATGTTCTATACATGTGTCTAAGTGTTAATGTGGCGGAACTCTTGATATTTTGTGACGAATCTGTGCCCTGAGAAATCGTTTCTGAAAGCAAACGATGTCTACGCAGCCATCGAGGCCGAACAAACCTCTCACGAGCGCGTTGGAGAACCTGCCGTGATTTCTACCGCTCCCTCTGGATCTCTACGCCCTTCCTCGCCGAGCTCGAGCGTCTTCTTCCTCGTTCCCGCGGCCGCATCCTCCCCGCAACAGAAGATGACGCACGCGACCTCGCGGCCGCATCCTCCCCACGACAGAAGACAACGCGCGCGAGTGGCCGCGATTCGTCCACGGAAGATGAAACACGAGGCGGCCACAGTGCTCTGAGAATGAGCATGCTTGCAGCGGAGGCGCAGAGCTCGTGCCCATGCTGCCACGGAGACGGCGGCCGCGCGTCTCCCTCCCCTGGTGCTCCGTCGAGGCCGAGGCCGCGCGTCTCCCTCGCCTCCCCTCTCTGCATGGCGTAGAAGATCCGGATCCGGGTAAAGGAAGGAAGACGATTGGTCAATTTTTATTTGGACTCCAGGACAATTTCTTGGTACAAAGTTTAAGGGATGTTTAGCTCCCCCGGTCTAAAGTTTTCTTTTTAGCGTAGCATATGAGCTAGTTTTAGTAATAAATAGTTAAAAGATTAATCTCACGATTTACGTGTAAACTACGTAATTAATTTTTTATCTATATTTAATACTCTATACATGTGCCCAAACATTTGATAGGATGAAGTATAAAGTATTAGGGTGTAATTAAACATCCCCTTAGATTATAGAAATCACGCGTAGGATTTTCATTGGAAGTGCTCTTAATTAGCAGCTGAGAGAGTACACAGAATATATAGAAAATGATTTTGATGTAAATGACTTTATATGATGATTTAGAGAATGTATTTTAGAGAGATTTTTAGAGATGCTCTTACAATACAAGGCTATTAAGCATGTTGATCATACATAGTATTGTTCGTCACAAACGGGTCATACATGAATATAACTACACGAATTATATCATTATTGGTCAAGACTCGAGAGTTTGTTTATTCCGCAGTGCGCGACTGGCGGAGCTGCTGCAGCATACGCGAGAGATGCTCAATTGGTTATCCCTTGACAGTTTATAAACTTTTAATTATTTGCGTGCTCGAGGTTGTTCATCATCGTCAAACTCTCATTATTGACAGTATTATAAGCTTGCAGGAGCAGTATTGGAGTACTACATCCGTCCCCAAAAAAGTCACATTTTTTACTTTCAGACATCGTGTTTGACCATTCATTTCATTTAATTATTTCATGCAAATTATAAAATAAATCAATCCTTATTAAAATATCTCTAATAATAAAATAAGTCACAATAAAATAAATAATATTTATATAAATTTAAATAAGACAAGATATTTGAAATTCTAAAATAACACTTTTTTGGACAGAGGGAGTAGATAAATACTCCTACTCCACACAATGATTGCTAGTTAATTACACACATAATGCTTGAATTCTCAAATGTGCAAATATATAAGAATTAACACTAAAATAAAATAATGCAGCATTTAATCTTGAGAGAAGTCTCAGTGTGCACATTAGATAATCTTCGAGTGACACATGACACATATTTAATCGAAGTTCCAAGAGTTAAGGAAGTTGTCCTATACTCCCTTCGACTGGGTTTCTAAGGCGTCCTTGAGTATCTTGATTTATATAGAGAGGCCTGCTATTTTTCTTTGACTTCATCGGTTTTAGTTTCTCTCCACGTTGTAGCGAGACAGAGCTAGAGTCAGATAAAATTTTGTCAAGAAGACCCTAAGAAATACAACATATACTCATACTTCATGGAAGAAAACCAATATATATACTTCCTACTACGGTCCATTGTGGCGGTTTATTTCTACATACATATCATCATATTTCATGCCCCCTTAGTGATATGGCATTCTTGACTATTGAATATAACACCACGATACTACCTCCGAAACATGACATTATAGGCTCATCCTCGGTGAAATCATTTTAAGTTTAACTAAATTTATTAAAAGAAGCACTAATTAGTACAATTTTATTTATCATGAAATATATCCCTCACATGGCGCTGGTGGAGGGGGGCCAGGCGGGGCTGCCGCTTGTGGGGGTGGGGGAGACGTGGATGAGGGGAGTGTGGCTTTTACCGCACCAAGACCAAGGGTTTCCGCGCGGGAGGAGGGGGGGTCGGCACGCCACTACACTAGGAGGGAGGGAGAGAGAAATGGCCTACTGGCGAGTCACACCGTGACGCGAGAGGAGGAGGAGGAGGGGAAAAGGAGGGCAGCCGAAGCTGCTACCATGGAGAGCGTGTGCCGACCTTCGCCGACACGTGGACGCGTCCCCGGAGAGAGAGAGAGAGAGATGACAAAGAGAAGAGGAGAGAATCTGCGGAAGTAGAAACAGAAGCCGTCGTACATATTTGTCTCGTGGGTTTCGGACTAGGAGAAGCCGAAGAATCCGATGAGAAGACCCACAAACCTATTCCGAATAAATCCAATTTGAGCGGGTTGGATGGGTGGGGGAATTCAGGTAACGTGAATTGTGGTTCTAGCCGAGGAGTTGTTGTTTTTATAGTTCTAAATAATACTCCCTCTATCTCAAATTGTAAGTCATCTCAAGAATCTTGAAGAGTCAAAACATTTCAAGTTTGATCAAAATTATAAAAAATATATAAAAAAATTATGACACCAAATAAGTGTACTGTACAAATATATTTGATGAAGAATTTAACTATACTTAGTTGATATTGTTACCATTATTATCTTATTATATAAATTTGGTCAAAGTTTAGATGTTTTGATTCTCTATGATTTTTAAAGTGACTATTTTTAAAATGACTTACAGTTTGGGTTGGAGGGATTATTGAATATAGTCCGACCAAAACTACGGTTTCAGCTACAGTTATATTTGTTACAGCACTAAATTAATGCACGCTCTGGCCTCATAGACAGAAGATATCAACGTGCACATCAGCTACTCAACGGAGTAGTGGTATGGCCTAGCTACTTTCATGATACACCATCAGTGTTGTTACTCCTATGTAAGAGTGACTGCCTTTAATTCCTTGGCTAACAAAAATAATGTTGGATGGGTGTGATCGAGGATACCTGGTCCTATTTAGATGCACTTTAAAGATCCAAAACTGCCGTCACATCGAATGTTTGGACACATATATGAAGCATTAAGCGTTAATAAAAACTAAAACTAATTACATGGTTTACCTGTAAATCACGAGAAGAATTTTTTGTTTCTAATTAGACCATGATTATACACTTATTGCTAAAGTTAGCACATGCTACAGTACCAAAATTCCAAAAGTTTTGAGCACTAAACCGGCCCCAAGAGTCCTGTTGATGTATTTGGGTCCTGTTGATGTATTTTGATAAAATTGCTTCTACCGCCAAAAACAGAACGCCAACAAAATACAGTAGGCAGTAGAAGAATTAACTACCTTCGGGAGGGCGAATATGAATACACCTAATTCGGGAGAGTGAGAATAGCCACTACCTACGGTATATTCGGTCTTGATGGCCGGCATAAAGAAACCGGAATAATGAGTTTGCACGTGTTGCAAGTTGCAACTAGACTAGATGCAATGCCCTCCGCACCACTTGTATATATACAGAGGTGCAGGTGTGTGTGTGTCGAAGGCACCCAAGACACCCACATGCAATAGCTCTCGGCGAGTCCCACATAACGGCCGCCAGCACTACAATGGCCGGAGCAGGACATAAGCTCGCTGGGTTCTTGCAGCACCTGCACCGGTGCTCGGCGGCGATGCTTGACATGGCAATGTCCCTGGTGTGCTCCGTCTCCAAGGCCTACGCGCACCACCAGGTCACGGAACGCGTGGCACGGTCGCGGCGCACGCTCCGGTGCAGCGCGGGCCAGGCGTGGCACCGAGCCGTCGACGTCGTCGCCCCGCGCCTCAGCTCGCTCGTCGTCCACGTCGTCTACTTCGTCGCCCTCTCCTGCGTCGGCTGGGGGCTCCTCGAGGCGACCAAGGTGCGGGCGCCCGGCAAGAGGCCCCGCGTCATCGACATGTTCTTCACCGCCGTGTCGGCCGCGACGGTCTCCAGCATGTCCACCGTCGAGATGGAGGTGTTCTCCAACGCCCAGCTCCTGGTCCTCACGGCTCTCATGTTCGGCGGCGGCGAGGTGTTCCTGTCGCTCGTGGGCCTCGCATCCAAATGGTCCAAGATGAGGAAGCAGATCACAATCAGACGATCCCGGCGCGTCGAGAGCCACGGCGACGATATCGAGCTCGAGACCACCGGCGCCGCCGTCGCCGAAGACGACGACGACGACGTCCCGGTAGACGCGAAGATTCTGCGGCGCAATGCGGTGCGCTCGCTGTTCTACGTCGTCCTGGCCATCCTCGCCGTGGTGCACGTGGTGGGCGCCGTCGCTGTCGCGGCGTACGTCTACGCCGCGCCGGGCGCGAGGCAGACGCTGCGGCGCAAGGCCCTGAACGTGTGGACCTTCTCGGTGTTCGCGACGGTGTCCACGTTCTCCAGCTGCGGGTTCCTGCCGACGAACGAGAACATGATGGTGTTCAGCCGGGACGTGCCGCTGCAGCTGCTGCTCGTGCCGCAGGCGCTGGTGGGCAACACGCTGTTCCCGCCGCTGCTGGCCGCGTGCGTGTGGGCGGCGGCCGCGGCCACGCGGCGGGAGGAGCTGGTGGAGCTCGCCAGGAAGGGCAGGGAGGCGATGGGGTACAACTACCGCCACCTGCTCCCCGCGCGGTGGTGCTGGATGCTCGCCGGGACGGTGGCCTCGTTCATCGCCGTGCAGGTGGCGCTGGTGTGCGCGATGGAGTGGGACGGCGCGCTGCGTGGGCTCAGCGCCGGGGAGAAGCTGTCCAACGCGCTGTTCCTTGCCGTGAACTCTCGGCACACCGGCGAGTCCACCCTCGACCTCTCCACACTGGCGGCGGCCATCCTCGTACTCTTCGTCCTCATGATGTGAGTCTCTCTCTTTATCCCGTTAGTTTGGGGCTGTTGCGGCTGTATTATTCCGTGGCTAAAAATAAGCACTCAGGACCCAATTTTTAACTGAAGAATCATTGCTGCTTTTTTTTTTTTTGAACAAGTTAATTGGTACTACGCACTTAGGTTTTCCGTCTTCGGTAGGTCATGGCACAATTTCTTATTCAAGCCTCCTCGGTTGACCGACCTGCCAATAATAGAGCAAAATAATCAGAAAAATTGAAGAGGCAACGAAAGCATACGTAAACTATCTTTTTCCCCAAGCACCCAATATTGGACCGGAACTGAAGAGAGTGGCCGGTTGGCTTCACGTAAGCACAAACCAAGATTCAAATTTAACCGAGACAACCTGAGAATCAAGATGTTGATTGAGGTTCTCCGTTCAAACAATTAAGGCCCATGCTGCCTTCGTTAAGCTTCCAGGAAATATGCCCTGGCGTCCCAATCCTGGACCACTTTTTTGTTCTATCGTGAAATGCATGGAAGCCTACCTTTGACGAATAAGGACATGAGGACGGATTAATTCACATAAATCATCCTGAATTTTCTGCCTGTTTTTTTACATAGGAAGATGTACACCTCAAATATGCTTGTTTTCTTTATTCTATAATAGGTATCTTCCACCATACACGACATGGTTTCCATTTGAAGAGGATTTTGAAAGGAGTCATTCCACGGAGAGGCAAGGAGTAAGGCTCCTCAAGAGCACAGTCTTATCACAACTCTCCTATTTGACCATATTCGTCATCGCCATCTGCATCACTGAGAGGAGAAAGCTCAAAGAAGATTCCCCTCAACTTCAACGTGCTCAGCATTGTTGTCGAAGTCGTCAGGTAAACGTTACTCGCTCCGAGTAGTTCATGAAGAGAGAGAAAAATCACATGCATGCATATAAAACAAATCGACAAGATACAATGCGAGAAGTGTTGTTAGCGGGCATGGAGTGGTCTTTGTAATTAATTGTAAAGCATCTATTTTTTTCTTTAGCATCTAATAAAAATTCAAAAAAGATTATCGTCCTTTCTTAAAAAAAACAATGTGAAAAGAAATAATGCAACTTGCAATCATGTGGTAAACGACCGCAAGATGTGTAAGTAAAAGAAAATGCACATGGCTGCCTACCTAGTAGTCTAGAATGCAGACTGAAATTGATTCACGTTTGTGTTCGTATTTCTTGCAAGTTTTGCCTACCGTTAATCTGACATGTCTAGCGTTCTGCATGCAGTGCTTATGGAAATGTTGGCTTCTCAATGGGCTACAGCTGTAGCAGGCAGATCAATCCAGATGGACTCTGTACAGACAGATGGACTGGTTTTGCCGGGAGGTGGAGCGACTCCGGCAAACTCATACTCATTGTTGTGATGTTCTTTGGGAGGCTTAAGAAGTTCAGCATGAAAGGAGGCAAAGCCTGGAAGCTTAGTTAGGTGCAGGTGCAGCAACTGATACACACTGCTCCTGCTTGTGGGCGTATATATGTAGTATTGTAGTGTGATGAAAAAATCCACAAAGTCACAAAACTAAAAGAGATCGCATTACTATAGGATTTTTATTGGAGGCAAGCAACCCAATGGTCTCGGATCTAATGTCATGGCAAATCATGGCCTTAACTGAGATGGTTAGTTAACCGCCACGGTTAATGCCATTAACGGAGCCGGTTATTGTCGGGTACCAAAGTTTAGGGTACCCAATTTCGATGAAAAACGTTCATTCCCAACGCGGCCTGGCCCAAGTAAGGCCAGTGGAAGCCCACGAAGGCCGCGCCCGAAGCCCACGAAGGCCGCATTTACGGAGGCTCACGACGTCATTGCACCAATGACAGCCAACCCACGGGAGAGCGGCACCGTCGGCGCCAATTCTCTGATTCGCCCGAGCCTCCCCGGGAAGCTCGGGAGAGCGGCACCCTCGGCGCCCATTCTCCGGTTCGTCCGAGCTTCCCCAGGAGAGCTCGGGAGAGCGGCGCCCTCGGCGCCCATTTTCTGATTCGTCCGAGCTTCCCCATCCCCCTCGAGCGCAAACTCACAAAGGCATCCAAGGCACAGGTGATGTCAGCGAAGCAATCTTGGACCACAAGAGACCTCTCTGACCACTTTACAAGCACTGTCCCGTCAGACGAGATTCTCGATGCGACTGTGCTTCGCACGCCCCTGACGGCCATATCACCTGTCAGGATTTCCCTGGTAGCGGATTTGATAGGCCCACTACGGCCGTCCTCTCCACGGTATGGTCTACGGTGCGCCGCCCCGTTTTTCGCCGGGATCTACCAACTACGACTGCGACAGTCCAAGCGCCTGACGACGGGCTACGTAAGAACGGGAAAAGCGCCTACTGCACTGTCCACTTGAAAGGACGAGCACGCCTTCCATCCGGGCCCACCTAACCCTCGGGAAGTACTGTCCAAAGGCCGGAAATACGCCCGAGGGGAGATATTACCCTGCTTCATTCCATCACGCCTCCAGGAGTCCCGAGCCTCGGGAGACAACGCCCCGAGACGACTCGCCCTCTTGTCACATCGTGCGGAAGGACAGCCATCAGGTGTGACCCTACGGCATGTCGTAATCCGACGACTGTTGCTGCCTCGGAACTCACCAAGATCGTACGAACCACTACGGCCATACCCCGGAGACGTGGAGAAAAGACCGTAGCTGACGACAGTCAAACGAGGAACAATAACTCCTCACTGTAACATACGTAGCATTGTAAGCACTGCCCTTGCCTCTCCCTTGCGACTATAAAAGGGAGAGCAGAGACCAGCTTTAGGGAGGACCCCGGAAGTCCTAAACTCTCACTCACACATACACACCAATAGCAAACGACTTGTATACACTTAGACACTCACAAGAGACCTGGGAGCACTTCCCTCTCTCGCCTAGCTTGTAACCCCCTACTACAAGCACCCCGGTGCAAGGCAACACGACTCTCCTCTCCACTGGACGTAGGGCTTGCTTGGCCTGAACCAGTATAATCCATGTGTTTCCCTTTGCACACCATCCGTAGCCTCAACCGCAAAACATATATTTACTAGCCGGTGTTAGCCCCGCTAAAACTAGCACCGACAGTTATTGTAAATGGTCCGGCTCCGTTAGTGTTTTAACCGTGGTATTTTTTCACACGCCCGCCTCCGTTTACCTTTTTCAAGAATAAAAAAAATTTATTGTATTTGAATTTGAATTTAAAACTGAATTTTCTCAGAATCACATATAAAGCAGAAAAGACACGTACGAAGAATAAACACATATATTACACTGAATCATATGTCATCCTTATATCATTGTTCCATGCGATACATATATATTGTGACACACACCATTCATATTACAAAACGTACATCAGAAAAGGACATTACATTGCTTTCACGTATACTAATTTGCTTCAGTTAACTTGTGCAATTAATTTTTTAGAAATCTACCATCGTAAATAAAATGCGGAAACCCAAAATCGAAGGGAAACATCAGAGTGCGGAGATAACAGGCAAGGTGAGGGTGAGGTGTGCCAAGCCCGCCATATGGGGCGCCTCCCTCGCATGCTCCCAGGATCGCCGCCACCACCGCATCGCGTTGTTGCGTGGGGGACGTGGAGGATGGGAGTGTGGCCACTACCGCACCGAGACCTAGGATTTCCGCACGGGGGCCCGGTCGGCGCGTCACTACCCCAGGAGGGAGGGAGAGAGAGATGGCCTACCGGTGGGTCACACCGTGATGTCAGGGGAGGAGGCCGAAGCCGCCACTGTAGAGAGTGTGCGCCGCTATAGAGTGGACGCAGAGAGAGAGAGGGAGGGAGGGAGGGAGGGAGAGATGAGGCAAAGAGGGAAGGGGAGAATTAGCAGAAGTAGAAGCAGGAGCCATTGTTATATTTGTTTTTTTTAGAGTTCAAGGGCAAATAGCCCCGGCCTTTCAATTATATTGAAAGACCAAATCTAGTTTACAGCGTGTTGACGCCGAAACGGGACAACACACAGTAAGGTGCTAGATCGCACAGTCGCGTACGAAACGAAACAAACACGGAGCAGCACACCCGCGAAACCCGGCCTGGTCGGTTTCAGAACCCGGCCGAGCCGCCTACCCGGCCTGGCTGACTTTGATAGTCGGCTGGGCCGGTTTCCTCGGGTTCGCCGAGGAAGCTAGGGTTCCGGTCTTCTGGTCGTCGGGACGACCGTCTTCAGCAGCAGAGGACGTTTGGTGGCCGATGCAGCGCCCGTCCTTCGCCGGAAACTCCCGAACACCCCTCGGAAAGATCCGTCGGAGAGATGCACGTGGAGGTTGCCCTAGGGATCGCGGAGATCGCCTAGAACGCCGACTAAACTCGCGAAGAGTCAAGCCGAACAGCAGGATAGAGATGAACCACCGCGAGAATCTACTTTGTAGATGTGTTTTGACGATTGGATGGTTAAGATCTCAATCGGCCATGATCCTCTCATATATATAGAGGGGGTGGTCTTATCCCAGTAGGAAACACGTATCTAGGCAAGTCTCCAAGTTTCCCACGTCCAAAAACTACCAAAAACCGATTAGATCTCTTAATCGGCTCGGACTCTACCAAACCCGACCAAGCCGGGTCCAAACCCGGCTAAGCCGGTTTTCACGGGACCTCACGGGGCGCCACGTGACAGCCTGCCAAAAGTCGGCGCAGGAGCCAAACCCGGCCAGGCCGGGTCACCAACCCGGCCAAGCCGGTTTTGCCGACTTGTCTAAACTCGGGTGCAAACATATGCCCCCCTGTTTTCAGGCAAATTCTCTGCATATGAACCTGAAAACAAATAACTAAGCAGCAACGATACTTAACCCAACGGCTGTTTAGTGACTAAGGGCGATGCATACATCGGCCATATTTGTTCTAAGGGCGATACATGTATCGGCCATTGCATTGGAGAGCTCTTAGGCTTCTTGCCAAACACTTGGAAAGTATTTTTTCAAATACCTCCCAGTTAATTGCCCTTGGGAGACGATCACCTTGCAACGTCTCTAGCATATATGAATTTTCCGAATATCACCTTGATCACTTTGTAAGGACCTTCCCAACTAGGCGACCACTTGCCGAACTTATTGCTCTTTGTTTCAACTGGTAGTATAGTCTTCCACACCAATTCCCCTAACTTGGAACGACTTGATCTTCACTTTCTTATTATAAGCTCTAGCAACTCGGACCTTTTCCTTTTCCATCTCCTTTAGAGCCGCTAATCTTTTGTCAGTCACCTCGTCAATATTATCCATCATCAAATCATGATACATAACGGCAGACAAGTCATTTTGCTTAGCGAGCCGATATGCATTTAAATTCACCTCGACGGGTAACACAGCCTCTTGTCCATACACTAGCTCAAAAGGAGTAACCTTTGTAGCACCATGACGAGATATACGATGAGCCCACAGAGCCTCTGATAATACCTCGTGCCACCTTCTTGGATTATCCTCTATCTTCTTCTTGATAAGCTTAATCAAGGTCTTATTACTAGACTCAGCCTGGCCATTGGCTTGAGCATAGTACTGGAGATGAATTAAGCAACTTAATCTTATATGATTCGGCAAATTCTCGCACCTCTTTTGATATGAAAGACTTTCCCCTAGGTCCTGTAGACAAGTCTGAGGAATGCCGAATCTATGAATAATATGCTCAGTCACAAACTCAATCACCTCCTTATGTGTCATATTCTTCAAAGGCACCGCTTCGGTCCACTTAGTAAAATAATCTGTGGCCACCTAACACGAAGCAATGACCCTTTGAAGAAGGGGGATGAATTTGACCAATGAAGTCTAGTCCCCAACCACGAAAAGGCCACGGTTTGATTATAGGATGAAGCATTGCACTAGGCACTAACTGAATATTACCAAACCGTTGGCACTCCTCACATCCTTTGTAGTAGCGAAAACAATCGGCTATCATAGTAGGCCAATAAAAACCAGCCCTTCTCAAAAGCCATTTCATCTTAGGAGCCGATTGATGCGTATCACAAACACCTTCATGGACTTCCCCCATAGCCACTTTAGCTTCATCAGGTCCCAAGTACTTGAGCAACAAATCATCGGCGGTCCTCCGATAAAGCTCATCATTATGCAAAGTGAATTTAAACGCAATCCGCCGAATACTTTTATCGGCTTTAGTGCTGGGATCTCGCAGAAAATTTAACAAGGGAGTCCTCCAATCCTCCAAATCGGCCTGCCCGTCAACTTGGCACAATTCTGGTCGATTTGGATCAAAGCCGCAATATTCGGCCGAGCCGGCTTCAACACCCGGCCTAGCCGGGTTTGGTCCAGAGCCGGCCTGGCCGACTCCCAGACCCGGCTGGGCCGGTTTCCACGTGCCTGCACAGAAACCAGAAAAGATGTTTTGCACCGGCTTTAAATCTTTATGCCCACCGACGTCAAAGCCTGATGCTCGCTGAGCTAACATGTTGGCTCTTGAATTTTCATGTCTCGGTATGTGCCGAATTTTAAATTTGGCGAAAGATGTAATTAAATCAAGACAAGTATCAAGATGAGCATTAAGTGATTCCCCTAAACATTGGCATTCATCAGAAACTTGTTGCACCACTAATAAAGAATCACCATAAGCCTCAACATGTCTTACTCCCATGGAATTCAACATCTCCAAGCCGCAATAAAGAGCTAAATATTCGGCTTGATTATTAGTGCAATAATTTTCTAATCGGTTTGACACATCCATCTCAGCACCATGTGGTGAAATAATAACAATACCAACACCTTGGCCTTGTTTGCATACTGATCCATCAAAATAAAGTTTTCATGGAGTAAAAGTTATGTAATTGATCTCATCTCCTAAATCAATTGCATGCTCAACAATAAAATCAGCAAGAACTTGACCTTTTATGGCTCTCAAAGGCTCAAAAGTCAAGTCATATTCAACCAATGCATATGCCCATTTACCGATCCTTCCACTAAGGATTGGCCGATATAACATATGTTTAATTACATCGGTCTGGCAAGTAACAATGCATGTACTAGCTAACAAGTAATATCTCATCTTAGTATAAGCAAAGTATAATGATAAGCATAATTTTTCAATATGGGCATACCTTGTCTCGGGATCAAGAAGACGACGACCAATATAAGCAATAACATACTCCTTGCCATCATCCTCTTGAGTCAAAACCGCACCAATTATTTTTTCTTCGGCAGCAATATATAATTTAAAAGGAACTCCTCTCCTTGGAGCACGAAGAACCGGTGGCTTCGACAAGTATTCCTTGATCTTCTCAAATGCCTCTTGTTGCTTTGCCCCCCAAGCAAACTCACTCTCATCTTTCAATCTCAATATGGGGGTGAAAGGAATAACTTTCCTGGACAAGTTAGCAATAAATCTTCTCAAGTAGTTCACCTTTCCTAGAAACTTTTGCAAGTATTTTTTACATGCAGGCGCCTGAACTTGCTTGATACTCTCTATTCTCTTGGGATCAACTTCTATGCCCTTCTCATGAATAATAAATCCCAAGAACTTGCCCGCCGATACACTAAAAGCACATTTAAGCGGATTCATCTTTAAACCATACCGGCATATCCTTTCAAAAGTAAGATGCAAATCGGCCAAGTGAGAATTATTGACAGCCGATTTGATCACAATATCATCAATATATACTTCCATGATCACGCCAATTAAATCATGAAAGATTAAGTTCATAGCACGTTGATAGGTAGCACCGGCATTTTTCAATCCAAATGTCATGACAATCCACTCAAATAATCCAACAAACCCAGGACAAACAAAGGCCAGTTTTAGACGTGTCCTCTTCGACCATAAATATTTGATTGTAACCAGCGTTACCATCAAGAAAGCTAAGAATTTTATGTCCTGAAGCATCATTAATAAGCATATCGGCAATAGGCATAGGATATTCATCTTTTGGAGTGGCCTCTATTCAAATCTCTAAATCAATGCAAACTCTAATCTTGCCCGATCCTTTCTTTTCAACGGGCACAATATTAGAGATCCACTCCGCATACCTGTATGGGCGAATAAATCCTGCTTCCAACAACCGATTAATTTCTTCTTTACTGCGGTCGTAAATTTTAGCATGAAAGAAGCGAGGACGTTGCTTATGAGGCCGGAATCCAGGCTTTAATGGGAAGCCGATGCTCAACAAGCTCTCGGCTCAATCCGGGAATCTCATTATAGCTCCATGCAAGAGCTAATCAGCATATTCTTTTAAAAGCACGATTAATTCAGCTTTATAATCGGCTTTCAAATTTTTATTAATGAACGTCGGCCTTGGTGTAGAACCATCCCCAATGTCAACTTCTTTCCAATGGGTCAGGCCGACTGTGAAACCTTGGCCCAACTTATTGAGCTCATCAAAATCATCAATTGTTTCACAGACATCGGTCATAGAAGCCCGATATTGATCCACACGATGTTTCAACCATTCAATATTAGCATTCCATTGCAAAAAATTAATTACACGATGATATTGAAGCCGATTATCAATCGGCTTCAATGACACAGGTACAAATCCTTCCTTAGTGACGCTAATAAACTCAACGCCAGACAAGTCATGACCAGATAAGCAAGCAATACCTATCGTGCCCCCCGAGCGAAGGAGCATCGGCCGTAGCAATGAAGGCCGATGAATCAGCATGAATAACCTCAACTTGATCCCCCACCCATTGAATTAAAGTCTGGTGCAAACTGGATGGAACGCAACGATTGGCATGAATCCAATCGCGACCAAGGATGAGATTATAGCTACCTTGTACCTCGGCGATGAAGAACGCGGTTGCCAATGTTTTGCTACCGACGGTCAACTCTATCGTCGCTACGCCCAAAGCTGGAATTGGCTCGCCGCCTCCAACTCCGGTGATCGTCATGTTGGTCTTCACTAAATCCCCCTTCGTGCCGCCGAGCTTCTTGTAAAGCGAATGCGGCATTAGATTGATAATCGCGCCGCTATCCACCAACATATGATGAACCGGCGTGCCGTTGATATGCCCCTTGATATGGAGCGGCCGAAGGTGGTTGACGGAATCCTCCGGCTTCTTGAAGACGGCATCCTCGGCGGCGAAGCAAAACTGAGCCGTCGCTGAACCTTCATCTTCATCGATTACATAGTAATCGAAAGACAGGTAAACGACATTAAGTTCGGCGCGTGACGGCGTCGGCTCATAATCGACCATCTCCTCATCTTCTGCGTCACCAGAACCTGCAACAACAGAAGAAACAGCAGCGACAGCCGATTCCAGTAAACCGGCGTCGGCGGCAGCGGCGGGAGACGAAGCCGCAAAACCCGGCCTAGCCGGGTTTGACCCGGCCTGGCCGGCTCTGACCCGGCCTGGCCGGTTTCTGGCAGATCTTTCTGCCCAGCAACCTTCTCTGCAGATTTTGTGAAGCACGCCGGATCGCTTCCTTTCTGAGTTTGCGGAAAAATTGGGTGTGCAGCATTGAAGATCTCCTCTCTCATTTTTTCCAACTTCTCCTGCTTTTGCTGCGTTTGGCGCGCTCGCTGTAACTTCCGCCGCTGCGTCTTGGTCAATCCCGGTGGGCACCACTTCGGTTGCAAATATTTTGGATCAATCGGCTTCTTCTCCACAACCTTAGCGGTGACCTCCGGAACGGTGGATGATGGCTCCTCAATCCTCATCGGCTCGTCGTTGTCAACGATAGGCACCTCTTGAGAGCCGATAAGAATTGTTACCGAAGGATGCCTCCTTCGGCGGCGGTGCTAGTAGGAGCAATAGGAACAATGGGAGACTCCACGACCCTCTTAGGCACATAGACTTGTCGTGGTGGAGCCTTCTCTCTTCCATCACCAATCACCAACCTCGCTGGCGGTGGCGGGAGCGGCGCCCCTTGGCCGCCGTAGCCCAATTGACCGTAGCCCAATCGGCTAAACACCGATGATGAAGACGCTCCGTCCATCGGCTGCTGCTGCATGAGGAAGGGATACAGCACGAACACCCCGTTGGGGCCCCAATGCGGCTGAGGTGGAGGTGGGGGACCCCAATGAGAGACGCGAGGGCGAGCAACCTCCTGCGCCGGAGACGCTGCCGGAGCCACCGTCATCTTCTTTGGTTGCTCGTCTCGCTTTAGCGGTGTAGCCTCTCTTTTTTTTATGGGCCGATTCTGAGAATCGGCCTTTTCTTGCCGGTACTTTTCCTATGAGCCGGTCAAACGTGCAAAGCTTCTTTGGAACGACCTTCCCCTTGTTTGAACTTGCGTTCGTCTTCCAAGTGCCAATTTTTGGACGCTTTGGGACGAACGTCCTGATCACCTGGGCACCACCAGCGCTGACGGCCTTGCGAGCAGCAGAGGAAGAAGAGCCACCACCACCGACAAAACCGGCCGAGCCGGCTCCTGTACCCGGCCTGGCCGGGTTGGCGCCAGAACCGGCCTGGCCGGCTTCTGTAGCCGGCTAGGCCGTGTTCCCAGCTGGGCCGGTTCCTGGAACCGGCCTGGCCGGCCTCTGCAGTGCCGCCGTGGCCTCCCAGCGCCGCTGCCGAGATAAGTACTGTGACGACCCTGCAGAGATTGTCAGCTTCGTCTTGCCGTCTTCGTCCTTCTCAAGCACCACTTGACGCCCCGAAACTTGTTTCGGTGCCTCCCGTGGTTCGCCGATAATCATGTTCTTGCCTTGTGTGGTGTCGGCTTGCTCTGGACGAATCAAAATAGCGGGCTCCCCTTTCTCGATGACATTCATCGGAAAAGGCACTTTGTCAACCATCATCTCAGCTAAGTTCAATCGTCCTTCGTTGAGGGCCGATTGTATCTGTCGACGAAAATAGTTGCAATCATTAGTAGCATGACTAGAAGAATTATGAAATTTGCAATACGCCCGTTTTTTTAATTCTTCACTAGACGGCAAGGTATGAGTAATTCTAATGTTACCGGTTCTAAGCAATTCATCAAAAATGCGATCACATTTAGAAACATCAAAAGTAAATTTAATTTCATCCTGCCGATTTTTAGAAATCGGTTTCAGAGATGGGCAAGAAATTCCTTTTTTATTTGGAGACCAAACAAATTCAGCAGAGTTACACTCCAAATTCTCATCGTCCTCGTTGTCAGAGCATTCCAACACATGGGTCCGATAAGATTTTTTGGATTCACTTGCCAAACGAGATTCTACAGCAATAGCCTTTTGCAATAATTGATTAATGCTATAGAATTCATAGTGCTCCAATTTCTCTCTAATATTAGAGTTCATACCGTTAAGAAATAAATCTGCCAAATCTCTATCAGAAATATTCAAATTAAAGCATCGGTTCTTAACGTCCCTAAAACGTTTAGCATAATCAAGTACGGAATCACTGCCCTTGATGAACCGATGTGAGATGTGACAGTTTAGTTTCTTGAACACCAGTAAAGAAATAGTTATGAAATTTTTCCTCCAAATCATTCCAGGTACTAATTGAATATGGTGGCAATGAAGAAAACCATGCAAAAGCTGTACCAGACAAAGATAAAGGAAAACATCTGATTTTCATGTAATCATGAGCACTAGCTTCTCCTAACTGAGCCAGATACATGTCAATATGCTCCATAGTGGTTTTACTATCATCACCATTAAATTTCTGGAAATCGGGCATCTTCCACCCAAGCGGTGCCCGCAAAACATCATAGGTGGAAGGATATGGTTTTTGGTATGAGCTCTGAATAGGCTTAATGGTTATCCCCAGATTCCTCTCAATGGATTTAGTGATCTCAGCTTTGAAACCGATTTACGATAGCGTCTACATCGGTCTTGGAAGGAATCGGTGACCGCATTATTAAGCCACTGGAATCTGACTAGGTGACGGCTGGGAGATTAGGTAAAACAGTGTTACGACCCGCCGATGGCCTAGTCGGATTCACCTGCCTAGCTGAAGAGCTAGCCATGCCGCGATCGGTTCTATCGGTTTCATGCGCCGAAGGACCCGATTGAAGTTGGCTAGCTATAGCAAAATCAGGTTGATTTTCATAAAAATCGAAAGGCATACCAAATTCATGTTGATTATCAGGATCTGAAAAACCAACTAACTTTACCTCAATTTTAGATATGCGCTTGCCGATTTTAGCTTCGGATGCATCAATAGAAATTTTAATTTGCTTACCCATATCTTCAACTAAATATGCAAGACCATCATGGGTAGTAGTGGAGGGGTTCTCGTCATTATTTACCTTAGCCTTGAGCTTTTCCTCCTCCTTAGTAGCCCTCTCCGCTTCGGTCTTCCCACCTCCTCCGCCGGATGAAGAAGACGAGTCGCCGAAGTTAGGCTCAGAGACTTGGGTGACCTTGTTGCGCCGGTCCTTAATACAGCTATTCAGGAAGGCTTGGGTATCGGTAGCAAGCTTGGCCTCCAGCTTTTTCCGGAGCTCCTCAGGAAGCTCGTCGATAGTCTTAGGGCGGACGACGTTGTCTTCATTGACGTTCTTGTCGGTCTTCTTTCCGTCGTCGGCCGCCATGCCGCTAGTAGATTAGCTATGGGATTGAGCTTTCTTCCCCAGCGGAGTCGCCAAAAAGTGTGTTGACGCTGAAACGGGACAACACACAGCAAGGTGCTAGATCGCACAGTCGCGTACGAAACGAAACAGCACAGAGCAGCACACCCGCGAAACCCGGCCTGGCCGGTTTTAGAACCCGGCCGAACCGCCTACCCAGCCTGGCCGACTTTGATAGTCGGCTGGGCAGGTTTCCTCGGGTTCACCGAGAAAGCTAGGGTTCCGGTCTTCTGGTCGTCGGGACGACCGTCTTCAGCAGCAGAGGACGTTTGGTGGTCGATGTAGCGCCCGTCCTTCGCCGGAAACTCCCGAACACCCCTCGGAAAGATCCGTCGGAGAGATGCACGTAGAGATTACCCTAGGGATCGCGGAGATCACCTAGAACGCCGACTAAACTCGCGGAGAGTCGAGCCGAATAGCAGGATAGAGATGAACCACCGCGAGAATCTACTTGGTAGATGTGTTTTGACGATTGGATGGTTAAGATCTCAATCGGCCATAATCCTCTCATATATATAGAGGGGGTGGTCTTATCCCAGTAGGAAACACGTATCTAGACAAGTCTCCAAGTTTCCCACGTCCAAAAACTACCAAAAACCGATTAGATCTATTAATCGGCTCGGACTCTGCCAAACCCGGCCAAGCCGGTTTTCACGGGGCTCTTAGGGCGCCACGTGGCAGCCTGCCAAAAGTCGGCGCAGGGGCCAAACCCGGCCAAGCCGGGTCACAAACCCGGCTAGGCCGGTTTCGCCAGCCAGCACAGATTCGGGTGCAAACACAGCGCTTAAAGTTCTCCCCTGAAAACACCAAAAACACCGTACCAGCAGCAACAAAGCAACAGAAGACACAAGAATCTACCAGACTAAACTTGAAGGACACAATAGAGAAAAAAACGAAATTACACCGTCCCAAGGACGTCATCCACTGATTTCCACCAAGGCAGTGCTTCCTGGGGCAAGTTAGCCCAGTCGACAGCGTCCAGCTTGGTCTTCCTCTGTTCTTCTTCACCCTCAGTTTTGTATATCTTCAGTTAGTGATTAGCCCCCTATCTGGTAACCACCACTCCCTTCCAGCTATCATCTTGAGTTTGTCTGCTGCATCTGAAAGGTTCTCCCTCTTGTCTAGAGGGCAGAGAACCTCCCAATTCTGAAGAAGACCAACAATCCTGCGAATCAGCATTTCCATGCTTCTCCAAGCTGTATTATGAAAACAGCAATTGTTTCTAAGTTTCCAAATCGACCAAATAATAGCAGCTGAAATCATATTCACCACACAATGCTTTTTATTGCTAAGCCAATATTTACCAACATCTATAATGTCACTACCAATCATAAAACCTATTGCTTCCGAGAAGATTGCCCAACACTGTCTAGCAACTACACATTCAAAAAATAGGTGGTGAATAGATTCTTTTTCATCACAGAACAAACACCTTTCATCCTCTACTTTCCTCCTTTTTGCCAGATTATCATGAGTTAAAGCTTTATTATTAATCACTAACCAAAGGAAACAATGCACTCTGGGTGGAATCTTCAAACTCCAAACCGCAGAAACAGAAGAATCCGATGAGAAGAACCAGAAGTCACTTCCGGAGAAATTCGATTTGAGCTATCTGCAGCTATGAAATAATATTCTTCTCTCACAGCAAATCAGCAAGCAAAGTTAGCATTTATTTTTAGCTCAAAGGAATAGGGCGGCACGCGACATGCCCCTAGCTACCTCCGTCCGTTCGGAAAAAAATGCTCCTGTGGTATCATTAAACACAATGAGTTAATATCCACGATGCAATATAAAGTAGAATGATCAGGAATAATTGTGAAGCATGTTCACTTGCCTGTGAAGCCTAATAGATTGATGGTAGTTTACGATCCATGGACAACCTGGAATCTTCTCCATGCTACGAACAAGCACCAGGAGTCCAGGACCGGCCGACTCAGGAATCATTGCTACTTTTTTTGGGTGGGGGTGGAGGGATGGGGGGACAAGTTAATTGGTAGGCCGATCTGCCAATAATAGAGCAAAAATAATTAGAAAAATTGAAGATGCAATGAAAACATACGTGAAACTCTTTTTTTTCCCAAAAGCACCCAATATTGGACCGGAAATGAAGAGATAGTGGCCGGTTAGCTTCACGTAAGCACAAGGCCCATGCTGATTGAGACAACCAAAGAATCAAGATGTTGATTGAGCTCTCCATTCAAACAATTAAGGCTCATGCTGCCTTCGTTAAGCTTCCAGGAAATATGCTCTAGCGTCCCATTCGCAAATCCAGGTAGTAGGAAGACGAACATTATTCTCCTCTCACAATAAATTAGTGACAGTCAAAATTAGTGTTTATTTTTAGATCAAACGAACAGACTGGAACGCGAGCAAATATGACCCTAGCTACTTCCATCGGTTTATTTTTAGATCAAACGAACAGACTGGAACGCGACCAAATATGCCCCTAGCTACTTCCATCGGTCTGGAAAAAATGCTCCTGTGATATGGTATCGTTGAATACAGTGAAATACGTAGGTCATATGTTTTATTATAGTATTAAGTCTACTTTTGGCCCCTTAACTCTTATTTTTGTCTAATTTTAACTCCCAACTATAAAACCGTCTACTTTTGACACCTCAACTATCAAAACCGTTTAATTTTGGCATTAGAACCGTCCAAAACCACTCCAAATTGCATCAGGGGTCAAAATTGAATGGTTTTGATAGTTGAAGTGTCCAAAATTAGACATAAACAAGAATTAAGGGGCTAAAAATAGACTTAATAATCTAATTTAATATTTTAAATATTTATGAAAAAATAGACTTATCAACAAATATTTATATGTATTAAAATATTACCTACACGTCACTTATAAGTAAATATTTATATGTATTAAAATATTACATATAAAAAACTAATTTATAAGTAAAAATCTAAATATTTACCAAAAAATATAAATTTAGATTTACTTATTGATAAATATTTAAACATTATGTGATGGTTTGCCAAATAATAGTGAAAATAACGTAATAGATTTCAAAAAAAAGGTGACCATCTATAGAATTGTATATCACATTGAGATTCGTAAATTTGATTTTCGTCATTTATCAATCCGAGTTAGGTTGAATAACCTTTTTAAAAAAATAAAAATATGAGAACTTCAAATATATAGATTACATTTTAAAGAAATTGATCAGATTCTTATTTAGAAAAAAATCAAATGATATGTAGGTAATATTTTAATACATATAAATATTTATTGATAAGTGTTTTTCATAAATATTTCAAAACTAAATTAGTTGATTAATTTTATTTTGGAAAAAGTCTACTTAACCCTCCAACCTATTAAGGGTGGTCTACTTCACCCCCCTAGACTATGAAACGGTCTGATTTACCCTCTGAACTTTTCAGAACCGGTCAAATCACCCCCTAGGCGGTTTTTGGACAGTGGTTTTGCTACAGTAACGACGGTTTTGCTACAGTGACGGTGGTTTTGTATTTTTCTTTTTTATTATTTTGCGCCGAATCTTTGAAAAATCATAGTAAACCACAGAAAAATCATAAAATAGAAAATCCAATTCTATTGGACTCCACATGAGTAGATCTACACTTGGTAAAATATAATATGGTATGTTTTAGTATAAAGTTTTTGTGTAGCTTTAGATTATTTGGAAAATTCCAATTTTGTCTGTAATTAATTAAAATAATTTATAGCTGTAACTTCTATGGTCCAATTATAGTGAAATTTATATGGTGAGCTAATTATTGTATGCTTGAACTATAATAAAAATTTTGTACTCATTGGAACATGTATAACTTAGTTATAGATAAAGTATAGATTTAATAAGCATGAAATTGGATTTTTCTATGTTAAATTTATGTTTTATATATAGCTAATTTATATGTAGTCCAATAAGTATAAAATTTTTACTATAGTTCAAGCAAACAATAATTAGCCCACCGGAAAAATTTCACTATGACTGGACCATAGAAGTTGCAACTGTGAATTATTCTAATTAATTACAGACAAAATTAGATTTTCCAATTAATCTAAAGATACAGCAAAAACTTAATACTAAAACATACCATATTATATTTTCACTGTATATATATCTACTCATATGGACTTCAATAGAATTGGATTTTCCATTTTATGATTTTTCTGTGATTTACTTTGATTTTTCAAAGATTTAACATAAAATAAATAAAAAAGAAAAGATAAAACTGCCGTCGTTATAGCAAAACCGTCGTTATTGTAACAAAACCACTGTCCAAAAACCGTCCTAGAGGGTGATTTGACCGGTTTTAGAAAGTTCAGGGGGTAAATCAGATCGTTTCATACTTTAGGGGGATGAAAGTAGACTACCCTTAATAGGTTGAGGGGTTAACTAGACTTTTTCCTTTTATTTTTAGCCCCTCAACTCTTGGTTATTTCTAACTTTAGCACTTCAACTATCAAAACCATTCAGCTTTGACCGCTTGGGCGAGTTAGAGTGGTTTTCGATGGCTTTGGGGTTAAAATTAAACGGTTTTGATAGTTGAGGTGTCAAAGTTAGACGGTTTTGTAGTTGGGGTTCAAATTAGACAAAGACAAGAGTTGAGAGGGCAAAAAGTGGACTTAATCCTTTATTATATCCACGATGCAGTATAAAGTAGAATGATCAGGAAAAATTGTGAAGCATGTTGACTTGCCAGTGAAGCCTAATAAACTGATGGCAGTTTACGATCCATGGACATTGGACAACCTGGAATCTTCCCCGTGCTACGGACAAGCGCACCAGGAGTCCAGGACCGACTCATGAATCGTTGCTGCTTTTTATAATAGAGCAAAATAATTAGAAAAATTGAAGAGACATCGAAAACATACGTATAACTATCTTTTTTTCCAAGCACCCAATATTGGACCGGAAATGAAGAGATAGTGGCCGGTTAGCTTCACGTAAGCTCAAGGCAAGACTCAAATTTAATCGAGGCAACCAAAGAATCAAGATGTTGATTGAGGTTCTCCATTCAAACAATTAAAGCTCATGCTGCATTCGTTAAGCTTCCGAGGAAATATGCTCTGGGCTCTGGCTTCCCAATCCCAAGCAAATCCAGGTAGTAGGAAGACCACCTTTTTTTTTTTTTCTAATGGAAGCCTACCTTTGAAGAATAAGGACATGACAACGGATTCATTCACATAAAACTTTCTGAATTGTCTGCTTGTCTTTTACGTAGAAGTACGTACGCCTCAAATCTGCTTGTTTTTTTTACATCTATAATAGGTGTTTTCTACCATACACGACATCGTTTTCGTTTGAAGAGGATTCCGAAAAGAATCGTTCCACGCAAAGGCAAGGAGTAAGGCTGTTCAATAGCAGAGTCTTGTCACAACTCTCCTACCTGACCATCTTTGTCATCGCCATCTGCATCACCGAGAAGAGATCACTTGCACAGATGCGCCTGCAAGTGTTTGCAGTTATAGATTAGGTTAATTAAAGAAAATTAATCACGAGAAAAAAAAATCAAAGATATGAAATTAGCCTGATTCGCTTCACAATTGCAGTTGGCCTTATGTAAAGAAAGTTGGATTTTATAATCGCGTGCAATTTGTAGTGCCCGTATAAAAACTCTCTCACACATGCTCATGTCAAGATTGTTACAGTGCTTTTACATATTTTTCACCGTCGTGGATGCTTAGACCACCGAGCTAGCTTCAGCTCTAAGATTTTTGAAAGCCAGGTCGGTCAATCCCGAGCACCAAAAATTCTTAGAGTTGGAGGTGAGTATACTACAAATCTCTAAATACTGTTTGGATGCTGGATCTCAGTAGTTCTAGAAACATTTACGCAATGGAATCAAAAAAATATGATAAAGTATCGCTTCATATTATTCTCTACAGAGAACATGGCTGACGCAGTGTCATCTTACTATCCGCCAATCGCTATCCGTAACCGCTTCCATGACCACGCGCCACTCACCCCGGCGCGTGCGCGTCTAATCCGGCGGCCTCAAGAGTTAAGAGCGAGCCACGATCACTCACAGTCACAGTTGAAGGCAATTCTTTTATGTTTCTTTATCAACCTGCTCTTTTTTTCTTGGTGGTTGACTAGCTGTTTTTTTTTATTTGACAACAGTGGTTGACTAGCTGTTGACTACTAGTATAGTAGTAGAGGAAACAAAGGGACAGGACAGGACCGTGCTACCAAGGGTGACAGCCGACAGAGGGACGTACGTGCGGGCACGTGGCAGAGCATGTGATGAGTTGATGATCGATATCGATGCCCATGGTGAGTTGCTGATGTGATGGCATCATTCCGGCATAGATGGCCCGGCCTCTGCTAGCGGACAACAACAATAATGTGCATTATTGCCAGCTAGTAATAAAGGAAGCCGAATCATTGAGAGGTTGCTAGTGATCTGAGTCCAACCACTAATCAGGTATCCATTGAATTATGGATGGATGCCGCGACAAGCGTACTGCTTCCCTATTAAAATTAGATGATGTTTTGAAAAAGATCTTAGTCAAACATTAAGAATATAAATTGTGAATAGCTTCTAAATTATTGAGTTTAAAAATATAAAAACTATATAAATAGATTTATCTAAAAAATACTTTCATAAAAGCATACATACATAATTTTTTAATAAGTATTTTTATAGAAATATGAAATTAAAGTCATGTTTTAAAGATCGTGTCATTATCCTAAACTTCGTATAATTCCGATGCGGAGGGAGTATGTACGGAGGGTGATTGGTTGTGCGAACAGAGTGGTGCTTGTACGCTTTGCCTGCCTTGTATGGTTCTTGTGCCGTGTTTGGTTCTCTCTCGTACGATTTGCTTGTTTGGCCTCATTGCTCTGTCCTCCATCGTCCCACGTGACTTCATCCTTCTTATTTTTCTTCTTCCCACACCATCCAAGATGGTACGATGCACCCATATTGCAAAAGCCCATGTATGAGACATTCAAAACTCTCATACATACATGCAACTAAACATAATTTCGTCTCATACCGAACCAACAATGAAGATAATCAAACATGACTAGGTGCACGATTTGATCATTGTATCTCACCAGCCTAGATCGGCCATCAGTGCTGGCTCCCTGTCACTTTCGCAACTAATCACACCCCACGTTAAAAAGGTTGAGATATATGTTATTTTTTGCAATATTAATATAAATAATAAAATTCATGCAGAGACACATAACATCCTATAATTTAAAATGGAAGGAATAGATTTTATGTTTTGGCAGAAGACATAGTTTCTAGAACACGACCGGCGGCAAGGAAGGCGGACTAGCATTGGTTGCGTCCTAGCATCATATCCTATATATTGTTCGCTTATATAAAAGGAAGCATATTTTAGCTGATGTTGATTTGTTATGAGAGAAAAACATTGTTCTATGTCTAAAACGAAACTAAAATCTTGGCTGATTGGACAAAGTCAGGTACCAATAATCACGGTGCCAAAAGATCAAGGGTTAATCAATAACGAATCCGCCCCAACATGAGATAGGACGAAGCAAGCCGAAATAATTTGACCCTCCCGGGGTCCGTCTGGTTCGCCTAACTCTCATAAGGGCATCCTCTGCTCCGATCAACCCCCGAAAGCAAAGTCCCACCTTAAAAATTAGGCTCCGCAAGCATACGAGATTATCATCGTAGCATTTCATCTGGAAGTATTCAGGATATTTTTATTTATACTTTTCTCAACGGAAGACGGAATAATCTCATTTGTTTAATGCAGGGGTGAGATAATCACTTCATGGATAGGATATCAAGAATATAATTATATAGATAACTCTCTAGTATAAAAAGGGAAAAGAAAATAAAGAATAAAAGATTAATCATAACAAGGAGCAATGCAATATCTTTGCTATAGTTACGTTCAAGATTATATCTATTCATACATTATCAATCTAACTAAGAATTAGATCTAAGAGTTAGATGGATCAGGAGGCCACCGAGTACTGGTATGCCAACAAGCTCATATGACAATTTACATACTCCTACACCATACCCGGACATGGGAGATTACAAAGCAGAGACAGGGCTATCACCACCTACCGCCTACTACCACAACCGTGAAGTATGAAATGCATTTACCAGTTCCCTTATACCTGAACATCACGTTCTCGTATAAAGAAAACTACACAATCCCCGGTCCCCGACCCTACAAATCGACAAGTAAAGGGCGTGTGCACAATTGAAGTCATGATGAATTGAACACCGTCTAGTCTTAGTTCCAGATATAATCAAATCAAAAGAATGCTTAGTCAAGTTTAGGCTTAGTGTTCTTAATGTTTTTATCAAAATAGAAGAACTAGAAGTAGAACGCCAAACTAGTTCTAATATAATATAATATTGTAACATAAAAATTTTACTCTAAATCAAGAACAATATTATATTGAATATTATATTGATAAGTAGATGTTCTTCTCTATTCATAACGAAGCTCTTACTCTAGTTTACTAGAAAGATAAACTAAAACTAGAGATTACTCGTGAATCTGTACTCATATTCTTGATTATGATTTACAAGGAGCTTTGGAAATCTTTTTATATTGTTTAAAGGTCAGTTCACGTCGAGATAAACATAGTAACCAGCGATATCGCCTCTGGAACCAACTAAGCAACCACCTCGTGAAAGGTCAGTGGGAGAGGCAGCGATGTGGGCACGACCACGCCCCCTGGGTCGCTCCTCCACCGCCTTTGTGTGGTAGGCTTCTAGATGGGTCTTGATCGTGTTTAATTTCGGTTATTGGCTCAGATCCTCGACGTAGATTGGGCTTGTCTTGGCTTCTATTAGTGGGCTACGCGAATACGCTTTTTAGATTGCATCTTTGCCCGTATTTTTCCACTGTACTTCATGTATAAGTCTTGCAACAGTATTTCTTCTAATACAAGTGGGACTAGGTAAATCATAATGACATATGAATATGAATTATATTATTTTCTTTTTTTGAAAAAAAAACCTTAGTCTGCAGATAAAATAGAATGTTAATTACTACCAATAGTTACCTAGCAAAACTTCTTTAGAATTATGATAATTAAATACTTACTTGAGGTTTTGCATCGGGTCAAAGCGACAGCGCGTCAAGGATGTGAACTCCACAACTAGCGAAATGGTGTCAATTCAAACGCCTTTGCATCGAGATGAGCTAAACAAAATTGACCAGGAGTTCACAGCTCGCTGCTTGAGCTTTGGCATCTATCTTTCCTCAGCTGCATATGCTTAATCTTATACAAGTGATGCATGAAACAAGGCCGAAGAATATACTCTGTTCGTCCAAAAACAATATATAATTCACTTCTTGGGACAATTCATTTGATGAAGCCCCCTCGTGTGTCGATGTGTGGACAGTGGCGATGGCGAAGCTAGAGAAAATAGGTGAGGGTGCATAGCTTCATCATAAATATATTGACTCGTGTGATGTTCAAATAAGTAACATGACTAACTCACAATTTTTAACATCAAAAGTTCAACTTTCAGTAATGGCAATGTAATTTTGGTCAAACCATAAGTAAACTGGTACGGAGAAGAGCAATACACTCACCATTTATAACAAAATAAAGATGACATGGATCGCTGCAGTGTACTGATGGAAAGAATGCCAAAACGATGAATAATAGATGACCCATATAGCAAAATATATGATCGAGCCTAAATAAAAGAGAACAAAAAGATCAATTATATATTTAGTATAGAAAATATAGAATTATTCATTGAACGTAGATGCATTTGCGTTTGTTTTACCTCTTAGAGATCATATGTACGCCATTTACCTTCCATGGTCATGAAAGCTTTTCTTCTAACCTTTTCTCTTTGGTTCGGATGATAAGTATTAATTTCTTTCCACAAATTTTAGTCATGTTTAATCTCCTCATTCCAATTGATTTCATCGGCAGATGAAATTCTGTTTGCATCGATCGAGTCTTGTGCTTTCCATTTATAATACCCCTCCATAGTTAACTACAATTTATTCATTCATAATTAAATTGTAGTTCACAATTTCAAATATACTTAATCCGTCCTAAATTATAAATCATTTAACTTTTTTAACCATAAGTTTGACCACTTGTCTTATTTAAAAAAATTACATAAAAAAAGTTAAATTTAACTTATTTTTGAAGAATAAGACGAGTGGTCAAATATGGAGTAAAAAAAATCAAACGACTTATAAATTGAAATGAAAGAAGTAGATAAATTGAGGACGATTAAGTGTTGTACACAGAAGCACGGAAGCAGTAAGCACTCACCAGGCGGCCGGCCTGGGCATCAGGCCATCCGAGATTCAGTTCAGAGGAATAGGAACAGATGAACAGTACACCACTAGTGCGTTGACAACGACGATCTACGATGGCAGGCTTCGAGCAAACACCAGGCAGGGCGTGCGGCCGCGCGCGGCGTGGAGTCGCGAACTCGCGATTCCAGATTCCCTACGACTACGAGGCTACGACGGCGTGGGCGGCGGGCGGCGTCAACAGAGGCAGGCGAGGCGTCCCGGTCCAGCGAAACTGCGGTAGGAACCGCGCGCCTGCGACTACGAGACTTTAGACAGCGTCTCACCACGTGACCGCTTGGGCTGAACCTAAAAGCAAACAATACAACGTGGGTTCTTGGGCTGCAGGGGGGTGCCTCAGCTTGGGCCATAGGGGGTGCCTATTGGGCCAAATTTCTTTAGTCCCAATTCATTCATTCTTTAGCACCCGGCAGCCATAACTGGCCTCCGCCCCGTGTGGACAATTTATTGTGTAGTTCTTATGTGTCAAATTTTCCCGTGGGCTTATTGTGCCACTGGTTCGAATAGCTCAGAAGGTGATTATGTGACGACGGGCATTACCACAGGCATGGTAATTGCATTCATGTTCCCCTACACAAAAGACATATATTTAACTGTTCTAACAACTACATATATAATAATGATCTATTTGTACCCTGGTGCATCATTATAATGTTAAATAAATACCATTATATTATGTATGGAATGTATTTTGTAATATATTAATTTGGAGCCATAAATATAAATACATTCGTTAGAAATTTAGTCAAACGTGACTATGTTATCTGGCACGTAAGTTGCATATTTCTGGGACAAAAGTAGCAGCTATTATCCGAAGAATCCACTGTTGCTGCAGAGTCATCACCGTCTGGAACATGAACATCAACAATAGCCGGTGGCGGATCCAGGATGAGCTCCAGGGAGAGGCTAACTAATGCATATCAAGCTCACCACCAGTAGCCCATCGTCAGACTACTACTAGCATGACAGCGGCAGGTCCTCCTCCTCCTCCCTTGTTCTTTAGGCGATCGCGGTATTTGGAGAACCCCCCCCCCCCCCCCCCCACACACACACACACACCCCGGGGATCCGGCAATGGATGAAAGGAAATTGCAACCTGTATGTAGGAGTACGTTCTCGTGATCGAAAGCGGGCGCCCTAGCGTGCAACAAACAGCAGGGCCTGATACGACACCGACACCCTTGCAAGCCTCTTCTCGCTTGAAGTTGAAGCCCAAGCAGAAATCGACCGAGACAAACCGAAAGAGCCCATGTTGTAATAGTTGGGAGGGGACGGCAGTGGATAAAATTGGATGGGTACGGTGGTACCACGGCAGTGGACACTACAACACATAAACGAAGGACTCAATCAGGTCCTGTTCACAACAATTTGCGCTATCGACACTTCGAAGGTGTTTATTTTCCCTGCACAAATTGGCATCTGACACTCTACAACGTGAGCTCTTCACAGCAGTGTGGAAGAAAGTGTCCATGAGGCATGCTTACGTAAGTCCACTCCCTGCATGACTAACGAAAGGCGAGCCGACATGAGAAACTAAAGCATGTTCTGAGTGTATAAACCATGCCGGCATATTACGCCTATTGATTGAAGGCCTACTTCTGGATGTACCGACTAAATTTTATTTAGCTAAATTTATCCGGCAAAGATTCAAATGACTTAACTAAAAGGATCGGCTAATGTTTACTAGCTAAGTGTACATGTAAAGTTTAACTGAGTCTATTAGCTGGGGATTCAAACATTCCTAGTTAATGGAAAGAACTTTTAGCTAGATAAAACTTTGAAATTTTAGTTAAATAAACTTTAGTTAGGTGAATTCAAACGGTTATTCAGAGATACTCATAGAGGTATAGAGGTAGGATATACGTATGTACGTTTATAAAGGTAAGTGACAGACTCTGTTCGGCTGGCTGGATTGTATAGCTGGCTGGCTGATTGTTGTGAGAGAAAACACTGCTGAATGGTTGGCTGATGTTGGCGGGTAAGTTTAAGCGAACCGAGCCTATAGTCTACATCTCTAATTGGATCTGGATAAAAAAGAACATGTCCTCAGATAAGTGCAAGGGCAAAGAGTCAATAGCAGCAGCATCGAAGGCAGCGTTTTGCCTCCATGGCACCGGCTCACCCAATGGATGGCCTGCGTGTGGCTGGATGTCGATTGCGCTGCTACTTGCCGCTAGTCTCGTTTCTTGGATTGAACTTTTCTCGTCACACTAGATGTGATGGCGGCGGCCGTGTTGCGCGGATGTACCGTGGCTTTTTTCCAATCTACTGCGATCAAAGTGCCGCGAGCTGCCGCGAAGCCAAGGACACGGAGCCGACGCGGCAAGAACACGGAGCCAACAAATCCGAGGTGTGGCTTCATATCGTGACTCGTGAGTGCGAGAGGCGGAGCCAGTAGTCCACTTGTCGCTGTTTCGCTGCCTCGCTGGCCATCCGCACGGTGACACGTACGCACCATCCGTACCTGATTTTTTTGTTCCGGGATGGGACCCATGCTCCACGACATGTGTGGTTCAGAGATCAAGGCACGGGCCGCACGGCACGCCCTGTACCGCACCACCGTACCTTTTTTTCGGTTCTCTTGATTGAAAATAAGGGTTCATTTCGACTCGTGCTGATTTATTGTGAGAGAAAAATACTATTTTATGGCTATACCACCAACTAATACAGTACGAGCTGATGATCAAGGCTGTTGGTTTGAGCTTATCAGTCAACATCAACAACAGCACTCGAAAATCAGCCAGCCGAACAGGTCGGATGATGATGAATCGAAGACCTTGGCTGAGGGGCTATTTAGATTCACCCATTTACAAAATGAGACGTGTTAACTTTTGCAATAAATATCTAATCATACCCTAAGTAGATTTAAAAGATTCGTATCATAATATTTTGCGAAGCTGTCAAATTAGTTCCAGTTTTTATTAACATTTAATGTTTCATGCATATGTATAAAAATTGATGTGATGGAAGTTTTTATATTTTGATTTTGTGATAAATCTAAACAGGGCCTGATTCACGATCTTGCGTTCCTGCTTCCTGTTTGCTGAACGTAGTAGTAGGTAAGGTACGTGGCCAGGCGGCCGGGTTTGGCTTGCACTACGGTTGCGCTGCCCACGGTGGCCACACGTAGTACGCACAGGCACCTCCGTCCGTCGATCTGAACGGACACCCGATCGGGCTCGGCTCTCCAAACTGCGTGCTGCGCCCTGCTTTCCATACAGACATACTGAAGTTTGCAGGTCCATGTTTTAGGGTATGCTAGTAGAAAATGTGTAATCTATACGAAAAGTTCCGATGAAATAGGAACCTAAATTCAGGTACATGTAACATTTACAAAGATTCCAAAATGAACGTAGCTATAACTGAAAGCCTAAGGTTCAAGTTTTAAAGTCCATCTATACATCTAAAGAATACCGTAAGGAATGAAAAGTTCGTATGAAATACGAAGCTAAGTTCAGGCACATGTAACCTTTACTGGAGCATAAAACATTACTACACAAGATGGTCACCACAAGCAAAGCACAGCAGGCATGTGCTGCCTTTTTTTTGCTAGAACTTAGTTTCTTCCACCTGTTTGCGGAATGCCATAGTTGGTTGACAATGAATTTGCACCAATTCATGCCAGCAAAAATTTGAATGCTAGTAACTATACCCCATTCTTTTTTTGTTTGAAAGTATTGGAGGAACCAGCTCCGCGTTTGCATGCCTAAATAAATAACTAAATCCCCTAAATAAATGGCTAAATCCCTAGACACGTACCGCACATTCATGACTCTACCATGGCAAACCAAATGTAGAAACCCAAAATCGAAAAGGAACTTAACATGGAGATGAGAGGAAAGGTGAGGGCGAGGTGCGCCAAGGCCGCCATGCGGGGCGCCTCCCTCGCCTGCTCCATGCCATGGTGCTGCTTGGGGTGGCGGAGCAGCGAAGGGGCTCCTGCCGTGCCAGGGACGTCGCCGCCACCATGTCGCGCTATTGTGCGGGGGGCATGGAGGAGGAGTGTGGCCGCTATGGCACGGAGACCTAGGGTTTCCACACGATGGGGGAAGGGGTGGTCGGCGTGCCACTACCTCAGGAAGGAGGGGGAGAGAGATGGCTTATCGGCAGGTCACACCGCGACGTGACTGGGAGGAAGATGGGGAAGAGGAGGGCTGCCGAAGTTGCCGCCATGGAGAGCACGTGCCGGCCTCCGCCATCGCCGTGGACACGTCGAGAGAGAGAAAGAGGAGAGGGATGGGGCAAAGAGAGGACGGGAGAATCTACGAAAGTAGAAGCAAATGGCATAGTATATATTTGTCTCATTGGTTTTGTACAAGAAACCAAAGAATCCAATGAGAAGAACCAAAATCGTTTCCCAAGGAATCCAATTCAAGTGATCTGGACCGTTGAACGGGAGATCGGACTGGCAAGAGAACTCGGGGTGACGTGGCGTGTGGTTCTGGGCAGGGAGCTGTTGGTACGTAAGAGTGACTGCTTTTAATTCTTTTGCTGACAAAAATAATGTTGGATGGTGCGTGATCGATGGATACTTGTTGTATTTGGTTCAGCTTTAAAAAATGCTTCTTGTCGGGTACCAAAGTATGGGGTACCCAACTTCGATGCGAAAACATATATTTCCAACACGGCCTGGCCCAGATAAGGCCAGCGGAGGCCCACGAAGGCCGTGCCTATGGAGGCCCATGATGATGCATCTACGCAAACCTACCCTCGGGGAAGCGGTACCCTCGGGCGCCAATTCTCCAATTCGCCCGAGCCTCCCCGAGAGAGCTCGGGAAAGCGGCACCCTCGGGTGCCAAATCTCCGATTCGCCCGAGCCTCCCCGAGAGAGCTCGGGAAAGCGGCACCCTCGGGCACCGATTCTCCGATTCGCCCGAGCCTCCTCGAGAAAGCTCGAGAAAGCGGCACCCTCGGGCGCCAATTCTCCGATTCGCCTGAGCCTCGCCGAGAGAGCTCGGGAAAGCAGCACCCTCGGGCACCAATTCTCCAATTCGCCCGAGCTTCACCATCCCTCTTGAGCGCAATCTTTCAAAGGCATCCCATGCATAGTTGACGTCAGCAGATCAATCTTGGACCGCAAGGGACCTCTCTGACCACTTTACAGGCATAGTCCCATCGGATGGGCCCCTCGACACAACAACGCCCCGAACGCTCACGTTCGCCATACCAACTACCCCATCTCCTCTGGCAGGCGATCTGACGGTCCTCCTCCTCCCACGCCGCTACAGGGACAGACAACTGTACGGCTCCCTGGGCTGACGAGGGGATTCGCCAACTACGACGGCGACCGCCATACCCCGGCCACACGTGTGACACCAGGAAATGGGGGACGACGGTCGTCCGGCCAACCAGGGGAAATGGGCGAAGCCTTATGATCGGTCTTGCCAACCCCCTGGAATGTACCTCACAAGGAAAAAAAAGCACCCAAGGGAGGACACTCTCCCCTCTCTGTCCCACCAGACCCCCGATGGCACCAAGGCTTCCCGAGCCTCGGGGGCTTGTACCCAGAAGTCAACCTATCTACTCGTTGCACTATGCAAGGACGGATACGACGGCATGACGTATCGCCATGCAGCCAACCATGACCAAGCACTGTGAGGCGCCTTGGAACTCACCAATGGAACAGTGGCGGATCAGCCGAATGACTAACGCCATGCCGCCGAGGCGCCAAGACGAAGGTGTGGCTGACGATCGCCACCAGTCATCACCAACCCCGCCATGTCGAGTACTGTAACACAGGGCAACACGTGTAACTCTAGCCCTTCCCTTGTAACTATAAAAGGGAGAGCAGAGGCCAGCCTTAGAAGCTCTCTCGATCGCTCACAAGCTCACTCACACTCACAGCCACTCAACAACGAACAACAACAATAAGCAATCTGTACACACTTAGACACTCGTAAAGGACTTGGGAGCCCTTCCCTCTCTCGCTCAGCTTGTAACCCCTACTACGAGCACATCAGTGTAAGGCAACACGACTCGATCCCACACTGGACGTAGGGCACTCATTGCCTGAACCAGTATAAATCTTGTGTCCCTCCTTGCACACCACCCGTAACCTCAACTGCAAAACACAAGTTTACTAGCCGGTGTTAGCACTCGCTAAAACTAGCACCGACAGTTGGCGCGCCAGGTAGAGGCCTTTGTGTGTTGACTTAGGTTACGGATGGCAGACGCCTCGATGACGCTTCCTGCTGGCGCGGTGCCCTAGTTTGGGTGTCTTGAGTTCGTGGCCACCGGCCACGGGCTCGAGATGAACCTGCGCCCAACTGAGCCCCGCACCATCATCGTCCCAACTCCGGCCCATCAGGCGGCCGGGGAAAGGACCACGGCGATGCTTCCTCCCGTCCCAGAGGACGAGGGGAACGCCGCACGCCACGCTTCTTGGCGGACCAGGAGGAGGAGGCGCAACCGCACCAACCTACCCCTGGTCGCGGAAGGCGCGGCCAACCAGGTGCCCCCAGCAGGGGACGTCAACCCGGCGCCGGCCGCCACCCTGACACCTCCGGCGCTGGCAGCTGCACGCCCGTCAACCGCCCAAAGGCCGGGCGGGGGCGGGATCGCGGCGTCAACGGGTCTCTCTCTCCGTCCTCATGGCGGGAGGGGGACGGCGCCGCCATCTCTCTTCGGGCTCCAGAGCGCTATGGACGCCCACGTCCGCGCGGTCCGCGCTCTGCTGCACGATCTGGTGGAGACACCTGTCCACCGCCTCGAGCGTCTAGATGACCTCGTGGGCGACCACGTTGCCTCCCGACCCTCTTCTCCTGGGAGCAGTCCCAGGGCGTACGGCGGGGGGAGACGGACTCCACTGATAGCCTCACTCCCCGAGAATACTCGGAGGAGTAGGATCGTCGCGGTTGGACCTCGCCATCACGACGGGGCCTCAGCGACGACGACGACGAGTTCTGGGCGAACGTGGACTTCACTGTCCACCTCGACGAGTCAAGGGATGACGCCCCAAGCGTCACCACCGACTCCGACCAGTCCTACATCGACCCCACTCGGGAATGCTACCACTTGGTGCACCCCGAATGTAATACCCCGGGTATTACGGATTTAATTAATCTGCCATGTCATCATGTTTAAATTTAATCATTTGTATATGATTGTGATTAGGGCTCCTAGAGTGATCCGATTTAATTTGGTGATTGATTGTGAAATTAAAACTCCTAATAGTAGTTTTGAAATTTGCTTTTATAGGCTCAAAAACCTAATTCAAAATCTAAAAGGAATTTTGAGATAGTCCCTTAATAAAAGTTTTAGATCTTTTAAAATGGAACAACTTTTATTTTTGGAGATTTTAAAGTTCTGTGGTGGAAATTCAAAATTTACTTCAAAACAATGATCTAAAACTTGGTTTTGAAATGTCATTTCAAAAATTATTTGGAATCTGACAAAACTTCCTAAATAGAAGTTGTAAAGCTCGTTGGGTAGAACAACTTTTATTTTGGCCATTTTTCAAGTTGCTGTGTAAAATCAAAAGTAATTTTAAAAGTTCAGTTTGAAATTCAAAACCCTATTCTACCCCCTTTACTGTGGTTTCAAAAATTTTTTGACTTTGAACTTGGTTCCAAAAGCAAAGTTGTTCAGAATTTCAAACCCCACAACTTTTGCTTTTGCAGTTTTTCCTGTTGTTTAGCTTAATCGGCCGCATTCTTGCAAAAACCGTCGGTTGGGAGAAAATCAGTGCTACAGTGTTTCGCCCCTCACCCTGTTCGCCAACAGCGCCGGCAACGGCCGTGCCGGCCGGGCGCGCGCGGCTGCCGTGCCGCCCGGGATCTTGCTCCCGGTCGTCGTTTGAGGACGATACGCGTGCGCCGCGACGCTCTGACCCTGTCCCCCTCTTCCCCGGCCTTCAAAAGGGCGACGAGGCCCTCCCCTCTCCATTTTCTCCCCTCCCGTCACCGTCGAACTCCACTCGGTGCTCGGCAAAATTCGTCGCCACCGAGCCTTCACAACCCTCTCCATCTCGCTCGCAGCTAGCTAACTTCCTTGCGCACCTCCCGAGCCCGTTGGTGGAAGCCGTAACGGCTCGTAGGTGCCGGGGTGCTCGTCGCCGTTCCGCGGGTGACCGGAGCGCCGCCGCAGCCATCCCGGACGCGACGAGCGTGTTGGAGTGAGCTTCTTCTCCCTCGGTCTCGTGTCTCGAACTCTCTATCACTCGCTGTTTCTCATGCGCCTGGCGGTTGGGTCTCTGGCACTCTAGGATCGCCGGAACGCGGGATCGCCGTCGGGGCCGAGCTGCCGGATCCGCCATCGCCGTCAAGCCGCTTTCACCAAGCCGTTTCTGCCTTCACCGACTCGCCCGTTGGCTTCGTGGTGAGCCGCTGAACCTCTCCCGTTCTTTCTCCCGTTCGCTACCGCTTTCATCTGACCGGCGCCGAGCCGCCGTGTCGTCGGCTTCCGCCATGGGCGAGATGCTCCTCGCCGGAGGCGCCTAGGTTAGAGCCTAACCTTGCGGGGGTGCTCGTTAGGGGTTAGGGTAGTCGTAGAGTCGCTCGGGTTCGCCGCTGGGGTCGCCGGTGGCGAAGGCCGCGCTGGCCGCGCGCGCGCGTGCGCGTGCACGGGAGCCGGCGGGAGGTGGGAGGAGGAGCTGACAGGCGGGGCCCGTCTGTCAGCGCCTCATTTCGCGCAGGCGTGGGCCGCGTGCGCGCGGGAGCAGCACGCGTGCGTTTGGGCCGTGTTGGGCCGGCTCGGGTGCGAGCGCAGTCGGCTGGGCCGCCTCGGCCGAGTGGGCCGTTTCCGTTTTTCCAAAGGGATTTTCAAATGCCTTTTCTATTTTAATTTATTTGAATAGTGCTGATGATTGTTATTTTCATATGAATTAATCTGTTGAATGGAAAAATGTGAGAATAATTGTGTATGCTCTCTGAAGTATATAGTATTTGTTAAAAATATAAGATAGGGTGTTCCAGTGCCTTTAATCTACTGTATAAATCAGTGAAGTAATTAATAAATGCAAGTTTGTGTAATTTTAATTAATTCTCTGTAAATCCAAAAATCATGAAATTTATTGTGGCTCTGTTTGGTGATAAAACCTAGCTGTTGGTAAAGTTTGGTTACAATTGAAGTTAGTTTGGTCAATTAATAAATATATGTGAAATTAGGGATTAATAAAGTAAATAGAAAAATGAATTTAGGTTTGTTGTGTGAATTTTTGGATTGAATGAAGACCAAGGATCTTTCACTGTGTGACCCTTGGCAATTTGAGAACTTAGTGCTTGGTAGTAGTCATAAAGCTGTGCAGCGGCTTTCTATGACTGTTAAAATAGGTTTTAATAATAAAACGTGAAATACCGATTTACTTTAGGAAATCTCGTTTACAATTTTTCCGTGAAGGAAAGTTGTACTCAAGGTTTTAAATAATTTATTAATGCATCTGTGTGTTTGTCATCTGCACCTTGTAAGCATACATCATTGCACTCGTGTAGTGTCTGCGAACGAGGAGGTCAAGCTTGAGCCGACCGTTGAAGAGGTGATTCCCGAGGTGACCCAAGGCTTCGACGTCCCTAGGACTGACACCGCACCGACCCTCTTCGCAATCCAAGGCAAGCCCCGGTGCATTCAGCCCCTCTATTACAAAATATTTATAATTCGAGTTAATCTACTGCATTAGGTTGATAGGAGTTGATTGTCACCTATCCAGATGCATTGTCTCAAATAAATACCCTGAAACCTGATTTAAATAAAATGGTTTGAGAAATGCTTAGGCATGCTTAATGAACTTAGCTTTGCATAAAAGAAAAACTATTTTCTGTGCTATGATTATACTTATACTTTGATTGGTGAAGAACTTGTTATCCGCTGGTCGATGTGTATTTGGGTTGGAGTCCCAATGCATGGTCGCTTTCGGAATAGTTTGGAACTGGTCGATGTCTTTGGAAACGTGTTTCGTTGGGTGGCCAGCTCATGGGGCGGCGTTCCCTATGTCTCACTCACCTGACAGGCACGATAATAAAAACTGTCGGGTAGTCTTGTACTTGGGTTAGAGTCCCAATGCAGGATTGACGGCAGGAAGAAAGTAGGGACCGTTCGTTGTAGGTCTGCTGTGATCATGATGAACAGCCTAGCCGCATACCAATGCGGAAAGCCTAGAGTTCGGTGACGCTATTGCTGGAACCGACAACCACGCACTGGGAGTGGAGAGATGGCGAGAGTAGCTTGTACCCACGTGGCCGGCGTGCCTGGATAGGAGTGGAGTACTGTGCTCTCGGGTGGCGCAGGACCGGTTCCGGGATAGCAAAGCCGTGACGACGGGTTGGTATATGTATGCCGGCGTGCTGCATATGCAGTGTGGTTAGAATCCCCAGCTGGGTACTTTCTGGATTCGAATCGACGTGCTCCTCGGTTATGGAGACTTGATCCTCACACTCTACACCGAAAAGTGGTTCTCAACTAGGTGTTTTCTGAATGAATAAAGTAATTAAAAGAATGATGATACATGAGTCTGAATATTGGAGCTATAAATATGATTATAATAATGATAAAATAAAATATGGAACAGGATAGATTGCTTTTCTGCAAACTCCTTACCTTCTGCTAGCCTTACCCACAGCCTTACATTCCTAAGTCTCATCTTACACCTTTAGTCGGGTAAGTCTTGCGGAGTACCCCAAGTACTCAGGGTTTGTTAACCCCTGTTGCAGGAGGACCGCCGCCGGAGGTCTGTCTTGCCCCTTGCTGTGTGACTGTGGTCGAGGAAGGCAGCGATGATGAGTGAAGTGGAACCCGTGGGCAGGGTTCAAGTTATCTTATCTAGTATTGTGTAACTATTCCACTGATACTGCTATGTCCTCTGGTCTGTAATAACTATATTTGAATCCTATTTGAACAACCGGTTTGTAATCTAAATGTTATGTAATCTTCCGCACTGTTATTCTGATGTATTTTATTATGAAATGTTGTAATCCTGTGATGATTCTGCAATGGTGATCCTGTCGGAAAAAAAGGGTGCTGATGTAGCCCGACAGACCTGTCTAGATCATTTGGGACACGGGCCCGGCTGTCAGAGGTCATTAGTGACAATGACAGGTGCCTGTGGGCCAGGTGATTTAGCCGGTTCTGTTACACCGAAGTTGGACGGGTGGAGGACGTCCATTTAGGGGACGACAACGACGTACCCCTCCCGCTTCAGCCACAGCACACCCCGCCTCCGGCGACTCCGCGGCCTGCGCGATCAGCTCCGCCGCAGGACCCGGGGGCTAGGACATCTCGCCCCGCGCACCAGTCTCCGGAGCTAGAGCAGCTCCGGGAACTCGAGGCATGGATGGACGAGGACCGCCTACGCCTCACCCAGCTGCGAGCCGCGCTCGAGCGCGAGGAGCAGTAGGGCACCGGCGGAGCAGCTCGTCGCAGGGCCCAGGACGTTCAGGCTCGTATCATCACCGACGATGGAGCCGGAACATCAGGAGCCCTGCCTCGAGCAAGCCGCAAGCTCATAGAGGCGGCAATGCTGCTCCGAGGCCTGCCTGAGCCCTCCACCGACGAGGCACGGCAGCTACGGAACCAGCTCAAGGACCTCCTGGAGGATGCAGCCGTCCTCCAGGCGGAAAGTTCAGTGTCACGCCAGCGTGGCGCCGAAAGCCACGAACGTGGTGGCGCGGCACGCCACGAGCGCGAGCCCTCGGTAGATCCCGGGGTCCTGAGAGCCCCGTCGGTTCACCAACGGCTTGGCAAGGGCGTCGACGTCCGAGCCATCCTTCAAGCCCGCGGTCGACGGAAGACCGACGGAGCTGCACGTGGCTACCATGTCCATCGGGGCGGGCGCTACGACTCGAACGAGGACCGCGAGCCCTCGCCCGAGCCCTCGGGTCCTCGCATCTTCGGTGAGGTCATCCGAAGGGCCAGGTTCCCGCCCCGGTTCCGACAACCGGCAAACATAGCCAAGTATTCGGGGAAAACCAACCCCGAACTATGGCTAGCGGATTATCGTCTTGCGTGCCAGTTTGGCGGTGTGCAGGACGATCTAATCATCATCCGCAACGTCCCCCTGTTCCTGACCGGCTCTGCAAGAGCTTGGCTGGAACATCTTCCCCCGCGAATGATCTTCGACTGGAACGATCTGGTCAAGATCTTCGTAGGGAACTTTCAGGGCACGTACGTGCGCCCTGGCAACTCCTGGGACCTCAGGAGCTGCAAGCAGAAGCCGGGCGAGTCCCTCAGAGACTACATCCGGCGATTCTCCAAGCAGTACAATGAGCTTCCCCAGGTCACCGACTCCGACGTCGTCGGAGCATTTGCTGCAGGAACTTCCTGCAAAGATGAAACATCCTCGATTTTCCATGAAGGGAAAATCCATAGAATGAGTTATAATGCGATCAAACCAAAGTTTGATTCCATCACATTATCATATATAATTTGAAATCACAGTCATACAGCGTATGATTACAACCTTTACAAGTTTTACCTCATTTGAGGATACACCTATTACAGAGTTAATCTAGCAGAAGCGTATCTAGTCGTCATCAGAGTTGGCGGAATATGTTGTCGAGTGGAGGCTCCTCCTTCACGGGTATCATCATAGTCAATCTTGGCGCAGCATAGTCTTCATCTCCTGAACCAAACATGAGCGTAGGCACGAGACCTTCTAATACTTCTTATCTCAATATCTCTGTTAGTCAGGTAATCTGCACACCGCCAGATATGTGCAGGCCATTGTCAGCACCGATGAGCTTTGGTGGAAAAGAGAAAACAAAGGATCTGGCGATTCTAATATTTGGCTGTGGTTTGCATCCTAAGCACATACAAAGTAGTATCCAGTAGTAAATTTTATAATAGTTCATCAAGTTTTAACCCATATCACACCATCCATCAGTGGCATGCTCCTCGAGTTCATCGTTTCCGAGCGTGGCATCGAAGCCAACCCGGAAAAGATATCGGCCATCACACAAATAGGTCCGATTCGGAACCTCAAGGGAGTAGAAAAGCTTATGGGGTGTCTCGCGGCCTTGAGTCGATTCATATCGAGGCTCGGCGAAAAGGGACTTCCCTTGTATCGGTTGCTAAAGAAAAATGAGCACTTTACCTGGACCACCGAGGCCCAAGAAGCCCTTGAAAGGCTTAAGGCTCTGCTTTCAAAAGCACCGGTCCTCGTGCCTCCTACAAAAGAGGAAAATCTCTTGATGTATGTCGCTGCTACTAACCAAGTTGTAAGCGCAGCAATAGTCGTGGAACGGTAAGAAGAAGGGCACACATTACCAGTACAGCGGCCGGTCTATTTTATCGGCGAAGTCTTGTCCGAGACCAAGACGCGCTATCCTCAGATCCAGAAGTTGGTGTACGCAACCATTCTTGCCCGGCGCAAGTTGCGGCACTACTTCGAATCCCATCCCGTGACCGTGGTATCATCGTTCCCCCTTGGGGAGGTGATCCAGAATCGGGAGATGACTGGGAGGATCGCTAAATGGGATATCGAGCTCATGGGTGATGGCATCACCTACGCACCACGCAAAGCCATTAAGTCCCAAGTGTTAGCGGACTTCGTGGCAGAGTGGACCGAGACGCAGCTACCGCCACTCCCGACCCAAGATGAGTATTGGGTCATGTACTTCGATGGGTCAATGATGAAGACCGGTGCTGGCGCAGGCATCGTCTTCGTCTCGCCCCTCGGGGTCTGGCTCAAATACCTGCTGCGGCTGCACTTCGCGGCTTCCAACAATGTGGCCGAGTACGAGGCTCTGGTCAACGGTCTCCACATCGCCATCGAGCTCGGGATCCGACGCCTCGACGTCCGAGGGGACTCCCAGCTCGTCAGTGGACTAGGTCATGAAGGAGTCGACGTTCCAGAACCCCAAGATGGCCGCCTACTGCAAGCTGGTGAGGTTGCTCGAGGAAAAGTTCGACGGCCTCGAGCTCAACCACATTGCACGACGGTACAATGAAGAGGCGGACGAGTTGGCAAAAATTGCGTCCAAAAGGGCTACGGTCCCGACGGGCGTATTTACCAACGACCTCCACAAGCCCGCGGTCAGCATAGATCCCTCGAGGCCAAGGGGAAGAAGACCCCCGAGCCCCCGGGAGAACTTGGATCGTCGTCAAGCCTCGCAAGACCCTCGGGGGCCGACCCCTCTGGCAAAGGGGAGCCACCCGAGATCCTGGCTGAAGACGGCGACGAAGCCGAGGCGATGGAGATTGAAGCCGAGATGGACGACGATGAGCCGGACTAGCGCGAGCCGCTGGTCAGCTGGCTTGTCCGAGGAGTTTTATCCTCGAACAAAACCAGAGCACGACGGTTGGCACGTAAAGCCAAGTCTTTCACGATGATTAATGGCAGCCTCTATCGACGGAGTCCCTCGGGTGTGCTCCAGCGCTGCATTCTCTTCAGCCAAGGCAAACGCCTACTCGAAGAAATACACGCCGGAGCCTGCGGTCACCACGCCGCACCAAGAACTCTAGTCGGTAACGCCTTTCGGCAAGGTTTCTACTGGCCAACCGCCGTGGCCGATGCTACCGAGGTGGTACGCTCCTGCGAGGGGTGCTAGTACTACGCTCAGCAGACACACCTACCGGCCCAAGCTCTCCAGACGATCCCCCTCACTTGGCCGTTCGCCGTATGGGAACTGGACCTTGTCGGGCCCCTCCAAAAGGCGCCCGGGGGCTTCACCCACTTGCTTGTCTCCATCGACAAGTTCTCGAAGTGGATCGAGGCTCGGCCGATCACCCAGATCAGCTCGGCACAAGCGGCGTTATTCTTCACCGACCTCGTTCATCGGTTTGGTGTCCCAAACTCCATCATCACTGACAACGGCACGCAGTTCACCGGAAAGAAGTTTGTGGCCTTCTGCGACGAGTACCACATACGAGTGGACTGGGCGGCCGTAGCCCACCCAAGAACGAATGGCCAAGTAGAACGTGCCAATGGCATGATTCTCCAAGGCCTTAAGCCGAGAACATTCAACCGATTGAATAAGTTCGGCAAGAGGTGGCTGACGGAGCTCCCAGCGGTGATATGGAGTCTAAGGACTACGTCAAGCCGAGCCACGGGATTCACGCCCTTCTTCCTGGTGTACGGCGCCGAGGCCGTCCTCCCCACGGACTTAGAGTACGGCACCCCGAGGATCCGAGCCTATGATGAACAGGGCAATCAGACTACCCGCGAAGACGCGTTGGACCAAGTCGACGAAGCTCGGGACATGGCCCTATTGCACTCGGCCAAGTACCAACAGTCACTACGCATGTACCACGCTCGGCGCATCCGGGGCCGAGCCTTCAGCGTAGGTGACTTGGTGCTGCGGCTCAGGCAGGACAACAGAGGGCGCCATAAGCTCACTCCGCCGTGGGAGGGACCATTCATCATCGCCGAGGTGCTACGCCCCAGAACGTACAAGCTCGCGAACGAGAAGGGCGAGGTCTACAACAACGCTTGGAACATCGAATAGCTACATCGCTTCTATCCTTAAATTTCCGAGCATTGTATAATTTGTAAAATCTTGAAATCAACAAAAAGACCCGACTTCTACTCTTTTTACCTGATTTTTGGATTTTCGATCCGAGCCTACACTCGGAAGTGAAATGACTTTTCATTTCGCTGCGCAATAGAAAAGCGAGGCTCGACCAAACCTACGGAAAGGCCGACCCTCCCTCGGGGTCTAGGACGGGGGGAACCTTCGGATTTTCACGAGTCTCAACGATTTCGAAAACGCAAAAATTTCAAAACACATTGAAATCGTTTCTCCCTAAAACACGCTTCTCTCCTAAAAACCAAGCGTGAACCTATAAGACTCGAAAGAGCAAGAGAAGTCCTAGAGGACAGAGCCGGTCGAGCCGAGGAGAACGCTTACGCCCCAGGGCTACAGCATCTCCCCTCGCCACTCCGCGTCCGAAGGCTAACTCGCGCTCGGAAGAAAACTTATAAGAACTACGCTCGGCAAAAGGAGGAGGCTCGGGAAGAAACAATTAGGCTTTTTTCCAAGATTTCTTTCTCCCAAGACTCCTAGGACATCGGCTGTGTCTACGCCGCCAAAGCCACGACACCCGAGTAAAGTCCCCCGAGGCTCGATGGCCCGGGCACAGGATCGGCTAGAAAAAACGAATGAGGAACAAAGCACGAAACAAAACAAAATATACAGCAAATATTTACATAAACATAAAGGCCACGAAAGGCCACTTGTTTGTTTCCTCCTAGCCACTCACGAAAGGTTACTTTTACAAGGGCACCACGACCCCGCTTTTCTTCATGGCAGATTCAGAGGAGGAAGCTCGACTTCGGCTTCAAAGAGGCCCGCCAGCGCTTCTCCTGGCTCCTTCATCGAGTCCTCCAGCGCCAGGAGCTCGGCGTCGTCGGCCTCAAGGAAGCCTTCACTGACAGGGCCGGCGTCGAAGTTCCCATAGTGGGACTTCACGACCGCCAGTGTATTTTGGACACCCGTCAGTAAGGCCTCCTTGACCCGGCCGCCGACCAGACGGCTCCGGAGCGAGATCCCCGAAGGTTCCCCACCGGCGCCGATGGAGTCACACAGCGCGCGCGTGACCTTCTGCAGTTCTAGGTGGTCGGCCGCTTCGCCGTCGTAAGCCGCCTGCAGAACTGCGGGAGCAAAACATGGAGTTGAACAAAGATGCAGCAAGCAACCAATACGAACAGGACGAAAAGCACGACATTGCACATACCGCCAGCCTCTTCCCGAGCCTTCTGTGCCTTCTTCCGGGCCGAGTCCGCCGCGCCCACCGCCAGGCGCAATGCCTCCTAAGTGTCACTCAGGTCGAGAGCCAAGACCTCAGCGACAGAGGTCTTCTCGGCGGTGAGCTCTCAGGCGGCGTCGCGCTTCCTCGTCATCTCGGCCAGGGCGCTCTCCAGCTCCGGCACCCGTGGTGCCGAGGTAGCGGCTTGGTCCCTCGCCTCCGTGACCTTCTCCTTCAAGATGGTGTTGTCAACACTCGCTTCGGCGAGCTTGGAGGTCACGGCGGCGAGTTCGTTCTGGGCACGGGCAAGGGCTTTCCCCTTGAGGTCAAGCTGCTTCCAGAATCTGAGCCCGCCGCGAAGGAAGCGGGACTTGTCCCGGAAGATATGCATGAGGTCCTGGAAAGGAGTGAGGAGCGGAGACGGTAAGAACAATGTTCATACGCAGAAAAAGTTACAAGACACGGGGATTCACCTGAAGCTGGGCCGGGAGGTCCTTCTCGAGGACGTCGGCAATCGCACGGAGACCCGCCGCCGAGCTAAACCTGAGCTCCTGAACGGCGTCCCATTTGGGAGCCTCGAGGTCGTCCTAGAGCGAGAAGACAGGCGGCGCCTCAGGATCCGCTCGGTCCGCCCACTCGATCTGGGAGGCGGTTAGCTCCCGAGGCTGAGGCTCCCTCAACGCCAACGCCCAGGGACCCTCCTCACGGGTGGGGGGAGCTCCTGCGCCGACATCAACGACCGACGACCCCGCGGCAGCAGTCTCCGTGGGGGCGGCATTGGCCGGCGCTCCCGAGGCGCCTCCAAAATGGACGGCTGAGGCCTCAGGAGCCCGTGCTGGCTCTGCCTCCAGGTCGATGACGGGCGCGACGATGGCGGCCACGTCCGGAGCAACCTCTCCCGAGGGAAGAACCTTGGACGCCACGACCGGACCCGTAGGGGGACGATTTTCTTCGTCCATCGACCGGGCTCTCCCCCCGGCCGTGTCGTGACCCTGTGCCTTCAGGACCTTCAGGTGCGACACCTGGAGGTCCGACCCCGAGTGTTTCCTGAAGCGGAGAAGGAAGAAAGGAATGTTCATAACGCCAAACAAAATCTCCGACGAAGGGAATAATAGGTAAAGACACCTACCTCATCTTCGGCACTACCCTCCTCTTCTTCACCGCCCCCGCACTCAGTGAAGCAACGGACGGCGTGGGCTGCGTCGGCAGCAGAGGAGTGGGCGCCGCCGCGGCGTCCGGGCCGGCACCGCCCTGAGGCGGGGGCCCTGCCTGGGCGCCAAGCGTCGCTTTGACGTCGCCGCCCCTCGGCGGGGAAGCTTGAGTCTGGGAGGACCCCAGCTCAAGTTCCGTCGTCTTGGCACGGGCCGGCTCCGGCTCTGACGGTTTCCGCTCACCGCTCCCCCCGCCTTCGGCCGTCGCGCCGATCAACGACGCGTCAGAGGAGAGGGTGCGTGGAAACTGGATATCCCCGGTCCCGCCGGCAGCGGCCAGGCTTGGCTCAGGCGCCGGGTCAGGACCCATTCTCGGCCTCTCCAGCGAGCCCTCGCGGCCGCTGGAAGGTGGAGCCGAGGCTCCGGTAGTCACGCTGCCGGAGGCCGCGCCTTCAGACGCGATCCCCGGCAGTTTCGCCTGGGGGCTTGGGTCACGAGCCCCGGCACTTCCACTGGCGGGCGCCGACATTGGAGCCTTCCCAGGCTTGTCGGCGCCCACCGCGGGCTTTATGGCCACAAGGGGCCGGTCCAACACTGTAAAATCAAAATATTCTTCTTCTTCGTGCTCCTCGACTTCTTCGTCGGAAAGGGTGTCCTCCTCCGACTCCCCTGCCTCCTGACAGCGACGACGGCGCTGGGAGGATTCCTCCATCCTCCGAGCCTTCTTCTGCTTCAACGCGGTCTTCCGGTCCTTCTCCGCCTTCGCCGCCTGGTCCCGCAGGCGGTTCTGGGTTCGCTGAACCTTGTCCTCCGGGACCGGCGGAAGGGAAGGCTTCCCGGTCCTTGAGAGACACTACGGCGAACAAAGGAAGAAGTCAAGAAAAAGATCGACAGAACTGCAAAATTGATGAAGCAGACGACACTCACCAGCGCGATGAAGCCCGTACGGGGACGCATGGGTATCCGGTTCACCTCATCCCAGGTATGGTGACCGCCCACCATGTACTTAACCCGGCGCATGATCTCTTGCTGGCCGATGTCCTAGGGCAGCATCGCCGTGCCCTCCCGTGACGACCGACGAGAATCTGGTTCAGCGCCAGCCGACGGTCCATCAGCGGCAACACCGTCCGCGCGTGGAACTGCGCCGCCACGACGGCTCCCGTAAGGCCCCGGCCGCGCAGTGTCTGGAGCGCGTCGAAATAGGTGTTGAGGTGCTTGGCCTCCGTCGCCGGGCACCCCCAATCCCATTGAGGAAGGGGAGCGATGAACGCCCTTCCCGTATACTTGGGGAAGGCGTCCCCGTCGTTGCGGAGGTAGAACCAGCCGTGGTGCCAGCCCTTGTTAGAGGAGGGGGCCTTGCAGGGGATGTACTCGCCGGAGCGAATCACGAAACCGCATCCCCCCGCGCGCGGGATCTCCCACGGCTTCTTCGGACTGGCCATCTTGGTGTACCAGTCGACGTGGGAGATGCGCCGCCATAGATTCCAGTGCGGGGGTACCCCGAGGTACCCCTCGCACCGGGCGGCGTAGATCGACGCCTGCATGATGGAGTTGGGGGTGAGGTTGTGGAGCTCCAACCCGTTGATGAAGAGCAGCGCCCGGCAGAAGCGGCTCGGCGGCGACCCGAGCCCGCGCTTGTGGTAAGCGATGAAGCTCACCACGTACCCCTCGTCGGGCTTCGGCTCGTCGTGGTCGTCCGACGGCACGACCCACTCCGGGCGCTCTGCGTTGGTGCGGGGGCGTAGGAGCCCCAGCCCCACGAGACGCTCTAGATCCGCCTCGGTCACAAAGCTGTGAGGCCACGGCTCCATCCTGAGGATGCCAGCGGCGGCGTCGGTGCGAACCGAGGAGGAAGACATGGAGAGCTAAAGGAGAAGAACGGGGAGAGGGCAACGACGTCGGTCACGGCGGTGCTTCTCACTCGAGCGAGCAACGAAGGTGAAAGGGTAGACGACGAAGGCAAGAAAGCGAACGGTTGCGTGAGTAAATGGCTAGGGTAAAAAGAAAAAACCGTGAGTTTTTCTTATATACCCGGGCGACGGATCGAAGGAGATGCGGAGGATCCACCGCATTAACTGCGCGGGGCCCGCCATAATCCCCACGTCGCCGCCGTTTTCGCGCACGCAACCGCCTCGACTGCCCCAAACCGTCGCGTCCGTCAGGTTGCGCGCCTCAAAAGGTGAGCCGAATCATTACGCCTACCTGCCTCGATTCCGCTGATACATTCCCCTTCTCGACGAAGGAACCTCGGGCCCGGGCGCCCGTTACGTTCCCAAGGGATCGAAGACTGGCCCATAGTGGCTCGAACAGTCGCCCAAGGGAAACTGAGTTAGGGACAACTAGCGGATGGGTCACGAAAACGGCTAGTATCCCGACGTCCGAGCGTCACAAGGGACATCCCGTGCTGTGTCCAAGTCCAAGTAGTGAGTCGGTTACTTGGAATCCCTCCGTGGGAGGCATCAGGCCCTCGGGACCCATCGAAGGGCCCCGACATTCACTAATTGACCCTCGGGAAACATTTGGAGTGTGCTCTGGCCACCAGCCGCCCCCTAACGAAGGGGCACGGACCTCCACTTGGACTAACCCGTTCGTAGCTCACCGGAAATACCGACTCGTGCCCCTACGGGGAAGTCGAGCAGGACCAAACCTTCCTCTTCCCGAAAAAAGAGCGTGAAGGTCGAATTAAAAGAGACAGGGAAGAGCCCGATCGATCTCTAATACAAAAATGGAGGCTCGGGAACTTGCTCTGCACCTTGGAAAGACCCCGAACTACCTCCCTAACACGATAGGAGGCTCGGGGGCTCCGCTTCCAAAGGAACAACCCCCCAGAATAAATCAAAATAACACCCGAGGACTAATAATCACGATTTTAAGGCCTTTGGAGGGATATAACATCCCTCCAAAGCCTCGGAGGCTACACAACAACAACCCATACTTCATCTCTTCGACAGAAAGAGCCGGCGTGAACCTGTGGAGGAATGCCTTCACTCCGCCACAGGCTCGGGGGCTACTGTCGGGTACCAAAGTATGGGGTACCCAACTTTGATGCGAAAACATATATTCCCAACACGGCCTGGCCCAGGTAAGGCCAGCGGAGGCCCACGAAGGCCGTGCCTATGGAGGCCCATTATGATGCATCTACGCAAACCTACTCTCGGGGAAGTGGCACCCTCGGGCGCCAATTCTCCGATTCGCCCGAGCCTCCCCGAGAGAGCTCGGGAAAGCGGCACCCTCGGACATCAATTCTCCGATTCGCCCGAGCCTCCCCGAGAGAGCTTGGGAAAGCGGCACCCTCGGGCCCCGATTCTCCGATTCGCCCGAGCCTCCCCGAGAAAGCTCGAGAAAGCGGCACCCTCGGGCTCCAATTCTCCGATTCGCCCGAGCCTCGCCGAGAGAGCTCGGGACAGCAGCACCCTCGGGCACCAATTCTCCTATTCGCCCGAGCTTCACCATCGTTCTCGAGCGCAATCTTTCAAAGGCATCCCATGCATAGTTGACGTCAGCAGAGCAATTTTGGACCGCAAGGGGCCTCTTTGACCACTTTACAGGCATAGTTTCATCGGATGGGCCCCTCGACACAACAACGCCCCGAACGCTCACGTTCGCCGTACCAACTGCCCCATCTCCTCTGGCCGGCGATCTGACGGTCCTCCTCCTCCCACGCCGCTACAGGGACAGACAATCGTACGGCTCCCCGGGCTGACGAGGGGATTCGCCAACTACGACGGCGACCGCCATACCCCGGCCACACGTGTGACACCAGAAAATGGGGGATGACGGTCGTTCGGCCAACCAGGGGGAATGGGCGAAGCCTTACGACCGGTCTTGCCAACCCCCTGGAATGTACCTCACAAGGAAAAAGAAGCACCCGAGGGAGGACACTCCCCCCGCTCTGTCCCATCAGACCCCGGATGGCACCAAGGCTTCCCGAGCCTCGGGGGCTTGTACCCAGAAGTCAACCTATCTACTCGTTGCACTATGCAAGGACGGATACGACGGCATGACGTATCGCCATGCAGCCAACCATGACCAAGCACTGTGAGGCGCCTTGGAACTCACCAATGGAACAGTGGCGGATCAGCCGAATGACTAACGCCATGCCGCCGAGGCGCCAAGACGAAGGCGTGGCTGACGATCGCCACCAGTCATCACCAACCCCGCCATGCCGAGTACTGTAACACAGGGCAACACGTGTAACTCTAGCCCTTCCCTTGTAACTATAAAAGGGAGAGCAGAGGCCAACTTAGAAGCTCTCTCGATCGCTCACAAGCTCACTCACACTCACAGCCACTCAACAACGAACAACAACAACAAGCAATCTGTACACACTTAGACACTCGTAAAGGACTTGGGAGCCCTTCCCTCTCTCGCTCAGCTTGTAACCCCTACTACGAGCACATCAGTGTAAGGCAACACGACTCGATCCCACACTGGACGTAGGGCACTCTTTGCCTGAACCAGTATAAATCTTGTGTCCCTCCTTGCACACCACCCGTAACCTCAACTGCAAAACACAAGTTTACTAGCCGGTGTTAGCACTCGCTAAAACTAGCACCGACACTTCTCCATCAAAAACAGAACGTCAACCAAATAGGCAGAACAAGTAGTAATTTGAGTACTACGGTTTCTCGTCTGAAACATGACACTTTGACTTTTTTTAATGAAACATGACACTTGGAATATCAGTACCTATATAGAAATATATTACTCGAAATATGACTCATATACCCCCTCTGTTCCGTTATTTATGTCGTTTTAGCTTCTTACCAGGTTCATTTGAATATGTGTGAACGTGATCACATAGTTGGTCCAGATGCTTGCCAAGAGCTGTGAATGAAGACATTAAATGCCACTACCAGAACGGCAATAAAACTGAGACGGAGGGGGTATATTAAAAGAGTTTCATTCTTACTTTTTGGTGCAACATGAATATATTTTCATCTCAGCATGGAATGCGAGAGCGTCCACAATGATAAGTAGTGCCCAAAACAAAAGCCTAGGTCCCATCATTTATTTGGGCATTGTTCGATACAGGTTGCGGCTGTTGCCCGTTGGGCGTCATTGGACATCACTCCATGGATCCATCGTCCACCCAATCTGCAAGCAAAATAAAATAAAAAAATAGAGCCACACCTTCCGCTTTCCTCGCTTAATTTAGACAACAGCTGTATGCTCCTGTCTCCTCGTGTTATAAAACATTATTTTATTGACTGGGCACCACTAAAACACTGAGGCAAGTATGCGCATCGGTTTTCATCTTTCTAACTCATTCCGGAGTTAGCTTCACTAACTGTAATGTGAGTAGCAAAGCTAAGATCTTCTCTTTCCTCTCTCTTGACATCACGCAAGCATAACATTGCGAAGGGGCCTTAATTCGGGAGAGTGAGAGTAGCCACTGCCTACGGTATATTCCGTCTTCATGGGCATAAAGAAACCGGAATAAGGAGTTTGCACGTGTTGCAACTAGAAGCGGAGGTTACAGGTTGATGCCCTCCGCACCACTTGTATATATACACAAGTGCAGGTGTGTGACTGTGTGTCGACTGTCGAAAGCACAAGACACGCACACGCGCATGCAAATGCACATAGCTCTCGGCGAGTCCCACCCACATAACAGCGCCAGCACTACAATGTCCGGAGGGCATCAGCTCGCCGGGCTCTTGCAGCACCTGCACCGGTGCTCGGCGGCTATCCTTGACATGGGAATGTCCCTCGTGTGCTCCGTCTCCAAGGCCTACGCGTACCACCAGGTCACGGAGCGCGTGGCACGGTCGCGCCGCACGCTCCTGTGCAGCGCGGGCCAGGCGTGGCGCCGAGCCGCCGTCGACTTCGCCCCCCGCCTGCGGGGCCTCAGCTCGCTCCTCGTCCACGACGTCTACTTCGTCGCCATCTCCGGCGTCGGGTGGGCGCTCCTGGAGGCGATCAACGTGCGGGATCCCGGCAGGAGGCCCCGCTCCATCGACATGTTCTTCACCGCCGTGTCGGCCGCGACGGTGTCCAGCATGTCCACCGTCGAGATGGAGGTGTTCTCCAACGCCCAGCTCCTGGTCCTCACAGCTCTCATGTTCGGCGGCGGCGAGGTGTTCCTGTCGCTCGTGGGCCTCGCATCCAAATGGTCCAAGATGAGGAAGCAGATCGTAAACAGTTCCGGGCGCGTCGAGAGCCACGGCGACGACATCGAGCTCGAGACCACCGGCGCCGATGACGCCGACGCCGACACGAGGTCGATGACTACTGCGGTCACCGAAGAGAACGACGACGACATCACGGTAGAAGCGAAGATTGTGCGGCGCAATGCGGTGCGCTCGCTGTTTTACATCGTCGCGGCCATCTTCGTGGTGGTGCACGTGGTGGGCGCCGTCGCCGTCGCGGCGTACGTCTACGCCGCGCCGGGCGCGAGGCAGACGCTACGGCGCAAGGCACTGAAGGTGTGGACCTTCTCGGTGTTCACGACGGTGTCCACGTTCTCCAACTGCGGGTTCATGCCGACGAACGAGAACATGATGGTGTTCAGCCGGGACGTGCCGCTGCAGCTGCTGCTGGTGCCGCTGCAGCTGGTGGGCAGCACGCTGTTCCCGCCGCTGCTGGCGGCGTGCGTGTGGGCGGTGGCCGCGGCCACGCGGCGGGAGGAGATGGCCAGGAAGGGCAGCTGGGAGGCGACGGGGTACCACTACCGCCATCTGCTCCCCGCGCGGCGGTGCTGGATGCTCGCCGGGACGGTGGCATCCTTCATCGCCGTGCAGGTGGCGCTGGTGTGCGCGATGGAGTGGGGTGGCGCGCTGCGTGGGCTCAGCGCCGGGGAGAAGCTGTCCAACGCGCTGTTCCTCGCCGTGAACTCTCGGCACACCGGCGAGTCCACGCTTGACCTCTCCACACTGGCGACGGCCATCCTCGTGCTCTTCGTCCTAATGATGTGAGTCTCTCTCTCTCACGTTATTGGCGCTGGCGCGGCAGTACCGAAGGTTCGCTGTCGGTTGCCCTGGGTATGCACCAACCACGCTAAAAAAACAGGTTAGGTGGTGCGAACGAGGGAGATGACCGATCTGCCAATAATAGAGCAAAATCATTAGAAAAATTGAATAGGCAACGAAAACATACGTTAAATTTTTTTTCCCAAGCACCCAATAATGAACCGGAAATGAAGAGATAGTGGCCGGTTAGCTTCACGTAAGCACAAAAGCAAGATTCAAATTTAATCGATAAAACCAGAGAATCAAGAAGTTGATTGAGGTTCTCCAACCAAACAATTAAGGCTCATGCTGCATTTGTTAAGCTTCAGAGGAAATATGCTCTGGCGTCCCAATCCCAAGCAAATCGGTAGTAGGAAGACCACTTTTTTATTCTATCGTGAAATGCATGGAATCCTACCTTTGACGAATAAGGACATGAGGACGGATTAATTCACATAAAACTTCCTGAATTGTCTGCTTGTTTTTTTATGTAGGAGTACGTACACCTCAAATCTGCTTGTTTTTTGCTTCTATAATAGGTATCTTCCTCCATACACGACATGGTTTCCTTTTGTAGAGGATTCCGAAAGGGGTCATTCCACGGAGAGGCAGGAAGTAAGGTTGTTCAATAGCAGAGTCTTGTCACAACTCTCCTACTTAACCATCTTCGTCATCGCCATCTGCATCACCGAGAGGAGAAAGCTCAAAGAAGATCCCCTCAACTTTAATTTGCTCAGCATTGTTGTCGAAGTCGTCAGGTAAACGTTACTCGCTCCTAAAGAGAGAAAAAATCACATGCATGCATATAAAACTAATCGACACTATACAATGTGAACCAACCTTTTTGTTAGCGATATCGCTGGTTAATTGTAAAACATTTTTTCTTTCCTATTGTCTAAACAAAATTACGAAAAAGTTTTTGCCGTCCTTTCTAAAAAACAATGTGAGAAGAAATAATTCAAATTGCAATCATGTGATAAACGACTGCAAGATGTGTAAGTAAAAGTAAATGCACATGTCTGTCTGATTAGAAGTATAGAATGCAGACTGAAACTGATTCACGTTTGTGTTCATATTTCTTGCAAGGTTTGCTACTGCTAATCTGACATGTCTAGACTACGTTCTGCATGCAGTGCTTATCGAAATGTTGGCTTCTCAATGGGCTACAACTGCAGCAGGCAGATAAATCTAGATGGACACTGTACAGACAGATGGACTGGTTTTGCGGGAAGGTGGAGCGACTCCAGCAAGCTCATACTCATTGTTGTCATGTTCGTTGGGAGGCTTAATAAGTTCAGCACGAAAGGAGCCAAGGCCTGGAAGCTTAGTTAGGTGCAGGTGCAGCAACCATACGCATTGCTGGTGCTTGTGGGTGTATATATGTAGTCTGATGAAAAAAATCCACAAAGTCGCAAAACAAAAATAGATCGCTTGCACAGATGCACCTGCAAGTGTTGGCAGTTATAGATTAGGTTAGTTAGAGAAAATTAATCGCGAAAAAAAAATCAAAGATATGGCATTAGCCTGATTCGCTTCACAATTGCAGTTGCCTGATGCCAAGAAAGATGGATTTTGTAGTGTCTCGTGCAATTTTTGGTGCCCGTATACAAAACTCTGTCACAGTGCTTACACAGATGTCAATCCAGTAGTGGCTTCCCTCAAAAATCCAATAACGGCTACTTTATATCGTACTATCTTACCTTCCATCAGAATCCATAAAGACTGCTTTCTGGGTGGAAACACTGGATTGGATAACTCAGTAGTCATTCAATGACTCCCACAGAAATCAGGAGGTAGCGTGTTCCACTGAGGTCACAATACATTATTCAAAAAAAGAGGAAAAGGAAAAGATAAAAAAGCTCCACTACCACACTTTGTGTGTGTGGATGCTGGCACATGGTTCCACAACAACAGATACCATGAGCGATGAATTATTATAGTAATAAAGTTAGTCCTAGTCTTTAAGATTTTGAAAGATAAAGCCACTCTCGTGCACCAGGTTTGGTGGTGTGGCCGCTCGCCACCTCCTGTTTGTTTTGTAAACTTTGTGGACTTTTGTTCCTCCTTTCCTTTTAACTGACAAACGAGCAATTGCTCGATCGAAGAAAAAAAGAAAGATAAAGCCACTCCACAGGTACAGAGTAAGTGTAATCTGGTTATAAACTCCAAGTCAATTAGTAAGAGAGTGCAAATATTGGTTGTGCTTCGACTGGTCTAGTTTCAGCTTAATGAAACACGTGTCCGTTGACACGTTGTCGAAAAAAGAAGATGCAAATGTTGCAACCACATCTAGCCTTTAATTTTTGACTCTATCGTGGTTTATATCAGAGCTAAATTATTTCCTTGGCTCTGAAAAAAGTTTGACTTAGTTTCTTAGCCATGTTTTCATCTAACATTGTTATTGGCCCTAAAACAAACTTAGCTTAGTTTTTAGCCGTTCCAGCTAAATCAAAATATTTTAAAAAATCATAACTCTTCAATACGATATCGGATGAAGATGATTTTTATATGAAAATTATAGATCTCGATAAGATCTACAATTTTATAGTTTTAAGTTTTTATCTGAGAAAATTCAGATGCTGAAAAAAATTAAAAGAATATATATATATATATATATATATATATTGCATCTGAACTTCTTCAAACGGCCCCTGATTTTTCACGGTGGTGGGCGGCCCGATATAAAAGGCCTTGGAACCATTCTGGCCCCTTTTATATCGGGCCTAAAAGGCCTTGGAACCATTCTGGCCCCTTTTATATCGGGCCGGCCCATACCTTCCTGCCAGCTGGGCTTTGGAACCATGCAGGCCCCTGATTTTGGACCGATATTTGAGCCCAGTAAAACTAGGGACAATGACATAACCAAAGCACATACGCCCCAACAAATAGAACATTATACAGAATGCTTATCGTTTCTGACCTGATAAATCAAAATTTTAGAACTTTGACAGTGTATATACATATTTCAAAAACAGTTAGTTGGATACGTTAAGACAACACTTTAGGTTAGTTTTGAAAACAACATCAAAATTTTTAATATCTGTTTTTAGGAAAAAAAAAAGTCACTGTCCAAGCTATTCTTGGAAACCCTACCGTTTTGCAAAATGACAAGAGGTATGAGGCTGTCTCCAACAGGCAACCTATTTGGAGGCCCAAACCCAAAATGGGTGTCTGGTAATACTGTTTTAGTCTCCAACAGAATACCCTATATACAAGACCCATTTTGGGTCTCAGGAGAGGCAGGATCCCAGATTTGAGTATCCTCTCTCCTCGAAACCCATTTATAGAGAGATTTTCTTTTGGATATCGTTGTTGGAGAAGACTAAAAATGGGTATCGAATCTATTCACTGTAGCGCAACCCAAACGTGAAATGGGTGTTGTATTTTGGGTGTTGTTGTTGGAGATAGTCTGAAGCGGAGGGAGTATACAGAGACATATAAAAACAGTTAATTATTTTTTTTGAGAGCATTTTTTAAAAAGGTTAATCGTCATAGCCACGTATGCACAAAGCCGTCCATCATTGCAAACTGAAACTTAAAATAATACGCACAGACACAGTTGAAAGCATCTTCGTTTGTGGACACGATCAAAAACAAAAACATGACTAACCATGGATGAGTATTATATTGCAACAACCGTAGGTACCACAGCTAGTACAGGGTCGTGGTGCACTCGATGGTCCATGATCGAGATTGGATCCTAGCTAGCTTTCCATGTGCACCGTACGCCTGATCGATCCGATCCATCCTCGTCCTGTCCTTCTGTCTCGTTCGTCCGTCCTTATCTTTAATTTTCTTTTTGCAGAAAAAAAAACGACAGGAGATCTATACCGGAATCCGAAAAGAACAGCGTCAACGATTACGGCCACAGAGTTAGATGCCAACAGCACAGAGATCGATTAAACAAAACGTGTCACCCGACAAGGCCACGTCAACCTTGCAATGCATTGCGCGCAACAGGGAGATGGAGATAATTTTTAACTAAATACTCTCTCTATCCTAAATTATAAATCATTCAATAATCTCAGTAAGTCAGGACATTTTAAATTTGATCAAATTTAGATAATAAATAATAATATTTATAATACCAATTAAGTATGGTCGGATTGTTCGTTAGTTAACATTTTTGTAATATACATGTCACTCACTGCCAAAATGATAGAATTCTCCTAATATTTTTAAGTAGTAGTAAAACACCACTACTGATTATAGCACTTGACAATCCTCATTAGAAGGCAATTAGTAGGAAAAAATTATACTAAATTTTGACTGCCAAAACATTAGTAGGACATTGTCCGATCAAGCAATGAACAACAACATGGGTGTTGGAAGGGCAAAAGAGAGTAGTAGATTGATTTGATCGATTGTGTAGTTGGAATGCCTCAATCGGCTGTCACCCTTTATATTTATAGGATGGCTAGTCTTTTCTTTCCATGTATAAAAATCTGTTTAGAGTTATATCCCTTAGTTGTGTGACAATCTGAACCCAAAGAAAAACTCTCTGCGTCTGTACTCGTGTGGGCCCAAAAATAAGCTTCTTTTGATCTCACTTGCAAACGTGTCAATGCGTTGCAACACAACCAAATACATATATAAATCGAACTTCATATCATCGCTAGATATAAGCACATATGAGATAGCAAGATGCAATCCAATAAGTATTGTAATAGGATCCTATATCTATCATCGCTAGACGTGAGTTGTTCTAACTCAAATGTAATATGGGCCAAGTAAAAAAAAAAAAGTGGGGTAAAAACTCTTCCTTATGTGCAATTAGAGAGAAGAGGGAGGTGGACCAATTAAGATGCACTTTAACTGTTTAATATTAGGTCATCACACATTCCAATTTAGTTTAGAAATATTAGTACTACCAGCATGAAAGATGCTCTGACATGGTATTGGCACTGGTGTAGAAAAACATTTGAATACGTACGGTTGTGAGTGATAAAAGACAAAGAAAGCAAACTTTTCGTTTTTATTTCTGTTTTGATATTTACTTGAACGTGGGAAAAAAGTAGAACATGGATATTTATTTATTTGTTTATTGTATTATTATTCATGTTTTATTTCTCTTTTGATATTTACATGAAGATGGACAAAGGTAGAAAATTTCTTGAGAAATCCAAGCACAATCTTGTAACAAAGAAGAAAAAGAAATATAGACTCCGACCGAACAGGAATTAATTGGGGGAAATAGAGAATAGAAAATTCAGAAAACAGAACGTGTGCCTTCTGCTCTACGGGGAACTGGCCAACCAATAGAAGAAAAAGAAAATGCTCTTGAAGGGGAAAAGGAATCGGAACGGACTGGAACAGACATCTGAGTTGGACTCTTGAGTCTCTGATACGGTCGGAGACGGCGCTGATACGTGAATGCATTCATGACGATTCTGGAGAGAAAAAGAAGATTGCCCGACCAAAATTAGGGATTTAACAAAATTTGCTTTTTTATTATTATAAGGTAGGTATAGATAGATAACGAGAATTTTTACTGCTGGTAGTCTGGTACGTTCGCTTCATATATTACCAAATCTGACTCTAAGTAAATAAACAAACCATTATTTATATCCTTGCCGGTTCGCTTGAGCATATCAGTTAAAATCATCGTTTTTTCCAGCTAGGAAAGACTATTTTCCTCTCATAACAAATTAATGCCGGCCAAAATCAATATTCTAAGATAAAAAAAAGTATGTACCCATGAGATTCTAACCCAAAACCTCCTACGTGGCCTCAGCGCGTAACTTACCAAACACCTATGCAGGATATATAACTTTAGATATGATATTTTTTTCGAACTAACCCATAAATGATACTTTAGTCCGGATTAATGAGAGTTTGTCGACATCTCAACTTGGCATCCATATAATTTTAGCAAAATCAGAAAAAATACCCTGAGCATCTCCAACAGTTTTACAAATAATTTTGCCATTCTTATTTTTTTTAAAAAAAACTCAAAAATCCCTCTTCAACAGTTTGGACATATAGCTCCCCATCTTTTGGCAACTTGGCAAAAGTTGCATCAATCCGCGCATATATGCGCGCGTCCACGAGCCGCGCATCCGTGTTCTGTGTGCCGCGACTTCTCCCACGCGCCGCCCGGTCCTTCTTCCCGCGCGCGCCGACTGGGCTACCGGGATCTCCTCGGACTCAACGAGGAGCGCGATGGTGGAGCTGACGGCCACGGACCACCGTGAGGGTAGCCATCGTGGAAGGTCTCGAAGGCCACGGACCGCCGCGAAGTAGCCATCGTGGACGGTAGCCGCGTCGCCGGAGTCGATGATGACGACGGGATCGCCTTTGCTGCGGTCGCCTCGGCGGCGTTCCAAGAGACAATCTTGCCTTCGGTCATGGTGGAGCTGAGCGCCGGCTTGAAGGTCTCCTGTATCTTGGCCTCGACCCAGCACCAGCCGCGGCGGAGTGCAGACGCCCAGGGGAGGAGCGTGGACTGGAGGTTGTGGGGGCCGGCCATTGCAGGGTGGTGGGGAAAAATCAATCAATCGAGCCACCCTTCCTGCACGAAAATCGATTCTTGCCTCGCCTGCGATTCAGAGTCTCGGTAGCTAGGCTGAAGTTTCGATCTCCTTTCCACTTTATGTGTGGTGTGGTGTGGTGTGATCCTTACTGTTCGCAGTGTTCCTCGCTGCCGCTAGTGTTGCAGCTGGCGGGCGCTGCTTGGGAGTATCGGAGGTGCAGCGGACTAGCTGAGAACGACGAGGAGCGGATTAGCTGAGGATCGGAGGTTTGCTGTTGTAATTGCTACTTGGGTCCACAATTTTAAGTTTTTGGAAGTAAATAATGGGAAATCATTGGAGATGAGCTCGTTTTTTCCTTTTCCATATTAATTTGGGAGTTGGCAAACTATAAGTTTTAGGAAAAATATTTGCCAAACTCTTGGAGATGTTCTCAGTTTGGCAAAACAACCTAGCATCAATAGCAATTTGGCATATCTTCCCTCCGCGCACGTAAATATGCGCGCGTATACGGTTTGGCATCTGGGGCTCTTCGTTGTTTAGTGAGACTCTTCGTTCGCTTAGCGAGACTCTTCGTTCATTAGCGGGCCTCTTCGTTTTGTTAGCAGAGATTTTTATTTTACCAAGTAAAAAATGCTGAACTCTTGGAGATTGACTGTTTTTTTACTTGGCATATCGTTTTAGGAGTTGGCAATCACAAGATTTGCCTAAGTAGAAGTTTAGGCAAACTCTTGAAGATGCTCTGGGTCCGGGACTAAATGGTCTATGCTTTTAGTCAGACTTGGTAATATGAACCGAGACTAATGTAGACCCTTTAATCCTGATTTATGTTATCAACCGGGCTAAAGGTTTTTCTAACAACAACTCATAAAAGTTGGAATCAGGACTAATTATTTGTTTAGTTTCGAACGGTTAAAAATATCAAAATTAAAGTCAAGTTACCCGAAGTCCTGAGTTCTTCCGCTTTTGAAGTCTGATGAAGAGCAACGAAAATAATCTCTGGTGGCAGAGATGATTATCTCGGTTCTTCTCACGTTATCAGCACTAGCACTGACTTCATATATTTCATTTTCTTATTTAATTCTTGGACAAATTTTAATGTCAACATGTTGCTTAACTTGTTCAAGCATAGACACATGCCTTACAAAAAATAAAGGCATACAGACACATGCAAGATGGCCCTGCTGGCCGGAGTACATATGCATGCATTATTGGTCATTATTGGTCGAGTCACTTATTCATTCAGCGTGAAAAGACCTTGTGCTTGTGCTTGTGCTGTCGGCTGTCGGCATGCCGGCAAGGTAGGATTATGGGATGAAGGCGACGACGACGACGCAGACGGCATGCACGTTCACTTTTGCGCTTTGTGTACACTCTGTCGTTTTAGTAGTCGTGCATGCATGGACACAAATACACAATCACACAACACAACCAGTCTGTTTTCCAAAAAACAAAAAAAAACAAAAAAAAACACACACAACCAGTCCGCAGCAGCGCTAGACGTGTCGATGCTCCGGAGGGTCCAGAGATGATGGCCATATGAAGGTCACGCCCCAAGGCAAAGGCCAAAGGCCATCCCCATCCATTGAGTGGACTGCCTGCTAACACTAACCACGCGTCCTAGGGTCACTGGTGGATGGGATTGGGATGGCACCAGCATTAGAAAGAATCCAATTCCCGAAAAAAGACAACAGAAATTGCCGACCTGTGGTGGTGCCAAAATTAAATATTCCCTCCATCTCTAAATATTTATCGTTCTCGCTTTCCAAGAAATAGCTTTGATTAATTTTATATAAAAAATATTAATATTTGCAATACATAATTGATACCATTAGATAGATATCTAGTTTTTTAACAAATTTATTTAGAGATACAAATATTATCTGTATTATACATATAATTTAGTCAAACTTGTGGTATATATATATATATATATATATATATATATATATATATATATATATATATATATATATATATATATATATATATATATAAGTACGGAGGGAGTAGGCATCTATCTGTGCACATGCCAGGGGCCCCGGCCCCCTGTATCCCCGTCCACCAGCCAATTAGCCAAAGAAAAATTAAGATCCTGTTTAAATACTTTTTAACTTTCAATTTTAACTAATCACATCAATGTTACAGTACATGTATAGAGCATTAAATGTAAATAAAATATTTACATATTTGCATAGTTTGCATGTACATCACAAGACGAATCTTTTAAGCCTATTTAGACCATGATTAGACATTTATTAAAAAGATTCTCCACTACTATAGTGTCAAAATTTCAAATTCCAAATGATCTAAACCCAGCCTAAAAAGGCGGACATACACCGACAAACTAGCCAGATCTTGAACATAAAAAATTCAATTCCAATTTCGAAGCTGCTAGTACTAAACTAAAAAAATGAAGAAAAAAAACATGTCTGACCTGAAAGTAAATTAAAAGGCAGACATCCACTGACAAACTAGCCAGATTTTGAACCTAAAAAAACTCAATTCCAATTTCGAAGCTGCTAGTACTAAATAAAAAAATGAAAGAAAAAAAAAACATGTCTGACCCTGACAGTTGCATCGAACTGTCTGGATCAGTTCACGAACTACAGTGCTCACCATCCTAGTTTTTTTTTACAACAAACAATTTTATTTCAGCAACAATAGGCTATAAGCAGTGTAACATACTGTAGAGATACATGTGATACATGGTTGTTGAAGGAATAGTCTAATGTAAGTGGAAGGTGGTGGGATGAAGTAGCTAAAAAAGCCTGCCTTGCCAGAGTATGTGCTGAAGTGTTGAGGTTCCTGTTTATTTGAAGAATCTTTGCGTGACGCCTTCCTGCATGATTGCTGAATAATTGGGTATAAGATTTGATTCTCCAATATGGAGGATGAATTTGTTCTGTTGTGTTGAGGAAGTGAACTATTTACTGGCAGTCAGATAGAAAAGTAGTGTATGGCCGCTAGTGTTATAGCCATCGCTTCTACCATGAGCTCCAAGGATGCACCTGCGCTTTGATATATATATGTACCTGCAATCAGAGGTTGCACCTTCGTTTACCAATTGATGTTGTACGGCATTGCACTAGTAGAGAATTCGCTTTTACTCCCGGTTCCTAACCCCCTATAGTTCCGGTTTGCCCAACCTGAGACTGAGAATCCGGGAGTAAAGGCTAAGCCTTTTAATCCCGATTGAAAAACCGAGACTAAAAAGTCTCGTGAGACTAAAAAATAAAGAATCCCATGCACTACGTCCCATGAGATTCGAACCTGAGACTTGTGCATGGCATCGCGCGCAGCTTACCACCCCACCTACACAGCACATGCGACTTCAAATATGATGTATTCCTTTTAAACTAGCCCGCGGATCACCCTTTAATCCCGGTTGATGTTCCTAACCGGGACTAAAGGATCTTTTAGTCCCGGTTGGGAACACCAACCGAGATTAAAAGGTTCACTTTTAGTCCGGGTTGGTGTTATCAACCGGGACTAAAAGGTCTATGCCTTTAGTCACGGTTGGTAACACAAATCGGGACTAATGTTGACCCTTTAGTCCGGGTTGGTGTTTCCAACCGGGATTAAAGGTCCTCTGACAACTTATAAAAGTTAGAACCGGGACTAATTCTTCTTTAGTCTCGAACACAAAAAATGTCGAGACTAAAGCCAAAAACAGGTGTGGGTCAAAAGTCGTTTATCTACTGGTGTTGTGGACTTGAATGGGATTCCATGTGTTCCTGTTGAACCTGTTATCATTTCTTGCCTTCACAAAGTAATTAGTATTTTACTAAATAAGTGGTCAGGAATATTATCTGGCAGCACATGTTGGAAGGTTTTTCTTGCAGTCCATCTGATTCGTGAGGAATGAGGTCAATCCTAAGAGAGGGGTTAGTCGAGAACCAGACTGCTCAAGGGAGTTGACTGTGAAAAAATAGGTGTCCATTGTTTTCCACTTGCCCACAAATAGTACAATGTTTGTCAATATGAGTGGTGTACGTACCTTGATGCACGCGCCCTGTTGTCAGCGCCCTTCTAATGCAAGAGCTTTGATTAGTGGTGGTAAATCCTTGCTCTTCCATACTCTCTGCAAAACAGAATGTGCTTGTTGTGTGATGCTTCTGGACCCCTCTCACCATCCTAAGTTAGAGTCGGTTTCTTATGTGAAAGAAATCAAAACCATCCATAAGAAAAAGATCTATATAGTAGTGAAAATGGTGATCTAATACCTTCAATTCTGTATTTACTTAGTAAAAGAAATTAAGGATGATATATTGCAATGGAATTCATGTCATCATTTTTTGGTGTGTGTGGGCTTTAGAGTGAGAAATCGTATCATAAGTCATGATGACTATTTGATGTGTTAGAGTCTAGCTCGTCAGTATCGATGAGTTGGTGCCATACTACTAAGTTCATCGGAGCCCACAATAAATCAAAACATTTGACCTAATTCAACACAAAAGACTACTACCATCAATAATTTCTGTTGTAGAACTAAAAACCTAACGATTCTTCCCCATCCACATCAAGCTCCCTCTTCAACAATTTCAACTTTCTATGTTACACACAACCTATAAACCCACTAGAGATGTTAACTGGCTTAATCATCACCATGTGTCCCTGAGATGTTCTAGGTTTACCAACCATTCCCTTTGATAACACTAAATAGAGTGCATTGTTACCAAAATCCCAATAAAAAAATCATGGAAACATAAACACCATAGAAAAACATAAACAACCGAGAATAACATTAAGGCATGATGTTTTTAGCGAGGTTTGACCAAATGCCTACATGCTTACGGCATGGTTACACAAAACGCTTCTCCCCATAAACAGTAGCCATACCAGCATTTGGGCACTCCGAATTCTTGTCGATCAAAGGTCAAGTAATCTCATGGTTGCAACAAAGGCCCATGGGTACATAGTTCTACTCAAACTCTATCTAACCCCGAATACAAATCACAAGTCCTAACGTAATCGACAATTCTCAAACAATTCTACCCCTTCCCCTATAAAGCAAATGGGTGGAAGCTGGCCCTTTAAAGTCCATTTCCCTTCCCACTAGAATGTGCCTTTTCTCAAGCCATGTGGAACGCTCTCGGACTCAGTTTGTAAGCTGATCCTTTCAAAGCAATTGTCTCATTCGGGAATCAGCTGAATATTCATTTCTTTATTGAAGTTATAATTTCAACGTGCTAGGCTATTTGGTCAGTTTGCTGTGACACAATTTCCAGACAAATTGCTCTCTTTATAAATCTGAGAAGATAGAAACACCATTGCGTTCAAAATAAAGATAGACATACCAAAATCCTAAAAACTAAAACATTTTTTTCTTCTTCTAATAAAGACAGTGGTAAAGCTTTTGCCGTCACTCGAAAAAACAATACGCCGGGCGAGTTAAGCTAAGCAGGCATCTGTTTTGCGAGTGGGACAGCGAGCCATCTAGCCAGGTAAGGTCTACTTATATTGCCTAATTGTTTGTTCCATCTCTTTTGCTTGAAAGATCACCCTGCCAGGTTGCATACCAATCACTTTTAGGCAGACTGGCTACCACACACAATCCAGTGGAGATACGGAGGGCATCAAATCTGGGAAGGGTCGGTAGGGCCGTAGGGGACCCATGCAAAACGAAGATACTGCAAAAATATCCAATTTATAAGGTGCTCCAAAGCATACCACCAGTAGTGGCTTGTGATCCTTATATGGCAAGAATAATGGCCGAACACAGAATAACCACGGACGACGCTGACAGCGACAACAGTATCACCTTTCCATTCCTCTATCGATTTTGTAGGCCCTCGTCAATCAATTTTCAGAGCTAGTACGCACCATTCGATTCAATTTGGAAAGCAAAGTTTGCATTATACATTTATTTATTTATATTTTGTATTATTTATGATCGTATAATTATGATTATTGAATAGTGCATTTAACTAAGAATCTAATCCATGTTAAGTTTATATTACAATAGTAAAAGTAGTTAGCTAAATTATTGATCAAATAATACAAAATTTAAATTTTGATATACGTGTACGCCTTACAAATTAAACATGTAAGACTGTCTCCAACAATGGACTCAAAACGTGACCCATATGTAAAATGAGTCATGCACAATATTTTTGGGTGACAAAAGCAGCCTCCAACGGAGGAGGCAAAGGCACAACCCATTTTGCGTCCACGGCGACGGGGAACCCAAATATGCATCGTCTCGCTGCCCCTTTGTGTCTCCTCCACGCAGCGCCAACATCAAGGGGAGGGGAGCGGAGCTCGGCGAGAGTGCCTCCGGCGCGTGTTGCTGTCCCACCCCGCGCTGTGCGCCTCCTGCGGCCGACGTGGAGGAGATGAGGCGTTGGCCGCCGCCGCAGAGGCGCCATCACCGCCCGAAGCGAAGGCCGAGGTGAGGGCACCAGCCGGGAAGGGCGGAGATGAGGAGGTGGTTCGCCAGCGGGGCGAGGGGCACGCACCTCCGGTGGGGGAGGAGCGCGTCGCCAGGGGGAAGGAGTGCGCCACCGGAGGAGGGGGACTCGCGCGCCGCCGCAGGTGGAGGAGGAGCTCGCCCGCTGTCGGTGGGGGAGGAGCATGCCACCAGTGGGGAAGCAGCGCGCCGCCGCAGGGGGAGAAGGAGCGCGCCGTCGGGGTCGGGGGGGGCATGAGCCTCCGCCCTCGCCGATGGTGGGAAGGAGCGCGTTGTCCCGGGGGTCCTCGCTGGACGGTGCTGTGGGTTTCTTCTTTGCGTCTTCTGTTGGAGAAAGGAGGATTTGGGTGCTAGATCTTCCTATTGTGCACGATGCAAATCCTCAAATGCATCTCCCATTTAGGTTATGGCTGTTGGAGACAGCCTAAGAATGTAAAAAGAGTCCTTGTTAGAGTGTCGGAATATTTTTATACTTTAACCCTTTTAATAAATATTTTAAAAATAGCCGTGTCCTAAAAGATTTTGTAAATCTCACCCTTTTGATAGCGCCACCACACACCACATGCAAACATCATTTACGGACGTTAGACGATGTTTCTAATATAAAAACCTTGTCGCGCCATCCGTGTTGGCGTGACAGTAATAGTCTTGTCGCGCTATCGGGAGTGGACGTGACAAGACTCAATCTTTGAAAATCATAACTCCTACATACGACATCAGATAAAGATGAATTTTATACGAAAATTGTAGATCTCGATGAGGACAAGAAAGCCGTACAGCACATTAACTGGGAAGGCAAACACTCCAGAAAAAATGTCCTCACAATAGACAGTATCCAGTGGCAGCACCACAACTCCACTATGGCATGAAAAGAGGGAGAAGGGTGCATGAGATGGAGGCGGCGGGTAGTAAAAGAGACAGGAGGCCAAATAGATATGGCATGTAGGCTTAAGCCACCGTACTTGGAAAACACTTAAGGCCTTATTTGGATATTATCGTATTCAGCTCAATCCACACAAGGTCTAAATCAGATTTAAAATCCACTCAAAGCAGTTTTGTGGATTAAATGTTTGATAGTTGAGTTCCCAAAAATACCCGGTTTTGCACTTAAAGGTCAAAAATAAATGAAAATAAGAGTTGAGGGATATAAATAGACTTGTTCTAATAGCAGAAAAACTTTGGACTTGTTCTATAATAGACTCAACAAAGGAGTGTTTTTTTTTCATTTTTTAAGTTAATTTCTTTGCCGAGTGCCTGGCCCAGGGACACTCGACAAAGGTTTTCAAAAAAAAATAAACCTCACATACTATTTTTTATAAAAAAACTAATTAATGCTTTGTCGAGTGCTAGATCTATAATACCATACACTCGGCAAAGGTTAACGATGACGACGTTCGTTAGCGGAGGGAACCTTTGCCGAGTGAGATGGTTTGCCGAGTGTCTGACACTCAGTAAAACAGGCTCTTTGCCGAGTATCTGCCTTAATCCTTGATTGTATTTCTTTGCCGAGTGCGACACTCGGCAAAGAGATTCTTTTGCCAAGTGTCCGATTTTTGACATTCGGCAAAGTAAATTGCACTCGGCGAAGATCCAATTTACAGTAGTGATTAGGATAAAACTAAAATATACTTATGGATGGGACAGGGTACATCTCAATTAACCAGGGACCGCAGCATCACATTCAGAATATGCGTGAGTACATGGGACCCACCAAGAAATGGAAAATCACATCATCCTGACCAGCCAATTGGTGAGCCATCGCATCGCATCCCAAAAATGGAAACCTTCACGTTGAAACTTTTGTAATAAAGAATTCAATGTGCAGTGATCTCTACTATTCTAATCCAACTTGTTCGTGCCTATAAAATGCACACCATACCGCGCCCCATTGCAATACACACTTGCAGACTCCACACAAAAAAGCAAAGAAAGCACGATAGGTGAAAGGGAGAGAAGGGAGAGAGGAATCCTGTGGCTCGATCTAGAAGACTAGAACCAATACCAGGGTGGCTTCTGCTGGATTGCCATGCGCTATGAGGTAGAGAACGGGATGCAGCCAAGGATGACTTGCCGGCTCCTGGAATTTGAAGCGTGTCTCAGCTGGTGAGGCTCTAAAATTTTAGTCGGCAAGTCTGTCCTTGGCTACAGCTAGTTCTCATTCCTCTCGTGTATGGCCCTCGAGCAACCGTCCAGAGCTCTAAGATCTGGATTCATATCAGCTCCACTAAGGAAACGTAAGGACAAGCAGGTATATGAATGTAAGCCCTAAAAAGTCTGCTTCTCAAGCTAAACCTCTAGTTGACATATTTGCAGCTTTAGCTACATCTTCAGTATATTATCTGAATTCAGAAACATCTTGCTATTTCTTCTGCAATTTTGGTCTTTCAAAAAAAAAAAAACTTCTGCAGTTTGAGATATATGACTATTATTACTAATATACAGGACTTGCATACAATACAAGCTCAACCTCGATCTGGCATCACACGTCAAATTTTATATATGTGCATCTATCAGACAATATTCTCACTATTTTGTACCATTATCGCATGCTAATCTTTGGTGTTTGATGGAGAACTATTTACTTGTATCGCTTGATGATGATACAAACGGAAGGCCAAATAAAGCGAAGTACAGCAGGCACTGCACGACGAGATGGCTCCTGCTCAGCAACAGCAAATGTTATATCATCTACAGTAGATTATTGTACAAAAGAAGACATGCATGTAGCATGCAGGACAGGATCACGGCAGAAAGGGAGCATCAACGATGGGGTTGATGTGTACCATGTTGAGAAAGTGTTGCATTCCTTTATTCAAAAGGGGGAAAATGAATGGATTGGTTACCACTTTCCTCGCGTAATCAGCAATAATTGTGGTCCTGCTTTCATATGAAAAAGATGGCCATATTATGAATACCAAGAGATTGGATGACTAAAGCCTAAAAACGAGATCTAACACATCATCACATTAGCATCCAACAGTGGCCTGAACATCATTAAGTCATGTGATCATTCGTTTATATATTTCCAAAAGGACAACAATGGCAAGGCTTCATCTGAACTTCGTTAAAATTCAAGTTACAGGCAATATAAATGTATATATACCTGAAACTTGTATCACAGTACATTTCAAGTGTAAATAAGTTTCAATCCAACGTAGACCCTTTAACCCCAAATTAAAGCTGTCTCGATCGGATTTAGAGATAAGATCCATGTCAGTATCCACATTCCACAGACCAGAGCTACAATTATGGCCACAGGCCCACAACAAACTCCAGTGTTCTGGCCTGATAGGTATGGTATGTATGAAGTATGAATACTTTTGTAGATTTCCGTACAGATGCATTTTTCCTTGGACAATATTAGACAAGTTGATGGAGATAATCTTGAGATAAGACATCAATGTTTGCAATGTACTACTGTATGATGATATATAATTTTTGCAGTGGTTCAACTATCTATGTGAACTAGCTATGACAGTGTTACGAGAAAATATTTGCTAACGATGAAGCAGAATAATATGGTGAGCTTTATACTGTATATAAAGGATTAATTTCTAGCTTGACATTGCAATTTGGTTGTGTCAAATTGTACAATCTAAATGACCCATCCATTAAATTATAGTACAAGTAGTGGAAACCGTAGGTTCCTTGTATATGACCTAGTAGACCTAATCTTTGAAAACCGATTCCTTATATGAAGATAAATACTCCCTCCATCCCAAATTGTAAGTCATTCTAACAATCTTGGAGAGTCAAAGCATCTCAAGTTTGACCAAAATTATTGAGAGAAATACAAAGATTCATGACACCAAATAAGTGTACAATGAAAATATATTTGATGAAGAATCTAATGATACTTAGTTGATATTGTAAATATTATTATCTTATCGTATAAATTTGGTCAAAGTTGAGATGGTTTAACTCTCTAAAATTTTTGAATGACTTACAATTTAGGATGGACGGAGTAGTAAAGGTAGAATCTTCCAAGATCAGAACAACGACTCAAAGAATTCCAGAGAGGCTAGCTGCAAGCAGACAGCCAATGCTTGATCAACAAATAATAGGTCTTCTTTGCAAATATAGACGGTGGCAGTGGCACCAATCCTATTACGACCTTTCCTTTTTCATTTTTTAATAAAAACATGCTTTTAGTAAGTATCCTAAAAAATACCACTAAGCTGTTGTTTGGATAAATAATTAAGACCAACCCCCTCATATAGCAATTGAAAATAGTTTCAGGGCATCATAAGGGTTAGGCTCTAGTTAAGGAAAAGTAAGTAATGGGTTCAAATACTTCGATCCCTGCCTATATATACAAACAAGCTCTAAGAATGCCCAGGAATAGAGCTCTGCATGAACCATTATTGACTGAATATATATGGATCTGGTAAGTCAGCTTACTTGCTATTTTTGAAGAAAAGCTCAACCCAGGTTCTTCTGTCTTTATCTGTCTCATGTCCAGCTAGCCAGAGCTAATAAATTTGATACTATTGTTAAAGATGAAACTTATAGACTAAACTGAATCAACAAAAGTTGTACTGTATTCATACTGATAAAAAAGCATCCAGCTATAGAAAATTGATCAGAACTATAAATATCGTTGTCTAAATAGATAACTTAGGAGCAAGGGTGAGATATGTAAATAAATAAACAGTGGTATTATGCTGATGGGGTGCATAATATTACACATGTTCTGGGTTGGGTCATGCACACGGGCATGAAAACGTTTCTGACATAAATAACAACTGGTAGCAGTGCAACATCTATTAACATGAATAAGAAATATAACCATTCCATCTTAAGAAGGATTCTCTCTAGTATTAGGTCAAGATGCTCCCATTCTCCCATGTTTTACCAAATTAAGTAACATTGTACATAACACAGATGTCTAAACATCACACTATATTCTTTTAGAGAACAATCTCCAAAGATGACTGCAAAAGCATGAGGCAAAGATACAGTGCAGTTGAAGAGAAAGACTTACTATACCTATCAATTTTGAGTTAAGTATTTTAAGCATTGGAAAAATTAAATATACATAGTTTATTATAAGGCACCCTAAAATCTGCAATAATTCACACTAGAATTTAGATGGACTTTAAGGCTCAGACCTCAGAGATCAAATAATTACTGTAATTCTTCTGTTTGCTGTGTTCATGATTTCCATATAGTGATGGTCTGAGTGTAACATACAGATGCGAAACACAGTCATAGGAAACATAGCAATGAATAGTAGATAGAAATGCCATGCCCCATTTTAGTTCTCTCTGTTTTTCCTTGAATACACAAAAGGATAGCATGTCATGATATTATGGTAAATCTAATAAGATAACAGAAGACAATTCAGTGAGACATCTGCATGTACCCCTTTTTTTAGATTGTGTGGTTTCCTCTTTGGTCCTTGCCATGGAGTTTATCTATGTTTGTTATGCATCAATGTATCTGCTCAGAATAGATCCTCGTAAGCCACATTTGCCAACAATGAATAAAAGGGATAGCGCAAAGTTTTACAGTACAATTGTGAAATACTTGTATAAGAAACATTAACTTAATAATGCATATGTAACTAACAACTCAAAGCCATATGTAAGCTTGGACCTCATCATAATTATCTTGGAAAACAGCTCATTGCAGCGAGAAAGATGATGGCATGTCCAAAAGGCAATACTGACTCAGATGACACCAGATAACGTAAGGTAACATGTGGGATTCAAAGCAATGGCAGCAGTTGCAGCTGATAAAAATCCTCAGAATGTTCCTACTGTAAAGAACATGTCACTGTGAATAAACCCTACAATATAGCTAATTACAGTAGCAGGCAAAAACAAATTATTTAAACAAGAAAACATCAATATACAAGTGTATACATAATTATTGTACAAAAGTCTTGCCCTCCTAACAACAATTGTGAGCTCCAAATGAAGGTCATCTTGGGAAACAAAGTTTAAAAACACACAGAGAATATAGGTCAGCAAAAAGAAATGGATATGAATTTCAGCAGCAATGAGCAGAGACCTTCCTTTTTCAAAAGAGTAGTAACATGCTACACTCCACTACAAAATTGGAAGTCTTTTTAGTTGTCATAGGTCAAACTTCTTTAAATTTGACAAGGTTTCTACAAAAATGCATGAAATTCTACAACATCAAATTAATTAAATCCACAACAAATATGCCGATAATGCATTTCTTTGGTGCTTTATGTTAATATATTTTTCTATAAACGTAGTCAAAAGCTTGAGAATTTTGACTTTGGACAAGCTAAAACGACTTATATTTTCAGAAGTGTGGATATCATATTTAACATTTATTTACGCTAAAACAATCTCTCCATATGCTGATTAACTCATGGCTATACACTTTAGGCTAATTTGTTCTGTAAATTTTTCAGGTTGCGGTACATATAAACCTCCTTTTATCATCCCCTCGCTGCTTATATTAAAAAAAGAAAAAGACAAACACTCTGTTCGGCTGGCTAGATTGTACGGCTGACTGACTGATTGTTCTGAGAGAAAAATACTGCTGAATGGCTGGCTGATGCTGGCTGGTAACTTCAAGGCGAACAGAGCCAAAAAGACAAATTGGAAGGAATGAATTTTCTTTGAGATTTATGTGATAAAGAGGGGAAATGAATACATGGTGCAGCAAAACACTACAGTATTAACAACAATGTCCGTGCACAGTAAAAAAAAGGAACTCAAATGCCATTTACTTTTCCTTTCTTATTTATATTAGAAAGCAGGAATCATCATGCTCTAACCTTATGTGCAAACTAGGACGGTTCGACATTTCTACATAGAGAAATAAAGGAAACACATGTAGTCCAAGAGAGTAATTGATTCGTTGAAGAACAGAATAAAGTTGAGGACAGTCTGCATAAGTTACAGAACTATATAGCATCAAAACTTGTCGCACCACTAATAAGACACCTGCCAACAAGATTATTAGAGGGTGAAATACTCAGGATTTTATGCTACTATGTTGATAAGACTCCAAACAGTCCTAATATAATTATCAATAACAATAAATGAACTACAAACTAAGACCCGGTGACACCAAATAGAACTTAGGTCCCTTTTTCTATCTTTGGAAAAAAAGAATTTTTATAACGAAAATGGATGGAAGTGAATAACAGTGTATCATGTCCAGTCAGTGTCAGACCTCCCTATGGCAGGGAACTGTTCACAGCGGGCTAGGGTGTGCTTATTAAGTTAGAGATTAGGTTGGGCTGTTACCTATTCCCTTAATTCTAGAGATTGGTTTCTTAATAGTCAAGCCTCCCCATCTACAGAGCCAGCACTGAGAGGGGGCAAGAGGAGCGGCTGCCCTGGACTGCCCAAGATCCAAGGTCTAGAGTGGACACATCAATTGATCCTCACCTTCAGGCCCGGTGTGCAGCTTGCAGCTCCGAAGCAAGCCTCAGATGCACCCCTTGGCTCCACCGAGGGCCGAAGTGACAGCCCGGACTCGGCCGCTGCTGACCTGCCTGCGATGGTGAGTGTGGCGGCTGCTGATATCATCGATGAGATTGTTGATCTGCAGGGGGCTGAGGACAACGGTGGATGCACTGATTTGGAGTCAGAGGACAATGGTGGTTGCGCCTCCTTCTGCAAGAGGATGTTCAGAAAGATCCCTGAGCCGGTGTTACTGGGGCCAGCTTCACCTCCGGTGGCAGTGGTTCGAATGCAGGACAGCCTGTTGAGTGCCAGAGGATGAAGGACCTACACCCACTCTAGTACCGGAGGACGCAAAAGGGCACTGGCCATCCACTCTAGCATGCGTTTGGCCGCCCGTCCATCCACCGTGCCGGTGGCACAACGCTCAACTCAAGCTTATGCGTGAGCTATTCTTCATTGACATGTTTGGACAGGACCTCCCAGAGCAGGCGGTCAAGACAATAAAGGCTGCGATGAAGATGAACAACAAGAAGCTCTCCAAGGCCCAAGCCGCAATGGCAACGAAGTCAGTGGTGGCTGAGATGGAGGTCCCATGATGGTGCTCATGCATTCTATGATTTTTGGAGCAACAATCTGTGTCACATCAGTGAGTTGCCAACTCCAGTTTGTTATTATTGGGGAGTGCAAGACTGTGGCTACAGATTTGTCTCAGAGAATTAGATGGAGCTTCTTGCATGCAAGTTTTAGGCAAAGATGTTCTAGGTGTCAGAAGAAAATGGTTAATAGTCAGCTTGGTGAGTTTGAAGATGCGGATTGGTAGCTTTTGGAGGCTAAGTTGTGACCCATTGTTGTACCCCTAGAATGTGAGTAGTCCGTTTAATTTTTTTTCACCAAGCTTGAGTGTTGGGAAGCGGTTTCCGTTGCTTGCGCGTGTATTTCTCTCCTCTCCTTTTTAATATATGTCGGCTAAGTTCCAAATCTTAAAAAAACGGTAATGCTTGGTTTAGCACGTCCGTCCGTCCGTCCGGACAGACCGATCCACCCATCGCGCACGTAAAAAAATACGGACCAACTCGTGTGCGTGATCATTCGATAAAAAAAGAGGAGCAAGCGGTTGCAGCGCTACACCCATCCTTTCCGTCGCTTAGCTCAGGGTGCATGTAGACTACAGAGGCATGTGCATGTGCTGGACCAGAGAGAATGACTAGGGCTGAGAGTTTGAGAGGTGCGCGGAGCTCGCATGCGTTGCTCCGTGATGTGACTAGAGCTCCGCGTTGGGTGTCCACCTTTATTATTTTTTTATACGTGTTAGATAAGCCTACTTACTTGTATCTTACTTTCCTATACTTTTACGTTTTTACCCAACTTTTGGTAGGTAGCTTACAAGCTAAGCTAGTATCTATTTATACTGGGAATTTGACGTAGTGGTTGGTTGCTCCATTGCCATATAAGCAGAGGCAGGCCACCAACTCTTGTAAGCAAGTAAGCCTGTATCTCGATTTCAATTCAATCCAAACGGCCAATCGGCCAAGCTGCCCTCCGGGCTTTTTATCACCCTTGATCTATCAGATCAGTGGCCAATAATTGGTATTAGAGCCTAAGGTTTTAGAGAGTTCCAGTCAGCCATCGCCGCCACCTCCATGGCTTCTACCTCCGCAGACCACGCAGCCACAGCAGCAGCCGCAGCCAAGGGCAGCAGGAGCCCCTTGGATTCCAAGATCGACGGCAAGGCCGCGATCCCAGAGAGTCGCGAGGCGCGTCTCGCCGCCGCCGAGGCAGCAGTGCAGCAGGCAGTGCAGGCGGCGCAGGCAGCAGCAGCCGCGGCGATCCGCGCGGAGATGATGGAGGAGGAGGAGGCAGGCGGGTTACGGGAGGGATCGCGGAGCCTAGGGCAGGCACCGTCGTCCCTCGCCGTCACCAGATCGGCGCCGCGGGAGGCGCGGCCGATCACCGGTGATGCAGGTGTACCGCGACGCCGGAGGCACGTGGCCACAACTCACCCGCTCCAACTACCACGAGTGGAGCCTGCTAATGAAGGTCAAGCTTCAGGCGCGTGGGCTCTGAGAGGCGGTCCACTACGGTGAGGTGTCTTATGCAGATGATCGGCGGGCCTTGGAGACCCTCTGTGCTGCAGTCCCGTCGGAGCTGGGGGCCGCCATCGCCAACAAGCCGTCTGCCAAGCTCGCCTGGGAGGCGATTGCAACCAGGCACGTTGGAGGAGAGCGCGTTCGTCGCGCTACGCTGCAGCGCCTCCGAGGAGACTGGGAAGGCTTGGCCTTCCAGCCCGGAGAGAAAGTCGAGGACTTCGCGCTGCGCCTCACCAGCCTGATGGAGCAGATGGCGATCAACGGCGACATCGACCTCAACGAGGAACGAGCGGTGGAGAAGCTCCTGCGGTGCATGCCGAAGAGCCTTGGGCAGATCATGAATTCGATCGAGACCATGCTCGACTTTAGGACGCTCACCATCGAGGACGTCACCGGGCGGCTCAAGGAGGTCCAGGACCGCGAGTGCGCGCCGGAGATGGAGGCGGCTTCCGGCAAACTCCTCTACACCGCCGAGCAGTGGCGGGCCTTCGACAAGAAGAAGAAGGGAGGCGCAGGATCGTCCAAGGATCGGTGCCGGCGTCCCCGCGGCAAGAAGAACAAGTCGCGCGACGGAGCCGATGGTGCCGGTGGCGGAGGACAAGCAGACAAGGCTGGTAGGTGCGGCTGGTGAACGCAAGGCGAACCAAAACGACATCTGCCTTAACTGCAACCGCACCGGGCACTGGGCACGCGACTGCCCCCATCCGCGGCGAAACTGGGAGCGTGGAGCGGCGAATGTCGCCGAGGTGGAAGGGGAAGGCGCGGCCTTTCTCGTCCACGGCATCCTGGAGATCAAGGAGGAAGGGTGCAGCAAGCCTCAAGCTTCGACCCTCCGAGCACTGAGTACTGATCTCGAGCTCGAGGAGCCGCGTGCACGTGCCTACCTTGACATCGGCAGTGACGGTAAGAAGCTTGATGGCTGGTACCTGGACAGCGGCTGCCACCCACCACATGACCGAGCGTCGCAAGCTCTTCACCGACCTAGACACATCGGCTCGGGGAGTCGTGAGGTTCGGTGACGAGTCGAAGGTGGAGATCCAAGGTGTCGGCTCCATCATCCTCGAGACCAAGGACGGCGAGCACAGGGTGCTCCACGGTGTCTACTACATCCCGGCGCTCCGCAACTCGATCATGAGTCTCGAACAGCTCGACGAGGGAGGCTCCGCAATTTGATCGTCAACGGCGGCTGCTTGTCAAGGTACGGCGCAGCGCCAACCGCCTCTACATCCTCCACCTCAACACCGCAAAGCCGCTCTGTCTTGCTGCTCGGAAGGATGATGAGGAGTGGCTGCTGGCATGAGCGCTACGGTCACCTCCACTTCGGCGCGCTCCGGAGGTTGTCCAGGGACGATATGGTGCGCGGGCTGCCGGTGATCCACCTACGTCGGGCAATTCTGCAACACATGCGTCATCACCAAGCATCGCCGAGCACCATTTCCGGCCGAAACCCAGTACCGAGCACGGGAACCGCTTGAGCTGGTCCACGGCGACCTTTGCGGCCCGGTGACACCGGCGACCATCGGCGGCAGGCGCTACTTCTTGCTGCTCGTCGACGACGCCACTCGCTATATGTGGGTGGCTTTGTTGACCAGCCAAGGACAACGCCGCCGATGCCATCAAGCACGTCCGAGCTGTGGCAGGAGAACAAGAGCGGGAAGAAGATGCGAACCCTCCGCACCAACAACGGCCACGAGTTCACCGTCGCTGAGTTCACGGCGTACTGCGCCGAGGAGGGCATCCAGCGTCACTACTCCGCCCCGTACTCACCGCAGCAGAACGGCATCGTGGAGAGGCGGAACCAGAGCAGGCTGGCGACCCTTCGCCCAAGGTCGGTGACGAAGCTCCTTCCGAGCAGGCGCCGCGACCCTTCGCCCAGCTGCATCTCTCGCACGCTGGCGAGCCCACCAACTACGCGGAGGCACAGGGTGATCCTGCGTGGGAGGCCGCCATAAAGCAAGAGCTCCAGTCGGTAGAGAAGAACAAGACTTGGAAGCTCGTGGACTTGCCATGTGGACATCGTCCGATCACTCTGAAGTGGGTGTTCAAGCCCAAGAAGGATGAGAAGGGGACGGTGACCAAGCACAGGCAAGGCTGGTGGCGAGGGGGTTCGTGCAGCAAGAGGGGGTGGACTACGACAATGCCTTCGCGCCAGTGGCACGCATGGAGTCGGTCCTGTATCCTCCTCGCGCTGGCAGCTCAGGAAGGGTGGAAGGTCTACCAGATGGACGTGAAGTCGGCATTCCTGAACGGCGACCTCAAGGAGGAGGTATACGTGCGAAAACCACCAGGTTTCACCGTCGCCGGGAAAGAAGACAAAGTCTACCGCCTGCGCAAGGCCCTCTACGGCTTGCGGCAGGCGCCGCATGCCTGGAACGCGAAGCTGGACGCCACTCTGAAGGCGATGGGCTTCCACCAGAGCGCGCACGAGGCAGCGGTGTACCGGCGGAGTAGTGGGCGCTCGGCTCTGCCGGTCGGAGTCTACGTCAACGACCTCATCATCACCGGTGCGGATGAAGAAGAGGTGAAGAGGTTCAAGGAGCAGATGAAGGAGAACTTCGACATGAGCGACCTTAGGCTTCTCTGCTTCTACCTCGGCGTCGAGGTGCACCAGGACGACACTGGCATCACTCTCCGTCAAGCACACTACGCCAAGCGGATCCTGGAGCTCGACGGGATGACTGGCTGCAACCCAGGTCACACGCCGATAAAGGAGAAGCTGCGTCTCAGCCGTGAGAGCAAGGCGAAGGAGGTGGACTCCACCCACTACCGGCGGCTGGTCGGCAGCCTCCGGTACCTCGTACATACCCGGCCGGACCTAACGTTCGTCCGTCGGGTACGTGAACCGGTTCATAGAACAGGCCCACACTGGAGCATCTGCATGCCGTCAAGCGCATCCTCCGCTACGTCGCCGAGACCCTGGACTACGGTCTCCACTACAAAAAGGCTCCTGGCACAGCGCGCTTCGTCAGCTACTGCGACAGTGATCTTGCCGGCGACATCGACACAAGCAAGAGCACCAGTGGAACAATGTTCTTTCTGGGTAATTGCCTGGTCAGCTGGCAATCGATCAAGCAAAGGGTGGTGGCGCTGTTAAGCTGCGAGGCAGAGTACATTGCCACCACTACTGCAGCAACACAGGCCCTTTGGCTGTCTCGGCTGCTCGGGGAGCTACTGGGCAGGAAAGTGGATGTGGTGAAGCTGAAAGTGGATAGCAAGTCTGCTTTAGCCCTGGCCAAGAACCCGGTCTTCCACGACAGGAGCAAGCACATCCTGGATCAAGTACCACTTCATCAGGGACTGCTTGGAGGACGAGAGCATCAAGGCCAGCCACATCGCCACTACTGGTCAGCTCGCGGACATTCTCACCAAGTCGCTGGGCAAGGCCAAGTTACAGGAGATGAGGATGAGGATCGGCGTGAAGTAGATCACCTAATACTAGGCTTAGGGGGAGATTGTTAGATAAACCTAATTACTTGTATCATACTTTCCTACACTTTTACGTTTTTACCTAGCTTTTGGTAGGTAGCTTAGAAGCTAAGCTAGTATCTACTTTATACTAGGAATATGCTGTAGTGGTTGGCTACTCCACTGCCATATAAGCAGAGGCAGGCCACCAACTCTTGTAAGCAAGTAAGCCTGTATCCCGATTTCAATTCAATCCAAGCGGCCAATCGGCCTAAGCTGCTCTCCGGGCTTTCTATCACCCTTGATCCATCAGATCAGTGGCCAACAATGCATCTCAAAGTGTATGTCTTATACTTATGTTTCATTTTGGACGGTACATATGTTGCAACGACTATACACGCATATTGCTGCAGTGACTATACATATATGTAGCAAACATATGTTCCAAGTGTTTCATATATTTTAGACATATGTTGCAAGTGTTTTATCAAGATGTTTCATATGTTACAGGGATCATATACACAGGTTGCACCTATAAGTTTCAAATCTTTCATCTTGTTTTAGACTTATGTTTCAGCAAGTGCTACTCCCACACGCTTTGACTCGTGGGCACGCACACTCTGCATACACTTGGCGGTCAGTACCTAAACTAGGCCAACACTCCCTCGTCAAAAGTGTATCCACGCATGCATGCAGAGGCCTGGAGCAAGCTAGGCGCCCATGCACCACAAGGCACGGCCTCCCACGGTGCAGCATGCAGCTAGGTCAACACAAGACATGTGTTGTGATCCCTTCTCTCTAACACATGCAGTTGGCAAGCCCCCCAGACATGCCTATGTAGGCGCATCGGTGTAGCAACAGCATGCGCAGGACGCAGCAGGGCTCAACAGGCATGGGCGTAGCAGCATGTGCAGGGCCGCATCATCCGGACACGCGCGTCCATCCGGACGTCTGGGCGGTAGTAGTACCGTAAAAAAAAGATATATACGATAATTCCTCTCATGTATTGAAAGCACAACATAACCTATGGTCATTGCTTCTTTTTTTTCGAAAAACCTGGCAGGAGCACTGCCTCTCAATTAAGTAAGGGGAAAAAAGTTTATGTACAGAGGGGGGGTTTAACCCGCCCAGTTAGTGGAAAAAAGTTTGGCTACATCGCCTTGACAGGGCACACATGGAAATCACCCCTGATCCAAAAAAACATGTCGGCGCAAATCGATATCTTCCTTTGTTTGGAGAGCCATCTGCCACGCATTAGTAGCCACTCCTTGGAAGATCCTTCTATTTTGTTCCTTTCAAATGTTCCACATTATATAGATCACCACTCCGTTGAAGTGCCTACGACGGTCCTTAGCAACCTTGGCTGCTGTTTGCTCCCACCATTCACTTAGTTCAGTTGGCTGAGTCCGATGACTGATCAAGTTTATATCAAAATGCTCCCATTCCAACACGAGCTTCCACACCTCTACTGCTCTAGGACAGAGAAGACATAAATGAAGGCCAGTCTCTAGTGGCCCACCGCATAAAACACAGTGGTCTTGGTGAGGCCAGTTTCTTATCTGTAAGTTGTCCGCTGTTAGTATTTTGTTTTGAATTAGCACCCATGCAAAGAATTTGCATCATCATTAAATCACTAGAGCTTAGCATACGCTTAAAAGGCAGCATAACCCAAGGTGTGAATGTGTATCGAGACACCTTGAAGTTTGATGATAGAGTGTGAACTGTGAAGTAGCCATAATTGTTGGATTGCAAAAATAGGTTATTTTGATGATTTACTGAGTTCAAACAATTATTTTGTAATATATTTAAGTTGGCCCTTGAATTATGCCTTTGCATTAGAAAGAATTAGAGATACGCATTGTTTTTCTTGTAGTTTCTTTCTTGTACCTAGCACTTTCCAAAATATAATATTATATCAATTGATACTTTGAGATTTATTTTCAGTTTCGCCCCAGAACACAAAACTGACCACTGAAACCCACCAATTGCAGCGAGAACGCACGGTAGTTTCTGACCAACGAGACCCAATTTGCAGCAAGCACACATAAGGTTTTTGTAACAGTGTTGACACCTGTAGGAGACATCTAATTGGGCCTATAAATAACCCAACAATGACTCCAGCTATGAGCTGATCCAATAAACCACAATCCAGGTCAAGCGAGTAAAGTTGGGTGTCTTATCCTGTAATTATGCATAACGAGATCAACTTGAGGCCCGCTCCTATAGTGTAATCCTACCAGCAGACCCTTGTGCGAGAGTAGGGCGAATGCAAGACACACCTGGTACGTTCGCCACTTCGCCTCCACACAGCTGGTCACCGGTCGCCGAGCATCGCCACCCACAGATTTCGACGCGCCCGGGGCCCAGTCGGCGGCTAGAAACCCACGCGAACAAATTCGACGCGCTCCGAACGACCAGCCCCTCGCGACCTCCAATTCCGCGCGGGCGGTGGCGTGGGAGGGTGGGAGAACAACGAGACTTCCAACAAGGCTCGAGGTGTCAACCTCCGAGTCGCCGGCGGCCGCGCGCGCTAGGCGGGGAGAGGGGATTGAGAGACAGATCGGGGCAGCGCAGCGGCGCAGCGCATGGACGGAGGCGCGGCGCCGCGCCGGTTAAACTGCGGCCTAATTGGGCCTAACGGGCCCCGAAGACCTGATGGGTTCTGCTAATTTACTCCTGTGCACGAAGCACACCGAAAAGTTTTTCTTTTTTCGAGAAAAATATGCTCACGCGAGTCGAAGCTGGTTTCAGTCAGGCGAGACATCATGAGCCGGGTACTATCTTATCGGTCGAAAGCTTGCCCACGACGTGGCATGAGCACGCCACGCGTGCGCAGCAACCTCACCACGTGTACGGCAACGTACAAGGACGCGACTGGACGAGGCATGCAGTCGCCACTACTAGAAAGCACTTTGTATGCTCCATCAATATAAAATTAAAAAATATTTCCACCTAAATGGCAATAATCTGCGTATAAACTACTTTTGCTCATCTTTCTTTTCTTTTCACTTGATTGATTTGGCTGGCTTTGACTGACATTTATTACCCACGAAGTGTTTCACTCTGAAGAATGGCTAGGACTCCATATAGATTTAGAAATCGTTTAAACAATAACACGGTCTTTAATACATGACTGTAACTTCATATTTTTATAAAAATATTTATAAAAAAGTTATATATAAATATATACATACTTTTTATGAATATATATATATATTAAAGATAAATCTATTTATATAGCTTTTATATTTTTAAACTTAATAATTTAAAAGTTATTCATGATTTATATTCCCAATGTTTAACCATAACCTTGTTGAAAACAAATTTTTTTATAGAATGGAGTACTATACCTATTAAAAAAACATGCAACCATGTGCGTTGCAGTGTTTGAAAAATAGTTTACGTTTAACTAATTTTTTTGTTAATATTATTTATATTTATGACTCTTAAAAATATATTTTATAATTAAGATAATAATATTTATTTGATATCCTAAATAATAATAATTTCAAACTATAATTATCAAATTTAAATTGTGCTACTGTGCTAGATTTGGGTACGTGGGTAAAGTTTTGACCAAGCCGTTGTATGGATCGTTCGAATTCTAATAAAAAATAAATTATAGATTTTATCTATAACTACAAGATAAATATATTAATTAAACTTAATTCATTTATCATTGACACGTATATACTGTAGTATTATATTTTTTTTTATAAAAAAAAAGACTTCTTCGCAGCGAGAATTGCATATCCTTTTTTCCGACTGAGCATGCGAGTTCGAGTACGTACAACTTACGCCTGCCGCTCCTGCAGAACAGCAGAAAGCACTTGTGTATTCGAATTCGAGTGCAACTCACGACTGCCACTCCTGCAGGGCTGCAGAGTGTTATCGGAAGAACAGTAGCAGTAAACAGAAGAGGAATTGAGCGATGGATCGTCTCAAGGCTTCGATAGTTGCCACACTCCTCTGGCTATGCTTTGTTGAATGCCCAGTGCAATGGTGCCTCAGCCTCTCATTCTCCGTCGCCAGAGCTGGAACAGGAAATTCAGATGCTCAGATGCAAGGTCGCGTCCTTAGGTGAGTCCACACGATGAATTTTGCGTTATTGTAGCTTGTTCGGATCTTTTTTTTTTGTTTACATAAAGACAGTATCTAGAACTTGGTTGTTCTTGTCAGAGCAGCTTGATTGCATATTGTTTCTTGTTAAATTCTATAAGCACTTCAAGGGATCCAACACTTAGCCTGATTCCTTATCGTTTTCAGAAGATGAGATCAGCAGGAGGAAGGAGGAGACCTCGCAGCTGCAGAGTGTTGTCAGGGAGAGGACCGCACAAATGGCAACATTGGTAGGCGACCTAGAACTTTTGCAGGTTAGAGGATACTCCCTCCATCCCAAATTGTAAGTCATTTCAAGAATCTTGGAGAGTCAAAACATCTCAAATTTGACCACAGTTATAGAGAAAAATATAAAGATTTATGACACCAAACAAGTGTACTAAGAAAATATATGTGATGAAGAATCTAATAATACTTAGTTGATGTTATAAATATTATTATCTTATCATATAAACTTGGTTAAAGTTAAAATGCTTTTGACGTCTCCAAGATTCTTGAAATGACTTACAATTTGGAACGGAGGGAGTACAAGACTTTATCAGGCTTCTGTAGTTGAGACTGTGGTCTGATCTGAACTCTCCTTCTTAGACTGAAGCAGTCAACTGCTTCCAATATGTTCTTGTTACCGTTCGTTTGTGATGTGGTCTTGATCTTCTCGTTTACACTGTTGAATTAGAAGGTGAACTTGGATGATGACGAGTCTGTGATGAAGGCGAACACACAAACTGCAGTGCTTGAGAATCAAGTAAATGAAGCGTGTTTCCGATAATTGATGATTGATGTTCCGAAAGAATGTGAAAAAAAAAAACACTGACTCACAAAGCAAGCAGGTTGAGAGGCTGGGCAACGATTTGGAAGACCAGATTAGGAAAGGCGAATCGTTAGAAGCACGGGCTATTGAAGCGGAAAGAAGATTGCATGAATTCGGTCGCAAGTTGGAGCATGTAAGTACATGCACACTCAAACATGCTATATGGTGTAGTGTTGGGATCTTCAGAAACTTACACCAGAATTTTTACCCTTTTTAGGCTGAGAAAACTAATATTGAGCAGAAGAAGAAAATTCAGGACCTCAGCGACAGGCTTCAGTACTCACAGGTTGGCACACGTAGAGAATTAAAAGGAATTCTTGCACTCTAGTATGTCGGTCCTGTGCTTCACAGAGTCATAAGAAAAACATGTGCTTCATGTGATTTGATTTGCTCAGGACAAATTTTCTTTACTGCAAAACGAGGCAAAATCGAAGGCTGAAGAGCTGGCAAAGGTTCTAGGGAACTCTCCCGGTTTCACAAAGATTAGTTCTTCTTCCTTTTCTTCGTTGCCTGATGTTCCAATGACTGTAGTATTCATCAAGGCAGCATGGTTTGTTTTCAGGCTCACGGCATGTGGCTTCCCCAATGGCTTGCAGTGCATGTTTTACGCTGCCAGGGTCAGGCCCACTAATGCATCAGATCAGTCGGATTTCAGTAGCGTTCAACTTCTGTGCAGTTGTATTATGCATTAGCACTTATGCAGAAACTAGCATCTTCCTTTGGTTTTTTGCATTAGTATTGTCTGCTTGTTCATACAGTAGCACTCCTATGTTCATAATCATGTTTTATCATGCTGATAGAGTATATTTCACTTTTGGTAAGCTTCCTGACTTGCAATAATAATATCCTTTTGCCTCCTGATGAAGAAACTAGTTCCAGTGACCAAAAGCCATCTGGACGCACTGAGGAACGCTACTGTGGCGTTGGCATCAGCAGTAACCAACAGTACCTCCACAGCATACAGAGACTGCAGGGATGTTATCCAAGCGTGCACAGTGAAAGGCAGGAGAATTCTTCGCAGATAACTATTTGCAGGTTAATTTCTGATTATTGCATCATTGTCACCTTATTACCTTATTGTGTGGCTGCATTGCTGAACTTTCCATACCGAATTCTGAACATTTAACTGTCATTCATGAACCCAAGAGATTCTCCCAGTCCGCAACATCCGCGTGGAGAAGCTTCGTCTTGTTTACCAGCGAGCACCATCGTCAGGTACTACTACAGTACAGTGCAGCCTTTACCTGCATCATTCATCGCTTGTGTTTTTGGGTCAGGTGTCTCTGAATGAACTCAACACAGGTGCCAATTGCCATGCAGGTTCAGAACGGAGTGAAGCGCTTCCTTGAGCGCAATAATCGACTGCTGGACGCCTCTTTCAGCTGCTGACGGAAAACTGGCATGGATCACGGTACGTTCGCCACTCAACTCAGTAGCTGCTCAAGCTCGCCATGTGTCTCTCTCCGAAACTCACCGGTGACCGGTGCGTGCGTTCGCCCCCAACGGCTTGCAGGCGTCCGCTCTGTTCGCGCTGCCGGTGTTGTGCATGTACAAGATCGTCGTCTCAGCAGTTCTCGGGTACCCACATGCAGCGTTTTGTTTGTTTGTTTGTTTTCTAACAACATAGGAGTAACTACGTTGGCTGTGAGATTTTGTCACGGTCGATGTTGCTATGATGACTGACTCTGCAACTCGTGCCCTTGCGGCCGGCTGTGCACTGCAGTAGGAAAAACAAAAATCAGGCGAGGAAAAACTGGCTACAACAGAAGCAGGCAGAAGCAGATCTGGTACTAGCCCGCAAGCAGAAAAGTCGACAGACGAGAGGTGGAGTAGAGACGACGCCACGACAATGAAAGGTACGAAAAGGAGTCTCGAGAAAATTACACACACGGCACACGGCACGGGCGGTCAACCTGACTTGACGAGGCACAATCTCCTCGTCGTACCGTTAACGGAACCCGGTCGTGGACTCATCATTACTGATGATGGTCTAGGTCGATCGACGGGTCGATTCGTCGAGACCCGTTCCCGTCGTCTTGTCTCGAGGAGAAGTTCAGAACCTGCGAGCCTGGGCAGACCATCTTGCATGATCGGCGCGACGCGAAACGGTCTGAAACATTTTCTCTTTCCGTGCAGGTGCAGCAGGTGTGTGTTCCTTGTGAAAGCAAATGACGCCGAAGTAAACAAACAGTGGAAACTTCCTTCCTGGATCCCGGTGGACTGCGCGGACCGCCGTTGAACACGCAACAGCCTCCTCCGTGGCCATGCTTTGCAGATTCCGGTAGCTGTGAAACTGACGGATACGCGTACAGCATGAAAATAACGCAACTGTGTATTGTCGCATAGGAGTATTTGCATGTGGTTTTGACTCTCATTTGACACGGCGTATATGAGTGTATATATTTTTTTCTTTCTTTTATATAGAGATAATATGCATAATAATCGTTCTCGTGATCTGGCGTCCTCAAATAGTCGAATGTCAACGGCAACAACAGAGACAGACAGACAACAAGGCTGGCTGTTGTCAGGTTGGCGCGCGAGGCGGTCGCGGTCGCCGAACCGACCTGTCCATGTCGAATCGGCCGCACGCTCGCTAATACTAGTAGTACGTAGATGGAAGACGATGTAGCGGGACGTGGCGGCATGTGGTGGAAGCCGGTTGTGCCGGGCGATGGTGTGGTGTGTCCTCGGTCGGTCGTCACGTTCGGCGGCCGGCGCGCGGTCCTTTCTGCCGGCGACGGAAGTGCGTGGAAGAAACCACGAAGCCTGTTGCTTAATTATTAGCTGTTGCCTGCCCGAGCGTATCAGCTAAAACCAGGGCTTTTCCCATTTCTCTCTCGTAATAAATCATATTTTATTTTCACCTCAAAACGAGCAGGCTGACATGTGTAGCTCTAGCGTCGTCGCAACATAACGTATTCACAATCCTAAGGAAACAAACGTCTATGCACGAGACGAGAGAAGGTCCATTTGGCAATGTATAGCGAGTCCCTTCTTTGCCGCTCGAGGTGGCAGGGTAGTGTGCCGCATCTACTGGTAGTAGTTTGTTTCGTCACCCGATCATTCTTTCCTTCCCATTTGTTCATTTGTTATTTTCTGGTTGGCCGTCTCTTCGTCGTCTGATTGTATGGTCAGGCAAGGAACTTTTTTTTACCTAATAAACAAAGGTAACTTACTCACTGATGACGAAGCGCTAACCAAAGCAAAAGGAGGATAAATATACGGCATGAAAGTGAAGCATCAAGCCATCGAGGTTAAGCTTGCCTCCGCCGTACTCTCCCTGTCTAAAAAAAAAAATTAAAAATTTTGCGTAGATAAAAAAATAAAATAAAGTCTGACTAAATTTATAGAAATTATCAGCAATATTATTGTCCCCAAATAAGCCTAATAGTATAACTATTTGATTAATATGATGATACGTATTATGCACTGTAAATATTAATAATTTCTTGTACATAATAGATGAAAGTTGAATATTTTTATTTCTTTAGAAATGAGAAGACGAAGAGGGTATACTTAAGGGCTATTTGGATACAATGTGATTTGCAATCAATCAAGTTCTCAGTCAATTCACATAAATGTTCTTGTCTTAATTAACAAATGAGACTCCATTATTTAAGTAACAGTGCCCCGACAGTAGGTCAACAGTGGTGACTTTGTCAGTACTAGTCTTTAGAGGTGGTCATAAGAGCAAGGTGTACATGTTGTTCGAAGAGATAAATGGACATGCATATACACTAGATTTCGAGAAAAGGCCCCGCTAAGAGATACTCTCTCCGCTCAAGAAAACATGTAATTCTAACATAGTAGCATATTTTAGTGTATCGAGTTTGATTAATTATAAATAATCAACTATTTAATGTCAAATAAACATCATTAGATTAGTTATGAAATGTATTTTTATAATAAATTATTTTGGATTCATAGGTATGAATATTATTTGTTACAACTTGTCAACATATAAACTACTTCATCTGGCACATATAGTTACATGTTTTCTTGGATGAAAGGAGTAATTTGGTTCTATTTATAATTCCTTAACGTCGAATGGCCTTGACATTCCTTAAAATAGCAACGGCGGAATAGCCCTGGCTGTCCAATAAAACTTTCCAATCATACACTCTAGATGATGTTGGACGTATACTACAATTACAAAATCGGGACGAGCATCATGACAATAGTATACAATAAAATAATTAATGAAATATACCTTGGAGGATGATGGATGCAGCAAGTAGCCATCCGAAAACAGGAGTGGAGAGGAACAATCGTGACAACCCATTTAATGAAAAATTATTATCGAAAATATTGTACACGCCTTGCCAAATTAAAACTTCATCTAAACGAAACGAGGGAAAGGCAACAACACCTTTGGCGCGCCCTCCTGTGGTGTATCAAATCCAAATCCAAACAAACAAACAAACCGCCTCGTCCCTTTCCTCGTCTCTCTCTCTCTCTCTCTCTTCTTTCCGTTTTTCTCATCGCGGTCGCGGGTCACAGCCGCCGCGCCGGCCGCGTCCCCTTTCCTAGAACCCCAGGCACGTATAAATCAATCGGGGCATTCGTCCTTGGCACGACTTGGTTCCTGATTCCCTCTGCTCTTCTCCCCCCGCGCGCGCCCTCTCTCTTGCGTGGCCTTTTCTTCCTGCCATCGACGACTTGCGCGCGCCGCCGCCGCCGCCGCTGCCTGCCCAGGCCATCGCCGGCCCGTTCGCCAGGTCTTCACCGGCGACGAGCACCCACCAGGTATGATTACCCTCCTCGCCCGTTGATGATGCGCGGAACCGAGCACCCTCCCAAACCCTAATGTAAAATAGCATTCGTGTTCGGGTAATCGGATCTGATTTAATGTAATTATACAAGTGCCTGCTAACTGAATTTCCCTTCTAACTTCGATTCCTCTGCAAAAATCATCACTTGCATATATGTGTGCCCCCTGCTCCATACATACCTTTAGCTTCCTGTCGTTTTGATCAACCAAACTTACGATTGCAGACGGACTTGTAGAAGCGAGAGGAAGTTGTTTGCCTACTATTTCACTGATACTGGTGGAGACCGAGAGTAATGAGAGTTTTGGAGCTTAAATAGATGAAGCTGCATCAAGTTTGGCAGTTAGGGATAAAGGATATGAAGGCCGTTCCACTTCCTCGCCCAAGGGCAGCTCCAAAAAGACAGGCGTGGATACTTGCCGTTGCAGCTTTTATCTTCATCGCATTGTTCTGGGCTTATCTGTATTCTCCCCCGCATTACGCTTCCCCTGTGAGAGATTGGCTACCTGGCAGGCTTCCTGCGGAACCAGCCAGGGAATTGACTGATGAAGAGAGGGCCTCGCGTGTTGTTTTCAGACAGATCCTAACAACACCTCCTGTTCGATCTCAGAATTCAAAAATAGCTTTCATGTTCTTGACTCCGGGGACATTGCCATTTGAAAGATTATGGGAAAAGTTCTTTGAGGTAAACATCCCTTGTTTGTTCTGTTGGTAGATTCTTGCATTTTACCATATAGCTTTTGCAAAGTGAATTCAGTATTAGCTTTTGCATATGCTATACAACTAGGCTTTCAGTACAACCACATTTGAGATTCAAGCACTAATCTTGTATAATAGTTTGCTTTTAATACAACTAGGCTTTGACATGCTCGTGCGTGCGTGTGTGTCACGGTCGTTACTTATTTGCTTGTGGTGCATTTGTCTCTGTACTGCTTGCTGCTGGTTGTATGTAGATTGATTTGTTTTGCTCCTTTTTCCCTGCAGACAACCGGCTTTGCATCTCATATTTTTCTCCTATCTCAATAAAATGACGTGCCGCTCTCCTCCGTGTTTGAGGAAACAAAAATCGAATTTGATACTTTTATAGGGAGGATGTAAATTTTAGAATTTAACAATCATTCAAGATAACAAGAAAGATTGATCTTATGTTTTGGTTCAATTATGTTCTTGCTTGAAGTCCTACATAACTACTATAGCCTGAAGCCACTCTTCGTATGATGTTGCAAGAAGACCTCTAATGTCCAGACATATTGCATTACTCTTTAGGATCATTTATTGTAACTGTGTAACAGCTATAATTTAAGATACTTCCTGAGCATTTTGTTTAAAGGTACAATATGGGTATTGCCAAGGCCGCTAATCTTTGAAGGAATATCATAATCCATCGTGTCTGTCATCATCTTTAGCTCAAAGTCTGTTTTTCCATGACCTCCTGTTATTTCTGTAGGGCCATGAGGGAAGGTATACCATATATATTCATGCCTCAAGGGAGAAGCCAGAACATGTCAGTCCCATATTTGCTGGTCGAGAGATACACAGTGAAAAGGTAATGACCCTAGTTCCACATGAAGAAGGAACTGAGCTCAGGTGGTTGGAGGTGGTGTGCACACACACTACCCAAGTTCAAGTCCTCTTTGACTCGAATTTGTGTGCCTATTTCTTATTAACAGTGTCAGCTAGTTCCTCCTAGGTTGTCTCTTTTTATTCTACACATGAAGAGTTAGCTGTGTGAAAAAACAGATTACACTATGTTTTTGACTAAGTTCTTTCCTATGCTTCATAGATTGATACTTGTAAGAACTCATCAGAAGCTAAACGAGTGATAACCTGATGACCTTATTCCAATTGCAGGTAACTTGGGGTAAAATTTCTATGGTTGATGCTGAGAGGAGGTTGCTGGCAAATGCTCTACAAGACATTGACAATCAGCATTTTGTTTTGCTATCTGATAGGTACATATCATGGTTTTGCTTCCATCCCATTTTTTTTCACAATTTTTTTTTTCTTTCAGCTCTTTACTGTTTTTTGTGTGTTTGCAGCTGTGTACCTTTGCACAATTTTGATTATGTATACGACTACTTGATGGGGGCAAATCTCAGTTTTATTGACTGGTAAGTTTGTTTCTTTATCTCAAATTCATCTATAATTGGAGTCTACCTAATAGCTCTTTGTCCTACTTTTACATTGGATGATCTCGCTGAGTTGGGCTATTCATTCAGCTTACATCATTTTTTTTTTGTCAGCTTTTATGATCCTGGTCCACATGGAAATTTTAGATATTCACAGAATATGTTACCTGAGGTCACAGAGAGTGATTTTAGGAAGGGTTCACAGGTAATCTTGCAATCATCTTTGCTTAAACTTTTTTGTGATCATTCTGATGGAAGAGTTTGTTTTGATTTTAACTATTTCAGTGGTTCTCGGTCAAACGGCAACATGCATTGATGATTATTGCAGATAGTCTTTACTACACTAAGTTCAAGCTTCATTGCAGGGTGAGATTTTGTCTTTTATTTACCACTTTATGCAGTATAGGATCAGAACCAAATGTATGATTTGTCCTATTGCAGCACCAGAAAAAGTTTCAATCTTTTGAAGTTGTGCCGAGTCAAACCAACCACACCTATATTTTTGGAATGGACAGACTGACAATATTCTGATCTAGATGTGGCCTTGTATTAGCATGTATTCATTTTGTTCCTTTTAAACTAATTTACAAATTACCGTTGATGGATTTTGTTCACCTTTTTTTTTTCCTTTGTTTTACCACATTGGACTTCGCGATCAAGTATTCTCTGCTACATAACATGTGCATATATCAATATTTTTATTCGTTCTCCTTGCAGCCTGGGATGGAAGATGGTCGCAACTGCTATGCTGATGAACATTATTTGCCAACAGTATTCCATGTAAGTACACAATGACCTTCAGTTGCTGAAATTAATTACAATGCCACCGCAGCCCTGTTGACATTGCAAATTTGCATATTTGTATCAACCAGATGATGGACCCAGATGGAATTGCTAATTGGTCTGTAACCCATGTTGACTGGTCTGAAGGGAAGTGGCATCCGAAAGCTTACAGGGCAAAGGATGTCACTTTCGAGCTTCTGAAGAATATAACAGTATGTGTTTGTCTGCTCAGTTGTGTCTATTTTCAAGGTGGTTTGCCCATAGCATCCTTTTCTAACCTTAAACCCATTTGATCTGTGCTGCAGTCAATTGACATGAGCCACCATGTCACTAGTGATAGCAAGGTACCTCCCACCTTCCCCTATTTCTCCCCCCATCTCGGCCAGCATCCTGCTCTCGAGAGGGTGCGGTCCTTGAGCCAGTGATGGACAAAAAATCACAAGTATCCTTAATTATTTTGCTGTTGCCCTGCAGAAAGTGGTTACAGAGAAGCCCTGCCTATGGAATGGAGCAAAGAGACCGTGCTACCTGTTTGCGAGGAAGTTCTACCCTGAATCCATAAATAATCTCTTGACCTTGTTCGCGAATTATACACTTATTTGAGTTTCTAGGTGGCACTGAGAGGCTACGGGGACACACAGGAAAATATTTGCTATAGAAATCCTTGTACATTGGATAGCAATAGAATAGGAAATTAATTAACAGAATAGCAATTGGTGAGGAGAAGGCTTTCGCTGCAGCAACACAGTGGCTTCAGATTTATCACGACTGGCCATTTGCTACTCCTTTAGCCTCGTTACATTCATAGCTTTTCCCCTCACATTTTCTGCTGCAGCATTTTACCATGTACATCAAGCTTATTTGACAAGGAATGGTCATTGAATGGAAAATCTTAGATCATGGTCTTATATTTGCTTTCAAGCTGAAGTTCTAACTGCCAAAGCGTAGTTCAAAAGGATACATTCATACATACTCCCTTTGTTCCATTGAACGTTTCGTCTTAGATTTCGTCATTTGTTTTATCGTTTGTGTTATTCAAAATTTTTTGCACAAATATTATTTATTTTGTTATTACTTATTTTGTTACTAGAAATACTGTAATAATAATTTAATTATTTTATTATTTGCATAAAAATTTTAAATAACATGAGTAGTCAGATAAAAAGTTTAAAAATAAAAAATAACACTTTCAAAAAATAAAAACGACACTTTCAACAGAATGTAGAGAGTACATAAGAACTTTTTTTTTTCAAATAGGAAACATATTCGTACCAAACATTTCAAATAGGAAACATATTCGTACCAGAGCCGGAGAGCTCCGAGACTATGATGATAAAAATAAGAGAAGAGCTCCGAGACTGACCATTTGTTCCACGTTTCGAGATAAAAAAAGCTTATGGTATTCGGTGGCCAGAACCGCAGAAGTATCTTGTTTTTGCAAAAACGAATAAAATAAAATAAAAAAGAAAAGAACGGAAAGGATGCAGGAAAACCCTCGCCCAGGAATTTGTTTTGGTTGAAAAAAAAAGAAAATTAGAAATTGGTGAGGGACGAGGTCCAGCTATCACCACACACGAAGAGCAGGCGATGAAAATGTCCGCTTCCGCCTCCCCCACCCTCCGCTTCTCCTCCGCCACTCCACCACTAGCTCATCTGCACCGACCGCTCCGCCGGCGGCTCCCGTCCGTCCGGTGCTCCCTCGCCGCCACCCCCGGTGTCCGGGCGCCACCGGAGCTCGTCGACTCCATCCTCTCCAAGGTAACACTGACGCCGCCAGTAGCTTCTTGCTTCCTGGCCCACTCCCAGATTCAAGGTTTCTGCTTTGCTTCTGCTACCTCGCCTAGTTCATTTGCTGCAAGAAGCTTGTTTTCTTTAGACGCTCAGATTCGTATAGAGACTATGCTGGAATGTTAAACGCGATAGCTCAGGCTCAGCTTGGTTTTTGGTACCAACAGGTGAAGGGAACTGATCGAGGAGTGCTGCTGCCTAAAGATGGGCACCAGGAAGTGGCTGATGTCGCCCTGGAGCTGGGGAAGTACTGCATGGACGAACCCGTCAAGTCCCCGCTTATATTTGGAGGTAAAAAAACTCGGAAATGCTCAATCAATTGTTGCATTTCTATGTGGTCTTGTACTCTTATGGCGCAGTCAGATAATTAACACACCGTAAAAGAGTCGTCTTGCAACAGACCGAATGGGAAGGTCACTGGTTGCCGCAAATGAGAGCGCAAGTTAATAATCCATACATGTGTTGCGTTTAGCATCTGATGCCGCTGCTATTACAGCGTTTGATCTTTTTGTCCATGGTTCGTGCCATCCTTGATTAAGTTGCTTTGCATAATTCGTTCAATTTACCAGAATGGGAGGTCGTGTACTGCTCGGTGCCAACCTCACCAGGAGGGCTTTACCGGACGCCCCTTGGCCGCCTGATATTCAAAACTGACGAGATGATTCAGGTGGTGGAAGCACCTGACATAGTCAGGAACAAGGTGTCATTCTCCGTCTTTGGTCTAGAGGGTGCAGTATCATTGAAAGGTAAACCAAACGTTTTCTACGAAGCCGTTTTATGTTTCATTTTCTGGGCACATCCAGCAATTTGTGTAGTCTGATTTTTGTTATGTTCTTTCTATGTGGGGAATGCAGGTAAGCTGAATGTGTTGGACAGTAAATGGATTCAGGTCATATTTGAAGCCCCAGAATTGAAAGTAGGCTCCTTGGGGTTTCAATACGGTGGCGAGAGTGAAGTCAAGCTGGAGATCACTTATGTCGACGAGAAGATCAGGCTAGGAAAAGGATCCAGAGGCTCGCTCTTCGTCTTCCTTAGACGATGATAGAATGTCATGTGTGTTGATGTTAGAGACCACAAGCACAAGGGATGGCGCTGATGTGGTCGTCTGTACAATATTGTATTCAGGATTTTTACATGTACAATTCAGGATTCAACCTGATGAACGTTGTTGCGTGGTTTGTGGACTACAGTCGATAATGCATGCAGCATTCTTTTTTTTAAAAGTCAAATCATATATTCATTAAACACATGATTCAGGCAAATCGCCTAAAACAAGTTCATTAAAAAACTCAGGGCTTTTGGCTAGTTAATAACTCAGAATTAGACGACAACATACAGCTTCCATAACCAGCCAAAGCGTCAGCCACCTTGTTACAACACCTATTACAATTGGAGATAATACATGATGAAAATTCAAAATACATAATTAGTTGGGCTTGTCGTATAAGACCTCCAACACCACTTCGATCAATTCCATTTGCTTTAAGAGCAGAGGCCAACACAGAAGCGTCCATCTCTAGAATAATATGCGACATGCCTATTTGTGAAGAAAAAGCAAACCCTTATATGCTGCCATCGCCTCTGCGTGAAGAGCTGAAGCGGCGTAGTTGATCTTTCCGGCCCCTGCAGCAAGTACCTCACCATAATTGTTGCGTACAACAAAGCCCCAACCTCCTGTTCTTACCTTAGGATCAAATGCCCCATCCACATTAACTTTATATATGTCCTCAGGTGGTGGCTTCCATTTATCTTTATTAGGCTGAACAATTTTGTTGTTGGACATATTTAATTTTTCACACTCCATTTGGAAGTTGCTGACAGAATTATTAATTTTCTCGGCCTTCAGCATCCTTCCCCCATCATCTGCCTTATTCCTCGCCGACCGCCACCTCCAAAGGAAAATTATAACCTTCAATTGAGTACCTTCTTCTAGCTTCTAAATAACATTGCAAGTTTCCCATGCCGAACCACAATTCAACAATTGAACCCTGATATGCTCCAAATTCATTATACGCCAACATTGTTTAGCATACTTGAACTTGAAAAAGAGATGCCCGCAATCCTCATCAAGCCTTGTACAGATGGGACATCTCATGTCAATGATAACCCCTTGCCTTGCTAAATTTCTTCGTACTGGCAAATTGTTATGAGCGAAACGCCAAATAAACATTTTGACTTTGTTAGGTACTTTGAGTTTCCAAATTTTATACCATTTAAAATTATTGTCATCTCTAATAGTCTCTGAAGTATAAGCATCCGAACCAGCCAGTGTATCTCTCCTTGCCACAGCAACCTTATAAGCAGACTTGACAGAAAATAAACCTTTTGCATCGAAATGCCATGCAGGCCAATCCTACAAATTTTCAGCAATTGGTATTCTTAAGTTCTCATTTGCATCTTCCGCCCAAAAAGTTTCACGTATAAGTTCTTCATCCCATTCACCTGTTACAGGGTTAATAAGTTCACTTACTTTTATCAAGAGGTTATTACTCTTAGGTGTAACCGGTTTTCTTGTCAACCCTTTGGGCAGTCATGGGTCCTCCCAAATTCTCACACTTTCATCATTACCAATTCTCCATATGATCCCCTCCTTCAGTAAATCAACCCTTCAAAATACTCCTCCATGTATATGAAATAATAGATCGGTGTGGACAGTGAAGGATATCTGAATTTGGAAAATATCTTGCCTTCAAGACCTGCCCACATAGAGAGTCAGGGAAAGTAATTAATCTCCAGGCCTGCCGGCTTAGCATTGCCATATTAAATAGGTGTAAGTCTCGAAAGCCAAGCCCACCTTTCTTTTTTGATCTGGTAAGTTTTTCCTAGCTTAGCCAATGTATTTTATTTGTTTTGTCTTGCTGACTCCACCAGTATCTCCCAATAATCATGTTCACCTCCTCACACAATCCCTTGGTAAGATCAAAACAGGACATGGCACAGGTTGGGATGGATTGTGCCACAGCCTTTGGTGTTGTAACATGACGCTATGGACTCTGTTACACTAGGCTATCCGCACCCGTTCTTCTCCAAACCGATCTCTAAACCAGTATGGCCCACCTATCAGTACCCTCTTTACAGTTCGCTAGAAGTCAGATGGTGCCGCGGCCTCCCTCTATTACCAGCGCTAAAGCAGCGGCGCAGGTACGCGGCTTCCCTCCCTCCTCTCTTTTCGGCGAGCAGCTCGCCCACCGGCCATGGCGGTGGCCCGCGCGGACCTCCCGCTGCGGCGCCCAGAGGCCCCCGAGCGGCGCGGGTCCCCTCCCTCCTCTCCTTCTTCCCGCGCGCCGGCCATGGAGCTCGCACGCGAAGCTCGCGCGGCGGCGCCCTAGTGGCGCAGCTCCCCTCCCTCCCTCCTCTCCTTCCCGCGCGCAGGCCATGGAGCTCGCAGCGGCTCGTCCCTCCCGAGCGTGGCGGCTCGGCGGCGTGGGGACCAGGTGCTCCACCCTCCGGGCGCGTGGGGCCTGGCGTTCCGCCGGATACCGTTCCTCTTCCTCGCCTGTATCTATCTAGTATAACTGTAGCCAACTGAACTTTACGGAGCGTTTTAGGGGATATTTAAAAATTTACCCCTCTAACGGTTGGCTCATCTCCAGTTGCCCTCCTTATAATGGCGATTAAAAATTTGCCCCAACAATCTCTTTGGTGCTATAATTTTTTCCGTTTTGCCTTAGTGGTTGTCCAACTCAGCGTGCCACAGTGGATCAGCCGGGGAAAAAGACGTCCCTGTCCCTGGCCTTATTTTGCTTCCCCTGGACGCCATCTCCAGCCATTGTTTAATACAATTTTGACATGATATATGTATATATAAATAGGACACCATATATATACTCATATATTTATAAAAAATATGTTGAGCGGCTTCATAAATATAACACCATTGTTAGCACATTGCAGCAATAGCAATCATAAATAAAAAATATGCTAAGTCCTACCTTTTCTTATTAGTTCCTGTCAAGCTATATCTCTAGCTACCTTGTCATATTTATGAATGTATATATGGTGTCATATTTATATATACATATATCATGTCAAATTTTTTATTAAACAGTGGTTGGAGATGGCGTCCAGGGGAAGCAAAACAGGGCCAGGGACAGGGACGTCTTTTTCCCCGGCCGATTCACCGTGGCACGCTGAGTTGGACAGCCACTGAGACAAAACGGATAAAATTATAGCACCAGAGAAATTATTGGGGATAAATTTTTAATTGCCATTGTAAGGAGGACAATTGAAAAGGAGGCAACTATAAGAGGAGTAAATTTTTAAATATCCCGCGTTTTAGAGGATGCCTGGTGCGGTCAGTCGTGTGATGGACCAAATCCATAATACGGCACCTTTGGAACATATAAATCCAAATTCTATACTACGAATTTGCAGAAAGCATAAGTTCGCTTATCAGCGATTCTTTTAGCCTTCACTCGCAATGAATTAGCATCAGCTAAAATTAGTGGTTTCTTTTTCAGTTAGGCGAACAACTTAGCATGACAACCTAACACTGACTTAGAAGGTTGCAGGAGATTCGTTGCAGCATAACCTCAGGTTTAGAGCAAGGCTAATAAAACAGTCAGCTTACTGACAGTCATTGTAATCTTCTCTCAGCCCACAGCCAATACATTTACTTGTCTCTCTCACAGAATTTTTTTTCTATATTCAAACCGGCTGTAAACTTACAATCCACTTTTCCTCTCACTCCTTTCTTGTCTCTTCTCTGTCAGCGTTTAGCCGACACAGTGCCACTTATTATACTCGTATTCTGAATTTCTGATACGTGGTTGTGCAGTTTAAGCGTAAGAAGTACGCCTCCCGAGCAGGCACGCGCCTTCGAGGATAGGTCTCTCGCTCGCTCTTCTTCCTCGCTGAGACGCCAGCGGATCGCCCTACTACCTCCCCCTCCCTTTCGTCTGCGCGATGGGAGTGGGGGTCTTTTCGTGGCGGTGCATATGCGGGCCCCAGCAATCCTTCAGCAAGCATCGAGGCGCGTCCGCCCCTTCTCCTCTTGGTGAGCCTTACAAGTTCCAACCACTCACTCTCTGTATGCCTCCATTTCTTCTGCTGCTTCTCGAATTCTTAGCTCTTGGTGTTTTCTCCCTAAGTTGTGTTAGTTACCTTTGCCTTTTCCACTGTTCAGTTCTTGAATACCGTTCTAAAGTCGCCGAGGATTCCAATCTCTAACATCGATAATTCCTACTTTTCCTTCGTGCAGCCAGGAGATCCAAATACTCGGGACAATCTGTGGTAAATAGTGCACGCAGTGACCTTTTCTAACTACATTCATTCATGTGGTTCATTTCTCCTTAGAAAAGAAAGTACTCTGCATTGTATCTTATGGATATAAGGCAAAAGCGTGCAAAAAGATATCTTGTGAAGCGAAGAGCCTGTGCTCTAGTCCTAATCATAACCTTTTCTAGCCTTATAATGGCCAAATGTTTTTAATCAAGCTTGTGATGTCGATGTCTGTATTTCCATGTTTGCAGAAAGCAATGCCCATGCGTTTGTTGACGGTCGGAAAGAAGAGGTCTCGGGGGACACAACTCCTTGTTGAGGAATACAAGGAGAAGCTCGGTTACTATTGCGATTTCGAGGACACACTTATCAGGTCCAACCCAAAACTTACAAGGTAATACTTAACTCCGTTAACTGATCCTCAGCTATGAAGACGTAGATGATGCATCAATACAGGTGATTCACTGCAGCGTGCATATCAATATGCGTGGCATCAGCATAAATTTGCCCCTAAAGGGCACGTGGTGCATCACCGTTAGGCGTTGGATTGGATGCACATGTGGATGCGTGTGCAGCAGGAGGCACATTGGGGCATATGCCCCTAGGGGCAAAAACAACATTCTGCATACAGCATATTAGCACACTATGTTTTTGTGTAGGGTACTATTTCCCTGATATAGTTAGACTAGCTTGTGACTGATAATATTAACAAAACCTAAAAAGATAAGTCAGAATAGGTACCAATAAATACCAGAAGTTCTTCCTCCATCGGTACAGTTTTCTGATGCTTTCTTCAGTGATGTCAAGGTGCAAGTTGAAGCAGAAGGCACGGCTATGATGCAGCTACTAAAGTCTGACGATTTTGTATGTTTCCGTTAATCAGTCCCCCCTTGCTTCGGCTCATATGTGTTCTTCTGTCCTTTCTCCTTGCATAATGATGTGTTCTTCCATGTATGGCAGGTGGTTGTGTTGGATGAAAATGGGGAGGATTTTATATCCGAGCAGATAGCTGATCTGATTTGGGATGCCGGCAACACAGTAAGCTCTAAAACTTGGTCCATCATAGCTGAGTTATTATTTAATCATCAATTTTTGTGATCGTAACTTCTGTGATCTCAATTTTCATTTTGAAGTTTGAACTCCTGGAAAATTCTAGGAATGACAAAAAGTCTATAAGGCCCGTGTTAGTAATGTCTCATATCTTGTAGGGATCATCAAGGCTCACATTTTGTATTGGTGGACCATATGGTCTCGGGTTACAAGTGCGAGAGCGTGCAGATGCAACAATTAGGCTGTCCTCGTTAGTTTTGAACCATCAAGTTGCTTTAATTAGTTCTAATGGAGCAGCTCTACAGGTAAGCAATTAGCCTATCTGATGCCATTTCACCTAAACATAGTTTCCCCCGTATGGCTGTTTGGTGTGAGATAGGCACAGTGTAACACTACCATTAGGTATTGCATTAATTGTGACCGTTCACTCGTCAGTTATTGTGTTAATTTGCAGGGCGTGGACTATAATAAAAGGACAGAAGTATCACCATTAGTCTTATGTGCTATCATAATCATTCGCTGCTGTTTGTAGGACTTGGGAAATGGAAGAGTCTGCATGTACGAAATTGCAGGTACATTGTTCAAGGACTCTTTGTATTTTTCAGTCATCTATAGAACCTCAAATTGCTCAAAATGGTTCATCTAATATGTTCATTTGATTGATGACTCAGTTTCCAGCAGCACGGACACTGTAAATAAGATGAAATTCTGATGGGTGCTTTACTGGATGTCGGGCAGCAGCTACGTGGTTCAAGCTGTGAGTGCAGCCTTACCGAGGAATATAACGCCATCGGCAACTGAAATTCTGCAAAAAAGAATGGCACACCTGAACATTCTGCGGAGAATGGCCGAGATCATGCATGTCATAAAATGTAGTTTCTCCTTTATTGTGAATGTTCAAGGAACTTAGGAAGTGAGATAAAAAATGAGCATAGAGAAGAGAGATTTTTTTTTAAAAAAAAAACAAATTATGATGTAATACTTCAGAGCGTATCTATCGCTAAAACTCTAAAAAAAGCGTACTATGTCACTATCCTTCGAACAAAAGAAACAGACACGGTTCTTTGTGCTGAATTCTGTTTGCACACTTACACTGAGTTGATTCATCCACGAGAGCAACTGAGGAAGATCGACAAAATCAACTGAGAAAAATAATAATTTCTGCTTGTACTCTCAAGTACAAAGGGAAGCATCCTTCTGGATATGACTCACACATGATAAATCAAGGTTTCAGACCTGAATAAAGCGTTCATCCTTCATGTTTCAGACATTTTACAACAGGGACAGATACTGTATTCAGGTGCAAGCATCTCATCTTTCAGAAACTCAAATCATAGTTCATTTGATGGCGTGTCAGGCACTCAGGCTATTCTTTACATGTCAGCTGCAAGTATTGCTGGAAGCAGGACAGAATTGGTTCAAGAAGTCTTTGAACATGAAACAAAACAATATTAACACCAAAGATGCATTCAGTTGTATAAACAGAAATCTTTGAGCTGCTTCATATAATTATTTCCACTATGTCACCATAACTATATCACTGCTGATAGCTTATTCCACAGTGACGAGATGAGACCTAGTCATTGTGCTGAAAACCAGGAAGAAGCGATGCAACAAACCCTACAACAACCAGCTGGACCTCTTTCAAGACACCTCCAAGCCAATTGCGCTGATTTCCTTCTGCCTCTGCCTCTTGTGGATTCTCGTTACCAGCTGCAGCATCTTGTTCATGGTTCTCAGCAGCTTGGTCAGGGTTTGCAGGACCTGCAAGATTTTCCACAACAGGAGAAGTGATTAGTCATTAGATACTAGCATGCTCGTGCATTAACACTTCCTTAGAAAAAGAGAAATATGAATCACTATTGGTACTTGCATTAAAATGAAAAGCAGAAAACAACCTGACTGTCAAAGCATGAAACACCATTTCATCAAAACAGGAATCAACATGAAACATTGGGACGCTGTTTAGCCAGTTCGGCTGCTGCTGTTGCGAGCAGCAGGCTCAGTTTGCTGTAGCTACAGTACCAAAATAGGCAGCCGGCCGCCTGGACACAGCCAGCCCAACAGCGCCTAGACAGCTATAACATGTCTCATCTGGTGCCAATTGGGGCCAATTTAATTTTTTTTTTAATGCAAGGGCTACTGCTGTTTATATGAACCTAAGGTTACAATATTATGGTGAGATTAATATACTAAGAAGTAAAATTGGTGTTGGAATATGATGGACAATCATGCATAGAGCACAAGCAATACAGAAAGCAGTATATGAAAGCTACCATTGGGCTGCTCATTGCCATCATTCTGGGCAGGCGGAGGAGCACGATTCTCGACCCGAGCAGGAGCCTGTGGTGGACGAGCAGCTGCACCTCCTGCCCGCTGAAGCCATCTTACAAAAGGTGCAATAGCTCCGGTTTGATATCTGCAGGATACAGAACCACGAGGTTATCTAGCAGCACCATACCATATATAGGCTACAAGTAATGAAGAGTAAACTGTGAAATAGCATTAAGTATTTCGAGACAATTTGACCAAGTACTCACAAGTAAATCAATGAGGCAAACAGTATGAGAAGAAACAGCCTTTGCTTCGAGCCTTCCTGGCTAAAGAGAAACACCACTGCGGCTAGTTTGATGATCAGCGCCAAGTCAAGCTGAAAAGCAAAGTGAAACCTCCTCACGACAACTTGTCTTTGAGGTCCATTTTGCTGCCTAGCATCCTGTATATTCTCATCACCAGCAGGACCACCGACGCTTTCCCTTCAAGCACAAAAGAGCAGATATAAGCAGGCAATTGGACAATTCAAAACTTCACAATGGTTTTGCACTGGTCCCAAGTATCCCCACTCCCCAATGATCAAACCAGAATAAAATGGAATGCCATAGCCCATAGTAGCAAACTACATGGGCTTCATCATTCTTGCAACAAAAGTTGTTTGTTGTTTCTTTTTTAAGCTGCTCAAAATATGTAACCAAGTTTTACATATTAACTGTAGTTCCCTTCTATCTTCCAGAATGGCAACATAAAAAACAGCACTTGGGCAACATTCAACTAAAAGTTAAAGGTGTTTGTGTTGTGGTATCTCAATCAAATTAGTCAGTTATAGCAAGTCCCTGCTGATGGAAATTGTATATTATTATTTCAGGACTGAAGTAAACATCATCATATGCTCTGCTCTGCCTTTCTCCTGTTCTACAAGTTACAACATCCCTAGATAAATAAGAGAGATGGATGGAGTTATTCAGCTTGATTTTGATCCCCTACTACAACAGTGAGTTTTTTCCCCCTAAATATCAAGTTGCTGAGTTAATCAGTAATGAATGTTCCTTCACGAGTAGATCAGGTGCACGTCAAATAATTCATGGAAACAGTTACAATAGTGAAAGATGACTAGCTGTTTTTTAGATACCCGAGATTGGTGCTAGCTCATAACAGATCCTAAAAGATATGTACAAAGTATAATTCAAATGAAGATCTAAAGATATCGTCATCCTTATTCCTTAAAGTACAATTATACTGTATACCAACGCCTGACGAAAAAAGGACCTGCATCTCAACATTTCTAATATGAACCCATCATCAGTCATCACACTAGTTCCGTACACCCGCCCAAATGTGTTCAAGATTTTCAACAGCATTTTCAACAGCACAATTTTATGACTGCATATATTACTTGCACCAACTGACTTACGATGATTACTGCAATGGCACGCGGGCAGATCTCACCAATTCAATGATGGTACAAAATAGGCAGATGTAGCAGATTTTTCAGACCCAAAGGGTAATAACTTACGTTGGGATCTTGTAAGTGAGGGGAACGAGTGTGGTTGGAGCATAGCAACCCATTCCCATCGCTGCTGCTAACGGGTTCTGTTGTATGGCATATATCCCTGGACCTTGAGCCTGATCATCCCCGGCTTGCTGGGGGAATGCCCCGGTAAGGTAGACAGGATACACCACCGGAGAAGCAGCAGGGCCGTTCGGCGCGGCCATCTGGATTATCATCATCAGCAGCAGCAGCAGAATTATCATCACCACCAGGAGGCAGCACAGATTAGAGAAGACTTTTTTTATGTACAGATTAGAGAAGATTTTTAGAAGGAACAAAAGATGCTAGTGGCCTGGATCAGGGGTGAACCCAGTAGGGGACATGGGTGTACAACCCAGTAAATTTTGCCAAAAAAAATATATCGAAGCCAGTGCACATGCATAGGCTTGTAATTTGGTCAGATCCGGATAGAAATAGCCAAATAGCTCAAGTTAGGGTTCGGGTTCTCGGTTTCGCTCAGCAGGAATGGAAGAGCAAGGATCCGATCCGCATACCTGGTGGGTGCGTGTGCTAGTCCCCGACGAAGGACGCGACGATGGCCTGCCGAAGGGACCGACGATGGCCTAGGCCCTAGGGCGCCGGCGGTTTTGCCACTTTGCCTGGCTGCCGCACGCGAGAGGGAGACAGGGAGGAGGAGAACGCACACGGTGCAACTTGCAAGGCAGAAGAAAAAGCAGGGGGTGAACTGCAACTGGCCAACTGCTGAAGTCCGGGTGTTTTTCTTCTTCTTTTTTCAATTTGGACCTTTTATACGCTTATTATTACAAGGCGCCTCCCCGGCCTTCGACTACCCTCTCGCGGCCCCTCTCGACTCTTCCTTCCATCGGCGCAGCGCCCATCGAAATCCTTCTCCGGCCCCGCTCCGGCATCCATGGCTCGTCTGCTCGCGGCGCGAGCCCGTGCGCTGGCCCGCCCCTCGGCGGCGCCATCCGCCCTCCGCTTCGGCCCCTCCCGTGCGCTGTCGGACAAGGTGGACTTCGTCGAGATCGACCTCTCCGAGGAGTCCCCTACCTCTTCATCCGGAGGGGGAGACGCGGGCGACCCCGCCACGGTTCAGGCGCACATGGGGGCGCGGCGCCTGGAGGACGCCATCCATGCTGTGCTCGTGCGCCGGGCGGCGCCTGAGTGGCTTCCCTTCGTCCCGGGGGCATCCTACTGGGTCCCGCCGATGCCGCGGCCGCTCGGGGTGGGGAGCCTCCTCGGCGCGGCTGTATACAACGCGAGGAGCGCCGCGGCGATGACGGAGGAGGAGGCGTTGAGCTTCACTAGCGTTCGGGGGTGGCCATCCGCGGCCTACTTTGTTGGAGGTGAGGTGGATTAAGCAAGCATTTCATTGGGGTTGCGAAATGAATGATGATGTGTGTTTTTAGAAACGGGGAATTATGGTGTGTTAGAGCTGCATATTTATGATTTCTCACTGAAAATCATAGGAAGTTCGGTACTCGTGTGTGTGGGGGGAGTTTGGAACTTGTGCCTGAAATTCTTTGCTCTTTTACCTTTACATGTCTAGCTAAATGCATTGTTTATATTGGATCGATGTGTAAGTTATTAGAAACAATACTAACTTCAGGTCCACGTTGGACGTATAATTGGTTTGTTTTAGTTTTGGTTGGATGGTTATCAGTGCTTCAGAAATGGGGCATGTCCAATGCAAGTGTTGTTCCCAATATTTTTGTTCCATGTTATGAGTTTTTACCAATTCAATATGCGACGTAATAAGTCCACAATTCATTGATGCATTGTTTGCACGGATGATGTTGAAATGTTTCAAAACGTAAGTTGATGTAAAGGACTATGTTTTATGTCTTAACTTCACATGATTGTGAAACCTGTGTTTGTTGATAACTTAATGTGTGTCCCATATACTGCAAAGCAATGTGCCTTCGGGCAATCTAGCTCTTGTAACTATGGAGGTTCGAGTGTTATGTACTCCAACTCCATAACAGTTTCTTAGAATTTTGATGTATTAGTTTGTGAATGATGACTCCCAACCATGTGAGATAGCACAACTTCATAGGCTCAGTGCATACATGTGATGATGTGAATGCTTTCATGAATTGTCATGTACGTAGTTGCCTAGTTGGCGTATAAGTTTGTCAAAATAGTGATCCTAAATGGCATCGGAACTCAAATGGTAGGATTGCAAATCGTAGGATCATAACTAATATAATCGCAAAATCATAGATTTACCAAATAGAATCCTAAAATCAACTCAATCAACGGGACTTTATATTCATAAAATCAGACGATAGACTTGCATTTTTATAACCATGCTGCTTGTCATATCAATCCTGATGAAATTTGTATGGAGATTGGTTACGTATCTATTTCACTCAGAATATATGACATTCCTTAAGGTATTTGGTAATGACCTGATAGATTGGAAAGCCATTGTTTTTGTGTTGTCTATGGCCTAGTTTCTGAGATATAGCAAGGCAGAAACCACAGCTACTTATCACTGGCCATGTTGGCATATCCTGTTTGCATGTTATTCCCTTTCTTATGTGTTATCTTACAATTATTCGTCCCCTATACCTGTTAAGTTGAAAACTTCTTTGCTATTTGTATAAACCATACCATGGTTCTGTAGTTGGCTATGCTTTCCATACAGAATCAATTTATGTATGCCCTCAGTTCCTCACAAATTTATGTGAAGCAAAACAAACTATTAGGGTATTCCTTTAGATGTGCTATTAAAGCAGAATCATTTCGGGAATTGAAAGAATTCTAAATAAGGTGCATACTATTCCTTCCAGCACTTGTTGATTCAGTAAAGTTCCGGTCATGCTGTGCTAAACTGATAGCATAAACATTCATCTTTGTATTTGGTTTGCCATGTTTCTGGTAACAAGACAAGATGTGGACTTTAAATATCTCTTAGTTTGAGAATTTTGCTGGTTGTTGTGTTTAAATGAGGATTGAAGAAAAAAATTGGTTGGCTTCTAGCTTGATGGTGGATATTTGATAAACGGAGTTTAGATATTTATTTCATTGTTTTGTGTCTGCTCAAATTTTCACATACGTATGTACAGGTGGTGAGTGTTTTTTTTTTTTTTTTTTTTTGGTCTCCTTGGGCTCCAAAGTGTCCAGGGCCAGAAATGTTTTGGTAAGGTCACAATTTCAGTAGCATGTGTGGTGAGTTGAAACCATGTTTCATTGTCTTGGATTTGTCTTGGTGGTTAGTTCATGTTGCATGTGAATTAGGTTGGTTAGTGAGTTCATGTTGCATAAAAGGCCTGGGTGGGTAATAGTTTGCCGATGGCTTTGTTTGTCAGCAGTTGACAATTCTTTGACTGTATCTAACGAGTATCAAGTCTTGTATCTGGTTGTCTGTCAGCCCTATATACATGTTTTGATTTGAAAAAAAAAAAAAAGAACTATATTCTTTTGTTTCTGGAGTGTAGACTTCTAAGGTTATGCTGATTACATAAGCTGGATAAAACAAAACCTTCTTTTTCTTTCAGTTTGGCTATCAGGAGTCAGGGCCTTTGGTTCTGCACTGAGACAGCCATGATATTTCTTATTCTAGAATTTGATTGATTGACATTTTGCTCTTCTTGCTCTGCTGTTGTCATTGTCTGTTACTTGTTAATCTAAATAGTTAATGTTGTTCAAAGGAAAATTTCCACATCCAGTGAAGAAATCAAGGAAAGATGCTACTCAAACTGACGATGATGAAATATAATCCTATGCTGCTTCACCTGGGGTAAGTTGATTCACTTCCATCAAGGAAGCATTATACACACTCTTTGTTTTGCATCCTAGGGCTGCATTGCAGGCCAAGCCATTGCTACCATGCTTAAATCTGTCCCAAAACAATTGGCCCTCAACTCAGTATATGCCTACATTGTCAAGAGTTAAATATCTTTTAGCTAATGTTCTGAAGTGGCTCCCTCTTATAAAAATAACATTCTGAAATGGTAGTGGAGATGCACCAATAACCATATATGAAGTTGTCTCTAATCTGAGGCCTCACTGTGTTCATTGTGTAGGCTCCTACTGAAGAGGCAGATTGGGGCTGTGAAGCTCCTCTCATGATTGTAGATATAGACAGCTAGGGAGCCCCGCAAGAATGAATCCCCCCAAGCATCTTCGGATGGTATGCTCACAGCTGGTAAAATGACACGGGTTCGATCTTATGTATTTGGCAGAACCCGGTGCGATAGCATTGGGGCATGTTGCCGTGGCACGTGATGTAATAGTGTTTGTACCATGTTTTTCGTTTTGAATAAAAGCATGTGCTAGGCTGAACACTTGTGGCACATGACAGCTCTTGGTGTGTAAGTGTAACCACAGTTTAGGTGGGTGCCTTCCGAGTTGCAAATGAGACGTGTGATGTGGCCGCTGTAAGAAAAGGTCCAGCTGTGTCACTGTCTCACTGATTTTGAAGTGTTTCTAGTGGTGTGCTTCTGTGGATGTGCTTCCCCCTCTGTTATTTTGAGGGGGGTTTCTAATTCTAGTTTTGGACTTGCATGTTGTTGGGTTATACAGTGGTCTGGCAGAGGGGTTGCTTGAAGTTTCATGCAGCTCAGCTCTGGGTTCTCGGGAGCAATCTGTTGCTGTAAACAAGTAAGCCACCGAATGAAATTGCCAGGGCTCGGGAGGTATAGTATGTACTTTGTTCAGGGAAAAGGATTTGATTCAGTTACTAGTCAGCTGAAGTGCTTGCAGACACAACTCACACAAGTAAGGTGGGCCGAGCTGGCCACCGGCGATATCTGGAAAGGCCGGCGGGCGGTGGCATCAACGGCATCCGTAGATAACCGCCAGCCTGCGCCACAACGGTCGTACGTCTTTTTTTTTTCTTTCTTTTTGAAATTTCGACCTTACGTTTTGACTCTTGGCACAAAGGTCAGGCTCAGCTTCGTCTTTGTACTGAAATTCTGGTCTCTCCTCAGGGTTGTTCAAAGCGTCCCTAACCTCGGAGTGGATCTGATCATCTGAATTTGCCTTGAATAAATGCCATATTTGGTGGCTACAGCCTACAGCACGGGCTGCACGCCCCGGCTGCTCCAATACCCACCCGAATATCTGCTTGTACTGAAACTACAAGTAAAAATTCCTTTTGAGAGTGATCCTTCAACTAATCGATCGAGAATGTGAGTCACTTTACTCGTCGACCGGTACCAGATGTAAACATCACGGTTGGTGCAATGCCAGCAGGCGTTGAAAACAGAGTGCCATGTCCATCGTGTCCCTGCTCTGCCAACTTTAGGATTCTCAGGACGACGCAAGGTTCCTCTTTTATGTTCACACATGGTTTTTTGGGTTATATATATATATATATATATATATATATATATATATATATATATATATATATATATATATATATATATATATATGCGCATTTTCTATACTCCCGGGAGTAGTTACTCCCATCTTCAAAAACCCACATTGCGTATATGTTCATACTTGTTTATCACTTTAAATATGTTTATATACTCATATTAAGATACTCCAAATATTCTTAAGCAAAAAAATATCAAAAGAACTCATATTTTTTTAATATATTATTAAAATGTCACTACTGTACTATATAAAATAAGTATAACCGTATACTCTATGTATGTACACATACTTAAAATAGATATCACCCTCGATGGTCTAGTATGATTATATACTTCGCATACATATATTTTGTTTGGTCATACATACCTAAAATCTTGAGATATAAACATGAGAGTAACTACTCTCTGTAAGTCGGAAATAATTTCTCTATATATATAAACGTCATTGTTATTGTTCATTGCATTCTCGACTCCTCCGGTGACGATGACGAGGACTTGTAACTTGTTGACCGCCATAATATATATTGTTATGCCGTGCATCTATCACCCGGCCGGGCATCTCATCAGCATTTCATTTTCACCTAGGTAGCTTTGGTCCTCTGTGCGTGAGTGAGATAGCTACTGCGCTAGGAAACTGCCGTTGCCACGTTCCCTTGCAGCGTCGCCGTCCTCGCTTTCCTCTTTAGTTGTTGCTCCAATCATGGAGGCAGGGAGCCCATCGTTTTTGAACCGCTTCAAATGCGAAATGGCTATTATAAAGAAAATGCGAAACGGCGAAAGATCTGGAAAAGAAGCTCATGCATTGCAGGGCACCTGAAAGCCAAAGAGTTCGATGGGTGGACCCTCCAGTTCTTCCAGCAGCACGAGCAAATCGACCACGAACGGCCGTAGTTTGGTCCTTTATTAGTAGCCCTCGCCGGTTTCGTTCTCCCATTGTGGCTTGTTTGGTGACTTCGGTCCAATGTTTGGTTTCTGTCATCATTTTTGTCAAGGCTCTCAAGGAAAACTGATCTACTAGAGACATTGTCCCTGTGCCCTGTTAGCAGGCTACTGTCTACTGTGATTATATATAACATAATAACTAATCACACCCCCTAGCTTAGCCAGAAAGTCTACTAGGCCCACTTCAGCCCCATATATATATATATATATATATATATGATGACTGACCGCGCGCGCACAATAATCCACAACTAATAATGTCCTTATTACAGTAATCTATAGTAGTCAGTATTGTGTCTTCAGTGTTCAGAGCTTCACATCCCCCAATAGGTTCACATTTGCCACGGGTCTACTGTCTACACAGCTAGTACTACCCTTCCATTTTCTACTTAGCATGCATAATTGGGTAGCTTTTTTTTTTTCGAATTACACGGTATAACCAAAGACGCTCACAACGTCCGGTCACTTACCCCCTATAAACACAGGCACACAAACCCTACCCCTATGGGCACCTCCGAAAGACTGTGACAGTAGATCTCGAGATTGACAGAGTCACCACAGGCGCCTCACTGTCGACAAGAACGTCGCCTACCACTGAAAGCACAACGCCGTTAAATCCTAAAATAAATCCAGAAAAGATGCGACAACCAGGATTTGAACCCTGGTGAGTAGCGTCCCACTAGACAGTCCTACAATTAGACCATAAGCCCATTCGCACATAATTGGATAGCTAGAGCTCGCACTACCTACAAAATCTGAAGGTTTGGATACATGCGCTGCACACTAGTGGCAGTACATATATATATGCTTGATGAGAACTGAGTAGCCTTCATTATTTTTGCACAAATAATGTAGGAGTATGTATGCAACCCAGGCGCGCGGCTACTAACTTGTGTCTTATCTGTCTCCGTCCCTGCTGCAAATCTTTTTCAACGGGTCGCGTCGCCTGCATGTGCGGGAGTCCCCTGTTGTATCGTTTTGTAGGATGGCAGAGCCAGCCAATCAATTCAAATATTGCACCTGGCATACCATAGCTGTTTCCCCTCCTCTCCTCCCTACCTACCTTCCGACAGTTTTGATGATTTTATATACGTATCAATCACCTCTTCTTTTCTTTACTTTTCCTTTCTTTTTCCCGAGTAGTAGTATCTTCTCAAACGAAAAGAAATGACCCATCCCTAGTCACATCCTGATATATTTTTTTCACAGCCTGTTCTTAGAAGTCTCAAGAAATGGATGTATAATTTGTTGTTATTTTACACGAAAAATTACAAATGTCTCAAGAAACCGCCCAGCCTCTATTCACAATATCCTAAAGCTAGCTCAGCTATATCAGCAGGTTATAAAAAGAAAACACAATAAGGATCTTTTATCTTTATAATAAAGCATTTTAACTGTAGTTTGGCATGCATGTTCCTGGAGATGTCTGCTGAAGGCTAGCTTGCATTGCAGCGTTTGAGCATGCATCACCAGCCATGGTTAGTTGGAGGCCCTCTCATCTGTCCTTTTCCTGAGGTAGCCATCAAATTATTTGAAGATGGGGCATCGTCACCGCATGTGCCCGCTCCCTGTTCTCGCGCTCCGTTTGTAGCATCGAGATCAAATTAAAAAATAGCACAGCGAGTGAGTGAAATAGTAAAACTTATCGATCTCATCAGCCGGCACTGCACCTGCATATGGCTGCATCTCCATGCCATACATGCATGTAACCTTTTTTACAGCGACGAGATGGCCGGTTTCCCAAGTTTCTCCTTGTCCCTTCTTGGCTCTGCTGAGCCTGTGTGAGTGAGTCACAGTACACTTCAGTTACCTCTGGTGTCTACCTCCTTGAACATCCTGTCTGTGTTTCTGGCAACGCAACCGCACAATCTTGAGGTTATTGATGCAAATTCGTGGGTGGACGGCGACCTGGTCTTTCCAGAGCTTTGCCGTTTGCTGGCCCATTTCAGAGGGGAGACCTTCTGAGGTTCTGCTCGTTGATTATGATTGATGTTTACTGTTTCGTGACTGCTGACTGGTCAAACAAACATGATGGCCACTTTCACACATGCTCTCTCTCTCTGGCTACAGGGGGAATGGGGATGCACTTCCGACATGTACAAATCAACAGATGAGTAAATGTAGTAGTGGTCACAGTTGTATATGGTGGTGATTTTTTTTTTCTAAAAGACTTTGGTCTAGCACTGCCGTGTGTCATAAACTGGTTGGTGGTTGCCTAGCTTTTGGGGAAGAAAACCTACCAATAATTAAAACATTTTTAAATAGGTGTCAGTTTTGGTCGTAGGGTGATGATCAGCATCAGTAGATATTGTAATTTACTCATCGTCGGTGCATGATTGAATATTGCTGGATTATGGAAAACGTGTGATTCCTCTGCACAACTGCCGGTCCACAAACAAAAGCACTAATAATATAAGAATAATTTTTAAGGTAAATAATCATAGGTAATAAGTTTATTCAACTCATGAAACTACAAGGTCGTCATTGGTGCTCTTTCGTTATGTTGGGGTTTCCATTTTCCATTGACTTCAGTCTCGCATTGCATTGGTTTATTGTGGCCTCTCGCTCTGTCCGCCGTCTTGTGGTAAAACTAAGAGGTCTTCTTACACTACTATATACAGCTAACGGAAAACAAAAAACATCATATGATAGATGAATGTGAATTTCGTTTTATGGGTCACAGCACGGATGTAGACTCGCATCAAAGTAATAAAGCCTGTCTATCACACTGAAAAATAGTATTGTTAAATCATAGATTAGTAAATCCAATAAGATACAATAAGTCATGAACTAACCTAGGTAAATAATCTTATTTGATTGATACAACACAACTAGAAAAGGCAGATTTAGTTAAGGTTTTTAATGAGCTTGAAGCGGAAATGGAATCCAGAGTTTTATCTGATCAGGAATTGAGTAGGTTTAAGAAAGCTTCAGATGATCTAAATAGAATTTAGGTCTTAGAGGAGATTAAATCTAAACAGAGATCTAGGGATAGAATGATTTCTGAGGGGGACAGAAACACAGCCTATTTCCAAGTTGTAGCTAATCATAGGAGTAGAAAAAAAAGAATAGAAGCTCTGGAGGGGCCAAATGGTTTAGTAGAGGACCAGAAGGGTATGTTAGATATTGCTGTAGACTTTTATAAAAAGCTTTTTGCTAAAGAAGATAGGATGGATATTAGTTTGTCTAGTGATTACACGGCCTTTTCGTAATCCAATTTGATTACACGGCAAGTTTCCGAGCCTCCGTTTTCGTATCGGAGATCGATCGGGTTCTTCCCTGTCTTTTTTAATTCGACCTTCACGCTCTTTTTTCGGGAAGAGGAAGGTTTGGTCCTGCTCGACTTCCCCGCTGGGGCACGAGTCGGCATTTCCGGTGAGCTACAAACGGGTTGGTCCAAGTGGAGGTCCGTGCCCTATTCGTTAAGGGTCGGCTAGTGGCCTGAGCACACTCCAATTATTTCCCGAGGGTCAGTTAGTGGATGTCGGGTCCCTTCGATGGGTCCCGAGGGCATGATGCCTCCCACGGAGGGATTCCACGTAACCGACTCGCTATTGGGACTTGGACACAGCATGGGATGTCCCTTGTGACGTTCCGGGCGTCGGGATACTGGCCGTTTTCGTGACCTATCCACTAGCTGTCCCTAACTCGATTTCCCTGGGGCGACTGTTCGAGCCTCGGAGGGCCAGTCTTCGATCCCCTGGGAACGTAACGGGCGTCCAAGCCCGGGGTTTCTTCGTTGGGAAGGAGAAAATGTAGGTGGACTCGAGGCGCGCGGTTGTAATGATTCGGCTCACCTTTTGAGGCGCGAAGCCTGACGGACGCGACGGTTCGGCTCAGTCGAGGCGGTTTGCGTGCGCGGTGATGGCGGGTCTCTTCCAAGCCGAGGTCGAGCTCCCTCCTCTGAACCTTTTGAGGCGTGAAACCTGACGGCCGCGACGGTTCGGCTCAGTCGAGGCGGTTTGCGTGCGCGGTGATGGCGGGTCTCTTCCAAGCCGAGGTCGAGCTTCCTCCTCTGAACCTGCCGTGAAGAAGAAGCGGGCCATAGTGCCCTTGTAAAAAGTAACCTTTGTGATGAAAGTTGAGGACTTAGCATTTTTAGGGATGCCGTGGCCTCGGTGGTGTAGACAGAGCCAGAGCTGTGCCAGTCCGACCCGAGGGGTTCCCACTTTGTCGCGCACACAGCTAGGTATCTCAGAGAAGGCTCGAGTGAGATCATTTTTTACTAAATTTCCCAAACGCCCGTCTCTCTTCTCGCACTTAGGCAAAATTCGCGAAATCTTTCTGAAGCGCAAGTTGACCCTCGGGCGGAGGGTGGTGAGTGGAGGTGCCGTAGCCCGGAGGCGTAGGCGATCTCACGGCTCGGCCAGCCCTGCCCTCAGAGTGTACTTTTACTTCTTTGGATCTCGCAAGTTTTGCAAGAGTGCAGAAAGGAGTTCGGCGCGGAATTTTCGAAAAAGCGATCGAAAAGGCGCAGAGAAAATTAGATCGTCAGTCCCCAAGCGTCCACCACTCGTCCCGTACTTGAAAAATTCCATGAGATTGCCTCGAAGCGTAAGTCACCCGTCGGACGATGGGTGGTGAGTGGAGGTGCCGTAGCCCGGAGGCGTAGGCGGTCTAGCGGCTCGGCCGGCCATGCCCTAATGGTGTTCTCTTGCCTGTTTGGGTTTCACAAATTTTTTCAAGAGTGCTGGAGAGGTTCGGACGTAAGGGAGGTTTCAGTTGAAATCTCAAAATTCGTGATAATTAAAGAACGCTTATTTATCGATTCCGAGACCACAAATATGAACAAAGCCTGCAAGCTTAAGGGTAACTGTGACTTAGCTGCTCGAGCTACCAGCGTTGCGCTGGTGATGATCGTAGAGGCGGTGTCCCGCGCGGGGGGCACCGGATTGGTCGGGTTGACGCGGATGCGCTTCGCCCGCCTGATTCGGCGGGAGCGGCGCGTGGTGTTCCCTCTGTTTCCCTGAAACGGGTGGAGGTGTCACCGGGGTCCCTTTCCCAGCCTCCTGCTGGGCCGGGGTCAGGATGATGATGGCCCAGGGCTCAGGTTGGGCGGAGGTTCATCTCGAGGCCGAGGCCAGTGGCCGCGAACTCGAGGCTCCCGAACCGGAGCACCGCGCCAGCAGGAAGCACAGGGACGTTGGCTGCCATCCGCAACCGGGATCAACACGCAAAAGGCCCCTACCTGGCGCGCCAACTGTCGGTGCTAGTTTTGGCGGGGCTAACACCGGCTAGTAAATATGTGTTTTGCGGTTGAGGCTACGGATGGTGTGCAAGGGGGAACACAGGGATTATACTGGTTCAGGCCAAGCAGGCCCTACGTCCAGTGGAGAGGAGAGTCGTGTTGCCTTACACCGGGGTGCTTGTAGTAGGGGGTTACAAGCTAGGCGAGAGAGGGAAGCGCTCCCAGGTCTCTTGTGTGTGTTTAAGTGTTTACAAGTCGTTTGCTATGGGTATGTATGTGTGGGTGAGAACTTAGAACTTCTCCCTCCTCCCTCTAAAGCTGGTCTCTGCTCTCCCTTTTATAGTCGCAAGGGAGAAGCCAGGGTAGCGCCTACAATGCTACCTATTAAAATAGTGAGGAGTTGCTGTTCCCCGTTTGACTATGCAGCTACTGCCTTTTCTCCGCGTCTCCGGGGCATGGCTGTCGTGGTTCGCACGACCTTGGTGAGTTCCAAGGCGGCAGCAGTCGTCGGATTACGACGTGCCGTAGGGTCACACCTATCGGCTATCCTTCCGTACGATGTGACAAGAGGGTGAGTCACCTTAGGGCGTTGTCTCCCGAGGCTCGGGACTCTGAAGGCGTGATGGGATGGAGCGGGGGATATCTCCCCTGGTCATATTTCTGGCCTTTGAACAGCACCTCCCGTGGGTTAGGCGGGCCCGGATGGAAGACGTACTCGTCCTTTCGAGTGGACAGCGCAGTAGGCGCATTTCCCGTTCTTGCGTAGCCCGTCGTCAGGCGCTTGGACTGTCACAGTCGGAGTTGATAGATCCCGGCGAAAAACGGGGCGGCGCACCATAGACTATACCGTGGAGGACGGCCGTAGTGAGTCTATCAAATCCGCTGTCAGGGAAATCCTGACAGGTGGTATGGCCGTCAGGGGCGTGCGAAGCACAATCGCGTCGAGAGTCTCGCCTGACGGGACAGTGCTTGTAAAGTGGTCAGAGAGATCTCTTGTGGTCCAAGATTGCTCCGCTGACATCACCTGTGCCTTGGATGCCTTTGCGAGATTGCGCTCGAGGGGGATAGGGAAGCTCAGGCGAATCGGAGATTTGGGGCGCCGAGGGTGCCGCTCTCCCGAGCTCTCCCGGGGAGGCTCGGGCGAATCGGAGATTTGGGCGCCGAGGGTGCCGCTCTCCCGAGCTCTCCCGGGGAGGCTCGGGCGAATCGGAGATTTGGGCGCCGAGGGTGCCGCTCTCCCGAGCTCTCCCGGGGAGGCTCGGGCGAATCGGAGATTTGGGCGCCGAGGGTGCCGCTCTCCCGAGCTCTTCTGGGGAGGCTCGGGCGCTCGGGCGAATCGGAGGTTTGGGCGCCGAGGGTGCCGCTCTCCCGAGCTCTCCCGGAGAGGCTCGGGCGAATCGGAGATTTGGGCGCCGAGGGTGCCGCCCTCCCGAGGGTTGGCTGTCATTAGTGAAATGATGTCGTGGGCCTCTGTAGACGCGGCCTTCGTGGGCTTCCACTGGCCTTACTTGGGCCAGGCCATGTTGGGAATGAGCGTTTTTGCATCGAAGTTGGGTACCCCTAACTTTGGTACCCGACAGTTAGCTGGGAGTTTCTTTTAGAGATTTTAAAAAAAGTCCCTGTTTCATGGGTTAGATAGAGAAAATCAAGTTAGGCTCCATAGGAATAACTCTCAATGGGGAAGAAAGTAAATTCTTTAAAACAGGTAAAGGCTTAAGACAGGGAGATCCGATATCTCCTCTGTTATTCAATCTGGTTGGTGATGTTTTTAACCAGAATGTTAACCAGAGGTGCTGAGGCGGGCTTAATTAGAGGGCTAGGTGCTGATTACAGAGAAGGAGGGATCATTTCTTTACAGTATGCTGATGATACTGTACTTTTTTCATATTTAGATTCCAATCACCTCTGTAACTTGAAGGGGATTTTGTTATGGTTTGAGCAGCTGTCAGGAATGAGAATTAACTTTCATAAGAGTGAGATTATAGTTATGAATGCCTCGGATCAGATGGCTCATGACATCTCCCATTTGTTTGCTTGTCCCTTAGGAAACTTTCCAATTAAATATCTAGGAGTTCCTCTGCATTATGATAGACTTAGAAGAGAAGATATCCAGCCGTTAGTTGATAAGCTGCTTAAGAGAATAGCTAGCTGGAGAGGAAAACTTCTTTCTCATGCTACCAAAGTAACTCTAATCAGAGCTTGCTTGATTAGTATTCCTGTTTATCTTATGTCTTTTATCAAGTTTCCCAAGTGGGCGATTAAAATTATTAATTCTCACTTAGCAGATTGCTTGTGAAGTGGTAACCTAGGAGAACACAAGTACTATTTAGTTAACTGGGATAGCATTACTATGCTGAAAGAGTTTGGTGGGCTGGGTATCCCAAACTTAAGAGATTTGAATCTTTACTTATTAGGCTCTTGGATTAAGAGGTACAATTTAGATGGGAACAAGTTGTGGAGACAATATATAGACTATAAATATGATACAAATAGCCCAAATATCTTCTACAGTTCGCCCAATGGGGGCTCTCAGTTTTTCAGAGGACTCATTTGGGCTGCTGAGGCAGCCAAGATGGGTTTTAGATAGAAAATAGGGGACGTGAAAAAAGTCAAATTTTGGGAAGATAATTGGTTGGGTACTTCTAGCTTAGCTATTCAATTTTGAAAAATTTATGTGTTAGTTCAAGAGAAATCTGCACTGTTGCTGAGCTATGGGATTGCTCTGAGCTAAAATGTACTTTTAGGAGAAGTGTAGACCAAAGATTAATGAATATGTGGTTGGAGATTTTACAGTTGACTGAAACCATTAACTTTTCGAATGAGGAAGATGTTTTGATCTGGCAGTTTCACTCTAGTGGAGTGTATTCTTCTCATCTCTTTATAAAGTAATTAATTTCAGAGGTATTATTCCTATCCACGTCCCTGTGTTGTGGCAATTAAAAGTGCCTCCTAGAGTTTATTTTTTCTTATGGCTGCTTTCAAAAAACAAAACTTTAACTAGAGATAACTTGAGTATAAGAAAAAATATAGACGACAAGTCTTGCCTTTTTTGCACTGAACTGGAATCAGTTAACCACTTATTTTTCGAGTGTGTAGTTGCTAAACAGATGTGGTGCTGTTTGTCTGAGGTCTGTGATAAAAATTTAAGTGGTGGTTTCATTTCAGTTGTTAGTCTGTGGATTAGTAATACTAAATTTATGGTGTGTAATACTTTCTGTGCTGCAGCCCTGTGGGGGCTTTGGAAGCTAAGAAATAACCTTTGTTTTCAGGATTCTCCCTGGAGGGGCATGGATCAGCTAGTTATAAGGATTGCCTCAATGCTTCAGAGTTGGGTTATTCTGTGCCCAACAGAGAAGAGGCAGGAGTTTGCGGTTCGATTAGGGAAACTCAAAGAGATTGCTTTAAGACCAGCAAGGATTTCTGGATGAATCAAATGACAAACCAGTGGGATAGATTCATGTTCGACAATGCTTTCAACTGGGAAATGGGCACCTTGCCGGAAGAAGTGCAGAAGAAGTTGTCCGAAGGACCTGAAGCTTTTGGAGGGACCAAGCAGCTTGGATCAGCTTGGCTCTTCAGTGATGTAGACGTGCTGTTGTTTGGCTTTCAGGTTTATGTTGGAAGTTAGCAGCTTTGCTCATTTCTTTTGACTCAGAGTTTTGTTTGTTTTGAACTGGTCGGAAGGGTGTCTCCCACCCGAATGCTGTAAAACCTTGTTTTGTGTCTTTGTTAATGCTAAGATAGGGGTGACACCCTTTAACTCTAAAAATACAACACAACTAGATTGTTCTTATTTCTTCTAGTGAGGTAGGCTTCTCCTAATATTTTGGTATTCAGAATTTAATATAAATTTTTCTTACGAAAGTATCTCCTAGTAAGGATTTCCATATGCTATAGTGATATTATTTATTATCGTTTAGAAACACTAAGAGAAGTCTACCATTTTGGTAGTGTCCGATCCCATGCAACATAATTTCAAATTTGTGGTTGATAGTCAGGGCGGTGATGATATATAAAAACTAAAGTATAAATGTTGTTGCTAGTTGTATTCTGAATCCGAACAAATATATATACACGTATGTTTCTTTTGGCGGAGAAGGTACAATGTTCACATCATCCACAATCAAATACTAGTGTCGTGGAGTTGATCCATCATATTAACCGGTCCACTAATAGTTAGTTGCATCCTTTCTTTTGGGAAAAAGGGTAACCAGCTCTCGACAAAAAGCTCAAAGCAACATTCTCATATGCCTAATTTTTAACGTAGACGTCATACACTTTTGTGTACTGATCAATCAACATGAATCCATGCACCATGTTCTTATGTCAGCTAGGCCTGTTTATAGTATAAAATACTAGCTAGTTTATTTGTAGCCTTAATAGGAAACTTATTCTTTTTTTGCGAAAATAAGGAGCTTCTCTTTTGGGTTGGAACTAGTGACCTAACCTTCTTTAATTTTTTTAGCTAGTTTATTTGTACCCTTCGAAACCAGAATATATCATCACTAGATATATGCCCATGCTCTTCGGGAAAAAAAAAGATATATGCCCATGCATGTGCTCCATTGGGGGGTCACAATTTTTTCAATTGAACGTCAATAATCGGATACAGACACGTGAGCTCTGAGAAATTCGTATCGGACCGGCATACAGACACGTAGACCGGTCTTTGTATGTGAATCGATACTGTTGACAAAAAAAAAGTGGCTCTCGTGCTCAACACATCAGCGAAACCAGAACGACCCTTGAAAGCAGGCAGAGCTTTCGCAGATCCTGCTAGCTTCAGGTCCAGTCCGAGAGTGCCGATGACTCCCAAGCGTGTCAGTCAATTTGACCTGCAATTAACAAGGAAAAAGATATGATCAATAACAACAAGGCGGAACCTACTGGTGTGTCCAAATAGTTCTGAATTTTCGGCCTTACAGACCCTATTTGCAGGCTATCGACTAAAGAGTCGATATCAAGATGATATGAACCGATTTTCATAAGATAAGCATTATGATGTAAAATAACCGATTCGCTTGCACCAATGATGATAATGACTTGCATGAGACAAGATATAACATAAATGATGCATACATATTAAGTTAATCTGATCAAGATATATCGGAATGCAGAAACAGAACAAAATCGGCTAATTAGCCGATTCAGCAAATACGAGCAACATAAGCATATAAGACGAATAATGTTTGGATCTTCAAACCAATACATTTAACTCAACGTTTACAACAATGGGGATCAAGCGGATCGAGGCAGCCATAATGTAAACGATGATTTAAATCTATCGATTATCGAATTCAAATACTATTCAACTTATAACTTGAGTGCAACTCGTACACAATCAAAATTTAGATCTATCGGCTATTGCAAGCATATTCTATTTATCAATGCATAAACATGAAACGATTATTATTTATTGAACAAATAGATGTAAAGATATAAAGCCGATATAAAAAGATTAAGATTGGACAAATTTGGTGAGTGATACATGTAAATAAACAAATAAACTTCAAACATCACCGATAACTTGATGAATCTAACTAAGATGCCATTTTTAGTTAGAGCCGATAACTAATCCATGCACATTAACCATTTTAATCTAAGCCTTCGTCCACCGGATGACGCTAAACATAGATTAAGCAAGCAAACAAGCATGAATCGATAACTAATCCTTATTTGATCTAAGCCCACGTCCACCGGATGTAACAGAACCGCCTAAATTACATGGCCCACAGGCGACTGTCATTATCATTAATGACTCCGACAGCCGGGCCCATGTTCCATATAACCTAGACCGATCTGTCGGGCTACATCAGCGCCCAATTTTTTTTTTTCCGCAGGATCACATTGCGAATACATTACAAGATTACAACATTTCACAGTAAAATACATCAGAGTACAGGAGCGGAATATTACATAACTTTATGTTACAAACCAGTTGTCCAAATAGAGTTCTAGTACGATTATTACAATCCATAAGTAGTGGCAGTAGCAGTTGAATAATTATACAACATTATACATGAGGTAACTCGAACCCTGCCCACAGGTTCCACTTCACTCTTCCTCGCTACCCTCCTGGATGATGGTCATACAGCACGGAGCAAAACAGACATCTGAAGGCGGATCTCCTGCAGCAAGGGTTAACAAACCCTGAGTACTAGGGGTACTCCGCAAGACTTACCCGACTAAAGGTGTAAGATGAGACTCAGGAATGCAGGGTCATAGGTGAGGCTAGCAGGAGGTAAAAGATTTGCAGAAAAGCATCACTATCCAATTTTATTTCATCATTATCATCATCATATATCTATAGTTCCAATATTCAAACTCATAGATCGTCATTTTTCCACTTACTTCCTTTATTCAGAAAACACCTAGTTGAGAACCACTTTTCGGGGTAGGGAAGTGGATTGAGTCTCCATTGACCGAGGAGCACGTCGATTCGAATCCAGAAAGTATACCCAGCTGGGGATTCTAACCACACTGCATATGTAGCACGCCGGCATACATATACCAACCTATCATCTAGGTTTTTCTATCCCGGAACCGGTCCTGCGCCACCCGGGAGCACAGTACTCCACTCGTCTCCAGGCACGACGGCCACGTGGGTACAAGCTACTCCCGCCATCTCTCCACTCCCAGTGCGTGGTTGTCGGTTCCAGCAATAGAGCCACCTGACTCTAGGCTTTCCACAAAGGTATGTGGCTAGGCTGTTCATCTCGATCCAGCACGCCTACAACGAACGGTCCCTATAGTTTTGAAAACCGTGTCTGCCGGTGAGAAGTCATGGGAAACGCCGTCCCACGAGCACGTCAGCCGAGCGAAACACCTTACAGTGATATCGACCAGCTTTGAACTATTCCGAAGGTGATCGTGCATTGGGACTCTAACGCAAATACACATCGACCAACGGATCACAAGTTCTCCACTAATCATAAAGTATGTATACATTCATAGCACAGAAAATAGTTTTTTTTTATAAAATTCTAATTTTATTAAGCATGCCTAAGCATTTTTGTTTAAACCATTTCATTTAAATCAGGTTTCAGGATAATTATTTGGGACAATGCATCTGGATAGGTAACAATCAACTCCTATCAACTTAATGCAATAGATTGACTCGAATTATAAAGAATTTCACGACAGAGGGTTAATGCACCGGGGCTTGCCTTGGAGTGAAAAGAGGGTCGGGTTGGGATCGGTCCCGCAGATGTCGAAACCCTGGATCACCTCCGGAGCTGTCTCCTCAGCAGTGGCCTCGACTTTCACTTCCTCGCTCCCGGTCACTACACGGGTGCAATGATGCATGCTTAACATGATGCAACAGTCATTATAGGAATGCAATAATCAATGATTAACATCTTGAGTATAACTTTCCTTCACGGAAAAGTTGTAAACGGAGATCAAAAATTATACAGCAATTATTAAAGAGATGATTTTAGCAGTCATGGAAAGCCGTTGCACGACTTTTACGACTTTGACCTTACACTAACATCTTTTATTGCCAAGGATCATATAGGGGTGGATCCTTGAGCTTCAATCAATCTAAAATCCACACAAAACCCTAAATCCATTTCTTCTACTCATTTTATTTATTTTTCCTAATTTCACATATATTTACTAACTGACCAAACTAACTCCAATTGTGACCAAATTTCACCAACAGCTAGATTTCATCATTAAACAGAGCCACAATTAATTTCATGATTTTTGGAGTTACCTATAATTTATTAAAAATCAACAAAGTTGCATTATCCATTTATTTGGCTGATTTTTACCCCTAACAGAAAAGGTCTAAACTGAATATATGATATTTTTATTAAATTCTATACATCACAGAGAGCTACCACAAAATTTTTCATGATTTTTCAGGCCACAGATTAATTCCTATGAAATTGACAAACATCAGCACTATTCATAGAAATAAATTTGAAAAAGGCTATTGAAAATCGCTGGAAAATGGGAAAAGCGAAACCGGCCCGAGGCGGCCCACACAACCGGCTCGGCCCGGCCACTCGCCCCCGCCGCGCTGCCCGCGCCCGCACCCGAACTGGGCCGGCCCACTATCACGCGCGTCGTCTCCCGCGCGCGCGCGACCCGCGCCTGCGCGAGCTGAGGCGCTGACAGGCGGGCCCCGCCTGTCAGCTCCTCCTCCTACCTCCCGCCAGCTCGCGCACGCACCGGCACGCGGCGGTCCGCCACGGGTATCGCCGCCGGCGACTTCAACAGCGAAACTGACCGCGTCAGTCCACGCCCTAGAGCTAAGGGAACACCCAGGCATGCTCAGCTCCTACCCTAATCGCCTACGACGAGCCGAAGCTCGCCCATGGCGGACGCGCAGCCCGGCGGATCTACGCCGCCCACGCCGGACCCGCGAGGTAATAACAGAGGGGTTGGGGAGAGTCATCAGCTCACCACGGGTCTCGGTGACAAGGTGGTGAAGGCAGAGGTGGCCCGAAGGGACGAGCTTGACGGTGACCGCAACGGCGGCGGCGTGCTCCGACGGTAACTCCCCCGTTCCGGCGACACTGGACCACCACAGAGCATACGGTCGCAAGCATGAGAAACTACAGGCTACATGGAGCCTCGGACACAAGCTAAGGATCCCCAGAACTCACCTAATCGGTCTCGACACCGCACGCGGCTCGCGGCGGCGCTCCGGGCACCCGCAGCGACGGCGACGAGTACACCGGCACCCTCGAGCCACTACAGCTTCCACCAGTGGGCTCGGGAGGTGCGCAAGAGAGTTGGCTAGATGCTCACGAGATGGAAAGAGTGATGGTGGTGCGGTGTGGGCGAATTTTGCCGGCAAACCGAGCGAACTCCGGCGAGCCGGGAAACGGGAAAAGAAGAAGGCGGCCCGCTCGTCGTATTTATAGGGCAGAGGACGAGAGGGAGAGGGAGAAGGAGAAGCCCGCGAGTCAATTTTGCCATCGTGGGAGCAGGAACGCGCAAGGACGGGCCGGCGTCACTCGGCCACGCCGGCGGCGTGCGAACAGGGGAGGGAGGACGAAGCCCATCCCCGGCTACTGTAGCTCTACATTCCCCACTTTTGTCTTTTGTACAAATATCTCCCAAATTTGTGTATAAAAATTAAAAACCACAAATACCAAAGTTGTACCATTTTTCCTGCTGAACATTTTTGATTTTTGGATCTACCCCAAATTCGGCCAAATTTGAAAACTATGGAAAAGGGGATGAATAGGGTTTTTGAATTTCAAACTGTATTTTTAAAATTACTTTTGATTTTACACAACAACTTGAAAAATGGCTAAAATAGAAGTTGTTCCCCTCAGAGAGCTTTACAACTTTCATTAAGGAAGTTTTGTCAGATTCCAATTAATTTTTGAAATGGCATTTCAAATTCAATTTTTTTTATTCACTATTTTGAGTTAAATTCAAATTTTCATAACAGAACTTCAAAATCTCCAAAAATAAAAGTTGTCACATTTAATTAGATCTACAACTTTCATTAAAGGATCACCCCTAGATTCCTTCTAGATTTTGAATTAGGGTTTTGGGGCTAAATCTAGGGTTATTTCAAATATGCAATTAGGATTTTAAATTTTCAATCCAATACTTTATCAATCCAAGCCACTCTAGGTCCCTAAGCACAATCATATGCAAATTAATTAAGTTAATTATGATGACATGGCAGGTTATTTATTCCGTAATACCCAGGGTATTACAGCCTTCCCCCCTAAAAGAAATCTCGTCCCGAGATTGCTAAACCAGACATTGAAACAAAGTAATGCAAAAGAAAATACATAAGGTAAACTATACTTGCACTAGCTCACAAAATAAGTAGGAGTGTTTTTAACACAGGGAGTACTTGTCAGACTATTACAGTTACAGGGTGGCAAAGAATTCCGGAAAATTCTCCGCCAGGTAGTCCTCAGATTCCCAGGTGGCTTCGTCTTCGGAATGTTGACTCCATTGAATCTTGTACCATCTAGTTGTGGTCCTTCGAGTGACACGGTCCTTTATGTCCAAAACCCGTACTGGATATTCTGAGTATGTCAATTCGGGTTCCAGTACCACACCTTCCACATCGGTCACTTGGTCGGGAACTCGCAGACATTTCTTTAGCTGAGATACATGAAACACATTGTGCACTTCTGACAGATGATCTGGCAATTGCAACCGGTAGGCAACTTTTCCCACACGCTCGGTGATTACGAATGGTCCAATGTAGCGCGGGGCTAACTTGCCTTTGACCCCAAAACGGTTGACCCCTTTCATAGGCGAAACCTTCAAGTACACATAATCTCCAACCTTGAATGTTAATGGTCTACGCCGCTGATCGGCATAGCTTTTCTGTCGAGACTGAGCCACTCTCAGATTCTCTTGTATTAATCGAACCTTCTCTTCGGCTTCATTGACCAAGTCGACTCCATAAAACCATCTTTCACCGGGCTCGGACCAATTCAATGGAGTACGACATCTGCGGCCGTATACTGCCTCGAACGGAGCCATCTTGATGCTTTCTTGATAGCTGTTGTTGTACGAGAATTCAGCTAACGCCAAACACTTGTCCCACTTGTCAGGGTAATTCAATGCACAGGCTCTCAACATATCTTCAAGCACTTGGTTGACTCTCTCTGTCTGCCCGTCAGTCTGCGGATGATAAGCCGTACTATACAGAAGTTTTGTGCCCAATGATTCATGGAAGGATCTCCAAAACTTGGATATGAACTGAGTGCCTCGATCAGAAACAATGGTCTTCGGCACCCCATGGAGCTTCATCATATGCTCTATGTAGAGATTTGCATAAGTCGCTGCCGTGTATTTGAGCTTGACTGGCAAGAAGTGAGCTTGCTTAGTGAGGCGGTCGACGATTACCCAAATGGAATCATAACCGCTTGATGTTTTGGGCAATCCCACAACGAAATCCATGCTAATATCTTCCCATTTCCACGCGGGAACAGGCAATGGTTGTAGCTCTCCACCAGGCTTCATGTGCACAGCCTTGACCTTCTGACATGTGTCACATCTCGTCACGTACTGCGCAATTTCTATCTTCATCTTGGTCCACCAGAATTTCTGTTTCAAATCCTAGTACATCTTATTGCTTCCTGGGTGGATAGAGTATCTGGTCAGATGAGCTTCATCAAGAATTTTGCGACGTAGCTCCGGAACTTTTGGAACTACCAAACGATTCTTGAACCATACGACGCCCTCATCATCAATTCTGAAACAATCTGCCTTTCCTGCCTGGACTTTTTCTTTGATATGCTTGATGCCCTTGCTTCCCTTTTGAGCAACCACGATCTCATCACGGATAGAAGTTTCAATACTGATGTTTGCCAGACTGCCCCGTGGAACTATTTCTATGCCCAACTTTTCCAACTCACCGCACAACGACAGACTATAGGGCTTCACAGTCAGACAGTTGCAGTGAGCCTTCCGACTGAGTGCGTCAGCAACCACGTTAGCTTTGCCAGGGTGATAATGCACTTCAATATCATAATCTTTGATCAACTCAAGCCATCTTCGCTGCCTCATGTTCAGTTCTTCTTGTGTAAAGATGTACTTCAGGCTCTTGTGATCTGTATACACATTGCAGGTGCTGCCTAGCAAATAGTGGCGCCAGATTTTCAAGGCATGAACCACAGCTGCCAATTCTAAGTCATGAGTAGGATAATTTTCTTCATGAGGTCGGAGTTGTCGTGAAGCATAAGCAATAACTCTGCCCTCTTGCATCAAAACACAGCCGAGACCAGTACCGGATGCATCACAATACACATCAAATGGCTTTTCAATATCTGGCTGAGCTAGGACTGGTGCAGTAGTCAAACACTTCTTCAAGGTTTGAAACGCTGCCTCACATTCTGACGACCACACAAACTTGACTTGATGTTTCAACAAGTTGGTGATTGGTTTGGCTATTCTTGAGAAATCTGGGATAAAACGGCGGTAATATCCCGCCATGCCCATAAAACTGCGGACCTGATGAATAGTGGTTGGCGGCTTCCAATTTAAAATTTCCTCCACCTTACTCGGATCGACAGATACTCCTTCAGCTGAGAGAATATGTCCGAGAAAAGGAACTTTGTTCAACCAGAATTCACACTTGCTAAACTTTGCATAAAGCTGGTGCTCTCTCAAACGAGTTAGGACAATGCAAAGGTGGTTGGCATGTTCTTCGGGTGTTTTGGAATAGACAAGGATATCATCGATGAACACGACAACAAATTTGTCGAGCTCGGGCATGAAGACGGAGTTCATGAGATACATGAAGTAGGCAGGTGCGTTGGTTAGGCCAAAAGACATGACTAGATATTCATATAGGCCATATCTGGTAGTGAAAGCCGTTTTTGGAATGTCTTCAGGACGGATTTTGATTTGGTGGTAGCCGGACCTAAGGTCGATCTTAGAAAACACCCTAGCTCCAGCCAGTTGGTCAAAGAGTAGGTCAATACGAGGCAACGGATATTTGTTTTTGACAGTCACCTCGTTGAGTGGACGATAGTCGATACAGAGTCGAAGAGATTGGTCCTTCTTTTTAACAAAAATGGCAGGACAACCCCAAGGAGATGAACTAGGGCGGATAAAACCCTTATCAAGCAGCTCTTGCAACTGAATTTTAAGCTCCGCCAATTCCTTGGGAGGCATCCTATAAGCTCTACGAGAGATAGGAGCTGTTCCAGGCTTTAGCTCAATGGCAAATTCCACATCTCGATCAGGTGGCAAACCGGGCAACTCATCAGGAAACACGTCTGGGAATTCACATACCACAGGAATCTTCATCACTTCTTCCACTGAGGTAGCACACAACCTTTGCACGGTTTTCTCCACCTTTCTCATAGGTAGTGGAAGTTGGATAAGAAGTTGAGTTTGACTATTAGGTATGTTCACTCTTATAGTTCTATTCAGCACATCAATGAGAGCATTGTGCTGGTACAACCAATTCATACCTAATATCACCTCAATATCTTGATTCTTTAGCACTATCATAGTCGTAGGGAATTTATGCCCTCCCAACTCTATAGGCACTCCCTGAACTACCTCTTTAGTAGACATACGCCCCCCGGGCGAGTGTATAAGGAAATCTTCCTTTATTTCCCCAATTGGAATTTCATGCTTGACGACAAAGGTACGATTTATGAATGAATGCGATGCACCAGAATCGAAAAGCGTAAGTGCAGGATGATTGGCAACAGGGAACCTACCCATCATGACGGGCTCTCCCGCAGGGATATCATCAACTTGAGTGTAATAGACCTGACCTGCTTTCTTGACAACTTTGCCCTTCTGAGCATGATGTTGATGACCACGGTGCTGACTCTGCTGCTGCTGCTGATGTTGCTGCTGCTGACCACCAGGTGCATTCTGATTGTACCTCTTTGGGAAAGGGCAGTTGCGTGCCCAGTGCCCCATCTTACCACAGTTGTAGCAAGGATGATTGTAGGTGGTTTGAGGGGTATTAATACGAACGCCAGGGGCATTCGGCTGAGTGGCATTTTGTTGATTTGAGGTGTGGGGGGTGGCGGCGGTGCGCACAACCACCTGCTGTTGAGGATAAGATGGACGATTTTGGTGAGTAGGGTGGTAGATGAATTTCTGGCGCTTCTGACCACCAGAAAATGCAGGCCTCTTATTCTTTTTCTTCTCCTCCTGGAGCTGACGGTTGCTTTCTTCAAAAGCCAATGCACAGTCAACCGCTTCATGGAAAGTACATTTGAGGTTGTTGGACAAACTGCGCTGAATCTTGTAATTCAGCCCCCTGATGAAACAGGCCTTCTTCTTCTCATCGGTGTTGGTGTGCTCGGGTGCATACTGTGCCAGATGGTTAAACTGTCCCAAGTACTGAGTGACAGTGGACTCGTTCTGCTTCAGTGACAGGAATTGATCCAACTTCAGCCTCATCACACCCGCGGGGATATAATGAGCACGGAACGCCTCGCGGAACTCCCGCCAGGTGAGCTGGTGTCCTTCAGTCTGTGCTGCCAACAGGTTGGCATACCAGGTCGTTGCTGGACCACGGAGTTGTTGCGCTGCGAACAGAGGTTTCTGTACCTCTGTACAGTGGATCAAGCTGAACTTCTGTTCCATGGTACGAAGCCAATCGTCTGCCTCCAGAGGTTCATCTGCCTTGGTGAACACAGGCGGACGGGTGTCGGTGAAGTCAACATAGGTGGTTTCCTCATTGTCGCGGCGACCACGGCGTCCACCACGATCTTGCTGACTCTGAGCTAGCAGGGTTGCCACGTTCGTCAAAGCAGTGATGGCCTCTGCCAGAGTGGTTGAAAGTGGTGGCGGTGGAGGAGCGCCAGTCCCATGACCAGAGTGATCTCCCATCTGTTAACAAGCAACCACTAAGGACTTATATTACATAAGCAGAGCATAGAAGCACACACAATTCTTACATTATTAATATTACAAGACTCGCACCCAAGCAAGAGTCACGCCCCATACTAAGGTTTTTCTAGCAAGCACCTATTTTACAAACTGGAAAGGCAACTAGCTGACAGCCCTAGGCCTACACTAGTCTAGTCCTCGTCGACTGCAGACGCGTAGGAAGCGTCACTGTCCACGAAGTCCTCCTCAAAGTCCTCGTCACTCTCCTCGGAGCCTGCCTCCTCGACCTCGATAGGCTCGATCTCCTCGTCAGTCTCCTCCATGTCCTCCTCACCAAGGACAACTCCAAGCTCCGGGTCCTCCTCCTCAGGTACCGGAATAGGGTAGAGCTGATCATTGAGCTGGTGCACCTCCTCGTGCAAGGTGATGTTGTCTTCCTCCAGCTGCGCGGTGCGCTGCTCTGCCCGCAACATCCTGTCCATGATCGCTCCCTCGCGATCCCAAGCCTCGTCCCGCTGCTTCGTCAGGCGGTCAATCTCCCGACGCAAGTCTCGGTTGGTCCTCACATCACGATAGTGATTGAGGCGAGCCACACGGTAGTCCTTCTCCCACTGACTCACTAGCGTCTGAAGTCTCCCGACCTCAGCCTCCAACTCCTCACTGCTGCGACAGGGTGGGCGACCCCCAGAAGCCTCGCCCTCCCCGGTACGTGGCGCCAGCTGGTGGCGCGGAACGCCACGTGGTCCCGTCATTTTCCTGGCAGTGAGCTTGCAACGAGCCATCTGGAGAAGGTAAGTGGATTTTATAAGATATACAAGTTAGCAAGAACAGGTTTGGTAACTTATCCCAAATACTCACTTTTAAGGAGGAAGTTATTATTATGTGATTAACATGATGCATGCACGTACTTACGAATTTAAATCATGCAAGTAAACACATACAAAAGTAAGTAAACTTTTCAACATAGGGCTAATAATAATAATATTATTCCACATGCTACCATAGCCACATGATATTAAATATAAATCACTTAAGACTACGGAATAAGATAAGAACAGAAGCAATTTGGACCCAAAATAATATATTAAGTTTTATGATCCAAAACATTTTGAAGTTTTCGAAAGGTAATCCGTAATGATTGGCAATGTAATGCTCTGATACCAACTGTAACAGAACCGCCTAAATTACATGGCCCACAGGCGACTGTCATTATCATTAATGACTCCGACAGCCGGGCCCATGTTCCATATAACCTAGACCGATCTGTCGGGCTACATCAGCGCCCAATTTTTTTTTTTCCGCAGGATCACATTGCGAATACATTACAAGATTACAACATTTCACAGTAAAATACATCAGAGTACAGGAGCGGAATATTACATAACTTTATGTTACAAACCAGTTGTCCAAATAGAGTTCTAGTACGATTATTACAATCCATAAGTAGTGGCAGTAGCAGTTGAATAATTATACAACATTATACATGAGGTAACTCGAACCCTGCCCACAGGTTCCACTTCACTCTTCCTCGCTACCCTCCTGGATGATGGTCATACAGCACGGAGCAAAACAGACATCTGAAGGCGGATCTCCTGCAGCAAGGGTTAACAAACCCTGAGTACTAGGGGTACTCCGCAAGACTTACCCGACTAAAGGTGTAAGATGAGACTCAGGAATGCAGGGTCATAGGTGAGGCTAGCAGGAGGTAAAAGATTTGCAGAAAAGCATCACTATCCAATTTTATTTCATCATTATCATCATCATATATCTATAGTTCCAATATTCAAACTCATAGATCGTCATTTTTCCACTTACTTCCTTTATTCAGAAAACACCTAGTTGAGAACCACTTTTCGGGGTAGGGAAGTGGATTGAGTCTCCATTGACCGAGGAGCACGTCGATTCGAATCCAGAAAGTATACCCAGCTGGGGATTCTAACCACACTGCATATGTAGCACGCCGGCATACATATACCAACCTATCATCTAGGTTTTTCTATCCCGGAACCGGTCCTGCGCCACCCGGGAGCACAGTACTCCACTCGTCTCCAGGCACGACGGCCACGTGGGTACAAGCTACTCCCGCCATCTCTCCACTCCCAGTGCGTGGTTGTCGGTTCCAGCAATAGAGCCACCTGACTCTAGGCTTTCCACAAAGGTATGTGGCTAGGCTGTTCATCTCGATCCAGCACGCCTACAACGAACGGTCCCTATAGTTTTGAAAACCGTGTCTGCCGGTGAGAAGTCATGGGAAACGCCGTCCCACGAGCACGTCAGCCGAGCGAAACACCTTACAGTGATATCGACCAGCTTTAAACTATTCCGAAGGTGATCGTGCATTGGGACTCTAACGCAAATACACATCGACCAACGGATCACAAGTTCTCCACTAATCATAAAGTATGTATACATTCATAGCACAGAAAATAGTTTTTTTTATAAAATTCTAATTTTATTAAGCATGCCTAAGCATTTTTGTTTAAACCATTTCATTTAAATCAGGTTTCAGGATAATTATTTGGGACAATGCATCTGGATAGGTAACAATCAACTCCTATCAACTTAATGCAATAGATTGACTCGAATTATAAAGAATTTCACGACAGAGGGTTAATGCACCGGGGCTTGCCTTGGAGTGAAAAGAGGGTCGGGTTGGGATCGGTCCCGCAGATGTCGAAACCCTGGATCACCTCCGGAGCTGTCTCCTCAGCAGTGGCCTCGACTTTCACTTCCTCGCTCCCGGTCACTACACGGGTGCAATGATGCATGCTTAACATGATGCAACAGTCTTTATAGGAATGCAATAATCAATGATTAACATCTTGAGTACAACTTTCCTTCACGGAAAAGTTGTAAACGGAGATCAAAAATTATACAGCAATTATTAAAGAGATGATTTTAGCAGTCATGGAAAGCCGTTGCACGACTTTTACGACTTTGACCTTACACTAACATCTTTTATTGCCAAGGATCATATAGGGGTGGATCCTTGAGCTTCAATCAATCTAAAATCCACACAAAACCCTAAATCCATTTCTTCTACTCATTTTATTTATTTTTCCTAATTTCACATATATTTACTAACTGACCAAACTAACTCCAATTGTGACCAAATTTCACCAACAGCTAGATTTCATCATTAAACAGAGCCACAATTAATTTCATGATTTTTGGAGTTACCTATAATTTATTAAAAATCAACAAAGTTGCATTATCCATTTATTTGGCTGATTTTTACCCCTAACAGAAAAGGTCTAAACTGAATATATGATATTTTTATTAAATTCTATACATCACAGAGAGCTACCACAAAATTTTTCATGATTTTTCAGGCCACAGATTAATTCCTATGAAATTGACAAACATCAGCACTATTCATAGAAATAAATTTGAAAAAGGCTATTGAAAATCGCTGGAAAATGGGAAAAGCGAAACCGGCCCGAGGCGGCCCACACAACCGGCTCGGCCCGGCCACTCGCCCCCGCCGCGCTGCCCGCGCCCGCACCCGAACTGGGCCGGCCCACTATCACGCGCGTCGTCTCCCGCGCGCGCGCGACCCGCGCCTGCGCGAGCTGAGGCGCTGACAGGCGGGCCCCGCCTGTCAGCTCCTCCTCCTACCTCCCGCCAGCTCGCGCACGCACCGGCACGCGGCGGTCCGCCACGGGTATCGCCGCCGGCGACTTCAACAGCGAAACTGACCGCGTCAGTCCACGCCCTAGAGCTAAGGGAACACGCAGGCATGCTCAGCTCCTACCCTAATCGCCTACGACGAGCCGAAGCTCGCCCATGGCGGACGCGCAGCCCGGCGGATCTACGCCGCCCACGCCGGACCCGCGAGGTAATAACAGAGGGGTTGGGGAGAGTCATCAGCTCACCACGGGTCTCGGTGACAAGGTGGTGAAGGCAGAGGTGGCCCGAAGGGACGAGCTTGACGGTGACCGCAACGGCGGCGGCGTGCTCCGACGGTAACTCCCCCGTTCCGGCGACACTGGACCACCACAGAGCATACGGTCGCAAGCATGAGAAACTACAGGCTACATGGAGCCTCGGACACAAGCTAAGGATCCCCAGAACTCACCTAATCGGTCTCGACACCGCACGCGGCTCGCGGCGGCGCTCCGGGCACCCGCAGCGACGGCGACGAGTACACCGGCACCCTCGAGCCACTACAGCTTCCACCAGTGGGCTCGGGAGGTGCGCAAGAGAGTTGGCTAGATGCTCACGAGATGGAAAGAGTGATGGTGGTGCGGTGTGGGCGAATTTTGCCGGCAAACCGAGCGAACTCCGGCGAGCCGGGAAACGGGAAAAGAAGAAGGCGGCCCGCTCGTCGTATTTATAGGGCAGAGGACGAGAGGGAGAGGGAGAAGGAGAAGCCCGCGAGTCAATTTTGCCATCGTGGGAGCAGGAACGCGCAAGGACGGGCCGGCGTCACTCGGCCACGCCGGCGGCGTGCGAACAGGGGAGGGAGGACGAAGCCCATCCCCGGCTACTGTAGCTCTACATTCCCCACTTTTGTCTTTTGTACAAATATCTCCCAAATTTGTGTATAAAAATTAAAAACCACAAATACCAAAGTTGTACCATTTTTCCTGCTGAACATTTTTGATTTTTGGATCTACCCCAAATTCGGCCAAATTTGAAAACTATGGAAAAGGGGATGAATAGGGTTTTTGAATTTCAAACTGTATTTTTAAAATTACTTTTGATTTTACACAACAACTTGAAAAATGGCTAAAATAGAAGTTGTTCCCCTTAGATAGCTTTACAACTTTCATTAAGGAAGTTTTGTCAGATTCCAATTAATTTTTGAAATGGCATTTCAAATTCAATTTTTTTATTCACTGTTTTGAGTTAAATTCAAATTTTCATAACAGAACTTCAAAATCTCCAAAAATAAAAGTTGTCACATTTAATTAGATCTACAACTTTCATTAAAGGATCACCCCTAGATTCCTTCTAGATTTTGAATTAGGGTTTTGGGGCTAAATCTAGGGTTATTTCAAATATGCAATTAGGATTTTAAATTTTCAATCCAATACTTTATCAATCCAAGCCACTCTAGGTCCCTAAGCACAATCATATGCAAATTAATTAAGTTAATTATGATGACATGGCAGGTTATTTATTCCGTAATACCCAGGGTATTACACCGGATGACGCTAAACTCATATCAAATAAGAATCGACCTTGATCTACAAAGCTCCCATATCCACCGGATGACATTAAAGAGACAAAATTTAGCAAGGCATGACGGTTCTTACAAGCAAGCTTGCGCCTTGCATCCACCGGATGACATCCAGCCTGTTCGAAGAAACTCGCCGGAATCTACTTTACTCCTACTCCTAAGGGTTTGGCCGGAGCCAAAAGGTGTGTTGTATTGATGTGTATGTGCTGCTTCTCCTTCTTTTTGCACATGGACTGGAATTTGACCTTTCCTGGACGAGGTCACCAAAGCAAGGCCGAATACGATAATCAACCATGTATGAGAATACTCTCCACGTAATGCAAACTTGAAGGTCAGTCTTATCTCAAAACATATCGAAGAATATTTCTTGTCATGCTCTGTCAATGATATCTTCTGACCGACCAAATTTTAGTGTTAACAGATACTAAATAAGACACGCTGTGAACTCCCAGTGAATGAGACGCGCATGTGTAAGCAGGAATTAAGATTTGGTATCATTTGGTAGACGATGATTTTAATTAGAGTTATTTTATTAGGTATCGTTATGGATGTAGAAGTAGATGCAAATACATATATAGAGATATGTTATTTTGCTTCATCAAACATGATGTTTTGCTTTAATTGACGACGACCACCACCACCATAAAGGATGGGGCTAGCCTTGGATTCAGCCTAATTAACCGGCAGGTTGCCGGCCGTTGCGTGTTCATCAGTACCAGCCTACCAGGAAAGGGACGTCGTCAGGACGTACACGTACATACATGTAGCCTGTTTAGAAGGTAATTTTTTTACGAAAATAATGTTGTATCACGCGTAAATCTTCCTTTACAATAAATATTCAATTATAATCTAAGTATAGGTTCAAACCATTTGTCTAATAAGTTTTGTACTAACTGTACAGATACGTAAAAGATTCATCTATATTATTTAACGTTCTATGCATTGTTCAAATATTCAATGTGATTGGGATTTTGGAATTTGGATTTGCATCTAAACAAGACATACGCTCTGTTCGTTTGAACTTACCGGCTAGCATCAGCCAGTTATTCAGCAGTGTTTTTCTCTCAGAATAATCAGCCAGCCAGCCGAACAGAGCATAGTGCTGGGACAGGCAGGCAGGGGGGCGTGCGTGCTACAGCGCAACGAACACTATTGGGTTGGTCGGTTGGGTGTACAAAAAGTACTCGATGGCCCATCCATCCACGATCCGTGCAACGCATGGTGCGCGGCACAGTATACATGCTGTACTGACCTAGGTGCATGTGCCATGTCGTCGACCAAACACGATCGGCTTACGTGCGTATACTGTATACGACGAGGTGGTCCTCCTCCCTCGCGGCTCTGTCTCGACTGAGTGACCTCAAAGTAAACGTTAATTTTAACCGAAACTGATTTATTATAAAAATAAAATATATTTAAAAACATTAGTTTTAGCCGATGAACTCAGGCGAAGCAGACAGGCTTGCAGCACCTTCACATGTGCTCTCATCTATTAAACTTTAGGTTTAGCTCTTGACTCTAAACGTGGGCTCTAAATTGATGTCTAAACTTAGTTTAGGGTCACAAAATTAAATATGATTATAGTTTATTGTGTAATACAAGAACAAGTGAGTAAAGTAGTTTAAAGTTGAGTCCTTAACTTTAACATACTCGCTCTGTCCCTTTAAAATTATCCTTAGAAAACCGTATTTCTCTCACAAACACGTTTCCCGGGCGTCACTTGTTAAGGGACGGAGGGAGTAAGATCAAGAAACAGGGCCCTAGTTAGTCTCTGCTGGCTCTGGTGCAACAGTTCAATAATTAGTTGTTTTATTTACAAGAACAACAGTCTCTTAAAATAGAGAGCAAATGTGTACCGTCGTATGCACAGCAGGCCACAGCAGGTAAGTACGGAGAGTACTCCCTCCTCCGTACTATTAAAAGTATCGTTTTAAATTCCATGTTATTTTATTTGACCATTTAACTTACTTAAATGTTTTAACAAATATTATTTATTTTTTATGATTTATTTTATTATTAAAGATAATTTAATAATGATATAGTTATTTTATTATTTATAAAAAATTAAATAAAACGAAACAAGAATTTTAAAAAGTAAAAAAAAACGACAGGACGGAGGGAGGACCTGTCTGCATCCACTGACTCCTGTGTGCAGTGACTGCCTGACTGGGCCTGTCATCTGTACTATGGATGCGACGATGCGTGCATGACAGCATGAAAAGGACTTTGGCAGTCACGTTAGCATATTCCGAGGTTTTAGCCCAGATTTGTTCCAGCGGGAGTACCATCGTATCCGCATGTTGCTTTTCGGGGGTGTTTCGAAAAAACAAAACTTTCGTCACATTAATTTTACAGTACATGCATGGAGTATTAAATATAAACGAAATTTTTGTATGTTTACACAGTTTGCCTGTAAATCGCGTGACGAATCTTTTGAGTCTACTTAGACCATGATTGGACACTTATAAGAAAAGATTCCTCGCTACTACACTGTCAAAATCCTAAAACTTTACACATCTAAACACCCCCTTCATCCAGATGTGCTAGCTCGATACACACGCAAGATCAGGCCATGGGCTGCGTTCGGTTGAGGGTATAAGCGCTTATAAGCGCTTATTTTTCAGCACTTCAGCAGTATTTTTCTCTCACAAGATTTCAGCACTTCTACAGCACTTCAGCGCTTATCTACAGCACTTCAGCTTCACCGAACACAGCCATGAAGGGTGAGGTTCTCAAAAGACAAGGGGATGAAACTAAGCTCCAGCGTACGGCTGGTGGCACTTTTGTGCATACTTATAGGTTTTGCACGTTTAGCGTGGCTAGCTGGAATCATGAGCAGTGTATTTTACGTACGACGTGTGCCAGCATGCTAATCAGTACACTGACTGCGCTCTGCTAAGTCGTGTCGTGCCATTTATATATACTACACATCAATAGATGACATACTCCCTCATTCCAAATTAATTAGCTAGTATAAATTATTTCTACTTTTTTTATAAAGTAAAAGTATCTCAAGTTTAACAAAAAAAAAGAAAAAACTATAAGATTATGTGACATCAAACAAGAGAGAGAGAGAGAGAGAGAGAGAGAGAGAGAGAGAGAGAGAGAGAGATGAGATGGGAATAATAATGATCGAGTAGTAGACCTGTTGTTTGGTTCCTACACCTAACCACGCCACTCCAGATTTAGCTCAGGGAGGAGTGCCATTGAAAGTTCGGAGAAGAAAACTGCTGCAGGTTACATGCGAGGACATTTGGGTAGAAATGGGATCTATATATGACACGTGAGATATGGTGTTAAGAAACAACATATTGTGAACGTATTTTATTTTACCCTTAAAAGCATGTGTCCTCATAATATTGTGCATCATCGGATTTGCATTGCGATTCGTTCACGGTATGAGAGAGAACATATTGTGCACGATCGCTGTGGTAATCCAATGGTGCGCAGTGTAAGAACACACTTTACCATAGCGAACCTATCTTTATAATGATGCTCGATTTTTAATAGTACGTGCAGAATATGTCCTGCTAGCTCATATTGTCTTTATGGTTCATTTCCAAGCACAAATTAAAGCAAAAGAGAGGAGGGCGGCTATTATGATGAGATACGGATGTATCTCAGTACAAACACACTGAATGAACATTACAAAAGCACCTAGTTGGCCTCACACCAAGCACGCATGAGACCGGCCTTTAACACCCTATTCTTTTGGCTGAAAAATAAGCGCTGATTTCGGCTCGTGCTGATTTGTTGTGAGAGAAAAATACTGTTTTGTGGCTGAAAATAAGCGCTGATTGGTCAAAAGAACAAGCTGTAATTTGATGATTGAATCCACCATATGGGTGCATGCATGCTTAGTGTGATGTTGTGGAGCGTGTGACTGACATGCATTCTAGCTTTTTGAGTCCTGGAAACAAAGAGAGGTCGGTCACTTGTCTTGATGAAGAAGCCAGAGAGGACGGATAATAGGGGGATAGATTAACAAGTTACAAGCATTTTCAAATACACTGTATATAGAGAAACTGATTTTTATATAAATTGTGCACGCACTATGAATAGTTTCAAATTTTAAAACTAAATATTTTTTACGCTTCGTATGGATAACCACACATGCGAACACTCGTCAATAGGCTTGAGAACACATGCCCCCCAACAAACAACGACCAACAACCCTACAGTTAAGAAACTACTTCTTTCTTATGTCTTCTCTCTTCTCCTTTCTGCTACCGAACAATAAAGAAGACTTATCTAAAACTTGTTCTCCTTAATCTTTCACCGTGGCCAAATATAACCCCAATGAAAAAAGGATAGGAGAAAATTATTCCACGGCGATGACATCATCTTCGCCTTAATGTCGTTCTCCAAAAATAAAAGTCTACATGACGTTATGCCGATGAAGCTGCTGACATTGTAGATGTTGCTCTCATCTTCAACTGTTCTGCCATGGAAAAAAACGATCCTAACCTGCTCTCTCGCCGTCACCAGAGGGAAGCAGGAGGAAGAGATAAATCTCCAATGCCTAGAAACTTGGCATAGAGAGACTCTAGCCCTAATTAAGGACTCAATTTAATAGAAAACTTATTAAAAAAGATCTCCATGTAGTCTAACCTCCGACTATATGAGAAGGGGAAAGTAGGGGACCAATCGTGGAAAAAGACGGTGGCAGCAGTGCTGCTAGGAGAATTTGCAAGGGCTGAGACGTGAGGGCAAACTATTCAGTTGCATCCCCAGTTCAATTTTGCCTAGAAGGAGAAGGGGCGGAGCTTGTGTGTCTCCTTTGCCACAGACGGTGGATATGCTTTATAAATCTCTTCTACTATATCTTTTATGCATAATAATAATGCCTAGCTCTAGCTGGAGATATCCATATGGTCTTTTTTGCATGCATTTCACGTATATTGTATGTGGAGGATGGATTGAGTGAGAGGAGATGATGCCAAATTAGGTGGCACCAACAACCAGGGCAAGCCATGCTCATGCTCATGCATGAGAGCTGAGTGGGGGAGGAAGGTTGCTGCTGGGCCCCACACACATGTATGCAGCCCTACCATGTGGACTTCATTCAACCCTCCAACTACAGTAGTTCCCAGTCCAATACGTATGCGGCAGTTTAGAGCTTCGTATCTACAGTTCTCGTTCTTATATTACTACCTCCATCTCCACATTTCTATTGCAAATAAAGCTTTGTCTCTCAGCAAAGTAGTCGTTCGTCTGTTCCGTTCACAGGTTAATTCACTGCTCCTCTAAGTCTAACAACGTCTTCCGACTGAGTTCTCTCTTATAACTTTGCCGGTGTAATCAAACAGGGAGATCGATCGCGAAACCCCATCCCCTTGCTTCTTGCAGAGAGGAACCAAGCAACGGTGCAGAGACTAGCTAGAGAGACAGAAGGAACTGAAGGAACGTACGAGCAGAGGAGGGACGAGTCAGAGTGTTTTGATTCAGACGACATGCATGATTCATGATTGCCTGCCATGCCCGTTGTCACGCTCGCAGGAGCTGGCTAGATTTGTGCAGCTGGTTGCCATTCGTCGTTGGAGATCGATCGATCCGTTGCGGCTGCTGTGGCTTCAATAATCACGCATGATGGTGTCGATCATCGATCACCAAACGGCTGGATTAGACAGGGGACGCGCGCGCGCCGCTGGCCGAACCGGAACCGGAGCGATCGAGCCGACCGCTGGTTACCAGCAACGCAACGCACCGCACGCACGCACGCGCACGTTCACAGTTCGCACTCTTCGCAGCGGCGCACCTCATCATCACGCGACGCGTAGATCGACGGATGGATCGACCGATCGCCCGCGGGGCGCGGCCCGAAAGAGACGTACGGCACCACGTAGGCACCTGCGACTCTGAGAGAGAGAGTGCCCGTGCCCGTCGGTTGTGGCGAGGTACAATACCAGAAGCCGCACGTTGCCTTGAAAAATCGTCGATGAATTAGAATTAAATTATTTATATAAAATAATAAATAATTATAAATTAATTCTAATGAACGTGAATAATGGCTTATACTGATATATGGAACATAATTATTACTCCCTCAATCCTAAATTGTAGTCATTCCACAAGAATCAATTATTGAAAAAATATAAAGATTTATGATACCATATAAATACACTATGAAAATATATTTGGTGAAGAATCTAATGATACTTAATTGATATTGTAAATATTATTATCTTATCATATAAATTTGTTCAAAGTTGAGATAGTTTGACTCTCCAAGATTTTTAGAGTGACTTATAATTTGAGATGGAGTATAAAATATGAGCTAGTTTGAATGTGAACCAGCTCCACATAGCAGGAGTTGGCGAAAAGAGGATGGCTGCGGCACGAAGGGCTGGAGGGACACAGCATGGCCTCCGTGAAATAAACTCTTGAGATCATCTGACTCATGTAGGCCGCTCAACTCATTGGATATGGATCTGATATAGAAGTACAATTATACCCTTTCAATTTTAATCACGAATTAGTTTTTGACCCACATATTTTTGGTTCTGATCCACGTATTAAATTTCTCTCATTTAATTCCTTCTATTTTTAAATCATCAAATCTAACGAAACAGTTATGGACGTAGATAAAAGATATAGATATAGATATAGACATAGAGATAAAATCGATATAGATATAGATATAGAGATAGATATAGATATAGATATAGACATAGAGATAAAATCGATATCGATATAGATATAGAGATAGAGATAAAAGATATATAAATATATATATTTGAACCTAACGGTCCCTGTTCGCTTCGTCTAAAAAGTGTTTATTTTTCAGCTCTGGAACAGTGTTTTCCTCTTAAAAAATCAGTAACAATTAAAATCAACTCAGCTTATCAGCTTCAGTGAACAGAGCCAACGTCTACTTTCCATTTCCAGTGATTTAGAGATAAAAGATAGAAAAATATAGATAGGGATATAGATAGATTTGAACCTGACGCCACTGCTACTTTCCGTTCCCAGCCATGCTGACGTCTCTTCCCTGCCAGCCAAGTGTCAATTGCCGTGCGTTTCATTCATGCTTCGATTGCAATGCAACCTAGGCGGTGTTTAGTTCCTCTCCAAAATCCTAAAACTTCCTTCATATTAATTTTGTGGCACATATATAGAACATTAAATATAGATGAAACTTTTGTATGTTTGCACAGTTTGCCTGTAAATCACGAGACGAATTTTTTGAGTCTACTTGGCCTATAATTGGACACTTATTGCAAAAGTTTTCTCGCTGCTATAGTGCCAAAATCACAAAAATTTTGGAATCTAGACACCCCCCTACTCAATTGCCGGCAGCAGAGAGTAATCATCATCCAGGCACCAGGTTTACTCCTGTTTGCAGTGTATCGTAGTGGTACCCTCAAAGGGTTCCTTCTAAGCGATCACCGATTAATTGCTGCTGCTGTCGTAGCAACCAGTGACTGCATTTTAAATCGATCGGTTGCTGTGGAGGTACCTGTAGTTAGTAGTACGTGAGTCAGCTACCTCGATCGGGCCATTGATAGAGGCATGCCAAGATCATTCGGTTATTGGGGCTGGTTAATCTGCATTTCTTTTTTTCGATGGTGTAGGAAGAGGCTGAGAACGATATGGTAATAATTAAAAAATAATAATGGGGGCAGGGGGAGCCGGGTAATAAACGGGGAAAAGGATGGCAGTAGAAAACCACGGCACACTCCATCGCAATCATCTCGTTAATGGCCAGTGCCACATACTCAACTGACAGTGCCACGATTACATGCAGCACGCAGAGCGACGGCTAAATTTCCATATTCAAGCAAGATTTTTTGCTTTTGAGTTAGAGACCTTTTACATAATTGAAAATGCCCTCCTAACGCCCGTGAATGCCTCCGCAAAATAGTTATTTTGGTTGATTTTAGACCTCCAATGCCTCCTAAAGCAACGACGTTTTTTGATGGCATGAGCGCGAGTTTATTCGAGAAGTAAATGGACGCCGAATCATTAACGCCGCATGTCGCTTTTGGTTCTCTTTGTCATTGCGATAGGACCAAAACTATTTGATTTATGGACAGGAGGGGTATTTTGGACATTAACAGCGATCGCACGCGGATGTGAAGTCGAATGGGCATTTTCGCTCCCTCCCTCTTCCTCGTCTTATACTATTCTTCTTCATTATGACGGCCCCTCCCCCGCTTCCACTGTCGATGGTCCATCCGCCCCTCTTCCTGCCCGCGCAGGCCACCACCTCAGATCTGGCGCTTCCTGTCCGTCCACCGCCCCGCCGTGGGCGGCGGGGGTCTCGCCAGAGCTTCGCAACTGCGGTTTAGGCGAGAACTATACCAGCTGCAGTGACCTCCTTTTTCCCTCCTGCCACAGCCATAGTCATGGGTGCCATTACCCCCCGACCTGGCCCGGTTGCCTACCTCCCACGAATCCCCTCTTCTTCTGAGCTTGCCAGAGTTGGAGAGAGAGAGAGAGAGAGAGATTAGAAGCCAGCCCGCCGGAGTTGAGGAAGAAGAGGGTTGGGGCAGCGGTGGTGCGGTCGCGAGAGTTGGGTTACATCTTCTCGGTCTTCGACTGGAGCTCATCTGCCTCCTAGTGCTCGAGAGTCACCATCGAAACTCTAGGCGCTGAAATTGACATGGTCAGGAGGTGGCACGGACACCACTACACGCATCAAACGACGGGTAAGATGTGTGTGTGTCGTAGCTCCAGGGCATGCACTCTCATTTATTATTATTTTTGTTATTTTTTAATAAATCCCCTTCATCTAAAAAGCATAGTTTTAGTTTATGCACTAATTGTAGTATACAATTTCTCAATTTTTATGCCAACTTAATAACTAGTTGTTATGAAATTTCTGTATATTTATAGTACAACTTATCATTCGTGGTATTTCCCCGTGTTTGTTGAACCTTCTTGAGCTTTTCTATTTATATATAAGGTCAATCAAATCATGTAACAACCCTAAAGGTGAGCCTCCAACATGGAAAGATCTCTCTTCGTCTTGTATGTAGCTATTATACGTATTAAGATACATACCATACTAAAGCAAAAAAGACTCTATTTATTCTGTTTCGTTCCCGATAGTTTGACCCTTCCTCTTTTCCCATAACCTGGCACAGTGGCGCGTCCTTTCACACCATCATTGCCATTAAATTGCTGGACTTCTTAAATCGTAGAGGACACAATATTATGGAAGGTGCAAGGGCAGGGCACAGAACCAATGTCATTCTCAGAATCACCTTCCTCGCCATCCACCACTTCTGCCAGCGCAAGAGTCTTTACCTCCTCCTCGAGACTCTTCCTTAGCACCAACTAAACCCTTGCTTCTTCCTTCGGATCTTTTTTCGCTTGCTGCAGTTGTAGCAACATACACGCATCATCCCATGCTCGAGTGTGGCTACAGTATGGGAGCTGGATAGCCATGGTTCTGTCACATGTGGCGGAAGGTGATTCCACGGGTTGACTGCAACAACAAGGATAACTCACAGGGTTATGCCAAGATTCGTGCTAAGTGCGACACCAATGAGGATGCTAGCGATAGAAAATTGTGCCCAAATGCGCTCGTATGGAGGCCTCCGGTGCTAAGAATATTAGCGACAGCAGAAGGATCAACATAAACATTTTATATTGGTTGAGCACGAACGTAATAACTTGCGTCGCTAATGGTTTTCTTGAGATTGCATGAAACTAACATTATCGATCACAATACAAAAGAGTGCTAAAATCATCTCTCTTTTCCTTTGGGCATCACTCGAGGCACAAGGTGAAAGCTCTTATCTCTTTTTTTCATGCTCCAAGGTAACCTAAGCTCGTTTGCTTGAGCTTATCGGTCAGAGTTAGTCTTAATTTTTAACCACGGAACAAAATGAACAACATCTGAAAATCCACGAGAACAAGTCAAAAATTTATTAAAAACACAACTATCAGTCAAAATTTATACATGCATAACTGTATTATCATTTCCCCTGTCCTACCGAACAGAGCGACCAGGACCCGTGCGTTGGTGCACGAAGCCAAGAAAGTCTAAGGGCATCACAGTCATTTTCTTGCCCCCGACATTAGCGGGCAGTAAACAGAGTGTTACAGTAATGGCGGCACCATTATGAGAGGGCAGGAGAGAGAAGATCAGGAGGAGAGAGAAGGGAGAGATAGAGAGAGAGAGACTGTTGTAATAGAAGCTGAAAGGTGTGTGCTCCCTCCGACCACCCCCACTCCACCCCCCCCTCTCTCTCTCTCTCATCCATCGTCTCCATTATTTTCTCTCTCCTCCGTCTCCACCCCTCCCCTTTATTCTCTCTCCCCTCCCAGGCTCCTCCTCCCTGTCTGTGCTTTGCCACTGCGCCTGGCCGCTTGCCCTCTCCCCTCACCTTCTCCACCTCCCCCATTCAGCCACCGCACGAGCAGAGCTCCCTCACCAAGAGGAGAAAAAAAAGGGAGAGCGAAGGAGGCAAACCAGGCGGGACAGCAACGCGACGTGCCTGCCATTCTCTTGAGGTACGCAGGGAGATGTTTCTCCTCCCCTCACTTCAACCCCGCTTGCTCTTGTTCCGGAGATTTTTCTTGGCCCTTTTGGGGAAGTGTTCTTGCATCGGGAGGTGGTCGGTTTAGCGGTTGTTGGGATCTAGGCGGGCGCCAGAGACCAGTCTGCGGGCGCGGGGTGTGGCAATGCGGTTCGTGGGTTTCCGTTGTGTCGGTGGGGACACTGGGGCGACAGCTCGGTGAGATTTCGAGAGATTCGTCCGTGCCATACTGCTATGGCTTGGATCTACGCTCCGGCCACCTCCAGGCTTCGGTTCGCCGCCCACCAACCGAGCCTGAGAGCCCGCCATTCATTCAAACGCCCTCGACGGCGACCGCGCATCGGTTCAGATCCAGGCGTCCTTTCACCGGCAACTGCGCCTCCCATGCAGTCTTGCTCGTTTTTGTTGCCCTCTTCCTGGACTCGCGTGTACTGGAAGTCCATGCGGATTTTTTTTATTATATATAAAAAGAGTCTTTTTTTTCGTTGGTGTGGACGCCATAGGTTTGGACCTCAAATCCTAATCTCTCCGTGGGATAGAATGCGTTTTGTTGCGGATTTTATGTTCTGCTTAGCATACCGCTAATATCGGCTTAATTTTCCATTTTTTTTTTGCGGGATTCAATCAAACCTCCTGCTGACAGATCCTTTGCTGTTCAGTTTGCTTACCCAGCTGACTGTTTTACCTTGTTCATATTTGAATTGGATGCTGCGTGGCATGCCGATCGATATTTGGGAAAGTAAATTATTTTGTCGGCAAGTGTGAGTGCGAGTTCTTTGCTGAAACTTTAAGCTTCACCTGAGATCTGACATTGTCGGTGCCAAATTGCTGTACATTTGAGGGCACGCTCTTTGGTAAATCATTGGAAAACATATTTCACTTTGCGCGGGACACGCTCTTCTCGCCATTGATGCCTCCACCTGTCTCAAAACTTTGTGATTTTTTCTATGTATTCGCTTGTGCTGCTGTGGTGAGTGGCGGTATTTCAGGGGAGACAGTCTCCATAAATTCTGCACGTTGTGGGGTTTGTCTTTAGCTTGATTTAGGGGGAAATGGGCCATTCCTTTATTCTGGTATAGGATTTAGCAGTACGATGTTTAACTGTCTAAACTTGTAATAGGGATAATGTCACGAAACGTGTCCCTCTGCATGTTTTGTTGCGCTACCACCTTAGTGTGGAAAACATGAGATATTGCCTTGAATCCCTGATTAAATTTGGCTTTCAGAATTTTCTTTTCTACTATTTCTAGATAACGCATAATGACCCTCGATTGCCATATAATTTGTTTCCTGCAATGTGGCTGCTGTTGTTTTAGGGAAAATATAAGTTCATACGAAGTAGCTATTAATGGACAAGATAGTGCCTCTCCCACAATAGCAGAAATGGGTGCATCTGTTCTGTGAATTTGTTTTTGACATGCCATATATTTAGATGAGAGTTGGCACAGGGTTCCAATTATCAGTCTTTCTTGGAAGTATTGAGATCAATCTGTGAATTTTGGTTGCCTCTTGCTTTTACTATGCGAGAAAGCTGTCGATTTTATAATAAAAACCCACCATATTGTAGCTGGCGAATTAAATAATTGTTAGCACCTTCATCGAAAATCGTATTGCGCACTTCATAATCTGCTTCGCTGTTTGTGGAATTGCTACCGTCCTTGATTTTTCTTATTTCTGGAAGATGATTTTTTTTTCATGACCTCATAGTATCAGAAGTTCATCTGACTTAATTGTTTATTCAATTTATACTTTCAGGAGCTCATGCAAGGTGTAAGTTTTACTGCAAGAAGGGCAGCCGTGCATGTTAAGACCCAAATATAGCCTCACTTGATTACACTGCACGGGGGGTTGAGAAGTTGAGATACAGTTGATCCTCTGGTGGAGAGTATGGGTTCAAGGTTTGCATCGCATCAGCTGAGCAATGGCCTGTATGTTTCTGGCCGACCTGAGCAGCCTAAGGAGAAGGCCCCAACCATTTGTTCCACTGCGATGCCATATACTGGGGGTGACATCAAGAAATCTGGAGAGCTGGGGAAGATGTTTGATCTCCATGTTGAGAAGTCAAGAAAATCTGGTCCTCTAGGAAATGCTCCTTCAAGGAATACTTCATTTGGAGGTGCTGCTTCCAACTCTGGACCTGTCTCCAGTGCTGGTGGTCGTTCGAACTACTCTGGTTCTCTGTCATCTTCGGTTCCTGGTGCTGGCGGATCGGCCAGAGCAAAATCAAACTCCGGACCGCTCAATAAGCATGGAGAGCCAACAAAGAGGTCATCTGGTCCCCAGTCTGGCGGAGTGACCCCAATGGCACGCCAGAACTCTGGTCCCCTTCCTCCTGTGCTTCCGACAACTGGGCTTATCACATCTGGTCCTATCTCTTCAGGGCCACTTAATTCGTCTGGTGCTCCAAGGAAAGTATCTGGGCCACTTGATTCTGCTGCATCAATGAAAATGCGGGCTACTTCCTTTGCTCACAATCAAGCTGTTACTAATCTCAACACTGAAGATGGTTACTCAATTCAGGGAAGCTTTCCGAAGCCAATACTCTGGGCTGTGATTCTGCTCTTTGTGATGGGTTTCATAGCAGGTGGCTTCATTCTGGGTGCTGTTCACAATGCAATCTTGCTGATAGTTGTTGTGGTGATATTTGGTTTTGTTGCTGCACTTCTTATCTGGAATGCTTGCTGGGGTACGAGAGGCGCAATTGGGTTTGTTAATCGCTATCCTGATGCTGATCTCAGAACTGCCAAAGATGGACAGTATGTAAAAGTTACAGGGGTATGTATAATGCTGAAAAAAATTCTTTGATCTGTTCTTTTTTTCTTCCTTGAATCAGTTTGTGTGTGGCGTATTTATTCTTCCTATATGTTAATTTTATTTCACTGTTCGTAAATAACACCCTGAAATTTGATTATTAAAGTTTTCATTTTCAGTTGACATGCGTAACACATTCTGCACCAGTCCTCTTGAAATCCTTGCATGTTGTCTTTTTCACATAGTTACCTTCTGCTCTCTTCACTAGCACATAATTTAGCAATATATCACCAGACTGTTGCATTTTGATTTATTATTCCGAGACAAATGAACATGGTATATGAAAAGTTTTTAATAACCACAGTTCAACAGCATAATTCTTTCTAATTTAGGAGAAGACCTTCAGCCCATAAAGATACCCTCAAAACATCCATAAAGATACCCTCAAAACATGCTTCATTTCCAAACAACACTATTTTCCCCTATAATTTAGAATTTCAATAATGAGTGTTTGAATTCGCAGGTTGTTACTTGTGGAAATTTCCCCCTCGAATCCTCCTTCCAAAGGGTCCCAAGATGCGTATACACTTCTACTAGCTTGTATGAGTACAGAGGTTGGGATTCCAAAGCTGCCAATACCGAGCATCGGCGTTTTACCTGGGGTTTACGCTCAATGGAGGTGAGTATTTTCATAACATGGATAGTGAATACTGCTTTATAATCTTCTCTGGGAACCCAAAACTGCAGTTGTTGAGCTTTAGCAAACCTTGACATCTGATGTTTCTCCTGCGTCTATGGCAGCGACATGCTGTTGATTTCTACATATCAGATTTTCAGTCTGGGCTTCGAGCATTGGTGAAATCAGGATATGGTGCACGTGTGACCCCATACGTCGATGAATCTGTTATAATTGACATCAATCCAGACAACAAGGATATGTCCCCTGAATTTTTGAGATGGCTAAGGGAGAGAAACCTTTCAAGCGATGATCGGACAATGCGCCTAAAAGAAGGGTACTCTTTTTTTCGCCCTGTTTGGTTTGCTTGTTTAATTCAGATATAGGATTACAAAATAATATCTGCTAATGGTTACATGCTACTTGATCTCTACCTGTAGATACATCAAGGAAGGTAGCACTGTGAGTGTGATGGGGGTTGTCCAAAGGAACGACAACGTTCTGATGATTGTTCCTCCATCAGAGCCTATCTCAACTGGTTGTCAGTGGGCCAAGTGCGTTCTCCCAACCAACCTTGACGGGCTTGTTTTAAGATGCGAAGATACTTCGAACATTGATGTTATTCCAGTTTAACTGGGGTTGGAAGAGTCGTTGCCAAAGAAAGTGCCTGTTAAATATTTGAGTCTGTATTGTTTCATGGAATGCTAGTTGAGAAAAATGTGAAAATGTTGGGTGTGATTATGGCAGGTTGAGGGTGGTTGGTTAAGCTGGCCGTTGGATGTATAGTTTTTTTTTCTTTTATTAATTGTGTTTTGTCATTTCTTTTTCTTTTTAATTTTCAGCTCTGAGATCTGAAACTTGTGTAACCAGATGCCTCTTAATCTAAATCTGCGTGGCACTTAGATTGATTTGGTTTTGAAATTAGAAGTTTGCGGCTTTTTGTGCTTTGTGCTAAGGCAAATAGTATTTCAGTATTTGAAAGCTTACAAGTGATAGGACTTCGGATGTACATTTCCCCCCTTTTATTTTTTTATTCTTTTTCCCTTTTTAGTTTCAGCTGAGATCTGATACTTGTGTATTCAGATAGCCTTTTCCTTTAATCTGAGTCTTCATGGCATTTAGTTTGATTCGTTTTCAAAAAGCACGTTAACTCTCTTTTGCATTACGTGTTTAGGCAACCAGTGCATTTCCCAGTTTTGAAAGCAGGTGATTCGCTGCAAACTAGTCCTCAACTCTGAACCCCATGGCTACATTTCTGAAGTTTCCATTAAAGAAAACTAAATCGGTTTTAGATCCAAAGAAAAGAATAGATCTTGCACTAGGCTAGCAAACCAGCCCAGTTGGCGTCCTTCAAACTGGCCCATCTAAATCCTACAGGCCCAAATTGCTCTGTTGTCCTCTCTTGGTCCCACCATCTCCCAAGTGCCTCCTCGATCCTCGTCTCTCGTTGAACTCGAGCACGCAGCCGGCAGACGCTGGGGGAGAGCGCCGAAGCAGAGAAGGCAGCAGCCAGGGTTCTCCTGGGACTGGGAGGCGAGGGAGCGCGCGAGGATAACAGATACGAAGTGAGGTGAGTAGTGATTCCCATGAATCCTATTTCCCAAGTATTCCTTTGCTTTGACACATTTTCCCCCCTTTCTGAAAGGAATTGCCTCTCCTGGTTTGACCTTGGCCCCCCTGCCGCACCGCCGGCAATGGCGGCGAACGTGCGGTTCGGCCTCCTGGTGGCGATGTTCAATGCCATGTCGGGCGAAAAGAGTTCGGCGAAGAAGCGCCGCCGCCTGCGCGCGTTCCTCGACCGCGCCTACGTGCCCTATGGGGGTAGGGATGACTACTTCAGCGCGCTCCGCCTCGTGCTCCCGGGGCTCGACCGCGAGCGCGGTACCTACGGGCTCAAGGAGGCGGCCCTCGCCGCCGTGCTTGTGGATGCCCTTGGCATCGCCAAGGACTCTGCCGACGCCGTCCGGCTCATCAACTGGCGCCGCGGCGCGGGTGGCCGCAACGCCGGCAACTTCGCGCTCGTGGCCGCTGAGGTAGTGTATTGCATGCCGGTTGCTCTGCAATAGCACTCGCAGAGTCCCCAACCTCACATTCTCTATAATTAAGCCTCGCTATCTTCCCTTGTCAGATAACAGTGTGAACTTTGTTCAGTTGCTAATGTGAACCTGTGAGTATCAGTTCAGCTTAGTTTTAGGTTGGTTTCAACGTAGTATGTGCATGAATTCGGCAAACAGCATAAGCTCTAGCAACTTAGTATTAGTTCAGTTGCTAATTTGCGTTGTTTCCTTGGTATTTTGTCTCAACATGGCCATAAGATCATGCTCAAGTCAGCGTTTCTTCGTGTTTGGTCCACACCATATGCCAGTATTGTCGTCTGCTTAAAAATACGGAAGATATCTTGATATTGATTCGGTTTCACATGATTGGATGGGTTTAATATGTAATTAAAAAGTTTGGTTCAGTTCAAAACGATTATATCTAGCTTGCTTGATTAATGTGCCATCTTAGTTGTTGTGGTTCGTCAGCAACTACTTGCCTAAGTTATGTATTGGTTGCCACCAGGTCCTGCAACGGAGGCAAGGTATAACTTGTGGTGGATTGACGATAAAGGAGGTTAACGATGCACTTGATCGTCTAGCTGCAACTGAGAACAGGTAGTTAAGGCAGCTATTTGAATTTGTGTATGACAGAACTGCCAGGAGTTATTTTTCATTCTTGATAGGTCTGAGAAGGCCTCAATACTTTCTAATCTGATAAAAAGAACCAATCCCGCTGAAATGAAGTGGCTTCTGATGATTATTCTTAAAGGTGTGATACCTGTGCTCATTTCTTATTTGATGAGCTTTTATGCTTTTGCTGCGGTTGCCGTATTTTTATTTGCTTTTGTTTTTTTTTTTTTGGCATGCTTTGATGTAGATTTGAAGTTGGGGATAAGTGAGAAGAGCATATTCGAAGAATTTCATCCTGATGCCCAAGAATTGTTCAATGTCACCTGTGACTTGAAATTCGTCTGTGAGAAACTCAATGATCGAAACCGGAGGCATAAACGCCAGGTGATAGCTCTGAGCTCTTTTTGTCGAACTTTTGCTTCCCACAACTTGACTCTTCATGTGCAACATTGTAACCCTGAAAAATTTTATGTTGTCAAAAGCTTTTCTCACTTACTGTCTTTCGTGTACATGTTTTGTTGGTTGGGCTGGGCATTTGCAGTTGTATAGACATATATCACTCATAGAAAACACAGTGCTTTCATAACATTTTATGATGACCCCTGTTACAGGGTGTCTCTACACTTTTGAGGACCCTAGGGTGAACATGACACTGTGGGCCCTATAGGTTTAGCATTTTTTTCCTTTGTAACATGATAGAGTATATATAGGTCTAATATATGGAATCATGCCCCGGGCCCCCCCCTCACCCCCCCTCTGTCATGGGCCCTAGGCCCATACCTGACCCTGCCATGTTATTACACTCTACTGCAGCTGTGATACTTATAGGTAATTAGGCATGATTTATTTATCTTGGGGATTGGAAGTTTATACCTTTATGCTGTTTGACCAGGATATAGAAATTGGGAAGGCTGTCAGGCCTCAGCTAGCTATGAGAGTCCGTGATGCTTCATCTGCTTGGAAGAAGGTGCCTGCCCCCACCCACCAGTTTCCTTCTGAAGATATAGTCATTGCTAAGTGAATGGCTGCTTTACACTTGTTCTACATTGCTTGAATTTGATTGGTCATCATATCCCTCCCTTTTCTCCAGCTTCATGGAAAACAAGTGGTTGCTGAGTGCAAATTCGATGGTGACCGTATTCAAATCCACAAAAACGGGGAAGAGATCCATTTCTTCTCTAGGTAACTGAGTTGGTTGCTACTACATGTTTACTTCTTGCATACTGTTCTTGAACTACTGGTTTCTTTTTTGTTTGTTGATCCTTTTTATTTGCAATATTGTTAACAGTTCAGATAGCTTCTAGCCTTCTGCTTGCTTCATTAACTCTATATGTGTATGTCAGGAGCTTTCTTGATCACTCTGAATATATACCTGGGATGTCAAAGATTATTAAAGAAAATATCCTTGTGGACAGGTAAACTTTATTTTTTCTGCCAAAAAGTCACAAAGAGTGTCTATACTTCTAGTGCCAATTTGCTTGCATATCGCAATATCCTAGCATTTTTCTTTTCCTTGAACAACTATAGCTTATGCATTATTAAGACTTAAGATTTGCTTCAGACTTTTCATGGAAGAATATCTATTACACCACTATCTTGTTTGTCAAAGCCAAAACTTGAACTAAAGGAATGTATATTATATTTACTTCAATATTAAGGATTAGGTATGATCTCCCCTATGACTGTAGTTAGGTAGTTCTAGATGAGCTTGAGGTATTTAACTTGCTATGAGCTTATAAGAGTAATCATGTATTTTTTTTTTCCACATTGCAGTCTCACCTCTTAGATAATATAAGTTTCCTTTTGGATATCTGTTGGTCCTCTTTGTAGTCCTTTCACTGTGCAAACTTCCTTGGAACTCGCTCTAGTTCAGATGCTAATTGGTATTAATAACGCAGATGTATATTGGATGGAGAAATGCTTGTCTGGGACACTGTACTTAACCGTTTTGCTGAATTTGGTTCAAACCAGGAAATAGGTTTTTGGATATTCCATTGAAAATCAGAAAGTTTTACTTATCCTGGATGTTTTTATAGTGGATTAATTTATTCTTTTTTTTTTTTTTTTTGCAGCTAAGGCTGCAAGGGAGGGATTGGAGACTGATCGACAGGTTGTTTTTCACAAAACCTTTCTTTTCTCTGTTTCGGAGTGATCCTTTTACAAAATTTCCTATCTAACTTAATTTACTCTGTGCTTGCAGTTGTGCTGTATCCTTCATTTCTTTACTACTTCTTGCATTCTACTTTTTGTCTTGATATTCTTAGCTATTTCTTTTTTTAAGGAAGAATTAGCTGCATTTGTTTGATTTTCCATTTTCTGATTGTTTCAGTATCTGGATATTCTGGAACTGTTTCCTAGCATATGTAGGCCTAGTTTAATGTTTCCTCCCCAAATTTTCATATGTTTTTCTTTCATTTTCTTGTTTCTCACGTTTTTCTTGACACTAGCGATGCATAGATGTTGCTTTTGACATCCTTTATGCTGGAGACACCAGTGTTATCCACCAAAGTTTGATGGAGCGGCATCAAATTCTGCAGAAAGTTGTCAAACCTTTAAAGGGTCATCTTGAGATTTTGATCCCAACAGGTGGTTTAAATGTCCGTCGCCCTTCAGGTAGCTGATGGCAATTTTACAACTGTGTTTTTATTTTCTCATGGATGCATTTGAGCTCACCCACTTCCAAAATAGATGACATTGTACAACGGATTCCAGTAGCTTGATCTAGTATGCTGAATTGCTGATAGGACTTTTTTGCTGCATTTTTAATTTTGTTCAGAAGAGTCACATGTTATGTTTTATTATATACCTGTTGTATACCCATTACTATGCAATACTAAACTTATTTGCAATCTGCAGATGAACCATGCTGGTCGATTATTGCACATAATCTTGAAGATGTTGAGAAATTCTTCAAAGAGACTATCGATAACAGGTTTCTTTGAGCCTTCTTAGTAATTGGCATATCAACCTTTTACGTTAAAAAACCATTTAGTTTCATTCTTATGATCCTTCAATTCATTAATTGTGGTTAGAGATGAGGGCATTATACTGAAGGACCTTGATTCAAAATGGGAACCTGGTGACCGAAATGGAAAGTGGCTTAAACTAAAGCCTGATTATATACATGCGGGTGCCGATCTGGATGTTATTATTATAGGTAAGCATCTTTCTCCATATGTGAAGAACAAATGATATACGTTTTGAAACTATTGATTGAGGGTATGTTGACCCCTTTGTTGTTAGGGGGATACTATGGATCTGGACGTCGAGGAGGAGAGGTGCACACACACAGCACACACACACATTTGGCTTACTGTTTTAGTTTCAGGCATTAGTTTTAGCTAGGTGTGAATATTATAATGTCTTGGTAGTGCATAGTCTTGTACGGTTCCAATATAATCTTCAAAGGACAAAGAAATGCATTTTCTTTAATGTCAAATACTGGTTCTTAGCTTTATTCTTTTCAAGCTATTAAAAAGTAAAAACTGCTGATCATTGTTCTTAACTGTAGGTTGCACAGTTTTTAGTTGGCCTTGCAGTCCCTTCAGATGATAATAGTTATCCCAAAAGGTAAGCAGAGTTTCTCCAGCCACTGTATATTTCGTAGAGACAACGGTAGATGAAGATCATAGTAAAAAACAAAATGTGGTAATTGTTAGAGCTTAAGCTCCTTAGGTTATAGGTGTGGTAATTGTTAGAGCTTAAGCTCCTTAGGTTATAGGAGTGGTGGATTGGTGGCCTGGGCTTGTGCGCATGGTGACCAGCTGGGGGCGCCGTGCTCGCTGCTGGGCTAGGGCTACGGCAGGAAGAAGACAGGGAACAGGAAGCAGGGGCTGGGCGCCCAAGGGAGATATGATTATCTCAATCCCAGGCTAACTTTCATTAAGCAACCAATCTCATACTTATACAAATCCTCCTAACAACCTTGGCTAATAACTAGGACTCAAATAACAGACGGACTCCTCCTAACCTACAGCCTGCAGCCAGGCTTGGACTCGACCAACTAACCCAACTAGGACTCTGAACCTGAACAGACTCTGAACCTGAACCTGACCGATCTAATCAACTACTAGAGATCAATCTAGCTACTTCTCTTGTTCCTTCTCTCATACACTTTACCGATCATAACAGTAATTCTAAAAACTCAACCATGGGAAGAAGATGCTCCCTGGCTTTGCATTAAATATCCTGGGTTCCAGCCCTGTTGGGTGTGCTCTCAAGTCTCAGCTTGAGGCTCTTTCAACTGAGCTATTGCTTGATTCTTAGATGTATAATTAAATAATGCTGCAGTAGGATAGTTCTGTACTTTGGTTAAGATTGCTCATAGGTGTGCATTGATACCTATTGTGTCTTTCATATATATTCTAATACTACTTATATGCATTTCATACCTGTGCTTGGCAAAACATAGAAAATACATGTCCGTATTATTTATTGATGTGATGTTTCTTGTTATCATACATGTCTAATGAGGTTTTATATGGTAAGAATTTTGTTTTGTCATTCCATGTTGTTTCGTTTTTCCCACAACGGTTGAGCTCAAATTTGATTACCGAGGCAATGAGATAACCATATACCCTGTGATGTTTCTTACTTGTTTTCTGTCCTTTTGTGCTCTTTTCAAGGTTTCTTTCATTTTGCCGTGTCGGTACTGGCCTCTCTGATGAAGAGCTTGATGCTCTTGTCACAAAACTGAAGCCTTATTTCAGGTATTCAGCTTTGATTCTTATGTTTCATATTTATTGGTTCAGTATTTTGTGTAACTATGTTTCCTTGAAGCTTAACAACATCTTTATTACACTAAAGGCCATATTGTGCTATTTTTTGGAACAGGAAAAATGAGTACCCCAAAAAACCACCACAGTTTTATGAAGTTACAAATAACTCAAAGGAGAGGCCAGATGTTTGGATCGAGAGCCCGGATAAGTAAGCCTTTTTAATTCTTTGATCGAGTCAACCATTTGCTTAGATATGGGAAGCACACCATATGCTAACTCACTAATTACATTTTCAGGTCAGTCATAATATCTGTAACAAGTGACATTCGAACAATCAAGTCCGAGGTATCTGATTTAAAGAATCAAACACTTCTATGTCCTGCAGTTCAGTCTTTAAAAGCATTATATTTGGGACCGATTTCTCTTGTGCAATCAGCTGGTGTATTTTCTCTTCTAACTAACTTTTAACAACTTCTTTTAACCTTTTGCAGGTATTTGCTGCTCCGTACTGTTTGAGGTTCCCCCGTATTCAGAAAGTGAGATATGACAAGCCATGGCATGAGTGCCTTGATGTGCAGGGTAATTTGTTTTGCTTATACTTAATATTTTGTGTTTGTAACCCTAGTTCTTTAAGTAGCTTACAATAAGCTACATTCCTCCTGATGCCTTAATCTAGATTATGTCTCATGGATGAATTCTCTATAACGTGCTGATCATTGCAGCATTTGTGGACATTGTGCATTCAAGTAATGGTACAACACAAAGGGTGGCAAATGATAATAGCCTGAAGAATGATGACACAAAACGCTCAAGAACAAACAAAAAAGTGGAGAAGAAGTTTGTCTCAGTCATCCCTTCACATCTCATGAAGACTGATGTATCAGGTCTTAAGGGAGAAACCCTGATATTTGCCAACATGATTTTCTGTATCCTTTCCTGTGTTTTTGTTTTTTTTGGCTAGCTACACTTATCTTTACAAGACAAAGGCCAGAAAATTGTGTAAAGTAGGAGATTATTCCTTATCTTACTTAGATTTTGTCAACATCCCATCATCTTATAATCTTGAATATTTTCATAAACTGGTTGTGGAAAATGGGGGATCTTTCTCCATGAATCTGAATGATTCTGTTACGCATTGCATAGCTGCAGAGAAGAAAGGTATTTACCTTTTTTTTAGGAGTTCCTTTTTCTTTCATAATGGGATATTGAATGCATATAGTTTGAAGTCTATTTGTATATTAACTTTCAGGTATCAAATATCAGGCAGCTTTACGGCAGGGAAGGATCATTCACTATGAGTGGATACTAGACTGTTGTAAGGAGAAACATCTTCTTCATTTGCAACCTAGGTTTGACCCTTTGACTTAAACCCACATTTACCTCGTAACTTATTTGCAAAATATTCTAATGCAATTTTTGTTGTACAGGTATATACTATTTCTTGCTGATTTTGCCAGGCACAAATTTCCTGAAGAGCTTGATTCATATGCTGACTATTACTACTGGGACATTGAAATTGCTGACCTCAAGCAGGTACATATTTGGTCCTATATGCAGTATATCCTTTTATCACTTCAAAATAAAATAACACTTTATTGTATAGGACCATATAACAATAATTCAAAATTGAAGAGGTACCATTGTGGGGCCTGAATTAGTGTAACTTAGTAACCATGCAATCTGCCAGTTAGTAGAAGCTGCATATGATACAAAATTGAACCCTGATACTTGTAGTTTATATAAGCGACTAGATTATATTTGATGATAGGTCTTGGTGGCACAACTGACCATTGTAGGGGCTTATAGCTTGTGTGTGATATGGTTGGCCGATTTATTTTTGGAATGTGGCACTACATGTAATTAAGTTTGAACTGATGGGTTTCATGTGTTATTTCTTCTTAATGCAATGATTCACAGCTCTCCTATGTATTCGAGAAACAATATACAAATAACCTCACAGAACTTTCAAAATGCGGCATATATTTTCTAGATAGAGACGACAAAAATCATGTGTGGGACATCCCTCGCTAGGGGTGCGATTTGCTGCCCATAACCATAAGGGTCTCCAATCCTCTTTAGTTTCATTGTTAGTACGAATTTTCCAAAATATGGTCACATTTTGGAAAACAAGTGCTAATAATTGAAACTGGTCAATGTCAGGTTTGTGTGGTAGCGCTCGACTATGGGCTGTTATATGATACTTTTCGCCTTCTGTTGTTTGCAACTTTTCTCTGGCATCCTAAGTTTGTTATTATTTTGTCACAGTGGATCGTTGTACTTAGAATCATGTGTTTGGTAGAATGGAGATGCAAGAGATGTTGCTGGCATACCTGAAATTTTGCCCTCCTTTTTGGCATTCTACAAGGACAGATTCACAAAGAACCATTTTGATATTTCCTTGTAATTTTTCATGCACCAGATTTTCAGTAACATCGACAAAGTTGCTGGTGATTCAAACATGGTTAATCAGTACAAAAAGAAGCATTGCATAGACGAGAGATTCTGTTTCTTCCAGGGTTGCTGTGTCTACTTGCATAATGCACCCTTAGTGTAAGCTTCATTTACTGTCAAGTAGTGTCATCTGTCATATGATACATCTCCTCATTTGTGTTTTCACCCATTTTTTTCCTGGAGGAATGCGGACTACAATGTAATATCTGATCTTGCACTGAAGAGGGTGAAGCAGGATCTAACAATGCATGGTGGTCAAGTCTGCAGCAGCATTGCTCCAGCTACTCATTTGGTTGTAGTTTCGGTTTTACAGGCCTATAACTTCGATAATCTGTACAAGAGGTACTGATTTATTGCTTTGGATTTGCTTTGTGACTTTTGTGAGAGAAGGGCAAATGGAAACATTTATGGTGATCCATTGGTTGTTTATGCAGCTTCCCTCCTGCTGAAAGACGTTATCTACATGACAAACGATTACATGTTGTCAGTAATAAGTGGTTGGAAGATTCAGTCGAGAAACAAATGAAGCTCTCTGAAACCGCCTACAGCCTTAAACCAGATACACTAGAAGAACTAGAAATTGAAAGGAGGTAATCTGGCGATTACCCACATAATGACACTTTTAATATTAAAAAAATTACATTTGGTGGTTGTCAATCTTCTATCGGTTTCTAATTTGTTTCAGTGAGGAAAATGATCAGCCTCCGGATCATAAGCTTAAAGAACACAAGGAGGTTGAAAGATCTCATGCCAAAAATGTACCAAGGAAAAGGAGTAGGCAAACCAGTAGTTCAAGAACTACAAGAGCTGCTCCTAGACCAGTCCGGCGAATAAGGCCTAGAAGAGGAAACCAGAAAGCAAAAATAGTTGATGATGTTGAATCTGAAGAAAGTGGCCCCAGCGAATGTCAAGATGATCAAAATTTGGACACAGATGATACTTCTAAGATTGAAGAAGGTGTTACCAACAAGAAGAAAGGACTCTCGCCACCTGCTTCTAAACCAGCCCATAGAACAAGGGCTACAAGAGGAAATCAGCATACAAAGATAGATGATGGCGGATCTGAAGAAAGTGGGCCTTGTGAAACAGGGCAAGATGATCAGAAGTTGGACACAGATTCCATCTCTAAGATGGAAGTAGAAGTAGATAACAGTGATAAAGACTCTGAACCACGGCCGGGTGCTCAGCTTTTCACATTGGGGGAGCAAGAGGCCATAGGTGTCAAATCGAACACCGTGGAGGAGAAACCAGACAGTCCTTTCCAAAGAACAACTGCTGCTGAAGCGATGAGTAGTGCGCCTGGTGAGAAGATAGAACAAATGGCTGATCCATTGCACGCCATGCTTCTGGATATGCTACCACTCCTGGGCAAGAAGAAAGGCACAGAAGCTGCAAGTAGGGCGCCCTTGGCGAAAGCTGAGAAGGATCCACCTGCGGTAGGAAGTTCCACATCCAATTCTGAGACTCTGGTGCAATATGCTGGAGCATCCGGGGTTTCAGCCCCAGACCCAAATGCAGCTCCTCCTCCAAAGAAGAAAAAGGTGAGTTACAAAGATGTTGCTAGTGAACTTCTGAAAGATTGGTGAGATAGCTTGGTCGGTGGGGATATCCTGCAGTCTGTCCTACTCCCGTAGTCGCTATCTTGTAAATAGGACAACGCCATGTAAGTAACCCATGTTTGTATGGTCACCTTGGATGTTTGCGGTGCCCTCTGAAGCCCACTTGTTTTGCCTGTTGAGTATTGGCTCTCGGTTTGGCGGCCCCGTCGGCTGATGGATGTGCCGCGCTGGGGGCTTGCTCTGCGGTTCCTCCCGTCCGTGCTGCCGCACTGTGCCGTGCCGGACGGAGTCGGTTCATCACCAAACCGGCGTGTGGTCTGCAACGGACGATATAATTGGGGGGGGGGGGGGGGGGGGGGGGGGGGGGGGGGGGGGTGGGGTGTGAAATGCGGATTCGTCATCGAATCACTGGTCTTTCAAGCTTGTCGGACCATTCCCTGCCGATCAGGTGTTGCTCGTTCGACCGTGCTAGTCGTTGGATTGGGCATTTGTACCACCGGAGAGCAGTACCGTTCAACAACGTACTGACTGGATCCTCCCCCCCCCCCCCCCCCCCCCCCTCTCCTCTCTTTTTTTCTCGAAAGAAACCCTGACTGTATTGCTCTTCCTTGCTCGTAGTCGTCGATCACATTTACGCGGCCGGCCAGGCTACCAGTACGACGCCGCGCGCCCGTGTCCGTGTCCGTGCCCGCGCGCTGCGGCCAGCCGCGCCAACATGCGGCGACTCGCATGGGCGAAGAAATTCGGCCGCCGCGCACCACATGGCACAATGGGTTGGGTGTGGCAGCACTGTTTGCTTTTGGTTCTCTCTCGCTGTTGACCTGAGGCCGAACTCGACCCAGGCCCGTCCAAACGCAAAAACACACGGCGACGTGTTCCATCCGACAAGCTCGATGCAGCTGACCCTTGCCCTTACCACATGGCCTCCAGTCCCCGCTTCATAAGAGTAGAGGACAAGGACAAACGACGGGCTTGAATCACTGATATTTCAGCACTGTAAATCTAAAGCATGATGCCACTACATGTTTTGAAAATAATAACGGGACGTGCAAAAACCTACTGAATAGATATACGTATTATTAGAAAAAAAAATTGTGTTCAAATAAAGAAAAAAGAGTGGTTTATAACGGGAAATAACTTCTCCACGAGATATTACATGCTCTAGCCTGTTTGTGTTTTTCAAACAGTATTTATTTTCTCACAATAAATCAGCATTAACAAAAACCAGTGTTTATTTACAGCTTAAGTGAATAGATATAGTGTTGAAATGTTTCGGCCATAGATTTTCGGAAAAAAATTAGGTAGGAACCATCCTTACCGTGCACGGTGAGGACTGTGTTGTTGACATGTGGGTCACAATGACCACCTACATGGTAAATTAGATATGTTGTGCTCCACATGTCAGCAATACAGTCCTCACCGTGCACGGTAGGGATGGTCCCTACCTAATTTTTTCCAGATTTTCAGTTATATTTAGTGTTCTCTGCGCGATCGTGATGGCAAAGATGGACGGATTTATTGCATTCGTAGAACCAAGCAGTGTGTTCATCACTAGCAAGGCATTACCAGGACAACGAAAAAATATTTTGCACTTCTAATCACCTAGTAGGAGTTAAACATGTAAAATACTTCTAATCACCTAGTAGCGTATTTGGGCCGCTTGAGGTAGTAAGGCATTTTTTTTTTTCTCATTACTCCTGCACTGTATAAAATAATTACTACAGTACAGTAGTGCTACTAACAACAACAATGTTGAACCGGATATTTACCGGTAGGCCCTCCTGCCGATGGCCGCGGCCGAAACAGAAGCACACAAACACATTCGACGCGGGGACGCCCGAGCGCACGCGCGAATCGCCGCGGACCTCGCCGGGGGAGGCGACGAGCTCGGATCCCGGCGATCTAGTCGCCGGAGGCGGTCCCGATGGCTCGGCGGTCGTCTTCCTCTTCGTCGGGGGCCTGGCGGTACCTGAACCCGGCGTACTACCTCAAGCGGCCCAAGCGCCTCGCGCTCCTCTTCTTCGTCTTCGTCGCGGCCACCTTCGCCTTCTGGGATCGCCAGTCGCTCGTCAGCGAGTACGAGGTGCGCACCCCCTCTCGCCCCGCGGGAGCTCCCATGACCCGGGCTGGAGAGTTTAGTGGACCGGGATCTGATTACTTCCTGTCGCGCCTTGCTTTGCGTTTCGGTTTGTCGCCCGGCTGATTTGTAGCTGGATCTGGTTTGTCGAGAGCATGTGGTTATCCGTGGATCTTTACTGCGTCAGTTTAAGGACTAGAAATGGTTGGGGTAGTCTATTGTGTTTGTGTAGTGGGAGATCATTATGTTCAGGATTTAACTGCTTTAAAAATTTTGATTCGGATATTGTAAGATGTGACTCAGTCTCTCCTTGCAAATAGAGATGTGAATTAATGGTGAAATGATATAAAACACTAAACTCTATATATTGATTTAACTGTAAGTTCGTTTAGCCTCGGCTTTGAATGTAATTGGGCGAATGAGGTTTGGGTCTGCTCTGATTAGCAGGAAATGTACGGATGCATTGAAAATTTGATCATCTTCTGTGTCTCCCAAGTTGTATTGTAAAGGTGGAGAGTGTGAACCGTTTCTTTGTATGCTATGGCTTATGGAATTATGAAGGGTGTAAGAACTTTAGATTCTGAGCAGAGTCACTGGGTCACTGCCATTGTGAAGCTTGTATATCTTATTACCTTCGTACCTTCCTTGTTATCTTGTTATTGGTTTATTAGATACATTCATCTTTATTAGTTTTGTTACTTTGATAGTATCGAGTATGGACCTGATTGTCTTCTTTGTTCTGATTGGGAAATGTTGATATGTACACACACAGACCCCTTTGCTTCATTTGTATCAAGATAGTCCTTAGTTATCTTGAATCTGATATCTATACTTGGATTTGTCATGATACTTTCTGATATTAAGCTTCTTCTGCCCCTATTTTCAGTCTGAGATTTCCCGATTAGAAGATGATATAAATCGGTTGCATGACCAGGTAAATACAATCGAACTTTTCTTTTAAGTGCCATGCTGGCTTAGTAACCCCTTTATTCCAGAATCTGTTTCCCTTGAAAAAACTATTCATAATTCAGTTGTTCTTATGTCTTTTCAACAGCTAAGAAAGGCTGGAGTTCATCTGGATGAAAATCCAGTAGTAAGCAACAAGAATTTCAGAAAAGATCTTGTAGAAATTGATCCTGTCAATAATGAAAGGCGGGAAAAAGTTAAAGATGCAATGCTCCATGCTTGGAATTCTTATGTGAAGTATGCCTGGGGAATGGATGAGCTTCAGGTTTGTTTAGTCTGTAGTAATTCTGATCTGCAGTTGGTTTCGCATTTCCTAACTGATTCTAGATGTAAAATGCCTTCCGTATTTTGCTTTGCTTGCCTTGATTTCAGCCACAATCGAAGAATGGCATCAATAGCTTTGGTGGTCTTGGAGCAACCCTTGTTGACTCACTTGATACACTGTATATAATGGGCCTGAAAGATGAATTTCAGAAAGCTAGAGAGTGAGTTTTAGTTGTTTTTTTTATCATATGCACCTTTATTCCCTTGTTCTTTCCTTTGTCTAGAAAAATTGAGTTAGCAGTCTACTTGTAGTAATATTCAGTCCAATGGAACAGACCCAGTTCTCCCTGTACTTTCATCCTGAATTTAGAAAGCAATACTATTGGGGGGCACTTACATGCAAAATCCATGATTGTGTCTCCTGACCCCTTATTATAGAGGATTATACACTCTCTTATTTACTTCACATTTCTTCATTATTCTATCGTTTTCATATGTTCCTTGTGATAAATGACATTTATTTTGTATGCTTTTGTATTGCTATTTTTGCATGGTAGTACTCCTTGGAATTATTTCAGTGCTTTATTCTGATTTTATGTTCTACATCCAATCTGACTAATGCCTATGTCATATAACAGCTGGGTGGCGGAGTCATTAGACTTTGACAAGGATTATGATGCGAGTGTTTTTGAAACGACCATAAGGTTGCATTATAAGGTTTACCTTTATTATAGTATTTATTTATCTCCTCATCTTAGTTTGTTCCCTGCAGATATTTGGCTGAATGGGTCAATGCTATCTGGATAAACCTTCATTATGATCCTATAGAAAACATAACTACAGCTAGGTTGTCTAATTTTTATTTTATTTTGTTTGTTTATACTCAGGGTTGTTGGAGGTCTGCTTAGTGCATACGATCTATCTGGTGATAAAGTATTTCTTGATAAGGCTAAAGATATTACAGATCGACTATTACCTGCTTGGGATACAACATCTGGCATCCCCTATAATAGAATAAACCTAGCTCATGGACGAGCCCATAATCCTGGATGGACCAACGTGAGTTACTGCTATTCTATGTTTCCACTGAGTGACCACTTGTATTTCAAATCCCTTCTTAAACACTGTAGTTCACAAGTAAGGTGTTGTGATACTAACATTATTCAAATCATCCCATGCTGCATTTTTGTCTTTCAAACATTCGTTATTCAGATTGTAATTTGAGGATTTGATTTCCATCTCATCACATAGAACTGATAACTGTACTACTTATGATTGCTACCTATTTTTAGAACGTTTTTCACCTGATTATTTTCTTTCTAACTCAGAAAACAAAGAATAAATTCCATATGCTTTGTTCCATCTGCAGGGTGATAGTATCCTTGCAGATTCTGGTACGGAGCAACTTGAATTCATAGCTCTGTCACAGAGGACTGGGGATCCCAAATACCAGCAGAAGGTGCTGCTACTTTTCACTCATATTTTCAGATGTCCCTCCTGTTCTATGCTATCAGAGAGCAAATTTAGTTTCTATGTGAAACATGGCTGTCATTCTTGTGCTATAGCGTTTCCGTTCCTCCATAGTCCATACTTGTTTTTGATGGTGAGAGAGCTGAATGTTTTTGTGTTCAATAATGAGTCCGATTTGATCCGACCAGTTTTAGTGAAGTCTAGCTGTTTTAATAGCTTAATTATATCAAATCATTATTGAAGGATTAATTTTCTATGCGAGCTGAAACGTGCAGGGTTATTTTATTCTGGAAAAACCTGAAGAATGTAGCTCTGCTCATTCTGATAGTGTTTACATGAAACATGTGAATCTTGATCAAATGCATGGAATTTTTAAACTAGGTTAGGGTTGGTAGAATGTCTCGTCAATGCCTGGCAATATGCATTATGCTACTAGTTTTGTTAGTAAAGTGCCCAAATCCTGTCTTGATGCCTTTCTTGGTTCAGTTCTCTTTAATGTTGAGCTCTTATTTGAGTTGCTACAATCTAATTTTAGGCGGAGAGCGTCATCACACAGCTTCAGAAGATATATCCCAGTGATGGTTTGCTTCCTATTTACATAAATCCTCATTCTGGGACAGCATCGTACTCAACTATCACATTTGGTGCTATGGGAGATAGGTAATGTTATTGTCTTCCGACGAAATATTTTTCTTCCTGTTATTTGCTAGTAGATTTGTGCTCTCCTATTGGATCATTACTAAGTTTTGTGGTGTGGACCTTAGTTGCTATTGTCTCCAGAAAATTTCAAAAATAAGACTAACTGTCATTTTCTGTTCAGCTTCTACGAATATTTGCTCAAGGTCTGGATCCAGGGGAATAAAACTGAGCATGTAAAACACTACAGGTTTGGGACTATTGTCAGCCTGGTTTCACAATGTTAAGTAGCAACTACAATTTATTCAATTCAACGTGGATAACAATTCCATTCATGTTTTTCAATTCAGACAAATGTGGGAGACATCGATGGAAGGTTTATTAAGTTTAACCAAGAAAACTACACCATCTAATTATTACTACATTTGTGAAAAGAATGGTGGCTCATTGTCTGACAAGGTAATGTATCCCCATTCAGTTGATTTGTCATTGTTCATTGTTGTTTGCAGGCTGCTTGCTGAAGCTTATCCCCCATTCTTCTCTAAAGTTCTGACAAGTTCTGCCTGTGACTAACACAGATGGATGAACTTGCTTGTTTTGCTCCTGGTATGCTGGCATTAGGAGCCTCTGGTTATGGGCCAGAAAAATCAGAGGAAATTATGAATCTTGCAAAAGAGGTAAATCCTCGTGGTAATCCTCCTTTTATTGAAGATTTCAAGGCTTTGCTTGATACATACACTTGAGAATGAATATGATTTTCTTTCTGTTTGCTGATATGACCTTCCCCTCTTTCCATTCATGTCATAGCTTGCTAGGACCTGCTATAATTTCTACCAAACTACTCCCACGAAGTTGGCTGGAGAAAATTATTTTTTCCATACTGGACAGGTAGTGTGGCAACCCTTTATTTTCCCTCTTTCAATAATGAAAATGCTGTACCAAACCATCAATTCTGAATGTTATTTTCCTACTGACCATAGGACATGAGTGTGGGCACATCATGGAACATCTTGAGACCGGAGACTGTCGAATCACTAATGTACCTTTGGCGCTTGACGGGGAATAAAACATACCAAGATTGGGGCTGGGACATATTCCAGGCATTCGAGAAGAACTCGCGCATAGAATCTGGATATGTGGGACTGAGAGATGTAAGTTTTCCTCATGACTTTCATCGTTGAATTTCTGCTGAATAACATTTGTCTGACACAACTATTCTTGGAACATTTGTCTTCAGGTGAACACTGGTGAAAAAGACAACATGATGCAGAGCTTCTTCCTGGCAGAGACGCTTAAGTACCTCTACCTACTTTTCTCCCCTCCATCAGTCATATCCTTCGACGAGTGGGTTTTCAATACTGAAGCTCACCCATTGAGAATTGCTCCAGTAAATGATAACAAAGGCATTGGAACACCAGTCCGACCATTCGGGAGAAAACAGGGAAAGCCTGAGTAACCTTGGATATAGAGCAGTGGATTTTTGAATCCGCCATCTGATTCTGATCTCCCTGATGAAGATGTGTTCTGACACGAGGGGACTTTCTGCCAGAAACAGTAAGGGTTAGAAATCACGGCAATAGATTGTTTAGAGCAAAAATCATAGGTAGAGCTTGATGCTATATGCGGGGCAGTGACCTCCGTGGGTATGATTGGAGGTCAAGAGCCCCATAGAAGCTTTTATCTTTGGACTTGCTTACGCGCCCTGAAGTGCGTTGTTGATGTGTAGCATACATCTAACTCACTGTCCATATGTTGTTGCTTTCCTGGGGCCTCTGTGGAGCTGTATTGTCATTACATGCCCCCTAGTTTTATTACTTTTTTTCAGATGTGATTTATATAAAAAAAGTTGTTTGTGTTTTTCCTTCGGTAAGTACTTCGTTCTCCTCTGTAGTTCTTCATTACTTCCACTCGCTGATACTTGACGAGCCATTAACATGTCAATTTGTGTAAACTCTGTTGCCTGTTCTGGTCTCTTGGAGGCTGAGTTTTGTGAATGGGCTAGGGGGCTTGGTTATTGGTATATACTGTGGTACAGAAGGGTACGAGCATCCTACGGTCATGCCCGGTGAAAGATCCTATGCTACCAACTACCAAGTGTTGGCCTCCGCTGTACTTGCTGGATATCAGCTACATAGTAATCCAGATCCGTAGAGGGACAAATAAGATAGCTGATATAATAATGTTTCTAAAAAGGCAAGACGATCGAGCATTCCAAATTCATGTCTTTATTTTTTTCTTGCCAAGCACTTGCTCATCATCCAAGTTGTAAGATCAAGCATGTGCTAGGAAATACTGATCGGGGTAATAAGATCCCCATCATTGTAACATATTTGTAACATGTTCAATGTGCAATAAAGGTTTATAAACTTTTCAAAAAAGAAAAGGATTGCCGCGTCGTCCGACGTCCGGTCGTCCTTTTTAGGCCCGCCGCCTCTGGCCCGAGGTCGGCAGGCCAGTCCACAGAAATTTCTTGCCGTTGCCGCGCTATTCCCACGGAGGGAGTCACCGAGTGCCGATGATCCCTCCCTCCGCCGACCTCGGCGACGACTGGCAAACCTAGCACGATTTTCCCAGTAGAGAATCGGTAACAAGTCACTGAATCAGGCACGCCAGCCAGATTGTATGTTTGTGACACAACAGACAACACAACAATGGATGCCGTAGCCTCGCTCGTCTGAACTTGGTTGGAGACTTGGAAGTCGTTACTGTATATATGCTGGACGTTCAATTCCACAGTTCTTCTCGAGGCAAAGTCATGTGACTGAGACATACAAGCCGATGGAGTCCCCGGCGAGGACTGGCGAGTAATACAATTTTACGGCCCGTCTCCGATCCCTGGTCTCTCTCCGTCGCAGATTAGACATTTTTTTTTTCCCTACTAGTTCGGCAGGCGCTGCTGCCTGATCTCGATCGATCGTACAATAAAGTCTTCGATCGAGGCTGTCACGGGTGGAGCAAGGCAAGGGAAAAGAATGCACGCCAGCTCACGTACGATCCATCTCCGATCCGTGTCCGTTTTCCGTGCAAGGTATATTCCTCTGAATCTACCGCGGCGAGAGATCTTGTTTTCCTTGCATTTTCATCTCCCGTCACATTCCAGACTTGGTACACGAGTTGACGAGTCGCTGTGCGTATGGCACCTTGCGGCAGCAGCAGTAGTATCGCTAGCTAGAACTAGAAGGATAGGATAGGATAGGAGCGTGCGAAACCGGCAATAGTATTAATTGCGAAGATCAGGTCCGGCGAAAACGGCGTGTGTGCTTGGCCTGTATATCATTAATAATTAATCGCGGTTACGGTGCTATCATGGTAGCGGCTGGGTTCGTTGTGCAGTGTCAGTGCGTCGACTCATTGTAGTGTAGGCCGTCGTCATGGGTTCATGGCTTGTCTCTCAAGTTAGGTGCCGCGCGTACGTCGTGCGCGCGACTTCTGAATTCAGATCGAGGGAGGAGGAGGCGATCAGCATCATGCCGTCTGCCGTCATGAATCAAGAATGTCCAGTCGACGTGTCTCAGCTATGCTGCATGGTGTCAGCTTGCAACGGCCATTCCTACTCCACGCGCCGCGGCCGTGTACAGCTAGATCAGAAGCCAGAAGGCACAAGGCGGCGTGAGCTGATGATGAATCGGAAACGAAACGGACAGCCGGACAGGGCCAGGCTGCCACGACCCTAGCTAGCTACGCCAGGCGAAACAGCGGGGTCCCCCTTGCGCAACAGCAACATCTGCGTGGGTGCCCGATTCCTGCCCGTGTGGTGTGCTGCTGCTGTTTCTGCGGTGCATGCGCGCGGCGGTCCCCTGGACTCGACGACAGGCGGAGGGCCGATCCGATCCCCACCGGGCACCGGCGTCGGGTTGCTGATGCGATATGATGACGCGCCCGAGGGCCGGACGACGGTTTTCCGCGGTCGCCATCGGCTTCACATCACCCCGGCCAGCAGCATGCATCTACCCTCCTTTTTAGCCATCACCGTGCGTTGCACGTCTTTAACACCCAAAGGCAAGTTCAAGTTCAACAGTGGTGAAGACAGCAGCCGGCAGGATTGACGACGTCCCATGTACTATACAATATATAAATCGTACTCCTCCTGCAGTACTATACTAGCTAACGACAGCCCCATGCGTTCAAACACGAAAAAAGAAAAAGAAAAAGAAAAAGAGTGCAACGAGGACGAAAAAGGTGAGAGCGCATCTTATCTTATATTAATTAAGGAGAAAATAGAGCTAATAACATTGCACGTGGATCGATTGATCGGAGCGCTACTCTGCACTGCTGCGCTTCGCTAGCTGTCAATTAGTGTTTGTCTAATAGCGAATCAGGCCTTACATACTAATGTATATTCGTTAGCACATAGCTTAGGCACTATTTATATTTATATTATTAGCAGCCTACTACGTGCATGGTGCGCACGTCTATATGGATTATTACATAGTTGTATAGCTACAATAACAAGGGTATGTATATATTATACAACTATATACTGTGCCAGTATGCCACATAAAAAGTAACCGGATAATCTTCGGAAAAGCAACACGTGCGTGTATGGTACGGTTTTAACTACGTCGTCTATGTATCAATTGTCTAATATATGGTCCTTAATAAGCAGTCAAGAGAAAATTAAGTGCTTGGCTCTGTTCGCTTAAACTTACCGGCCAATTATTCAGCACTGTTTTTTTCTCATAACAATTATTAGCCAGCCAGCCGTACAATCCAGTCAGACGAACAGAGCCATCAATTAATGTACTCATCGTGTAATTAATGTGTGCTTATATATATTCGTATTTTACCTAATAGGCCGTACAATAATTGCATCACACGTTGGTTAGTTAGTATAAACCGTGGTGCATATGCAAAGATTCAAATGCTAGAACGTTTCAAACTGCATAGTAGGGTGACAAAAAAAAATCCTAGGTGCCTAGGCCGGGTAGGGTGACGAATCCGTCGGCTAACTCTGTCGTCGTCAGACCTCACAATGAAGAGTTTTCAGAGGGCCAAAGATTGTTGGCCCTTAATTAATCAGTGTGATGATGAGCAAGAATTAAAGCGAGAAAACATAAAAGGATCACGTACGATCCTCGTTAATATTTTGCACAATGCAGTTCATCATACAGTATATATACATGCATAACCTCATACTATTAAATATCATCGTTAATTAAAGAAGAAGAAAACGCCCCCCCCCCCCCCCCCCCCCCCCTCATATATACTTTAGCCAAGATATTATCTGGCAGTCTAATAAACGGCCCCATCCAGCACGCCAACAACGGCCAAACTTTTTCTAAACGTACGCGTGCGCACGAAAATATCACAAGCGTTGCGCCCTCGTGCATACACGTACATAAAAAATCGCAGCATCAGATATTCGGTACAGTCTGGAATGCTGGTGCACACACGCGGAGGCGCCTCAGCCTCGGATGAATCAAAATTCGGTTCGCTGGGACGTCCCAAACGTGCAGGTTGCCCGATACGGAAAGACGTACGTTCCTCCGACGCCTTGAGAAACGAACCCACCAACAACAGGATTGCAGATTTGCAGCAGCACCACCACCACCACCAGGCGAAAACCCAATCGAATCCAGGGCTTTGCTTGCGTTTGCGCTGCGCCCTCGGCCGGCCTCTATATATACGGCCGGGCCAACCGGGCACCGCCAGAATCCTAGCTCTCTCTCTCTCTCTCTCTCTCTCTCTCTCTCTCTCTCTCTCTCTCTCTCCCAGCCTGCCAGGCCAACCAGCAGGTCTTCTTCTTCCTCCTCTGCTAGATATCGCTAGGTCGGTTTCTCCCTTGTTGGAGCCCGCCCGGCCGGAGAGCAGGCCGGAGAAGGGAGATAATTGAAATGGCGGCGATGGGCGCGGTGCGGGTGCTGTGCGGGGCGGAGAAGGAGCGGGTGGTGGGCACGCACAAGGCGCCCGGGGCGTGCCCGCGCTGCGGCGGCGCCGTGCTGGCCGTCGACGTGGAGACCGAGCGGCGCATCCTCGGCCTGCCGCTGTGCGTCCAGAGCAAGCGCAAGTACTCCTGCACCCGCTGCCTCCGCCGCCTCGTCACCCTCTACGGCTGAAGAAGAACGAGCTGAGCGAGCTACGCCCTCTTCCTGCCAGCGCACGCCGGCGGCCGGCCGGCCGGCCGGTCACCGATGAATGAAGCTCGATCGGCTCGAGCTTATCAATCGACTTAGCTCGTGGAACTTTTTGAGAAGCTAATAATTAATCTGCTTCGATTTCTTGACTAAGGGTCGTAGACCGTACGTCGATCAACGACCCGCGATATGCATGGCGAGTAGTGTGTTCTTCCTAATCCTGCTGTAGCGAATCAAGTGCTTTTAGCTACAGTTGTGTATTAGTTGCCTGTAATGTAAATGATGGTAGTTACCAGGGAGTTGTAAGCAGAGTACGAGAGAGGCCGCTCGCCGACGAGTCGCCGTTTTGTGCTTCTCCAAGTTCCGGCTGGAGAGCGACTTTTGCTTGGTGCTCAGTTTCGACTGATCCGGGCCGGGACTTCGTGCCGATTAGATTACTCTCCATACCATTTGGGATGCTAATAATGAATGAAATGCGGGGAAATTCCTGAAAATCCCATTTGGGAGCTTTTCTTTCGCAACTGCTGATTGAGATGACTTGGCGCCGCAATAACTGACGACCCAACACATGACTTGTGCTCAAAGGACTGACCATGTCCTCTAAATGCCTCTTGTTGCTATTGATTTCATTTTCATATAGTTAAACATCACACATCAAAGAATTACGGAACGAAGGAAAGATGGTACCATAGTTTATAGTTGAACAAAATCGACCTCATGTCTGTAAGCAACACATCCCCACAATTTAGTAACAAGCACACGAACTCTGACGATAACATAATATGATACAAGATAGAATTCGGGGAAGGAAGGAAGAAAGGAAGAACACTAGGGAACTCAAGAATCTAGGTTCTCAGCGAAGCGTTTGCCGAAGTGCTCAATGCTGCACTACTCTGCGTGGGAAGCGCTCCCGCCACTCCGCATGAAGGGTGGGAAGCAGAAAAAACCCGCTCTCCACCACTCCGCTCTGCTTCCTCATTTCTCTCGCGTCCATCACCAAAATGCTCCTAGGCCAACACCACATAGCTGGGCATCTATTTTATTTGCGAGAAGACGGTCAAAAAAGGAAATAAATTTGTTACATCATATTCGACAACAGTATGATAGAGCCAAATACGTAGTAGGCCTAGATCACCAACTCGTAGTAGCACGATTTAACTTTCATCCTAGCAGGTGATGGCCACGGCGGACCCTCACCAAGGGCTTGGCAGCCCTCTGGCCGACGTCAGCCGCCATCTTGGCGCCGGTGGCCTCCCCTAACATCCACCTCAGGTGTTCCCTCACCATTCCCCCTGTAAACCCATTCTCGCTGCTCCAGCTGCCTCCTCTAGTGGCCGAAAATGCAACAGGAGGATCAACGCCCAACTGCTTTCGCTCGTTAAGGCAAACAAGCGAGGAGAGATGCTAGTGATGCAACAGATGGGGACGCTCCATGGACAACCAACCACAGCCGACAACAAGAACGCCTACGACAACATCTTCGTCGACCAGCTCAATCCTTCGCATACGGAGGCTATGCGACGGCTCTTCCCCGACTCACAAGGAGGCGAGCGAGGCGTTGTGCAAATCGACACGTCTGATCACCGATGCGGGCTAGGTAATATGAGTAGTGAGTAATAGATCTAATCTTCTTCTACTAGGAAGGGCAGAGCCGATTGTATAACATTTACCCTCCTTATTGTGTCATGTGTGTGGCGCGTCGTTGTAACTCTTATGATTTCTTGATTTTAATATAAAAGATACGCAAACCTTTTGTATATTCGAGAAAAAAAGACATATGACAATTTGAGAGCTAAAATTTATCGAAGAGATAACACTTTACCGGTCTTTTAACAAGCAAAAGTGTATGGTTATGAGTTAGATTTTGCAAATAAATGGACGAAGCCCGTAAACATAGATTTTTGCTATTTATTTATTGTCATATTTTTATAATAAATCTGTTTTATTGGGTCATATTTGTAAAAAAAAATCTAAAGATTTAACCGCGTAAAAATATGTCGATAGATAGAAAAACTAAGTTTCAGATTAAAACGAATTGTTATTAAATTGTAACTACAGTGTACAAGGAAAGAGTCGGATCCAACAAGGCTACAAGAGCTTTACTAAACCAGAAAAGGATTAGCTAGAAACCAGGAGACTTTTTCCACCGGGAAGACCGCCTGTTAAAAAACGCAACACCGCACGTAACATTTAGAGCCTTTTACATGCATGCATGTCATTATAAAAGTTCCAAATTCCACAAAAGCCACTAAAAAATTGGAGCGCGCACTGATGCCACTGCTCTAAACTTCTTTATCCTGCACGCCATTCCGTCTAATCTGAGAGCTGACGGTGGGTAACGGAGGTCGAAAAAGACCTAAGTACCCTCAGGACATCTCCACGGCTTGGGCACAGCGTGGCCTCGCCGGCACGGCTTGGGCGTGCTCGCTGCCCCCCCCCCCCCCCCCCAGAGGCTTGGCCTTGCCTCCGTCTGCACACACTCATGCACGGTGCTCTCGCTTGAGCCATGCTGACATCATATACTCCCTTTTCTTTTGAAAAAAATAAAAAATAAATATATTAGAAAAATACAAGTACGCATACGTATTTCAACCGGCAACCATTCTGAGCCGCAAGCACGAGCACGACGAGCAGCAGCTCACACGATGGCGGCGGCACCTCCAGGACACCGACGAGGACCGAGCACTCATGCACGCCCGGGAGCTGTGCCGTCCGGGACCCTTGGCCACGGCCGTGTCGTCCGGGAGCTGCACGTAGTGCATGCGCTTGTGCTTGCTGAAGGTGGAGGCCGAAGGAGACCTTGCATATGCAGTCGAAGGCGAAGGCGCGCAGCCCCGGGGACGCGAGCTCGGCTGCGGCAAGCTTGCGCTGAAACAGCCACGCGTCCTCGTCGACGTTGAAGATCCCGCGGCCGAGGAAGTCGGCGAGGATGGCCGAGAACGGGGCGCCCTTGGGGAAGCGGGCGCACGTGGAGCTCCTGGCTTCCTGCTCGCACGGCGGATGGCGGACCGGCCTGCTCGCGACGGCGGATGGCTGACGGGCAGCGAACGGCGAAGCTCGCGCGCGTGGTCCTCTCGGCGTCCTGCTCGCACGGCGGACGGTGGACGGGCCTGCCTCGCGGCGGAGCTCGAGCGCCTAGAGCCGTGGTGGACGGCGCCCTGCTCATGACGGCGGACGACGGACAGGGCGACGAGCGCGCGTCGGCGACCTGCTCGCGCGGCGGCCTGCTCGCGATGGCAGACGGGGCGGCGAATGGCGGAGGAGCTTCTTCCCGGCGGCCTGCTCGCCCGATGGCGGCCTGCTCGTAACGGCGGACGACGGACGGGGCGGCGAGCGCGCATGGAACGCCGCCGCGGGGGAGCTCCGCCCCGGACGGTTGCGGCGCCACGGGGAGCTCGTCTGGATGAAGCGGCTGACGATTGACGGGCTCGAGGCGCCCTCGGCGGCGAAAAGCTCCGCGGCCTGCTGCTGCTCGAACGCTGGGGCCGCGCTCATGGTCACGGACTGCTGCTGTTGCTGCTCCGCGCACGAGTCCCCTGGCGGCGGCGGTGGCAGGGTGCCGGCAGAGCTCGCAATGTTTGGGGCGCAGGGGATGAGCATGGCGCATGGAACCTTGCGGCGCAGGGGTCAACACGCCGTCCGCTAAGATAGAGCAGGGGCAAGATGGGCCACAAATGTACTGGGACCCGCTTGTCAGGGCTCCCAAACCGTCAAGTGCTTACGGATTCGAGACGGAATGACGTGCACGACAAAAAAATTTAGAGCAGTAGCACCAGTATGCGCTCTAACTTTTCAGTGGTTTCTGTGAAATTTCGAACTTTCATAATGTGATACATGTAAAAGGCTCATTTAGCCCATACCTCCACGCTGGCGCAAGTAGAAACCTCCACGCAGGCCGAGGCAGCAGCAGACACGGGCGAGGCAGCGCTCTGACCTGAGCACCGCCCATGTCCGCTCGCTCTAATAGCCCTGGACCGACCCCTATATACCCACTTTGCCCACTGAGGGAAACAAGGAATAATCCTCATAAAGAGCAGCCAAAGCTAGTAGTTCGGAGAAGGGAAATGGCGGCGGCGATGGGTGCGGTCCGGGTTCTGTGTGGCGCGGAGAAGGAGCGGGTGGTGGCCACGCACAAGGCGCCCGGGTCGTGCCCGCGCTGCGGCGGCGCCGTCGTGGCCGTCGACGTCGAGACCGAGCGCCGCATCCTGGGCCTGCCGCTGTGCGTTCAGAACAAGCGCAAGTACTCCTGCACCAAGTGCCTCCGCCGCCTCGTCACCCTCTACTGCTAAGAAAGCTTATAATTTGCAGCAGATTCTTCATTCGTGCCGGCCGGTCAGTCGTCGATGAAGCTCCGATTATATATGGCTCGAGCTCGATCGACCTCTCTCTCATGCGTCTGGGCTTCAGGTTATTGTCTATTGATTAAGGCTAGCTAGCCATCAGCTACCCGTGATGGGTGCCGTGTGTTCTTCTAGCTAGAAGTTAGCTGCTTGGAATAACAAATTACTAGCAGGTCTCCCGCCGGCACAACCGGCAGTCAGCAGAGCGGTGGCAGCCAGCGAGTGGAACATGCAGCGCGTGATAGATGCTGTTGTCGCCACCATCTCTGCTTGGAATGTAAATTACTCCTACAGTTTATACATAAAAAAAAGGAATGTAAGTTACAGTACCTAGTACGACTTTCGTAAGTTTCTCTCAGCAACTTTGCGTGGCGACTTTTATTTATGTGGTGCTCAGCTTGGAATGCATGCATGCATGATCGATCCAGGCTTTGTGCATTTGTGAAATGCTATGCTGAATTCGATGATTCTTGGATAGTCCCCAATCGGGGCAACTCCTTTCGTCGCTGTAGACTGAGATGACTGCCACAGACAGTGATTTCTTCGGCCGTGAAGCTGGGCCTGGGCCTGGGCCTGGGCTGGGTGCCTACCTGGGTGGGTCCCTTGGGAACCTGTTGGCTATCGCCGCCTCGCCGGCCCCTGATGATGCGAGCTCTGGCGTCCAGTTCCCGGCTCTACGCATGGACCACACCATGCATGCATGTAGCGACGGAAGCAGCTGCTTTCTGCTGCTTGTAATTTTGTTTCTGTTTGTGTCGATGATCCACCACGGTAAATGGCTCATGGCTGGCCCCATCACGTGCAGTCCGGTAAAAACCTCCCTCGGTTGCGCTACATACATGCACGTCAATTTTGGCGCCTCAGGGAAAAAAATAAAATCCGGCCAGCATTCGAATCCCTCGTCAAGCTCTCGCTGTCCGCGATCCGGCAGATATTCAACCTGTTCTTTTGGCTGAAAAATAAGCGCTGATTTCGGCTCATGCTGATTTGTTGTGAGAGAAAAATACTGTTTCATGGCTGAAAATAAGCGCTGATTGGTCAAAAGAACAGGCTGATTTTGTGTGACCGTCGTTGCACGTCGTCACTTTACCTAAAGTTTATTAGTCTGGATCAAATCGGATGTTTACATGTCAATTAGGAGGATTAAATATATGCTAATTGTAAAATAAACTGTACTAATTCGGAAGATGAAATCTATTAAACCTAAATCTATCATTAGCATATATTTACTATAGCAGCACATTGTCATTGACAAATCGTGGACTAATTAGGTTTAATAGATTTGTCTCGCGAATTAGCCCTCATTTATGTTATTAGTTTTATAATTAATCTATGTTTAATACTTCTAACTAGAGATTGTTTGGATCATCACCTCTAAACTTTAGAGTTAAGATCTAAATAGGTTACAGGTGGTCTAAAATTAGCTCTAAATTTTAACCCACTTCACATTGAAGCTTTACACATAAAAAGATAGCTAAAGTGCTTTAAAATTTATAGAGGTCTAAAAGTTTAAAGGGAATGATATAAACAGGGTCTTAATATCAAACATCCAACGTGATATAGACTAGAATTTAGTCGTAGGATCCAAACGCCCCAATACAATTCATGTGCCTGAACAAAGTGAAATTGTGTTGCGTATATATTGGTTAGGCGGAAAAAATGCGATTAGTAATGAGGTCGAAGCTCAACAGCCTTGCCATCGATCGCCATTAGAATGTGAAATGAATCAAGGACTCGAGCACAATGGACAATGAAAAGAAGAATGCCATTTGGAGGGCGGGATTAGGGTACCACCGTTTGGGAAAAGAGAGCATGCATGGTCGATGAGCCCCCGATCTACTGAGTACTGACTAGTGACTACGTACTGTGCGTGTGCTCCACATGGGAGCAGCCAGCAGCCACATCATGTCATCATATGCTGTGTGCGGCATCCAATTGGCCCAGAGATCACCTACCATGTATGAATCAAGCGCCTACTACCATGTATGAATTGCCGGCCATGAATTCATAATACGAATTTACGAATAAACATATTATTCCTTATACAGAGATGAAAAGTCAACAGGCCGTATTCGCGCACGCCATCTGCATGCTTAAAAACTCGTCTTTGGCATCCGCACACACCACACGTACGGTCGGTGCTCTAGTCCTTTCAAATTAAACGCTTGGTACGTAATGAAGATTCTAGAAACGACCACATGCATAAGTAGCAAATGTTTTTGTATTAATCTGCATCTGGAACGCTTCAGCCTTCAGTTGTTGCTAGAGGGGAAAAAAGAAGTGTTTCATCCTGCGAGAAGAGGAAACGATCAATGCTTGGGCGGCGCAGGTGGTCTGAATATTTATGCACGTGGGTTGACCCGAGAGAAGCTTCCATGCGCGCACGGTGTGACGGAACGTTTGGTCCGGTCATGACACAATCGCGCGCCGCCAGAAGATACGACCATTAGTAGAAAGGACCATTAGGATTTAGGAAGTGCATGCAAAGGAAAAACCTGCAGCCTGGAAATGACAGGTGCAGTGAACCTGCCCGTGCGTGGCTGAAGCAGCAGTCTTCAGTCTTCGCCGATCCTGAGAATTCCTTCCTGATGATACGATACGAGCAGTGGGAGATGATCGGCGGGTAAAACAACTTATCCTGGTTGAGTGATCGATTGGACGTGATGCATGCACGGCGTCGGCGTCGGCCTCGGCCTCGGCCTGGACCTTGATTGGATCAGAACAACGTTACAGTTGTCGGAACTGGCAAGCAATTGCGGCGGCGGCTGCTAGATTTGTCCATCAGTTTGGAATTTCCCATCCCGGTAACTCTCGATCTCTCTATCACGAGAAAGTGACGGTGCAAAAAAAAGGAAGCTGCGGGAGATCATCCAAGCACGCAACGCAAGCATACCTGAGATAAAGCAAGGACTAGTTTCAGTCGGGAGTGGTCTGCACGCCCTGAGACCCGCCGCGGGAATAAACAGCCTGTGAGCTCGCTCGCGGGGGGCCCGACTTTCCACACTACACGCCACACCATACCTGACTTGTCTCACGCACCGCCACCACCGCACGTAGGAGATTGCCTGGACCACGTACTCGTGCTTATCATCAGATCATCACATTGAATCTACCGTGCCGGGGTTTGTTTGCTTGACGTTTGACATTATTCGTGCGCGGTCACAGTCACGTTGCGAAAAGTTCATGGGTCGGCTTCACTAGTCTCTTCTGTGTACAACGTCAGTACCAGCAAACAGCGGGAAATTAAGCCCGACGAAAACGCCGTGTGCGCCGGGGATAAGTAGGAGTGATCGTTACCGATCGAGTCACCGGCCGGCAAAAGCGTGCGGTGCACTTTTTGTACAACGCGCGGGTCACCGGTCAGAGGCGTAACAGTTATGTACTGGTGGGGCTTCGCTTAACTACAGCTCCTAATTAATTAAAGACGTCATGCGTGACCGGCGGTACATGTATGATTCACTGCGTGCCTGTGTGTCGGTGTCACGTACAGCAGCAGCAGCACGAATAATGAACGTACCACCCACGCTACAGTACACCGCCTGGCCCCGGCGGACCTTGTGTACCGCCCTACGATCTCTGGGTACGGCCGGCGTATCTCCGTGACGCCCGCCGGCCGGACGGCGGTTACTCGCGCGCGGACGGACATCACCGCATTCGTTCGGAGATAAGTACATGCGCGGCCACATGCACGCACGACACGCCGTCAACTACCTACCATGTGCCCATACTCCTTTGCGCTTCTTTTTTTTTTTCTCTCTCGGAATAAATTTGCACCAATAATCAAAGGAGACCAACACTTTTTTTTTCCTTTACCCAACAGAAAAGTCTAACAACGTTTACATAAATTTATTTTCACAAAAAAATAATCTCTCCGCGCGACAAAAATGAGAGCGCTGCTGATTGTTGTTCAAGGATACTGGTTGTTGGAGCGCCAATATAATTAATGGCATGGTGAAATACACAATATTCAACGCTTGATTTTTACATACAGAATTATTAGATTTGAAACTTAGAATATATAGTTGTCAGTTCAATAAAAAAATAATGCATATATGGTTATATATAATTGATATCATTAGACAGACATTTGAATCTATTTTTATAATAATTTATTTAAAAATATAAATATTTCTAATATTTTCTATAAATTTAGTCAAATCTAAAAAAGGTTTTACACGCTTCCCGCAGCGACACATAATTAGGGACATAGGGAGTAGAGCTTTTCCAGCAATTCTTATAATTGAACCTTTTTTCTTTAGACCCCTCCCCCCCTTTGGTTAATAATATTTTGAGGCTACAGAAATTGCCAATATACGTGGTTTTATTCTAATAAAGAATTGGTACGTTACAACCTAGTATATTCATAATCAGAATCTGTAATTGCTTCTAGTGATGTGGGGTTCTCCTCAAGTTTAATATTCAACATTTAGTCTAGACTTTCCCTACTAAATACCTCTTAGTAAGAATTCTCATGTGTTGTGACTAATAATAGCGTTCTATTAGTACTAAAAAAACATTAGAAGAACTTTGCCATTTGGTAATAATTAAAATTAATTAATAAGCACGTACGAGTAGTATATTGGAGTAAACATACAAAGTACTACAAAAGACATACTAAAATTAGTACGAGTGGTCACCAAACACAAACTACAAGTACTATACTAGAATGTTATCCATTTCAAGTACAATTTCGTACTTGTATGTGACCGTGACTGAACTATGCCTGTCCTTTTAAGAACATGTGCTAGAGCTGTGTTAAATCTGCCTTCGCAAAAAAAGAAAAGAAAAGACGTGTGTCTGTGTGTAGCTGAAGACCTTATAATTAATAATTAAAACAAATGTGCACTCTGTTATTATCCTTTATTATTATTATTATTCTGACGGTTGCTTCCCCGGCATTTCGTCAACCGTCTTCCTAAAAACACCCAAAGCAGCACGCGGCGTACTCTCCCTCCATCTTGTAAATTGAAGTCCTTTGAAAAGTAACATGGTCTCTAAAACGTGACTTTAACTTCATATTCCTATAAAAATACTTATGAAAAAACGATATATGTATGCTTTTATGAAAGTATATTTGAAGATATAGTTTTTATATTTTCAAACTTAATAATTTAAAAGTTATTCATGATTTATATTCCTAATTTTTGATCGGGATCTTTTTCAAAACGACTTCTATTTGCAACGTGCAGGAGGGAGTATGGGCCTACCGCCTTCTACAGCTCTAGCCGCCCGCGGACTGTGTCTTGTCTCGGCCACGCCGCACGCCATGCCATCGAGCGCCAAGTAGAAACCCAATCCAGCACCTCCACCTGTGCAAAATCCGGCGGCGGCAGCGGACAGGGCAGCGAGCACGCGCTTGCTTTCGCTGTGCCTCTGCGCCGTCTTGTCCGCTATATATGCAGAGGCACCGGCCCACCACCGGATAAACCCGTCGTCGTCCTCCTCCTCTGGTTCCGTTCTGCAGTTTCTTGGGTGGTAGGAGCAGAGCAAGAAAGGGAAGAAATGGCGGCGATGGGCGCGGTGCGGGTGCTGTGCGGCGCGGAGAAGGAGCGGGTTGTGGGCACGCACAAGGCGCCCGGGGCGTGCCCGCGCTGCGGCGGCGCCGTGCTGGCCGTCGACGTGGAGACCGAGCGGCGCATCCTCGGCCTGCCGCTGTGCGTCCAGAGCAAGCGCAAGTACTCCTGCACCCGCTGCCTCCGCCGCCTCGTCACCCTCTACGGCTAGTTAGGCTCGCTGTGTACCTGTACGTGTACGTAGCAGCAGCTGCAAGATTCATTTCATCCCCGCGGCGGCGGCGGCGGCGGCGGCGGGGGAAGCTCTCCTGTAGCTGGATCTGCAAGGTACTCTAGCGCTAGGTGATGTGTTCTTTCGATCCTTGATGAGACGAAGACTAATGTAATAATAATACTAGTATGTTCTTCTAGCCGGTAGGTCTAGCTAATCCGTGACTGTAGCTGCCTGTAAATGTGTATTAGTAGCCGTAGTAATCAGCAATAATTATGGAGTAGCATGTGGATCTCACGTGCGCGCTGGGATAAAAAATTTATTTTATGTTCCAACGTTTTTCTTGTGAAAGCTTTTATAAGATTCATGTGAAATTAGTCGCTTTGTTCGCTTGAATCTATCAGCCAGCTATTCAGCAATATTTTTCTCTCACAACAATCAGCCAGCCAGCCGTATAATCCAGCCAGCTGAAACAGAATGACTACTGTGTTCCAAACAATCGTTGAATTTTTGAATGAATCAACCAAACCGGGAAGACCTTGAGGGCCACCACCATTGCGAGGGCGCATTCCACAGGGCGGCACGCGCCAAGTCGCCAACAGGCAGGCCAGCGGGCGGACGAAGCAGTCGTTGGCTCGTTGCCCGTGGCCTTTGCCTTGCCGTATCGGATTCCGATGTTTGTTTCCCCGTAGACATGGACGCTGCTGCCATCGATCGGCTCTGCTATGTCCGGCTGCGCGCAGCCATCTTCGCCCACCATGCATTTGAACGACATTCCGGCACAGTAATAATGTAATATAATAGCAGTATAGCACTGCAACGACGACACACGCCTGTAACGGAAGAAGACGAGACGAGATGAGATGAAGCAGCAGGATTATCTCTGATTAGCGCGACACAATCCGACCAACAAGAGCCCAGTCCGGCCAAGTGCGTGTAGTATTCCTATTGCCATAATAGTATTTGTATGCACACAGCAAAATTTGAATCTTGCACGCACGCACGTGCGTGCGTGAGAGCTGACCTGACGTAATATAATAGTAGTATTTGTATGCACACAGCCGCCGACCCCCGGCAGGACGGTGCAGTACGAACTCGCGTCCTTCTGAAGAAAGACATCTCTGAAAATAGCAGGTGCAGTGAACCAAGGACGGCCACCGGCACATCTCTTCTTCTTTTCCCTCCTCCCCCATACAGTACTAGTTTCGGGGAAACAAACCTGCACGACGCTGATACTGTAGTACTATGGTATGGCCAATCAATCCTGATGAAATGGTCGGGTGCACCTGTGTTGCTGCTGCCCTAACAATCACGAGTGTGTGCTCAAAAAGTAGCCTGACACCAGTGAATGAGCTAGGCTGCTGAAGTTGAATTGTTGGAGCACCAGCGCCAGCTACTGACGATGGTCATGCTCGATATTTCTCCAGCCCGGCTGATCAACCGAAGAGATCACATTAGCTACTATGTTCGGTGATTAATCTGTGTACTCGTTCCGAAATTACTATATGCAATCCTGCGGCCGGAAATATGAGATAGTGCTAGTTAATATCGACCGTACCGTCATTCCTGATCTGCTAGTAGTATATATTTAGAGATTTGCTCCTTCGCAGTCGACAGACATGCTGCAAATCCGTCAGGCGACGGCGTCCTCCGTCCGATTCGTCGTTGCCTGAGCTCCATCGTCTTGGGGACGCCCAGGAAGAAGAGAAGAGGGGTAGGGGAGCTCACCGACGCCAGGTCGGAGAAGAAGGTGACGACGGCGATGGAAAAGCAGCGGCGACGACGGCTCCCCCAGCCCAACTCTAGCGGCCATAGAAGGAAGGGGGCCAAGGAGGTAGGCCGGCCAGACGGTGGAGAGAAAGGCAGGCTGCCTTAGGGTACTGGCGGCGGGGGAGGCTGCCGGGACAGGGAGGGGGAGGCGAGCTCCATGGCCACTGCCGCCATGGAAGAAGGAGGGGGCAAGGGGAGAGGCGTCGCCGAAGAAGGGTTGGGGGCAGGGGTGGGGAGGGCGGCCGCTGGCGAGGCAGGCGGGGGTGGAACGCGAGGGGACGTCGGCGAAGGGGGGGAGGGCGCGAGGACGAGACGACGGCGTCAGAGGTTGAAGAGTCGACTGAGACACACCCATATACTCCCTCCGTCCCAAAAAGACTGTCGTTTTAGACTTTTTCAGAATCTGTGTTTGACTGTCCGTCTTATCCAAAATTTTTGAACAAAACATAAAATCAATAAATAATTATTAAAGTATCTCTAATGATAAAACAAATCATAATAAGATAAATGATATTTATATAAAATTTTTAAATAAGATGAATGATCAAACGTGATGTCTGAAAAGTTTAAAACGACAGTTTTTATGGAACGGAGGAAGTATTTATTATGTTTCAGACATGATGCGTGAACGGGTGAAGAGAAACTTGAACACTGACAGGTACACACACGTGAGTGAGAGTTGACCTGTGATATTTGAATCAACAAACCTAACGCTAACAGCTACAGTAACCGCACGACATGATGCCAGCAATAACCTGGAACTGAATCGTGTTGTGCTTGCTCACTGGCAGGTGGCAGCATACGGAACAAGATTATGTATGGTACGTGCGGCTGAATAGCGCTCCTGCTTCTGGAAATCTGCGTACGTGCGTGCGTACCCTTGTCCTTCTGAAAGAAAGCTATTGCTTCCCTGCGTGGTGCAGTGAACCAGCGATCGCCGGCCGCCGGCGGACTTTAATTTTTGCTTCCATCATTTTTTTTCCTGAGAAACTACAGGCAGTTTTCCATCGGTTGCATGATGCAAGCACTTAAAAAAATCATAATGATCGATCGGGTGCATGGCATGTATATCCAGATTGAAAAAAAAAATGGCATCCATGACCACGACCAGGATGTTTAGAGATCCATGTCAAGACTCGCAAGTTTAGGGCTCGGCTGCGGCTTGCTACTTGGGTACTACAAACACAATACATTGGCTCACTGGAGCTCTCTCTCTCTCTCTCTCTCTCTCTCTCTCTCTCAGTATCAGGGCCGAACTGAACGGAACCGGCCGGCGGCGTCGCTCTCTGCAACTGCAAGCCTGCACGCAACTGCCAGCCGAACTGCCAAACTGCACGACGAACCGAGAGTCGCCGACGCTGGCATCTTGGGACACGTATCCAGCGAACTCCTGCCACTGCTGGCACGGGAAATGGCAGCGGTCAGCATCGAGACACGGGGCGAGCAAGAGCAAGCCCTGCACACGTGCAGCACGTTGTGCAGAGCAAGTCACGGCAGGAAGCGGAAAGATAGTCCCTGGGGCATGGGCGATACTATAGCCACGCTGCATGAGTTCTCACTGACCGAATGTAACATTCAACAGCCCAAATAGTGGAAGTCCACACAGTGTGCATCGTAGTGCTAGTAGTACGTCATATGCCACATTTTATTGCAGGTCAGCCCCTGACGAGACGGCATGACGTAAAGATCTTCCAAGGAAAGTCCCTGATGCGGATACGGAGTTTGGTATGCAATGGTTTCATTTGGCCGTTTGTGCATACTCAGCCTGCCAACCATACATTTCGACCTCACGTCGCTAAGTTAACGCTCCTTCGTCCAAAATCTCATCTTTTTTCTCATCTTTTTTGGCATCGGTGATATGGACACATGTACACTGGTCCTCACCGGACCAATATAGGTCCATTACCCATCGCCGCCAGGTCAGCGCCGGGCGAGGCACCACCAGGTCGGCGCATAGCAGCACCGACACTTCATCATGGATTTAACAAAAGTTCCAAAATTACAATTATTTGCCCAGATCGTACTTCCGAAAGGCTGACATATAAAAAGGTCCCGATACTAATGATAAGAAATGCATTAAATATAACTCCGAAACTCCAGATAAAAAGATCAAATTTCTTCCATACACATCTAGTTCCAAACATCAAAACTGCCCGCATATTCATCCTTGATACAGCTTCCTAAATTAAAATATGGATAGCACAGAAATTCTTCGAACACTGAGGTACTATCAATGAGCTTGATCGTGAACCTAATTCATCCTTTTGATGAGCTCATTGATGTAGTTCTCACGGTTTCCGGCATCGCCACCCTCCACGTAGTGGTTCCTCTTCTTCTTCAGGCCTCCCAGGGGAGCCTTCAGCTTAAATGGCCACAGGAAGTTGTTCGCCTCCTTGAAGTGTGGGCCGACAGTCATGATCTCATGAACAAGATCCTCGATGCAGATGATGTTATGCTTGCCCAAGCCCTGAGAACATCACAAAAGGTAGACAACATCATGTAAATTGTCAAATACAACAGGAAACAGGTGCGTTAGTTTCAAGACACAAACCTCCTCAATGACTTGGTTATTGGACAGAGGAATCCTCTGCTTGTTCAGCTTTCCATAGCCCCTCTTGTAGATCAACTCCCTGACACTCTTCAAGTTCGGGTACCTGAACAAGATTTACAACTTCAGTAGGGTGATGAGAAGCTGAGAGGTCACCAAGTTAAGATCCAGGAACTACTCCAGATACTCTTCTATTGTAGTAATGTTTAAAAGAAACTAAGTGAACATACATGCATCACTGTGCATCCTCTCTTCATCCAAACCAAATTATGATAAGTGTTTTATCTGACTTAACAATTACGATAAATGAACTGAATGTAGAACCTCAGCCTGGATTACGCTTGCAACCTTGGAAGTCCAAATACAGTATTGCAATACACTATTCTATTGTAAATTCACACAAGCAATGTTTTTGAGGCGTTGTGGCGTCCTGTGGCGTTAGGGGTACGCCTGGACGCCTTGGCGCCTTCAGGCGACGCCTAGGCGATATGGCGTAACTAAAACCCTGTGGCGTCCTGCGGCGCCTGGGGTACGCCACAACGCCTAGGCGACGCCTCAAAAACAATGCACACAAGCAACAAGTACAACAGTATGTTCAGTTTTCAACAGTATACTTTTAGTGGAAGATGTACCAAAATAAGCAGCAAGATAAAAATTAAATCAGCAAAAAAAAAAAATACCCATATGCAACGTATGGCTCAACCCTGCGAAGCATGTTAATAGTAGCCTTGTTGACCTTCAGGAACACGCCATTGAAGATCTGAAAAATTAAATGTTCAGTTTTATGAACAAACAAACAAGATTCAAATAGCAGAAATGCGATTGCAAAAAAAAAAAAAAAAAGATATTGGTGAACCCACCTGCCTCAAACGCAGAAGCTGCAAGATCTTCCTGGTCTTTGGATGCATGGCATTGATACTGTAGTTTCAACAGAATTAAAAACAAGCATAAGCATACAAGTTCCACCTCTATAATAATGGCAAAGAATTTGTGACTCACCCACGGATGCGGACCACAAAGAGCAGCTTCGCCTCAGGACTGACATAGAAACCACCCTTCAAACGGGCCTCGCGCTTAAGCTGCACCAGTTCCTTCTCCTGCTCCAAGCATCCACATAACACACAAAAAATACATCTCAGTCCTCTGCTTCATCCAGAAAGCATCTTTACTAATGGCAATGATCCGAAATTTCTAGAAGAAATCAGAACCCCATCTACTGATAACATCACCAGACATAACTTTTATATTAGTTACAGATTTACAGTGACATACAATGCACATCAATATTCTAGATTGCTCACAGTTGGTATGATCCCACAGGTCCATAGAAAAGATTCTTAGTGGCTTGGGCTTAAACATCTTGCAACAAAAGCATCAACGCATGAGTTCCAAATGCAATAAGCAATAGCAGTTTTGCTGTACAGTCAGCAGAGCAGCTAACCAGTCCTGCTGCTGCTTCGGTTAACACATTTCTTACAACAACCATTGACAGCATACGACTATCTCTACATAACGAAATAATAGCCAAGGTTCTGTGTATGTCACAGTGGTAAAAGTAAAGTTATGGCATGGAAGTGGCAGTGGCACTAATTCGGGTTGCACTTTGCACAGCATGGAGCACATGAAGCAAAGGTTTGTGAATTGTGATGCATAAAATAAAAGGAATATCCTAGTAAGAATATGTTCACAATTTATGGCTTGAGCTTCCCTGCGGGCACTACTCTTTTGGAGAGCCCAGAAATCGACCTTCCCTCGTCTTGATGATTTATATAATCCATGGACAGACATTTAATTGCGATTTTAAATATGTAATTTCCTATCCTGGTAGTATAGACCCCCCCCCCCCCCCCCCCCGCCAACAAAAAAAAAAGAAAAAAAAAATCTCCGACTTGTTATAATACCAGGTACCACCTTAACTTTAATTTGACCAGTTGTAATACAACTTTATGCTGGCGTACACATGCTACAGCGCGTCATTTTTCAGTATTTCCGTAGTCACATCCAAATAACTTGCTCAGGATCAACATAAGCGCATGAACCAACCGAATCAAACCATGATTCAACAGGCCATTAGGATTGAAAATAAAATGCCGCACGCCAAGCCCCACCACCCACCCCGCACGAATGTTCTACTGGCAGGTTAGATCGAGCGGGATCAGACGAACAGACCTGGGCATCGTACTCCTCGGCGTACTGCTTGGCGCGGGTGAAGATGACCTTGCGGGTCTCGATGGACTTCTTCTTCTCGGCCAAGGCCTTCTCCTTCTTCTCGGCGGCCCACTGCTCGTCGCGCTTCTGCTTGCGGAGCACCGACTCCGGCACCGCCGCCTTCGCCGCCTCGGACGACATCTGCACGGCACCACCCAACCAAATTGCAGCTCGTCAGCCACAGCTCGAAACGCGCAGCGGACAGAGAGGGCCGCAATGGCGTGCCGCGCCGGTCTCTTACCTTACCTGGACGAGCTGCGTAGGAGAATGGGACACGCGGGGAAGCGAAGGGCGGAGGTGGACGCAGGCGGCGGCGGCCGACGTGAGTGGGAAGGCCGGGTTATGTAGGTGGGGTTTGGTGCTAGGGTTTGTGGAGGTGATCCGACGGCAGGGAATGATTTGGGCCAGCGGCGTGTGATGGTGGGCTTCCAGGATATGTGAGCGTGAGTCGAGGCTACCGTGGGCCAAGGTTTTTAGGCCCATAAACACGTGTAGTGCCGGAGCGGGCCTCCAACGGGCTAGTCATAACCACTGTCCCTTTTTTTTAGAAAAGGTCGTAACCACTGTCGTGGCCCGTTGCATTTCTGAGCCTTTTTTCTCTTCGGGAAACTTGAAGCAGTTTTTCTGGGCTATGCTGGGCCTGATGCCCTTGCGTCGCCCAAGTAAGGTCCACGAAGGATCATTTTCCATTTTGTCGGGAAAAAAAAAATCGTGTAAACACGCATCCACACTACCATACGAACACCATGAAACCATTATTAACTATCGAGACAAACGATGTCACCAGCGGGCAAATCACATATATCGCTAAATCGGACACTGTTAACTTTTAGAAAAAGATTTAGAAAAAAAAACACAATGGCCTTGCCGTCAATAGGTTCATCACAACAACTAACCAATTTTGCAAAGATGACGCAACATGAAAAAAAAGGACCAAACATCCTATATGATAGGATAGGATGTGCCTTTTAACGAGAGTTGGACGTGCCGGTCCTGTCGACTGTCGTCCACACACCACAGGTTCATCGCCCAGCGACCGGTAGCTACAGTGGATTGCAAGGCCATCACCCATCAGGACGGATGAGGCTGGCAAATGACATGCAGAACGACCACTCTCCCAGCCGCACGTCGAGAGGCAATCCAAAGGAACACAGACAGCACCCTCAAAAAAAAAAAAGGAACACAGACAGCATGGCATGATCCTCCTCCAGCGAACAGCGAAGGTGAACTCTTTCCTTTTCATCAGTAGAACCAGCGAGGCTGACTCAAGGTGCAGCAGGCGGAAAGTGCTGAAAGTTTGGTTAACCGTCGATATCGTTTATCAAAAGTTCAAAACTAAAAAAATGTCGATAGCGTAAGCAGATCTGGAGATTTATGTATGTGCGGGGATGGTATGCTCTCAAAGTTTTTTTTTGGTTAGTTTGGATGGTGCTTTTTTCTTGTTATTACTAGTATTACATACAGTCGCGGAGTTCTACTATGTCATTGTTCGAGGTGCCGTTGAAATGCAGGCGGAGGTGCCTTGTATATGTGCTTGTTTTACTAACAAGTTTTTTTTAACAACCGGAGCTCTGCCTCGATTGAAAATTAAAATATCTATAAGAGCACCAATGAACTGGATATAATTTGTAAGTTTTAGCGGTAAATGAGGCTCACTTAAGAGAAAACAAATCAAAACCTTGATCGGGCCTGGGTAGAAAATTACACGGACACAAACACAAGATAGAAATGGAAAAAAGTGATATTCATAAAATTAGTTGATAATAGCTAGATAATTTTCATGCAGTTGGATGCAACGACGACAAAAAGAGAGAAGAAAATTATATAACCAAAATGAAATACAAAACTATTTAAAGAACTCTCTCAAGTAAAAAAAACAGATTAGCTAGATACAACACCGTGCTATTTGCGTGGCTATTTTTTTTAGTGGTTACATCAAATAAACATAAATAAATAGTGTCCCTCAAAAGAATTACTTAAATGGCCCAAGAGAAAACCGCAATTTAAAAGTATATACTATCCAACTAAAGGTCTTAATATTGTGCTAATTGCATGCTATTGGCCCTCACAGAGAATCCACGTACTCCTAGCAAGTACTCCATCCGTTCCAAAATATCCGTCACTTGTGCTTTTCGAAAAACAATTTTAATTAAATATATAATAATAATTAATAATTATTATTGGAAAGATTTTTTAACCTAGTATTTTAATAAATTTATTTAAAGATACAAATGTTACACGTATTTTTTATAAATTAAGTCAAACTTATGACGCATACACTAACGCGACAAACATTAGACGGAGTAGCAAATTTAGTTCGCAAAAGTCATACTCCCAGTATGGAGTAGTGGTAGATCAACATCAATGTATATGGACTAAATAATCTATATAGACAGTTTTTATGTTAATAGTCTATAGTTATTGTTGTCTCTACAATATATATAGATCGGGTAGTCCATATGTGAGAGATGGAGAAGAGAGAGTCCAGAAAAAAAAATTATTTATTTATTTCTTATGGATAGCTCATAGAACTATGAGTATCTTTAGTTATATACCGCTCTATAAACTATCTCTATAATATTTTAGCTAGCCGATAGATATTTTTTAGTTTTTATGAACTATTTTTTTTTTAACATTGTGTTTGCTCGTATAGAGCGTCAGGTTCAGGTATCTTGACCATGGTCAAGGCGTGAGGCGTCGGCAACTCGGTGAGCATTTTGGCTGTGTTTACGTACCAGTTGCGCAGTTGCAATTTTGTACTACAGTATATTCGTTTGTATTTGATAATTTTTGTTTAATCATGATCTAAATAGATTTAAAAGATTCGTCTCGTGATGTACATGTAAAAGTAAAATCATATAATTTAATATTCTATATATGTACTATAATATTAATTTAACTAGTTATAATTATAATTGCAGTGCATCCAAAGGCCGGCGTGCAGTGCGAGGTGCCAGAGGTTGTGCGCCCACAGCGGCAGGCAAACCACAGCGACCGCTTCCGCGTCCAGTTTCGCACGGCGAGACCACGTGCCCCCGAGGCGAGCGGCAGGCGGTCCGTGCGACCGTGCGTCGACACGCGGCGCCTGCAAGCCAGAGAAAAAGCTGGGGGCGGTGCACCCATCTGCACGCCACGTGACCTCTCTCTCAGCTCAGACTGCCATCTCGACGGGCCAAGACTCCTGCTGCCCCAGGACCGTCCAGCTGCTAGTACGGCCGTCGGCCAGTGCAACTTTTGACTTTTCAGTTTTCATCGCTGATAGAGTAGTTTTCCTTCGGATTCACGCGCCACCTACTCGTCGATCCTTTTCTTCGAGGAAACTGTTCTACCTAAGCTTAGGCTAAATTAACATTTACCGTGTGATTGGTTTGGGAGTAAAATGGTTTGGGTTGGATCCGACCTAGTTTTCTGGAATGAGATGAAGCCTGTTTGGTTAAGGAGTTAGATTGAACCTAGTTTCATATTTGGTTGTAAGGATGAAAAGGGATGAAATGAATACCATTTTGACACCGTTAACGGCACAGTTAGTGCGGCCCACCTGTCATCGTCCTTATTTCCTTTATTTTTATTTTTTCCTTTTTCCTCTGCCATATGCCCGAGCTCGCACATAGCCATGGCCATGGCGGCCAGCTCCCTGCCCTATCCTCGCCTCGCGCGCGGCCATAGCGCCCCGCCCGCGCCCAGCTCGCCGGCGTCATGACCCACCGCACCACTAGGCTCGCCGCACCGCCCCCGTCCGGCCGCACCCCCGTCCTCGTCCGGCTGCGCCCCCCGTCCGGCCACGCCCCCGTCGAGCGGCCCTCATCCGGCCGCGCCCCCGTCGCGCCGCCTAGCCGCGCCACCTTGGAGCCGCCATGGTCGGCCGCGCTGCTTGGCTCGCCGCGCCGCCTCGAGCCATCGTGCCGTACCACCGCGCGCTGGCCCGACAGGCCCTCCGCCCCCGCGTAGACGGAGCCAACGACGTCGGAGTGGGTCGCGCTTGTCCCCTCAAATTGAGCGGACCACGCCAACCCGCATCTGAGAGAATATTCCCTCCTGGGTCCAACCCAAACCCACACTGCTCCTCAACCAAACACCAGGCCAAGTGGGTTCAAACCGGGACGACCCGGGATCTCCCGCAAACCAAACACTACCTTAGAGATTCAGCCGGTGACCATTAGCTGCCAAAATTAATGATATAGTAAACCTTAAAATAAATCTAATTATATGTTAAATAATTGTTAGTTTTTCGTAATTAAATACTATATCTCTAGTTATCTAAACATAGCTAATCTCTCACCCTGTTTGCCAGTATTTGTAAGCCAAAATCAATGTTTTTTGAATAATATTTTTCTCTCACAATAAATCAGCATTAGCTAAAATTAATGTTTATTTTATCTCTACGTAATACTAAAGAATGAAACATTTCTCTCATCTTTTTTTTATTTCCTAAACTGCATTATGCCCTTTGTATATCTTATACATGAACTGTAATTTGTTAGGTTGGTCCAGCCACGACTATGTTAGATGGGTCACCTTTGCCACTCAATAGAAGCGCGTTGTATGTTCATAAACTCTTCTTCTTAAATACAATATACAATGATACGCAAGTTTTTTTTTTCGTATTCGAAATAAACAGAACTACAACCCATGCTCATACGAATTATGAAAACTCAATCTAGCATTAATATGGAACTCAATTCCATGATAAATTAGGTTTCATACAACACGGGGCATTTTTATCCTTGACCTAATACTACGTATATCTGTTCGCTTATCTGTAAATTGATTTGTTTATATTCATAGAATAGTGTTTTTTTTTAAATGAGCATCAGCCAAAATCAACTCCCTTTGTAGCAAAGCAAATAATAAAGATTAAGAGCATGCTGCTGCAGGAAGCTATTCTCCTCTCTCCCTCAAAACTTAACTAGGCAAATAAAAGAAAGCCGGTGAAACTATCTTTACAGAGAACTTACTTGGCTTCTGCTACAGTGCATAAATAATCAAGCCCATGCAAGTCTCACTCTCACGAAACAAACCCTAATTGGTACTAGATAATTAACTAGTACTCCAGTTAATATTACTTGTAAATCGTTCGTGCGAAAACATTTTCTGCTTGTAGGGCCGCACGCGGACGTGTTTGGTTTGCCGCGCCAAGACGACCTTTTGAGATCGTCAAATTTAATCGTTTGACGGTCCAGATCACTCCAAGTTAATAAGCAAATAAGAGTAGTCGCTGCCCGGCCATCCTCCTCCACCTCGTCGCTGTCAGCAGAGACGATCTTCGTCTTGCCGTTTCCGTGGCATTGGTTCTTTGTGCCGTACTGTACTCCTACATGTGTAAGCATTGATGTCGCACTCGTGTAGTACTTTACTTCTCTCCAGCCAAACCCGACACGTAGTAGGGGTGTTTAGTTGGTGAAAAGAAGTAAAAAGTGTACTGTAGCACTTTCGTTTGTACGGAGTATTTAATAACTTTTGTTCAATCATGATCTAAGTAGACTCAAAAGATTTATCTCGAGTTAGCTAGATAAAAAGTACAGACATACAACAGCTGCTACTTCATTTAGAGCTCCATACAGACGAAGAGTATAATTGATATGATGAGAAATAGTGCTAAATTTTGGCAACTAAACGGGCCTACGATAACAATCTTCTTGTTGGCTCTTCGCATGCGAGATGGCACTGCCGTGCAACGCTGCCACGTGCATATGACGCTGTCGGCGTGCGTGGTTAGTTTATACGATCATGCATACTACTACTTACGTATGTGGCTAATGACCCGCGGCCTGTCATTAGCAGCCTATAATGCACTATAATAATGCATATAATCTATGCTTCCAGTAGCAGAATGCTTACGGACAAGACATTCTTCGCGTACTGTGGTCGCCCATAATGATTCCGTGAGAAAGCTACAGCAGATAGCAAGTGCCAAGTGAGGTGCTTTTTCTTTGGATTGGACTAATAATCTATCTACCCGCAACAATAGCCGAAAGTCCAGCCGTGACGGTAGTAGCTGCTCTGCATGCGGCCGACGCGCGACGCGTGTTTGGCAACCCCAGGAATCCACAGCCACGTCACCACAAGATTGGGCCTAGCTAGTACACGACTTTCAGAAGGAAATAAAGTGGATGACAACCCATATCACCAGTGTGACTTCAGAACGATCTGCATTCTACAAGAGTCTCGAGCGCTACCGATTCATCATCGCTTTATTTGGACCTTCGGTCGATTCTAATCTTTCCCTAGTTGGAGTACATGCGAAAATTCCAACAGGCGCATCCCATTCCCTCGATCTGTTGCAAACGCAAAGTCGAACAATTCCCTCGATTCTTTATGCATGCTACACGTACTGACAGTACTTTTGAGTGTGCGCTTTGGTATTATCTGTAAGTTATGGCCATAGTACCTCTGTTTTATTCCCTACTCCTACTGAAAAGCAGCTCTCCGTGTCCGGGGTTCATAGTAGTAGTACATACTTACTCCCTCCGTCCACAAATAAACGTAATTCTTTAACTTCTACGATTTTTTTAACCATTTATCTTATTTAAAAAATTTTAATAAATATTATTTATTTTGCTATGACTTATTTTATTGTTAGAGATATTTTCATAATGATTTATTTAATTTATTATTTGTATAGAAAATTTAAATAAGATGAATGATCAAAGAAAAATAGTAGAAGTTAAAGAATTATGTTTATTTGTGGACGTAGGAAAATACACTTCGGTATTCCTCCGTTACAGCAGTCTAGGAGTTAGACTATGCGAGTCCCATGAGATTCAAACCTAAGACCTCATGTACAGTCTTGCGCATAGCGTATCATCCCACCTACAGAGCACATGCGATTTAAAATAGGATGTTTTCCTTTTGAACTATCCCACAGAACACCCTTTAATCTCGGTTGGTGCTCCTAACCGGGGCTAAAATATCTACTTTTAGTCCGGGTTTGTGTTATCAACAGGGACTAAAGGTTCCATGCCTTTAGTCACGGTTGGTAACACAAACCGTGACTAATATTGACCCTTTAGTCCGGGTTGATGTTTCCAACCGGGACTAAAAGTCCTCTGACAACTCATAAATGTTGGAACGGAGAGTAATACTTCTTTAGTCCCGAACATAAAAAAATATCGAGATTAAAGCTAAAAACAGATGTGGATCATAAGTCTCTTCTCTACTAGTAATGATTGGATAAAAATTATCAAATACAAACGAAAGTGTTATCATACCGAAATCTAAATTTTTCCTCCCAACTTTCTCAACTAAACGGCGCCTTAACCGGCAGGGCAAGGTAGAAGTGAAAATAACGGAACGGACGCCGAAAGTGAAAGGAACATGACTTGGATGGGCAAGTACAAGTATGGATCAAATCAGAACAAAAGGGGAATAGGCCGGGATGGAACATGGCATCGGGCGAAGGAGCAAAATCGAAGGGAGGCATCACTAGACTAATCTACTTCATTAATTTGCCCTTTTCGTGAGAGGACATTGCGTGCTTCTACGAGTTGGTCGGACCATCGATCTATCTACCCTGAAAACTTGGTCTCAATTAGGTTATGATGACGTGTCTACTTGTTCATCTATAAATAAATTTATAGCTGCACATTTATTATTTTTTCAAAAAAACAAATTTGCACAAAATATATTGATATATTTTTTATAAAAAATTTGATATTAATGTAATAAGGCCCCGTTTAGATGCATTTTGTTTCGCAATTTTGACCGAGGAATCTTTTATAATAAATGTCCAATCATGGTCTAAATAGACTTAAAAGATTCGTCTCGTGATTTACATCTAAACTGTGTAAACATGTAAAAATTTTATCTACATTTAATGCTCCATGCATGTGCCGTAACATTCGATGTGACGGGAATCTTGTAATTTTGAAGTGTAACTAAACATGGCCTAAGTTCATTACAGGAATATGTTTTCATGATAAAAATCTTTAGAGATATGATGCTAATAATATCTTCATAGTTCTAATCAAATCTTTTTTCACGACCATGCAAACGTGCTTTGCACGTATTTCATTGAGTGGAAAGTTTGTTCCAATTTATCCTTATCTTTCATCGGCTGATAATGAGAATTAGCCGCCGATTGAAGACAATGGCACCCAAATCAAGAGAGCGATATAACTCATTTAGCGACTACACATGCCCTTTCTAGAGCAAGACTACCAGTAGCTAGCTTCTTGTAGCCAGTCTGCGACCATTCCCTTGCCTCACCAGCAATCTTTGTCAAAAGTTGTCGAGGTGGAAATCTAGTCAAATCTTGAAAGAAATAGCCTTCAAATAGCCCATCGGAAAATGAAATTGTACAGATTATTTCGTGACAAGGGAGTAAATTCGTAGACATCGTTTGCCAATCGTCAGAGGTCACGCACATGCCATACCTAAAGGCTAGTCAGCGACCACATATATCATGTGCTTTTGTCCGTTCATTTTTATTTTGGCGCTGAAAAATGCTACTAGTATCTTGTACGACACAAATATGAGTGAAGGCTCATTTGCATATATAACGAATTTCTCTTGTCATTATATAATGTATGTATAGTATAATGTATGCATGAGTATTATGGTTTAACAACAGTACGTATGATGAAACAGAGAAGATTGAGTGGCCACCATTGTTGTTCACTTGTTCTTTTCGCTTGTGGGGCGAGGTGAGAGCACATGGATTTCGCGTGAGGGCCTCGTCACCCTTTCTTTTCCTGCCAAGTACACCCATCCACCCACGCAAAAAGAAAGCCAAAACGTTCCGATCCGGAAGAAGGGAAAAAGGGGAGAAAAGTGGCAATACAGCGAATAGGCAGCTTCGGTTTCAAGTTACTCGTACCAAGTTCCCAATCGAAGGAGCTCTAGGCATGCAGCTGCACGCTTTCGAGCGTGTAAAAGTTCAAAGACCCATAATTCCGATCGGCAGGACATGGCCGCGACAACTGCGACCCCAACGCTAGCTCCCATTTGCCGTGTTGGAAAAGACCCCGTCGTCGTCGTCGTCCGAGCACGGACCACGGAGCACCTCCATCGAATCCTCGCTGGATCCAATGATCTGCAGGAGTAACAAAAAAAAAAGCACTTATGCAATTTGAAATTCAAAATTGAACCTATGCATGTGTTGAGAGGTGGTCATGCATGCATGTAGAGACAATGCATGTTCTTCTGCATGCTGCGTCGCCTTTACTTCCGCGAAGATGCGTTGTCCGGCGGCGAGGTACTTGAGCTCGTGCGTCCACGCTCGCCATGGCCGGGCGCCCGGGCCAGGCGGTGGACGCGCTGGACCTGGACGGCAAATGCAAATCGGCGAGCTCACGAGGGGCCACATGGACGCTTTAATTCCATTCACGCACCATGATTAATTCTTAGAACCCAAGACTTATTATTGGCTTTGGTCGGTTACATCGAGCTTGCTGGAATCGATTATTTGATTTGATTAATGGACACAAGTAGAGGGCGCAGAAAAACGGATTTAGGAGTAGTCTACTATTTGCTCCACTAATCATACTCGTGACCTCGGACATTTGTGCATCGATCGGGCAAACGCTCCGGTTTCCAAGAAACTAGAAACAAGATTGGAGAATATAAATAAAATGTTAGACAATGAGTCATATTACTTATATTTTATCGTGACGTAATATATTTAGTTAGTACAATGAGAAAACACCTAAGTTTATTTTTCTTAAATTTTTGTTAGAAATTATCTTAGTTCATGTGCAGGTCCTTACATTTTTAGAGATCTCTACTGAATCTTATTTGGTTCATGTAGCTGAACGAAAATTATAGTAAATAAGTCAAAGGTGGTTTAGAATCTAATTGGATGTCTATAGTTTGTAAAATATCTTAAATAATTGAGGATAATCAGGGTACTGTAAAACTAAATTAATTGTTTTGGATCTTTGTAACAGATAAATTAGTGAGAAAATCTAATTTGAGCTAGAGGTTAGTAATACATACATGTAACATTCTGTACTCGCCTCAATCTTCAGTTTTTTCTTGAAGACGTGGCTTTTTGGGCTTTCTCTGTTCGGTGGCCTTGTTTTTCTCATTTATGTCCTTAATAAAACAACAAACACAGTTTGCAAACAATTTATAATATAATGGATAGTAACTCTTGATATGTAAATATAGCAGTATGAAAGATACCAAGTTATCAGCTTGTATTTCCTGAGTATGTAGGTTGCTGGAATTGTCAGAGTGATCACTTGTCTGTTCAATATCCATATCTTGAATGTCCCCAAAGGATTGTGCTTGTGACGATGAAGCCTGCCAAAATTGAAAGGTAGAAATGAGGTAAATAAAATATATGTTAGTCAAGATTGCATAATCTTCTACTATGGATAGAAAAGTGACACATTTGTAGCTTGTATTGGAAGCTGCATGCCCTTCTAATTGCTGCAGCAGAGATAGTAGTTGAATTTGACAAAATGAGAAGTTATATAGAGTACACTGATACAGTGACGTAGGCTCTGGAGCATATATCGAGTACAGTCACACAGTAACAGATTAATGTATGGAGCACAATTTGGTAAGGCAATAATTTTAACGATGTACAGGTCAAAGGTTATAAAACAAAGAGGCAGAAATATATCTCTATCCACATAATTTATTATATACATCAACATTAGTGTATCTATGTAGTATAACACTGAGGAATGGGAGGACATGAAGCGCATAGTAGTATACCTGGCCATCCTTTTTTTTAGAAGGAATTGGTATCAACAGAGGCAAGTTTTCTTACTTTTCTTCATATGCTGAGGTTAAGATAGCTGGTTTATTTTTGCCTGTCTTTGATCCTGGCATAATTGGTTGTTTTCCTAGTTTTTCCTTTATCCTTATAACTTCAAATGAAGGATCATCAGCACTAATGCTTTTGTTAGGTAAAATCTTAACCAGAAAGGTAAACTTGTGACCAATCCATGAGGAAATTTCCGGTGGAATATCTTTCTCATTATACTTCTTCCTCAGAGTTTCAGCACTCTTTCCAGTTAGTTCTGTTCCTTTCTTTTCAAAGAACATAAACTCAAGACAATATGTTTCATCACTTGCAATGTATGGTATTTTATATCTGCAAAAATCATATGTGTATATTAGTACCCCTTTATAATTATGTCTTATCAGGCATACTAATAATATAAAACTTATTACAGATAGACTTACTTCCATTCAAACTGTATGGATGGACAATCCTTTTTTGTGCATTGATAAGTTTGACCAAATGGTTTCATCCTAGAGTTGCAAGCTTTGCAAGCTAGGTAACACCATGTTTGTTGCTCTGTAATTCCAACAATAGTCGCTGTGCGTTCATAATTTATAGCCTGCACATAATGTATAGCCAAAATGTACATGGTAAAGCTAATTTAATGAAATTCTACTAAATAGACATGAGATCAGATTAGTATAAGTTAAAAAGAAATATCATAACAACCGTTAGTAACTTGTGTCTATAATTTTTTGGCCATAGAAATTCAGTCTGATGCACATAAGTGTGGAGGCTGTAAAAAACAATAAATAAGAATAAAATAGTTACCCTTTCAGTAAAAGGATCAACATCTTTGAGCTCGAGCATGGTTCTCTTCTCAAAATTTTGTTGTGTATCATCTCCACCTTGTAGATACAACTTTTGAATAGGAATTGCTTGTGCTGGTAGGCTGTTTATAATGTCATATATTAAGATATTAGAGGAACCCATATATACTTTTAAAAATAAAGAGGAATGATTGCTGGAACCAGCGTGAGTATTATACCATTTCTGGAAAGCGTTGATCTCTGGAATATCATTTTGATTAATATACCATCGACAAGCAGAGGAGCCACTAAGGAACTTGTAGTCATTTTTGTAGGTCTTCATCAATGTACCAACAAATATGGCGATGACATGGTGTTCTTGCCCAACTTGTAGAACAGTTTCTCCATCAAATTCAGCTGCTTTTTTCCCGATAATGATAGCTCAATCATGGTTCCCCTATGAATGAGGTTAGAAGTTACTCTGATATTAGACACTAAAATTTGTTTATGTAATATGTAAGAAAAAACAGTACAAATAAACATACTTTTGATCCTGTAAGTGCACTACTCTTCGCATCATATAATCACCTGAACTTGTGCAAACCATGGCTGCATTTGAAACTCCAGTGATTTTACCAATAACATCTGAATAGGAAGCAACAATTATATGGTTACTTTTGAAATAAAATTCAAATTAAAGGTACTAAATAAGTTTTTGTGCGAATAGAATATTACATTACCTAAAAAACATTCTTTGATCTTGGCAAAATCTGGGAGCTTCTCATTGGGTGTTAGTGAAAATGTGTATTTTGGAAAATCTAGTGGCAGGCTATGAGCATCACGAATCTGTGTTCTTTTATTGAGCTTGATCATGCAAGGGTTTTCAACTGCTCTATACTCCGGTTTAGCTGTTTGCACTGTTATCTTGCTCATATAGACGATTTTTCCTTCTTCCAAGTACGGTTTTAGGTAGGACACAGCATCTCGAGGAACCTCAGCATAGATTGGAACACCCTAAGAGTGTTAAAGAGATGAGAATGACACTGAATAAATATTGAACATTTTGCTGAAACAATCAGTTATAGGTTCAGAGAATACCATTCTATCATTCAAAACAAGATCAAGATGTATGATTTAATCTTTCTCAATGGGTCCTCTATATTCCCACATTCTTGAAATCCGTACACATATGGTGTAATCCAGTTTGCGTGGTTGTACATCTGATAATGGTGTAATGTTCATCTGCAATTATTTTAAGAAAAACGTTAAGTTTCTGCACATTCCAAAAAATATGGAAGAAGTGAAATAATAATAAATATATTCATATTTAAAGCATCCTAATCGTAGTGAGATTTAAATATTCTGATATTTCAGCATATAAAAGGGACAGAAACCTATGTTTATACCATGTTTAATACTTCTTTGCATACAATATTTTTAGTTTTTGAACCGCAAGTTCCATCTTGTTTTTCTATTAAAATTTTCAAACCATTTCTACTTCTTACACGAGATATCGCAATATATAATTGGCCATGCGTAAACACAGGTTTCTTTAGGTACACTCCAACATTAGATAAAGTTTGTCCTTGACTTTTGTTAATAGTCATTGCATAGCAAACTTTGATAGGAAATTGGCGTCGACATAATGTGAATGGCCATCTACATCCTCTGGTTGTTAAATTTATTCTCGGTATATATGTTTTTTCTCCAACATGTGTTCCAATTATTATCACAGCCTCAAAAAGATTGTTACCTAAATTGGTCACTATTAGTCTTGTTCCATTACAAAGTCCTAAACTTTGATTTAAATTTCTAAGTAGCATAATTGGGACTCCTATTTTTAGCCTTAGTTTATGAGCTGGAAAATTATTTGCACTAAGAGTATTTAAATACTCGACAGGGTATAGTATATGAGCATCATTAAATGTATCTGTGCATTGTGATTTGTATCTGAACTGTAGTATTCTCTTTCAGTAGCAGGTATTAAGTTGAGCATATAGTCATTAACTTCATCTACAATATCATTAGTTGTAGCTAGAATAGCTCTATTTTTTAAATAGTCACAGTCGTTGAATCTCAATTTGAAATCAGGATATATATATATATATATATATATATATATATATATATATATATATATATATATAATTGATTAGTGCTTCTACTTTATTTCCAGTTATGTTGACAAGTAGATCATTTGGTATTTCTATTGTGTTTGAGTCCAGGTCTGTGTTGTTATCTTTATCATTTAGATTAGATTCTATCGTTCCATTTCCTATACTTAATATCCAATCATTGAAATCTTCCAATTCTCTATACTCTGCACTATGTGGGTCTAATTTCTGTAGTCTCATATTTTCATGTAAATGTAATGTAATTGCATAGTTCCAAAGATATGATCTAAATATCGATGCATTTATAATTTATGACTTCGATGCATTTTCGATAACAGGTATTATTTGTTTTGGGTCTTCTCCAAGAACCATCACTTTTCCACCAAATGGTATATCTTTAGCTTTTGGCTCTTTTTCTTTATTATATCCCTTAATGATCTATCAAAAGTCCTCAAAGCATTGTCTTTTAGTCATTAATGCTTCATCCCAAATAATTAGGTCAGTTGGTAATAGCAATTCGCCAAGTTTTGTACCGCGTTTTACATCACAAGTTGATAACTCATCAATATCAATGGGAATAAGGAATCTAGAATGGGCTGTACGTCCATTTGGGAGTAGTAAGGATGCTACCCCTGATGATGCTACAGTAAGAACTATCTTTCTACGTGCTCTTAGATACGAAATTATTGTATTCCATAAAAATGTTTTTCCTGTGCCTTCATGTTCTGAAATGAAATAGAATTTTGATTCATTATTTAAGACACTCTCGACAACAATGTGAAAAGCTTCTTTTTGTTGCTTATTTAACATTGTGTATAGCTTATTAGCTTCAATCTCCAATGAGTTCATGTCATAGCTTAACTCTTCTCGAATAAATTAATTACTATTATCGATTTTACTTTGTATGGATCTTTGTGGTAGGTTATAATTGTTTATAATTGTCTCATTTTTACTCAAGATTTCTTCTAATTCTTCAAGTAGTGCATCTTGTAGTTGTGTGTCTGTAGGTTGATAGTCAATAGGGTACTTCTTTCTTTCCAATTGATGCTGAATATCATCAATCATTTTTCTCCAATTTTGCTCATAAATTTTTTTTTCATCTTGTAAACCACTGAATAATAAAATAGTTGTAAATAAAATACGTAATTGTGGAGCTGTTGCCCAATTTGTAGCTTCTTCAAATGTTTTGTACCATTCATTATCATCGTTTAATAAACCACGAGCTGCGCATGCTTCTTTAAATGTATTATATGTTGTGCCATTGTATGTTCTTATGTGTAACACCCCTGGTGTTACATTAATTAAAACCTGCCACGTCATAATGATCGCATGCAAATCATTCCGCATTTAACTCTGTTAAGTTGCATCAACTAAAATCAGTTTTATTCTTGCATTTGATTGTGAATAGGGAAATTATAGTGATTTGATATGTAAATATTTGTATTGGTGTGTAATTATCTAAATCCAATTGGAAAATAAAAAGAAAGTCATTTTTAAACCCTAAATCGGACCCAAAGCCCTAATTTAAAAACTAAATGGAATTAGTGGTGGGGCCTTAAACAAAAGTTGTAAATACTTAAAAGTTGAGCAACTTCTATTTGGAGCAATTTTGAGGTTATTAACAAGAATTTCAAATAAAACCCTAATTTATGTTTTAAAGTTTAAATTTGAAATACACATTCAGAAACTAGCAAGAATCTGGTGATAGTTCCTTAATAAAAGTTTTAGACCTTTCAAAATGAAACGACTTTCATTTTTGAAGATTTTGAAGTTTACCAGTGAAAATTTGAATTAAACCCCAATTAGTGTTTGTGTATTCAAATTTAAAATACCCTTTCAAAAACTATTAATAATTTGGGTAAACAACTTTAATAAAAGTTGTAGGGATTTTCAATTTGAACAACTTTTATGTTTGGTAATTTTGAACTTATGCAGTGAGATTTCAAATCAAACCCTAATTAGTGTTTTGAAATTAAAATTTGAATTGATATTTCAAAAATTATCAGGAATCTGACCAAACTCATTTAATGAAAGTTGTAAATCTTTACAAATAGAATAACTTTTATATTTGGATATTTTTAAGTTATTGAGAAAACTTTTGAGAATTTGTCTGCATTTGAAATGAGATTCAAAATCCACTTTTACCCCTTTTTGAATTATTCAAAATATATTCAAATTTTGAAAATGGCTCAAAAACCAAAGTTGGTCAGCACAAAATTTACTACAACTCTTGTATTGATGATTTTTCGAGTTTGTGCACAAAATCAAAAGGGATTGGTCAAAAACAGTAAAAAGGGAAATAACTCTACTACAGTACCCGAGCCACCTTCTTCTGTTCGCGAATAGAGCTTCGCGTCCGACCGCGCGGCGACGCCGCCCGGCGCTGCCGGCTACCTGTCACCGGCCGTTTTGGAGTTGTGGGGGTCCGGAGGACTGTCGGTCCCTTGTTCCCCTTCCCTGGCTCGCCTATAAGGGCGATGAGCCGCTCCTTTGCCTCTCTTTCCCCCTCCCGGTCGCCAGCAACTTTCCTCTGTCCACGGCCAAATTCATCACCACTGAGCCATCTCTATCCAATCCACCGTGCTCATAGGTTCATCACTTCCTGGCGCACCTCTTTGACCCATCCATGAGGTTCCTAACACTTTGAGTGCACCGGAACGCCGTTGTCTTCCTCGTGGGCGGTCAGAGCGCCGCCGCGAGCCTCTTCGTAGTAGCCAGCCGTCTTGGGTGAGCTCTGACCCATGTCACCTTGTGTTTCGACTTCCATGTGGCCTCTGAGTGCTTATGCGCTAGTTGGTTTGTGTTTGGCGCCCTAGGATCGCCGGAACAGAGTCTTGCCATCGAGCCCGAACCGCCGGATCCGCCGTGGTCGTCAAGCTCGCTCCTCTGTGCCACCTCTGCTCCAACCATCTACCGGTCTAGGACCGTGGTGAGCTCCTGGTTCCCCCTCAACCTTTCTCCTTAAACGCTACAACCCGCTTGTCGTCGGAATGGCTCAACCGCGCCGCCGCGTCCGCCATGGACGAGCTCGAGCTCGTCAGAGGCGTGTTGCTTTTAGGCCCGGTGCACTAGGGTGTTCGTTAGGCCTAGGGGTTCGCGGTAGTGCGTTCGGTCGGGTCGTACGGGTCGCCGCCGGTGAGCTGCTCGACCGGCCGGCTTGGGCGCGCGCGCGCGGGAGCCCCCCTCCCCCGCGCGAGGAAGAAGAGAGGGAGGGAGTGAGCTGGGCCGCGAGTGGGCCGGCCCAGGACGTGCAGGGGGCGCGGGCGAGCGCTCAGCCAGTGGGCCGGCCTGTTGGTTTGGGCCGACTCGGGCCGGTTTGCTGTTTTTCTTTTTTTAGAGAATTTATAAAGCATTTTCTAATTTCAATGCTTGGAAATAGTGCTGCAGTTTGTTATTTTTTTTATAGATTAGCTTACTGCAGGAAAAAACATGAAAATAATTGTGTGGACTCTCTGCAGTGTGTAGAATTCTATAAAAATATTGAATGTGGTATTTGGCTACTTTCTGCAGAGACAAAAATTGTACCTTTTAATTAGAAAATGCAACTTTAATGAATTTTAGTAAATTCCCTGTTAATCCAAAAATTATGAAATTTTATTTAGCACTGTTCTAGAGCAAGATCTATCTGTTGGTTAAGTTTGGGCTCAATTGGAAGTAATTAACTTTGTTAGTTAATAAATGTTTGATTAATTGAATAATAAAACCAATAGAAACCCTAATCCATGTAGCTTTGTGTGATTTTTAGATTGATTGTTGACCAGGGATTCTTCACTATGGTGATCCTTGGCAGGTTAGCGGTTGTCACTAGGTCGTAGTTGTAAAGCTGTGCAGCGGCTTTCAACAACTGTTAAAAGAAAATCCCAAATAATAATAAGTAGTCGATAAGTTAGTTTTGTTGGCTTGCAACTTTACCGTGAAGGACAGTTGTACTCAAAGTTGCGTATCACTTATTACTGTACTCTATATCCCATATCATTTGCATCATATTAAGCATACATCATTGCATACGTGTAGTACCCGAAGGCGGGGAGGTCAAAGTTGAGGCTCCTGCTAAAGAAGTGATCCCAGAAGTGATTCAGGGGTTTGACATTTGTGGGATTGACGCGGATCCAACACTCTGCACAGTGCAAGGCAAGCCCCGGTGCATTCAGCCCCTTCCTTGTGTTTTACAAAATATTTATAACTTGAGTTAAATTATTGCATTAGGTTGATAGGAGTTGATTGTCACCTACTTGCTGCATTACCCACCTTGATATAGTATCCCTCGAAACCTGTTTAAAAATAAAATATTGAAAAATGCTTAGCCCTGCTTCAATAATGTAGATTTGCATAAATGCTACTTTTGAGCTATTGTGATACACTATTCAAACATGAAAAGGGGAATTGGTATTATTCTCGTTCGATGGCTGTGCACCTGATCAGTACACTGTCATCGACGAGGAGGGTTTTTCTTGCTCGGTGGTTGTGAATTTGGGTTAGAGTCCCAATGCTTGACCACCGGCGGAAAAGGGATTTGAAAACCGTTAGGACACTTGTACTTGGGTTAGAGTCCCAATGCAATGTCGCTGACGAAAAAAGAAGTAGGGACCGTTCATTGTAGGCCTGTTGTGATCGAGACTTTGCAACTAGCCACATACTACGGAAAGCCTCTGACTCCGGTGGCTCTACTACTTGAACCGACAACCACGCACTGGGAGTGGAGAGATGGCGAGAGCAGCGTGTACCCTCGTGGCCGGCGTGCCTGGAGAGGAGAGGAGTACTGTGTTCTCGGGTGGCGCAGGACCTGTTCAGGAGTAGAAAAGCCGTGGTAGGCGGGGTTGGTATATGCAAGCTTAAGTGCTACATATGCAGTGTGGATAGGGATCCCAGCTGTGTACTAATCGATTCGAATCGTCGTTGCTCCTCGGATATGGAGACTTGATCCTTTGACCTATAACTGAAAAGTGGTTCGGAACTAGGTGTTTTGAGAATAATTAATTGGAAAATATGATGATATATGATTATGAAATTTAGAATTATGGATTCAGATTCAAATAAAATTGAGTTAAAATATTAAAATAGGATAGTAATGGTTTTCTGTAAAACTCTTTGACTCTTACTCAAGCCTTACCTTGATTCCCCCTCAGCCTGCATTCCTGAGTCTAATTTTACACCTTTTTATTAGGTAAGTCTTGCGGAGTACCCCAGTACTCAGGGTTTGTTAACCCCTGTTGCAGGGAGCCGAGTGTACAGTTCGGTTTGGGATCGTGTTGGTTGTCGGATCGCACATGATCAAGAATGTGTATATGATATAACCCTTGGGCAAGGGTATAATTGTACATTGCTTATCCACTACGAAACTCTGGTTTGGGATAATGTAATTTATATTCATAATCTAGAATTATGTAATACTTCCGCACCTTATACTCTGATTCAACTTATTTGTGTAAACTGTTGTAATACTTGCAATGCTTACAATGAGATCCTCGGGAAGTTAGGGTTTCCTAGGGAACCCGGCAGGCCACCTAGGTTAAGGGGAACTCGTGCAGACTGATCGTGGGTCCTTAGAGACGATGAGGGTGCACGTGGGCCCTATGATTACGGCGGTTCTGTCACATTATGTCTTTATAGCTTGTTGCTCCTCTTACTATCATCAATAACATCCGTAGATAAAAACGCTCTCCTTCTATTGGGTGTACGTAATATAAACGGCCTATTTTGAATCCGTAATGTCGCTTGATCCACTTTCTATTTGCATCATCCCATCTCCAATATTGTGGGAATTCACAGTATGTCAATTGTTTAGCCTCTTTAAAATTTTTATTTGCTTCAAACCATTCTGTTAACATTGTTTTCTTATTTTTAGGATCATTTATGATGTTTTTTAATTTAGCATTTTGCGGTATTTTTACAATATTTTGTAATGGTAGATGAACAGGTAATCTTTCTACAGGTGGCCAGTGGTGGTGAATATCAAAACCAAGTAGTATCTACATAGCATCTTGTTCACATATATATCTGCAATCTAAATGTTCTTTTATTTCATCTATATCTTTACTTTCATCTTTCAAAGGTGTATCTTCTCCTTTTTTTATTTGTTCGAATATCACGGTTGCCTTATCAGGTCCTTTGTTTATATATTTGCAAAGATATTTTAACAATTTACTTTTGTTGACATATTCTACATTTATGTGAGCTTGATACTTTTTAAGTAGTAACAGGTTATGTGGAACCACCCATCTACTGTCTAAATTATGATTTTCTCTACGTATATACATTTTAGTATCTCTACGTCGATACTGAGTGAAGCCATCATCTGTAAAGCTAGTTTCTTCTTGAAATTCTTTAGGGTAGTATTTTGAGCATCTTCCCTTTTTCATGCATGGACAATTTTTATTTCTTTAACCACATGGTCCATGGATCATATGTTCAGATATTAGAATATATCCCAACGGATCTTTTCTTGGATCTGGTATTTCAGCAGATATCCATTTATCTATCATTTCTGGTGTTATTTCATTTTCATTTTTATCAACCCAAGTTAAAATGTGGACATGAGGTAATCCTCTTTTTTGAAATTCTATAGAATATAAAATAGCTATTACGTGACCAAAAATTGTTCCTGACCGTATGTCATCTAGTAGCTCTTCTAGTTTCATATGAAATACACGCACTATGATATCAGGTCTATCATTAGATTGTTCTCCTTGTAAAATAACTTGAGTTATTTCTGGCCATTTAGGATTACATGTAAATGTAATAAAAAGATCTGGAGGTCCATATACATGACATATTGCTATACCGTCATGATAATTTTGTATAGTATAACGCTTTGAACCAACATGACTTGAAGGTAGTAAATATCTTTTTCCTATTTGGTGGCCTTCATTTGGTCCGTTTTCAACTGCGTCAAATACACCTTGAAGATATTCAGCTCTTAATTTATCTTGGTTTCTTGCTATATACATGAGTCTATCTTCATCTTCCATCGCACGCGCATCTACTATTGCATGTTTTGATAATCGACCGTAGCATAAATATGGATTAGGTTGATTTGGTCTATAATGCATATGGTATTTGTAGAACTCATGTATTGTAACTGAATTTCTTGTCTTCTTTGTATTTGTTGTTGATTCTTTCTTATGATAAGGTATTCCTAGTTGGAAACCTCGTTCGCCATATGGAAATAATAATGGGTATTGTAGCGCCATATATGCTGGATGGAATATTGATACACGTTGGAGTCCTTTGTACTTGTTACTAACAATGATATCTCTTTTAAAGTTCTCCAAATTTAATTCACCTACTATTAACATTACTAATTCTTCCATATGAGGCATTTCATATTGTATAGGATCACCCTTATTTGCTCCTATGATACGTATGCTAACATCAATGCCTTTATGTTCTTCTAGAATATCACGAGCACGACGAAATATTTTTACTAATGAATTATGTTCGTCTAATAACTTTTTAAGTTTTTCTATTATATACGGGTTTAGATCGTGTTGTTCAGAGTCTTGTTCAGTCAATGCTTGGATTCTATTTTCAATTTCATTTTTAGTATCATATATGTATAATTCTGCAAATTTTGGTATGTTATTTGGTCGAGGAAGTAATGATCCTATGCGATGATGTATTTGTCCATTTATTCGAAAGACATATGGCCCATTTTCTTTGTTTATATTTTTACCTATATTTTCTCCCATTGATGTGAATGCAAACATACTATTATATTGTCTTATTTTTTATATAAATTGTTTTGATAAACAATTTTTTTATCAGTAAGTAGCATGGATAAAAATTCTGGAGATTGCTTGAATGTTGGTATTTTGATTTTTCCATTTTTACAACAATTAGAATATATTACTTCTTTAGATTTCTTGCTTTCTGTTTTGTTTTTTTTCGCTAAACCAAAATATTGCATTACAATATTTACAATTATATATTGGTAAACCTAGGTACGACCTATTTATATATGATTCTTTTAAATGTTGGATATATTCCGGTGTGAAACATACCATTCCTTGAGAAGAATAAAGATATGAATGAGCAAGTTCAATATTAAGACATCGTCGTTTTGATGCTTCGACTTTATCTTCATCACAATTTATTTTTCTCTTTCTTTCCTTCTTTTCTATTTTTTCCATTCGAATTTTCCTCATTCTTTTTGTCTCAGGCTGTATATGATGCGGTTCTTCAAGTGGGATTTTTCTTTTTCTATATACCATGGCTATATATGGAAATACAACCATAAGTAAATATGGTTAGTAAGGAATTTAATTACAAAACCACTAAATAAAAAATATAAGGGACAAAAGCTTAATTTAAAAACAGCTATTTATATTCTACTAGATTCGGATATAGTAGCCTGCTTGCTATAGCTTATTCTAGATGCAGCTGCAGCTGGAGCTATGGCTGCAAGAAATGAATTACTATCCACTGTAGGTATAGTACAGTGAGGAGGCAGAGCATATTTAATACATGCAATAATATCCGTATAATTTGATCAGTAATGTATGAACTTTTATGTATAATAAGGGTGTACTTTTGTATAGCCCTTACTTTTTGTTTGTAGATCTACTTTCCTTTCCTTCCTTTTGGTTTAAACCTGTATAATTAAATGCAAAGTAAAATAAGTAAAGCATATTTAGAATTAACTTGTGCAATTTAAAGCAATATTAAAAGCTTATTGTCATTAATATATTATACTACTATACATAAATTTACCTAATGCAGCATGAAACTCTGATTTGTCCTGAAGACATGTGTTTTATATGATATATATCATTTCTCATAGATAAAAAGGTTGTGCAGTTATCTGACTTGAATCTGCTAGACTGCTAGTAAGCATTTATTAGATGGAGTGCAAAGCTTGAATATAACTTCCAGTTCAAAAAAGAGAATTTTTTATTTGATATCTGCAGGGGATCTACTCAGTTAAACGTTTGAAAAATTAATCCAAGGTATCAATATTTTGTAAATATACTATATATATTAGTATCTATAAACCTAAATATTATTATTATTATTATTATGAATCGAATACAGTAAGAGGCCTAGAGGTTATGGTCTCGTAGATGTCCAGCTGAGGGTTCTCATCTCCAATGCCAGAGCTGCGGGTCACGTTGTGTTCACGTTACTTTCCTCCAGTATTGAAGCCGTGCCTAGGTGGCGAAGTCACGCCCCTTGACTTCGCGCCGTTCGGTAGCACTCGTGGCTAGTCTTCGGCAGGGGCGGGGTTGGGGGTGGCAGTGGGAGCTCGATGAGCTTTCGGCGCACGGTCTCGACGCGTCTGCTCCCCGCCACGAGCGCGACCAGGTGCTCGATGCGGGAGACAAGGAAAGAGAGAGAGAGGGGAGGCGCGGTCACTGGTGATGGCGGCGCGCGCCCTGCAGGCCACCCGCTGGCACGAGGGGAGGAGGGGCTGGCCGCCGCCGAGGCCCGCGCGGGCGCGCCGCGTCACGTGAGGGCGTCCAACCGTCAGGGGCCGTCGCGCCAACGTGGCAGGCGGAGACGACGGTGACCTCGCCCAGCGCCAGTGCCTGGAGTCGGCCGTACCGGGGAGGTGCGTCCACGTCCGCAGAGGGGGCCCGCGTCGGGGGAAGCGGCGGTACCGGAGGATGCGGTGCGCTGGGCGACGTCGCGCCTGGGACGGGTGCCGCGACTGGCGAGCCGCGCTCGCGCTAGCTGGCGATCCTGCCCGGTGCGGCGCTAGATGTAGAGGCGGGGGCATGGGAGAGGAAGCTCCAGGAGACGGCGGCGGGCTGGCTCCAGCGCGGCGGCCCGTGCCTAGGGCAGTGCATGGGATTACAGAAAAAGAAAAAAAAGCTTATAGATGCGACGGAAGAAAGAAGATAAGTGGATCAGAAGTTATACTCACGTCGCTTTCTCCGGGGATCCACACCTATGGCTGCTGCCGTGCTTTGGCTGGAAGTGGAGGAGAAGTGGAGAATACAAGGGAAGATGGATAGTACTCTTTTTGTTTGCGTGGTTGACTGAAAGACCGGAAGATAAAAATGCATGAGATGACCGGGTGATAAAACGTCATTACTTTTCTGAAAACTGCTGCAGGCATCGGGACCGGGAATTCGTAGGATTGTACCTCGTGTCTGATCGGACGGCACAAATTTTTCATGTGACCGTGGTATGATGAGATGCTCGAGCTTGAACTCGGGTTTCCAAAGTGAAGAGATTCTTGAGGAGTCCCGCCAAAGATATCACGATACAAGTGCTAGTCCACCAGCTTACTCAGGAAAGAAATCAAACCGTAAGCTTTTTGCACGTCGACAGCGAGCACCATTTAGCTGCAAAAGGCAACACTGCCCGTGGTGGAACGATTCAGTAAAGGCGTCACATAAAAATAGGAGTAACAATTACTCTGTTCGGTTGACTGGTATAGTATAGCTACCTGACTGATTGTTTTAAGAAAAAATACTGCTAAATGACTGGCTGGTGCTGGACCAGCCAGCCGAACAGGGTAATATCTCGGAGCGACAATTGTTAGGCAAAATGCCGCTGGTGTTCTCAAAATATCTCTAGACTACTAGACACACGTCGACATATTGGTCCGCAGCCCCACAAGATCCCCCATCGTACTTTCTGTAGCAAACTGGAGTGATCAAGTTCGCCACAGATTTCTTTGAGTTATCGAAGAGCTCTCGAATGTGTTTGGGCCCCATTCCATTCGACTTTGATCCGTTCAGCCAAATGCCAGCCTCCATCCAAATATAAAAAAAAAATTGTTGTAAAAAAGACTTACTCGCTCAGTCTAAAAATAAATGTTGTTTTTAACTTTTTAAAATTAACATTAAACCATTTATCTTATTCAAAAAATTTATAAAAATACAAAAATAAACAAATCAAGATTAGAGTACTTTTAATAATAAATCATTTTATAATAAAATAATTAATTTTTTCATAAATCTTTTTAATAAAACGAATGATCAAAAGAATATGTCAAAATTCTAAAACGCCATTTATTTTAGTATGGAGAGAGTAAATAAAAAAAAGAAAAGACAACCAGTCTCCAGGTTCCCAGTTCCGGTGGGCGGTGGCACCTGAACAGATGAAGAGCCGAAACTGATGGACACGTACTCCTACTTGGGCTTAAAAAAAAAATGGAAGGTTTAAACTGTAAATACTGAACTCCGACAGCAGCTCCAGCCATCCCATTCCAAAACTGCAGCTGCAGCCTCCTCCGAAATCCCAACACAAACGCCCCTCTCCGGGAACCATCCATCGAGCCGAGCGGCAGCAGTTCCATAATCGGTCGGAGGCGGTGCCTCTGGGTTCGCAGCGCCTGCACCTGGGTTCAGGGTTTTGGTCGGCGCCTCACTCGCCAGTGAGCGCGGGCCGGGGATGGAGTCCTCGTCGTCAGGTGGCGGGCTGGCGCGGCGGAGTAGCGGCGGCGGCAGCAGCGGGCGGGTCAGCTTCAGCGGCGACGCCGACCCGTTTGACATCCCCGCGAAGGGCGCACCCCTCGAGCGGCTCAGGAAGTGGCGGGTAAGCACGCTCCTCCATGCTCTCGTCGTCATTTGCTGTCGCGGCCGCGTTCCGGCGGCGTGATGCGTAGCTGTGTACAGTGTTGTGTGTCTGGACTGGTTTGGGCTCATTGCGGCTGGGTTTGAAGCAGCATGTAGGGTTTTTTTTGTCTCATGCTTTGGATGCGTGTTTCCCACTCGCGGTGGCGAGGTCGCCGTTAGATTTTGGTTTGCAAGGGATTTATGCAGAGTGCGGTGTCGGAGTATCTGAGTTGGTTTGGGTTCATGGTTACTAGGTTTCAAGCAGCGTGTCGCTAGCAAGGGACCTCTCTGCCTGCGCTCTCACTTGCGGTTTGGGTTTCTGAATTCAAATCCTTTCTTCACCCTTTCCCCTTTCTAATTGAATTCGGCCCCCTTTTTTTTTCTCGAGAGAAGTTGATGATTTTAGATATCATAGAATTTGTTCAGAGTTCAGACTTCTAGCTTTCGTCTCCACATTAGCCGCGTTCCATCCAGTATCTGTAGATGGTTCAGCTGTTTCAGTCGATTTGACGGTTTTCGTCGGTCTTCATCGGGGCCATAGCGTTCGGCATTGCTTTAGCAAGGGCTTGCTTTCAGATTCGTCTTTTATGATTAGCTGGAGCTGAAAATAAGCGTTGATTTTTGCTGATGCTGATTTGTCGTGGGAGTAAAACACCGGTTAAGCACTGATTTTGGCTGATAAGCTCAAGCGATTTGCATCTCCTCACCCGTTTTGCACTGTGGCATTTGAGTGGTCCGACGCGTCCTTTAGTTGTCGCGTCAGTTCGATTTGGCCTGTATCCAATGCACGTCAAGCACTGAGTCATTTTATTCTGATTCGGGACGGGTGTTTTTTCAGCGAGAACTCGCCGCTCGGATTTGTTCTCGCTTTCTCCTTTTTTTTTTCTCTTATCGTGAATACTTTAGAATTGTTATGTCCATTTGATGTGGCCGCACCTGCGTTGGATTTGGGCCACTGTACCCTTTTCCTGATACTTAATGCACTACAATTTCCTAAAACGGATATTGCTTGGAACGCCGCGTGTAGAATATTCTAGCTAGCTTGGCCACGCGGCGGGACTGCACGTGTTTGTGGCCGCTGGGATCTCACAGGTTCGTAAACAGTGATCAACAGTACTTTTACTGTTGTGAACAGTGCTGCATAGTATTTCCCTTACTGTGCACCACTGCCTAACGTGCAGTGATAGTGGCCACTGCACGGGATCCTCGTCCCGCGGCGGATGGTTAGTTGTGTGATGTGTCGACGTGTTATACACTCCTGCCACACATATACTTCGCCAATGCTGGCTTCTGACTTCATTGATGAGTATTATATTTGTTTCAGCTGAAGGGGCCCCAGCAGCCACACGTATCGGTTTGCTGGCTAGCTGGTGGATTTACTAGTTTTGGGCACCTGCCGCCTGATCCTCCAAATGCCAAACTTGTTTACGAATCTAGGATATCCCAAAATAACTGTTTCAACCTGCCTGATTGATAATAGTTCACAATGCCTAGCAAAACGAGAAAGACATTTGCCCGCAGCTCATCGTATTTACATTGTTCAGTTATTCTGCAACTCTCAAATGCTGCATAAACCAAAAGGTCTGTTCTGCTGTTGTTATCTGCAATTTGCGGAGGATCTTCAGACACGGCTTTGCGATGATACTTAGGAGGAATTTCGTCATATTTCAATTCATGTTTCTTTTTTTAATGAAGTATTCATGTTTCTTTACTAAATAACTACGAGGAATTGCTGGAAATAGGCAGAGCTAGTTGGTCACTTTATGCAAAACACTGCTGGTAACTAGAGTCAATAGTCAATTTACCTTTTGTTTGAAAACCAAAATATGTTGATCGTTTGGACATATTCCTGTCGTGGTTGGACCTTACAAACAGCCTGTAGGAATTGGCAACCGTAATAGCTGTTTCTCTTGAGCATTTTTTTAAAAATTGCTAGGCAGGTCTAGTTGTAACTTTTGTAGGCAGAGGTGGTTGGAGTAACGCCTTATTAAATAAAGAAGTTTTTTAAAACCAAAAATATGACATTGGATTGCAACCACGAGTCTCATGATGGTAATTTTTCCAAACTCTAATTAATCCTACTTCGTACTTGGATCAAAATCTTATAACAACAACAGGTGCTATGCTCCATCTAGCTCCAAGCTGCTGCCGTTTGGAACAGAGATTTAGAGTATCTAACGCCATAATTGCCCAGCATATAAGGCGGCATGACAATTTATTTTGCATTTGGGTGTGTACTTTTCTGTCTGGAAGTGGGTTATGAACTTATGATTATGGTTCAGATGGTGCTAGAGTTCTTGGGATCATCACTTCATTTGATCAGAAAACCATGGATGCTGACATTGTTTAATGTATTTTGTATCACATTTGTTTATATGAAGTCCCCAAATGTCAAAATACCCTATCAAGTACACAAGTCCTTTCGTTGTCTCTTTTTGTAATTTTCAGTGCTCATACTTTAAAAATGATCATTTGCTATACAGGATGTTCTTTTATTGTTAACATGACACTGATAGTTATACTTTTCCAACTTTTTTTTTTCTTCTCTCAAACAGTATTTTTCCAAGCCGAAAAACTGTAATTCAAACTCTCTCTATACCATCGCTACACTAGTCCACTGGATATCATGATGTGTATCAAATTGTAAAGATGGCATTGTCTGGACTGTTGCACCTCATAGACATCTAATCAATTGTCTAAGATGGTGGGGGTACTTTAGTGTCATCTACCAAAGTTTTTCTTTCCTAAAACATCTGGACATTTTTTTCCTGCTAAAGTGGTTAGCTTGGTATCGTTGTTCTGATATATTTGGTTTCTAATACCTTGTATTATTGCAGCAAGCAGCCCTTGTGCTGAATGCATCAAGGCGCTTTAGGTACACACTCGATTTGAAAAAGGAGGAACGAAAGGAGGAAATCAGGAGAAAAATCCGTGCACAGGCGCATGTTATAAGGGTATCTTACTAGAAACAAAATTTCATCATTCCTTAAGTTTACCTTTTTGGTATTGGCTTATGTTTATATTTCCTTATGCAGGCTGCTTTTCGTTTCAAAGAGGCTGGCCGAGTCCATGTTCGGTCTGAAGAAACAAAAGGTTAGATTTAAGTTTTTACTCACTCTCCTTTGATAGCGATTGCACTTTGTTTTTAATGGTCTTGCATAATACCTGTAACCTGTTTTTCCAGCTGCGACATATCCTGGTCCTTGTGGTTTGATGTGATAATGCATTCTAGGAGGGTGATTTATTAGGACATGATATGAGCTTGCTTTGCTTCTTTGCAGCGTACTATGTGTTGTGTAGCGGCGATCCTTATTCAATGCACAGTAAAAAAAGATATCCTGTTGTTGCAATTATTTTAATATGTTTTCAACCCTGACTTCTGCAGTACCGACTGCTGATGGTGTACTTGGCTTTGGAATCAAAGAAGATCAAATTACAGCACTGACAAGGGATCACAGCTACTCTGGTCTGCAACAATATGGCGGGGTGAGCTAACCCTGGTTCATAATCATCTACCCCACTACTTGCCTGTGATAGCTTCAACCTTATATTTCCTTCCGCAGGTTTCTGGTGTAGCACATATGCTGAAAACCGATACAGAAAAGGGGATTAGTGGAGATGAATCAGATTTGATGGCAAGGAGAAATGCATTTGGCTCAAACACGTATCCTCGTAAGAAAGGAAGAAGCTTTTTGGTAGGCTAAGGTTTCCTTTATGGTATTCTACATTCTCTCTCTCTCGGTTAGTCACTCAAGCTGACTGTTCTTATTTAGGCTTTTGTATGGGACGCTTGTAAAGATTTGACGCTAATCATCCTCATGGTTGCTGCTGCTGTTTCGCTGGCCTTGGGCATAACGACAGAGGTGAGCATCACATGTGTAGTTCTTTGACTCCCTTAAGGCCTTAACTGTACAAAATTGCCAACTGTTTTTTTTCTAGCTGAGTGAGTTGGTTTGTTCTTTCCCCTCCTTTTGCTGTTTGTCAGTATCCTATTTCAAATCTATCCAGCTTCATCTAGTTTTTGGTGCGCATTTTTTGAGCAGATTTTATCACATTCCTTTATATCCGTCCACGTGCATACCATTGATTACAGTGCTCATCTGTGCTCCTTTATTTTACATTGGAATATGATGACATTAGGGCATAAAAGAAGGCTGGTATGATGGAGCGAGCATAGCCTTCGCTGTTCTTCTAGTTGTATTTGTGACAGGTGTGCCACTATGACTCTTCTCTGAATTCCTGTGTTCTTTGTCATATAATAAGAAGTATGTGTTCTATTCACATCAAGTATTATAATGACTAATTTGTGAGAAGTTACATAATGATGCAAAACTAGTAGCGGTCTAAGGCAATAAAGTTGAAGTCCAGTATATATGCCTGAAACTTAAAATAAAACCTCTCTACCTCCTTAGCGCCAACATTTCCTTTTATGGTTTGTGTACAGTTGCTCAAATTCTAGTGGCTGTTATTCTTCCATGTTAATTTTCAGCTATCAGCGACTACAAGCAATCACTGCAATTCCAAAATCTGAATGAAGAAAAACAGAACATTCATTTGGAGGTGGGGATTAGAGCCACATACATTGCTATCGATTTCTATATTGATCCCAAATAACGTTACGAATCATTCAGGTTGTTAGAGGTGGAAGGCGAATCTCGGTATCAATATATGATTTGGTTGTCGGAGATGTTGTCCCTCTCAAAATTGGTGACCAGGTAGAGAAGGCCACTGAGCATGAGCCTCATTTTTGAGCCTAGTATCTACTTTCAATTTCTAAGGATACCCTATAATTTCTTTGCCAGGTCCCTGCAGATGGTATCCTTGTCAGTGGCCACTCCCTTTCCATAGATGAATCAAGCATGACGGGAGAAAGTAAAATTGTAAGTTAACTCTGATATGCAGCCTTGGAAGTAACACAGTTTACATCTGAACCTAACTTTGCCACATGGGGGTTATTTGAAGGTACAAAAAAATCAGAAGTCACCATTTCTAATGTCAGGATGCAAAGTTGCTGATGGTTATGGCACTATGCTGGTGAGTTTCTGCATCCACAATACTCCCCAGTCACAAATCACAATTACTTTCTGGACAGGAATCCAGTCAAACGTCTTGACTTTCAGTTTTAAGATTCGGATTATGAGCATGAAAATTGTATGTGTCGATTTGTCTTGAAAAATACTTTCATAGCCTTATAGATTATTATTTGATTTCATAGATGTGTAGAAGAAATAGTGGATAAAGGTACATGTCGCAGACTGTGCTATGCCCAAAATGTGGAACACTTTTGTCTGGATGGATCACCAAGTAAAGAGAATATGTTGCTATTTCAACTTCTGAATTAATTTACTATAATGTTGCTACTTTCCAATTTGATCTGTTTTAAATTCTACACTTTTTATAGTGGTTGTTCTTTACTTTCTGTTGGAGTATAGGCCCATTAGGCTAGGCCCATGTGGCCCATGTATGCAACTATACAGCCACCCTCTAGGGTTGGCCCAATAATGAATAGAGACACAGTTTGCAACATGGTATCGAGATAGGTTTTCGTTCCTCTCTCCCTCCCCTCCCTTGCCCGCCGCCGCCGGCAGCCATGGCTGGCCAGCCTCCTCCCCCTCCTCCCCTCTACTTCCACGCCTTCCCACCTCTCCCCGCCTCGGCTTGGGCGCAGATAGCCCGTTCCCCGCCGCCCGACCCACCGCCGCCGCCCTGAGCACGCCCAGCGCCGCCGCCGCCCTGGCCACGGGCGCGGGTGCTCCGGGTGCAGGCACGGGGGCCCCGGCCGCCGCCGGAGCGGGAGCAGGCGCGGGCGCGGGGGCCCTGGCCTCCGCCGCGGACGTAGGAGGTCCCGAGACCGGCGATGCGGGCGCTGTGCCCCCCGACGCGGTTGAGGACCCCCCGGGTCCGATTCTCCCGGGTGCGGGCGCCTACGCCTCTGATCCGGCCGCCGCGGCCGCCTACGCCAGGGCCGCCTCCGCCGCCGTCGCAGCCGGCCTGGGCATGCCACCGGTTGCTCCTGCCTTGGCCCGTCCTCTCCCCCTGCCGCTGCTGCTCAGCCCGGAGGGGCAGGCGTGATGGCCCAGGGTGCCTCTACCTTCCCTGCCCCGCCGCTGCCGCCACCGTCCCACCTCTACGTCGGCCATCCTGACTCGGCTCTCACTGCCACCCTCGTTGCTGCCCGTGCTGCGGCTGCAGAGGCCCAGGCTCGTGTACGTGCGGTTGCCCTTGCTTGGGAGCGCGAGCGGGATGCCGCCGATGCACTGGCCCGCCAGATCGCCGACGCGGAGCAGCGTCTCGCCCTCCCTGCCTACCACGACGTTGGGGCCACCTCCTCCGGCTCGACGGGTCACCGCGCGTCCACCACCGCGGTCATCTGGCACGATCCGGCCGATCCCCTCGTGGCGCAGCTTCACTACCAGGCCGGGGGTGTTCAGAACATCCGGCTGCTCGTCCCGGTCGTCCTCGAGCCCGAGTCGCCCTCCTACGCCCGGTGGAGGGACCTGGTCCTCCTCACCCTTCGCCGCTACGCCCTCGACGACCACGTCCTCGTCGACGCCTCGGTCGCGGTCCAGACTCCCTCGTGGCTGCGCCTTGACAGCATCGTGCTCTCCTGGATCATCGGGACGATCTCCCTCGACCTCCACGACCTCATCCGCAACACTGCTGACGTTCGCCAGGCCTGGCTGGCGCTCGAGGGCCAGTTTCTGGGCAATGCTGAAGCCCGGGCTCTGCGGCTCGATGCGAGCTTCCGCACTTTCGTGTAGGGTGACCTTGCTGTTGGCGAGTTCTGCCGCAAGATGAAGTCCATGGCAGACTCCCTCGGCGACCTTGGCTGGCCCGTGGAGGACAGGGTTCTTGTCCTCAACGTCCTCCGGGGGCTCAGCGAGCGCTACAGCCACCTTCGGACGTGGATCACTCGGCAGCGGCCCTTCCCCACCTTCCTGCAGGTCCGTGACGACCTTGTCATGGAGGAGCTCACTCTGGGCGTCCAGCCTGGGTCGCTTCCCGTGGCGGGGCCCTCGTCTTCCTCTACTGCTCTGGCGGCCACCCCTCCACCGGCGTCCTCTCTGCTGGGTTCTCCTCCTCCCGGGCCGAGCGGGGGTGGGGGGGAGGGCCGTGGCGGCCGCCGTCGTCGTGGGGGGCGTGGTGGTGCTGGCCGTGGGAGCACACCGACGCCTCCACGTGCTCCAGGTGGGGGTACACCCTGGCCCTCCTTCAGCAACCCATGGACAGGGCGTATCTCCATGTGGCCCTTCCAGGCTCCCGGCGCTCCAGGCGGCGCGCACCGTCCACCAGCGGCCACCATGTTCACCGGCGCTCTGGTGGCCCCACTCTCGACCATTTCCTTCACCTCTCGGTGCTCAGCCCGGGCCTGTCGGTTGGGACCCGGCGGCCCTAGCCCGCTCCTTCAACACCATGACCATGACTCCTCCAGCCGACTCGACCTGGATCGCTGACTCGGGGGCCACTTACCACACCACTTCCGACCCCGGTATACTTTCTTCTGTGCATCCTCCTCCTTCCTCTCACCCCTCGTCCATCATGGTCGCAAATGGTTCGTGTCTTCCTGTCACTTCCGTGGGTGCCACTCACACCCACGGCCCCTTTTGCCTTCCTGATGTTCTTGTGGCTCCCTCTATGGTTCACAACCTCCTTTCTATTCGTCGGTTTACAGCTGACAATTCTTGTTGTGTCGAATTTGACTCTTCTGGTCTTACTGTGAAGGATTTGGCTTCCCGGCGTCCTCTTCTCCGATGTGACAGCACTGGGCCCCTTTACACTCTTCGGTTTCCTGCTTCCGCTACTTCCTCTTCGACATCTACTTCGTCAGCTGCTTTGGCCACCACTACCTCCTCTACTTGGCACCGGCGTCTTGGACATCCTAGCCGCGATGCTTTGACACAGCTTAGTCGTAGTTCCGACATTCCATGTACTCGGGCTCCTGATGAGCACTTGTCAGGCGTGCCAACTGGGCCGTCATGTTCGTCTCCCTTTTCCTACCTCCTCCTCACATGCGACCCATATTTTTGATCTTGTACATTGCGACTTGTGGACATTGCCTGTTTTGAGCATTTCTGGCTATAAGTATTATTTGGTCATAGTTGATTTCTCTCATTACTCTTGGACTTTTCCCTTACGTGCCAAGTCTGATGCTTTTCCCACGATTCGTCACTTCTTCGCCTGGGTGTCTACTCAGTTCGGTCTCACCATCAAGGCGGTTCAGTGTGACAATGGGCGTGAGTTCGATAACTCCACCTCTCGTGCTTTCTTCCTTTCTCACGGTGTGCAGTTACGGATGTCGTGTCCATACACCTCCTCCCAGAACGGCAAGGCTGAGCGCATGATTCGCACCACGACCGAGACCATGCGCACCCTTCTGTTCCAGGCCTCCTTTCCTGCTCACTTCTGGGCTGAGAGTCTGCACACCTCCACCTATCTCCTCAACCGCCTACCTTCTGTGGCCTGCCCAGCTCCCACTCCACACCACGCTCTCTTCGGTACTCCTCGCTACGACCACCTCCGAGTCTTTGGGTGTGCGTGCTACCCTAACACCGCTGCCACCTCCTCCCACAAGCTCGCTCCCCGCTCGACTCAGTGTGTCTTCCTCGGGTACTCCCCGGATCACAAGGGGTACCGCTGCTTCGACCTTGCCTCTCGTCGGGTCCTCATTTCTCGACACGTGGTGTTTGATGAGTCCTTCTTCCCCTACTCCACCACCTCCCCACCACCCACTACCTCAGAGCTCGACCTCTTCTCGTTTCCCATTGACACGGTGGACAAGCCACCATTGGTGTTTCCTGCAGGTACTACTCCACCGGGCCCTCCACCGGCCCCGGGCCCTGCTCCCTGCACAGGCCTGGCGACGCCGGTCTCTGGCGCTGCTCCTGCCCCTGCGCCCTGCGCGGGTCCGGAGCCCTCGACTTCAGCACCTGCTGCGCGTTTCGCCCAGCCGGTGCGCGTCTACCAGCGGCGCGAGCGGCCGGCCCCGCTCCACCCGGGGCCGGTCCCGTTAGCACCTGCGGCGCGTTTCGCCCAGCCGGTGCACGTCTACCAGCGGCGTGAGTGGCCGGCTCCGCTGCACCCGGAGTCGGTCCCGCCGCCGCCGCCGTCTTCGCCACCGCCCGGGGACTCTTCTCCACCGTCGACACCTACACCACCGCCGCCGCAGCCGCCGGCGTCCCGGGGTGCGCCGTCGGTGTACCACCCGCCTCTTCTACACCGGCACCCGCGTCATGTTCACCCTATGGTGACGCGGCAGGCGGCCGGTACCCTGCGGCCCCGGGCTCTTGCGACGATGCCCGGGGAGCCCCAGGTCTCTCCGGTACCCTCATTCGTCCGTGACGCCTTGTCAGACCCTCACTGGCGTCACGCGATGGAAGAGGAGTACGCGGCCCTCCTCGCCAACCAGACATGGGATCTGGTGCCTCGTCCGCCTGGTTCAAATGTTGTCACCGGCAAGTGGATCTGGACTCACAAGCGGCGGGCTGATGGTACTCTTGAGCGGTACAAGGCTCGCTGGGTTCTCCGGGGTTTCACTCAGCGCCCTGGGGTCGACTACGACGAGACTTTCAGTCCAGTGGTGAAGCCGGCTACCGTCCGCACAGTTCTCTCACTGGCTCTCTCTCGCTCTTGGCCCGTGCATCAGCTGGATTTCAAGAATGCTTTCCTGCACGGCACTCTGACTGAGACAGTCTACTGCAGTCAACCGGCGGGTTTTGTTGATTCTTCTCGGCCTGATATGGTTTGCCGGCTCAACAAGTCCCTCTACGGCCTCAAGCAGGCACCTCGAGCTTGGTACTCGCGGTTTGCCACTTACCTGATGACACTGGGATTTGTGGAGGCCAAGTCAGATACTTCTCTGTTTATCTATCACCAGGGTGCTGAGACTGCCTATCTGCTGCTCTATGTTGATGACATTGTCCTCACCGCCTCCAGTCCACAGCTCCTCAGGCATATCATCACCTCTCTTCAGCAAGAGTTCGCTATGAAGGATCTGGGTGTGCTACATCACTTCCTTGGGGTCACAGTTGAGCCTCGTCCCACCGGTCTTCTACTTCACCAGCGGCAGTACACTATTGATATCCTGGAGCGTGCCGGGATGACTGACTGCAAGCCCTATTCCACTCCAGTTGACACTCAGGCCAAGCTGTCAGAGTCAGAGGGCAACCCAGTGACAGACCCCACTGCCTACCGGAGTCTTGCTGGTGCACTTCAGTATCTCACCTTCACCAGACCGGACATCACCTATGCAGTTCAGCAGATATGCCTCCATATGCATGATCCACGAGAGCCCCACCTCACTACTCTCAAGCGCATCCTCCGTTACCTTCGTGGGACTGTTGACTACGGCCTGCACCTCCACCGCTCTCCCTCCACCGAGCTTGTCGTCTACACTGACGCCGACTGGGCCGGGTGTCCGGACACTCGGCGCTCCACCTCCGGCTACGCTGTCTTTCTGGGCGGCAACCTGGTGTCCTGGTCGTCCGAGCGGCAGCCGGTGGTCTCCCGTTCCAGTGCCGAGGCGGAGTACCGCGCTGTCGCCAACGGCGTGGCTGAGGCTTCCTGGCTCCGGCAGCTCCTTGCCGAGCTTCACAGTCCTCTCTCCCGGAGCACGCTAGTCTACTGCGACAACGTCAGTGCGGTGTACCTCTCCACCAACCCCGTTCAGCACCAGCGGACCAAGCATGTGGAGATCGATCTACACTTTGTTCGTGATCGAGTCGCCATCGGCGATGTTCGGGTCCTCCACGTCCCGACCACCTCCCAGTTCGCCGACATCTTCACCAAGGGCCTCCCGTCCTCGACCTTCACCGAGTTTTGCTCCAGCCTCAACATCATCAGTGGCTAGTTGCGCCTGTGGGGGGCTCGTGTGTGTCTGTGCTTCTTTTCGTGTCCAGTCTGTAACTCTGCTGCGCCGGTAGTTTAGACTGCGGGGGGGTGTTGGAGTATAGGCCCATGAGGCTAGGCCCATGTGGCCCATGTATGCAACTATACAGCCACCCTCTAGGGTTGGCCCAATAATGAATAGAGACACAGTTTGCAACACTTTCTGCAAGTGACCTTTTGAAAGGAACAATTTGTGGTTACCTTGCTGCATACGGAGTATTTGTTTTCTCTTGTAATATACATGTACATATCAAAACGACAAAACTTTAGTGTAATATTCTGTATTGCTGTAACAAGCTAGCTTCTCTGGGCCCAAGTTTGTAAGCTAAAGCTTAGGGGCTGTTTGCTTTGACCCTCCTAGGCAGAGCTCATGCCAGGCAGAGATCCTGCGCCAGGCAACTTTGCCAGACGGCAAAGCAAACAGGCCCTTAGTGTGGTTACTTTCCAGTGTCAAACTTACTTTCATGTGATATATGCCTATTATCTCTTCAATCACTATTAGTGATCAGAACAGTTTAGAGCATTTCTCAACTGAACCATACTGTTGTAATGTCCAGGTTACCGCTGTTGGAATCAATACTGAATGGGGATTGCTAATGGCAAGCATATCTGAAGATTCGGGTGAAGAGACACCACTTCAGGTTTGATTTTGTTGCTGTTGTTGCCAGCCTTTGCGTGAGTTTTATTGACTTTACATGCCTTTGTTGTTCTGGTGCAGGTTCGATTGAATGGTGTGGCTACTTTCATTGGAATGGTTGGACTTTCTGTTGCCCTTGCAGTTCTGGTTGTACTTTTGGCTAGGTAAAATTTGTTTTCTATTTTAGTGTGCTAACTGTCTACTTTGTTTGTCTACATCAATCTGCATCACCTTCTTTTCTTGTAGGTACTTCACTGGGAATACTTATAATCCTGATGGGTCTGTGCAATATGTGAAAGGGAAGATGGGTGTAGGCCAGACAATACAAGGAGTAGTTAAAATATTCACAGTGGCTGTATGTATTCTGTTATCTGTTATGCATATTGGTTTGGTGTTTACAGTTTTCGTTTCTCTCACCATCTTGAGGTGCAAATAGGTCACTATTGTGGTCGTGGCTGTTCCAGAAGGACTACCATTAGCTGTCACACTGACGTAAGCATGATTTGCGTGTTAGTTTCTCCCAGCGTTTTTGTAACCTGCCACTCAAAATGCTTCATTTTTGTCAGGCTTGCTTTCTCAATGCGCAAAATGATGAAGGACAAGGCACTGGTATGTTCCAAACTTTCTGTACCTTTGGTTTTGTTGCACTACGTGATCTGACATCGTATTCTATGCACGCTCACTTCCTATGGAATACAGGTCAGGAGGCTTTCTGCATGTGAAACGATGGGTTCTGCCACAACAATCTGCAGTGACAAGACTGGCACCTTGACTTTAAATCAGGTTCAATGGTGTTTATTCACTTTATACATACTGGCATACATGTTTAATATAATTCTTTTTGTTAAATCTGCTTGGCCTTGATATTAATCTCTCTTCTTCCTGGTTGACTTTAAGATGACTGTTGTTGAGGCATATTTTGGTGGAAAGAAGATGGAGTCACCTGATAATCCTCAGATGTTATCTGCTGATGTCACATCGTTGATTGTTGAAGGAATTGCGCAGAACACTTCTGGAAGTATATTTGAGCCCGAGGTTAGTCCATCTGCATTCATGGAGATAGAAAAGGCATATGTGGTTGCATATACATTTGAAATTTCAGTTTTTAGTAATATAGCTTCAGTGATCTGCACCATCACCATCAGTGGTTAGACAAAAGGTGCATCCTGCCCATTTTTGTTTTGAATTTACTGCACATGCACGTCTATGTAGTGATCTTTTCGAGGGAAAATTTTATGTTTATTTCTGAAGTTCAATTGATTATTACTGGCTTGGCAATTATTAAGATATCATGAACAGACATCTTTTGTAGCATGAGTTCTGACTTATGTTCTATGTCGCAGCTGAGTGGTCAAGAACCAGAGGTGACTGGATCACCTACAGAAAAGGCTATACTGTCTTGGGGGCTAAAGGTGCAAAAAGACACTTCATAGTAGTCTCAGCATAGATCCTTCTATAGGCTAATCTCTTGCTATCGCTAATTATAGTCGGCACATTTCTACAGCTGGGTATGAAATTCAATGAAACAAGATCGAAGTCATCTATTCTTCATGTATTTCCTTTCAACTCAGAGAAAAAGCGAGGCGGGGTGGCGGTGCTCCTGGTAATTTGAATTTATCCAACACCAAAGATTTTGTGTGATGACTTTTGAAGACCTAAGTTGGCTGTGATTTGAGTCATATTGTTGTACTACATGCTCTCTTGTTTACCCTACCATAAATCAGTTGATAGGGTGCATGCATGTTGGCCCTTTGTATCTGTCATGCACTTCTAATGGCTCCAAGTGTTTAAAAACTTCTAATGATCAATCTTTGTTTACACCTGAGTACCTGACTGTTCAAATCTTGTATTCAGCAATCATCGGAATCTTCTGCCGGTTCTAGAAAAAAAAAACCATGAAAACAAAGATTGATCATAAGCAGATATATTGTTCGTTGATCAGTGTCTCCTTCGTTTAAGCTGGCAATTTGTACTTTGAATATTTCAATGTCTAATCACTTCCCAATTTTTTGAAGGGTGGCTCTGAGGTCCATATACACTGGAAAGGAGCAGCTGAAATTATTTTGGATTCATGCACAGACTGGGTTGACACTGATGGTTCAAAGCATTCGATGACTCCTGAAAAAGTATATTTATTCTTCAAATTTTTTAGGGAACTTCATGTTTGTTCTTTTCATTGCACAATATAGTCTTAGTTTATTAATATTTCAGATTGCTGAATTCAAGAAATTCATTGAAGATATGGCTGCTGCTAGCCTCCGCTGTGTTGCCTTTGCTTATAGAACACATGAGACGGATAATGTTCCAGACGAAGATCAGAGGGCAGAGTGGAAACTGCCTGAAGATAATCTGATTATGCTTGGAATTGTGGGAATAAAGGTACAGAATGTATTTTGGTAATTGAAATATTCTAATTGATGCACTCCAGCTCCCTTTTTATTGCTAATGCTACCTTTCAGTTGTATTTGCTTCACATTTCACGCGAGGTATTTGTTATTTTTTTCCTCAGCACACAGGAGAGTTGTGTATCATTATATTAATAGAAGAAAAGAGAGTCGTACAAAGACCCAGACCCACACACAAACACCCACTACTTCTTAATAATCACAATACTAGAAATTGAATGATCACAAAACCACTATAGCAGTTATTTGCTACCTCTTCAGGCTGTATCTTGTATCCTAGATTTTTTTCCCACAACATTGGTTTCTAAATTCTGATGTCTGTCTTTAGATGATCTTGATGAACAATGTGCTAACCATATGATATAAGAATGCTGTTTGTTTTTTACTGTTCCCTTCTTATTGTAGCAAATATTGTACATTTAGTGTATGCTAACAATGGGCTGCCTCTGTTGGCCATCATCATCAATATACCAGTAATATACATCTGTTAACTGATGCAGGATCCCTGCCGTCCAGGAGTTAGAGATTCTGTTCGTTTATGTCAGGCTGCTGGCATCAAGGTATTTTCATGCTTCTGCTATACTAGATGCATCCAGAAGGGATAGGTCACCATTTATATTATCTTCCATTAGTCCATACCTTCGCTTCGTGTGGAGATGTTTACATGAAAATTATTCCCAGTCATCACTTTTCAGTTATGTATTTGAATTGTTAGGTGCGCATGGTTACTGGTGATAATATTCAAACTGCGAGAGCCATTGCCCTGGAGTGCGGGATACTTGATGATCTGAATGTGTCGGAGCCTGTCATCATCGAAGGGAAAACGTTCCGGGGACTGTCAGACTTAGAAATGGAGGAAGCTGCTGAAAAAATATCTGTATGTTTATTAGCCTTGCATTTTCCCTAACATTGCATTGTTATCATACTATTGTAATCTTTTCTGTAGTTAGTATATGGCATTATTTTTCGTTTTTCTTTGCTTCAGCCCCCTCCCCCCTCTTGTCCTTGCGTCTCTCTGCCCCAATGCTAGTGCGAACCAGATGACCAAATGTGAAACATGGTGGCAACACCCAAGATTTTTGTTGCTCGCGTTTTGTGACATTGCTATCGACGTGAGAAATATAACATTTGATGAAAAAAACCATGAAAATGACCAATGTGGGCACTATGAAACTCGTGTGATTCAGTTATTGGTATTATTGCATGAGCTGTCTAGGCTCTAACCAAAAGGCAATCCCTTAATTCACCTGCACCGCCTCAATACTTGATTGGGTGTCATGATTTGGGGGTCACTTCATGTCGAGATATGGGGTTACAATCCCTTGATCTATCTGTACCTGCTAATGACCAAAAATATATGAATACAACCATGCTAAATGAGGAATTATGTTTTTTTTTTGTACCTATCTATTTTTGCTATTTCCCTTCAGCTGTTATATAAATCTTTGAACAACAGATTTCGTACCAATTTTGCTTTATGCATTTTACATGCGGATATACTATCTACTTTTATCTTTGGGTTAAATTATGCTCTAATAATGGCTACAGGTGATGGGGAGATCTTCGCCAAATGATAAGCTTTTACTTGTTAAGGCACTGAGGGCAAGAGGTCATGTTGTTGCTGTTACTGGAGATGGCACAAATGATGCCCCAGCACTGCATGAGGTTTGTGGACTAGTCCCTATGAAATTTCTAATATGTTACTATGAAAGGGGCCTCATTTTGAACATGACCTTTCAAGTTCCTAATATGTAATTTAAACAAGCATCTTTTTGTAGTACTTAACCAATTATGATACTTTCAGGCAGATATTGGTCTATCAATGGGCATTCAGGGAACTGAAGTTGCCAAGGAGAGTTCCGATATTATTATCTTGGATGACAATTTTGCATCAGTCGTGAGGGTGTGTTAACTGTCTTTTATCTTTTCTTGTTAGCCTCTGCTACTGTAGTTCATGGTGTTTATTTTTGACTTCAGGTTGTCAGATGGGGTCGCTCAGTGTATGCCAACATACAAAAGTTTATACAGTTCCAACTAACTGTGAACGTAGCAGCTCTGATAATCAATGTAGTTGCTGCCGTCAGTTCTGGAAACGTGCCGTTGAATGCTGTTCAGGTTTGAGTTCAGAACCTTTACTATTATGATATGTATTTGTACGCAGATCTATCGGAAATTGCATTATTTATCATCATTTCATTTGTAGAAACTGGAAGATACTTTCATTCAGTTCTGTGCATGTCCAGACAGTATTTCTAAAAAGATGTGAATTTACTAGCTGTAGTCTCTAGTGTTTGGGTCAAATTCTAATTTTTACTCCCTTGTCTGACAGTTGCTCTGGGTTAACCTAATTATGGACACTTTGGGTGCCCTTGCATTGGCGACAGAACCACCGACGAACCATCTTATGGAGAGACCCCCAGTAGGGAGAAGGTATCTGATTGCCAAACATTATGGATATGGGAGTGAATTGGCATCTTCCTTCTAGCCTTGTTTAAAATATGTTCAGTAATTGTACCTCTGGTCACAAATTCATTGGCCATTGACATGGCCTCTAATACAACAGTTAGCAATCAATCTTGTGTTGCCAATCTATGTGAAATTTTAGTTATTGATGATGTTAAAGTTTAAAAAAGTTTTGACTTAAGGCAAACTTAATTGGACCAACATTTTTGTGTTCACAGGAAGTATTTTGCAATAAATTGTAAATATAAGATTGTTGGTAATTTTTTAGTTGCTAGGTCATTACAGTTGCATCAAATTTTATGTCAGCATTTATCTCTGTATGCTGCTATTGAGGTGTCAAAAAAAATTGTGTTAGCAGTGCTAAATGCTTTCTCATCATCTTTTCAGTGAGCCATTGATAACAAATATCATGTGGAGAAACTTGATTATCATGGTATGCTACATATGCTGCTATATTCTGTGTTTCTTAATATAGATCTTCCTACTGAACAGATGTTCTTTGTTCAGGCTTTGTTTCAAGTTTCAGTTCTCCTTACTCTCAACTTCAAGGGAATAAGCCTCTTGCAGTTGAAAAATGATGATAAAGCACATGCAGATAAAGTGAAAAATACCTTCATATTCAACACATTTGTTCTCTGCCAGGTTCTGCGTTTTAGCTTTCACATAGATACGAAGTTTCTGCCTTTTTTTTTTCTGATGTGACCGGAGTTTTATACAACATATGTAGTAGTGGCCTGATATGTGCAATTTTTGTCTTGTCTTCCTATAGGTGTTCAACGAATTCAATTCACGTAAACCAGATGAGCTGAATATATTCAAGGGCATTTCTGGGAACCACCTCTTTATTGGTATCATAACAATAACAATTATACTCCAGGTAGAATCTCTAGAAGGGTTTTCCTTTCTTAACGATAAATTGATTTAGGTGCACCGTTCTCACATACTGTTCATGTTTATGTTTAGGCGCTTATCGTTGAGTTCCTTGGCCAGTTTGCCTCAACAGTAAAGCTAAGCTGGCAGCTGTGGTTGGTATCGATAGGTCTTGCTTTCTTCAGGTAAGATTCTCATAGGCTTGCTGACGAAATAGAATAGGTCATGGTAGAATCATGACATGTATCTTCTGGTTTCATGAATATATATTGCTGCTGGTGCGATCCTCTGTAATAACAAGTTAGATGCTCCTTTTCCCCCCTCTATTGTACCTGATCATTCTCTTATTGCTCTGCAGCTGGCCGCTGGCGTTCGTGGGAAAGCTTATTCCTGTTCCTAAACGTCCATTTGCAGAATTCTTCGCATGCTGCAGTTGCTGCTGTAAGGGGAGCAAACAAGGTAGCCATTGATTGCACTGTTAACCCTTTATTGCTTGCCGATTCATGTAGCGCATGTGGAGTGAGCAAATATACCAAAATTATCTTTCCTGTTTCACAATTTTTCTTGCATGTCCCCTGAGTGTGTTCCGTTTGTGCAGCCCCTGATGACGCAACCTCTAATGATAAGGAACACAAGCAGCCTGAGCCTTGAGAAGTTGAGATGTCGCAAGATTTGAGGGTTTTGGCAACGATGACCTTCTGCTGTTTCTTGCCGGGGTTTGACGTGTTGGATTTGTAATTACCACCGATTGCTATTTGTAAATACACACGGGTAGCTCTCGGCTTTTGGATGTTTGCAGCAGAATCTAACCATCCATGCGGCTTGGTACGTGACCCTAGCTTTCGTATGGCATTTCAAACAGGAACGGCTGGAAATGCAACTCGGCTTCTCTGGAGACTTAAGCCATTTTCCGTAGTTCGTTAGCAATCGCAACTGTATGTGGGAAGACTAGACCAGTGTGTGTATTTTCAGATATTTCTATGCGAAGTGGGCTGCCGATAACATTGGATGGCGCAGTGTCGTGCGCTGTGTTTCCTGGACATCCAGTGGCTCGTGGATGCTTTCGTGTGTCGTGCTGCCTGCGTGCGTTGGTGGCGTAACATTTGTCAAGTGGGCGTCGGCTGTCGGCTGGTAACTTGAAGCCTACCGACGCAGAGAAAATAGGGTGCGCTTCTGGTCGTATGCGTGACATGTCTGACCAGCATGACGCGTAGAGAAAATGTACCCCTGCTAAATGTCCCGTGCTCGTACGTGAGCCCTGTACTTGTGCGTCCCCATCCGTACTTACCGTTACGTGAAGCCGCTGCCTTCTCTATACCAGTAAGGGGCAGACACTACGACGTCTCCGTTCTTTGTATGTTTCTTGGCAGCAGTCCAGTGTATTACACGCATGCGCGTTTCATCGCCAAGAATTCGCCGCGCGCCCTCCCTTGCTTGGCACCGGTTGACGAACTCACTCCACTTTGACAGGATTATTGTCGAAAGTGAAGTGCGTCATGAGAGGAGTTGGGCACAAAGTGAAGTGGCGGTCACTTTGAGTAACCCGCGGGAGCAAGGAAGGAAGGAGGGAGGGCCGCGTATCCATCCATCGATCGGTCTCAAGCTCATTGTTGATGTTTGTGGTGTGTAGATCTGCGAGAAAGGTCAGTATGAAGACGCACACGCACCGCACCTGTTGCGGTCGCGTTTACAACGTCGGTTCGCTTCCATCCCTTTCTCCTACATAAATTAATTGCTCATCCTTATCTGGTGGACTTTTTTGGTTTTTCATTCAGTTCCAAATCCTTGTTCTTGTTCCGACTTCCGCTGCACGCAGTCCTCTGTTGTCTCTCTCTGTGTGTGCGTTCAGTAGTTAGGTTCGATTGGAAGCGAAGCCACCACAGGTCGATCTAGGTGTGAAATGCAGTCACGACTAATTGGTTGGCGATCAGGAGCTATCTATCATTA